>JASDDO010000024.1:847962495-849162495 GCA_030015575.1 Agapanthus africanus
ACTCCTCGGGAAAACTCTCACTTAATGATCAATGCTATAAACCTAGTAGGTGCCTAGAAAGGTGTTAGCGGGGCTACGCCCACAGGGAAAAGAGGTTACTTAATTAAGGAACTTCGCGAAAGCGTTGGAAAACCTCCCTCGAAGTACCGACACTGGCCTGGCTGAACGGTTAAGCAAGTATTGTACGGTGAGAATGATCCCGGCTAATCCTTTCTTTACGGTTTGAGAAGGGATTCGAGAGACAGTGGGAGCCATCCAGTTTAGACAAACTAAAAACCACTCTAAACTTGCAAGAGCATCATGCTAAAGTATTTCTTTTCTCTCTCCTAATTGCAGCGACCATTCAAGATGACCGGACTTAAGTTACTATTAGATAAAAATATATTGACAGGGCCAAACTACAAAGATTGGCTCAGGAATGTCAAGATGGCTATCACTTATGACAAGCTGGGGTATATACTTATCACCAAAGCTCCCCCTGTCCCAGGTCCCACCTCCAGCGTCGCGGATGTAGAAATCCGTAAGACATGGGAGATAGATTGCGCGAGGGCCAGATGCCTCGTACTAGCCTCGATGGACAACGAACATCAGAGGAGGCACGAGAATATGGACCTAGAGTCCATATTTCTCCATACAAAAGAACTGTATGGAGAGCAGTCTCGTATCGCTAGATACGAAGTGTCGAAGAAGCTTTTTTCGGCAAGGTTGGCCGTCGGATCATCGGTAGCGGACCACGTGCTTAAGATGATCGGCTACATAGAGGAGCTCGCGGACCTTGGGACCACGTTGGAGAATGAACTCTATACCGATTTGATTCTCCAGTCCCTTCCTTCCACTTACGCCCAGTTCATTCTTAACTTCAACATGCAAGGAAAGGAGGTTGAACTTGCCGAACTTCTGAACATGTTGAGGACTGCTGAGGGCACCCTACAGAAGGGTAGGGAGACATCCACTTTGTTTGTAGGAGGATCTTCCTCTTCTAGGTCCAGGGAGAAAGCCAAGGGCAAGAAGAAGAAAGCCCCCGCCAAACCAAGAGGCGGTGTCAGTAAAGTGGATACGAAGGGAAAGGGTAAAGCAACAAAGGTAGCGGGGAAGCTGGTGGGGAAGGAAGAATGCTTCTATTGTCACAAAAGTGGTCACTGGAAACAAGATTGCAAGGCTTGGAAAGCCAGAACACAGGATTTGAAGCGAGTTGCAGCTTCAGCTTCAGGTGTGTATGTTATTGAAAACTGTCTATCAATAAACTCTACATCCTGGGTATTGGATACCGGATCAGGATCTCATATCTGTAATTCTTTGCAGGCGTTGAGAAAGCGTAGAGTTTTGAAGGTAGGTGACATGACCCTCAGAGTTGCGAACGGTGCTAGCATGGATGCTGAGGCCGTGGGGGACTATCACCTGGGATTATCAGATGGACACTTTTTGGTTTTGCGTAGTTGTTATTATGTACCAAATGCAACCTGTAATATCATTTCTGTATCTTTATTATCTAAAGAAGGTTATGAATTTGCATTTGTAAATAATGTAGTGAACATTCACCTTAATCAAGTTTTGATTGGGTCAGGTACATTGAACAACGGTATATACGTTTTAAACCAACCACAGATTTTCAATATCCAGAATACACACAAAAGAAAGTCTCCAGAAATTAATAAAACTTTCTTATGGCATTGTAGACTGGGTCACATCAACGAGAGAAGATTGACTAAGTTACATACTGAAGGATATTTGGATCCGTTCGAATATCAATCATATGCAACTTGTCAATCCTGTCTCAAAGGAAAGATGACAAAGGCTCCGTTTTCTGGACACGGAGAAAGAGCGAGCGAGCTCTTGGGACTCGTACACAGCGATGTGTGCGGTCCAATGTCTACACATGCGCGAAGCGGTTATTCTTACTTCATTACTTTTACGGATGATTTTTCAAGGTACGGTTATGTCTTCTTAATGAAACATAAATCCGAGGCTTTTGAAAAATTCCAGGAATATAAGAATGAAGTAGAAAAACAAACCGGCAAAAGTATCAAGATTCTAAGATCGGATCGAGGTGGAGAATACTTAAGTGCCGAATTCCTGAACTACTTAAAAGAGAATGGAATTCTCTCTCAGCTTACTCCTCCATACACTCCGCAACATAATGGTGTATCGGAGAGACGGAACCGGACCCTATTGGATATGGTACGGTCCATGATGAGTAACGCTGAGTTACCGCGATCATTCTGGGGATATGCGTTAGAATCAGCAGCATACCTTTTGAACCGAGTTCCAACTAAGACTGTGCCTACTACACCATATCAAATGTGGTGTGGGAAGAGACCCTATCTTAATCACATTAAGACATGGGGATGTCCAGCTTTTGTAAAAAAGCAGCATGCGGACAAGCTCGAGGCACGCTCAGTACAGTGCAAGTTTGTGGGATATCCAAAGAACTCCAAGGGATATTACTTCTATTGCGAAGAGGAACAAAAAGTCCTTGTTTCTCGCCATGCCCACTTTCTAGAACATCAGTTCATAGAAAAAGAATTAAGTGGGAGCGCGATAGAACTGGAAGAAATTCCAGAACCGCAAGCTATTACTGAAAGCTTAGTAGAACCAGAGGGTTCGAAAGATCAAGACATTCCCATGCCACTCCGCAGGAGTAATAGGCAGTCTCATCCGCCCGAGAGGTACTACGGTTTTCTCATTGACGGGGATAGAGAGGACTGCATCATAGATTGTGATGAGCCTACTAGCTTCCAGCAAGCCATTCAGAGCGTCGACTCGGTAAAATGGCTGGATGCAATGCGGACCGAAATGGAGTCCATGTACACCAACAAAGTATGGACGTTGGACATTGCTCCAGACGGGGTAAAACCCGTAGGATGCAAGTGGATCTTCAAAAGGAAGATTGGTGTAGATGGACAGGTTGAGACCTATAAAGCTAGACTGGTGGCAAAGGGTTTTCGTCAGCGACCTGGTTTGGACTATGACGAAACCTTTTCTCCAGTAGCTATGCTGAAATCCATTCGGATCCTTCTTGCCATCGCTGCTTTCCACGATTATGAGATTTGGCAGATGGACGTAAAGACAGCTTTTCTAAATGGTCATTTAGAGGAGTGTGTCTATATGGACCAGCCAGAGGGTTTCATTCAGGGTGGAAGTAGCGGAAAGGTGTGCAAGTTGCTCAAGTCCATTTATGGACTCAAGCAGGCATCGCGGAGTTGGAACATCTGTTTTGATGAGACGGTCAAAGAATTTGGCTTTATCAAAAATCCAGATGAACCATGCATCTATTGTAGATTTGTAGAGAGAACTGTGGTATTCCTCGTTTTATACGTGGATGACATTCTCTTAATAGGAAATGACATTCCTATGCTACAATCTGTCAAGGGGTTCTTGTCACACAGGTTCTCCATGAAAGACCTGGGTGATGCCTCTTACATTCTGGGTATCCGGATCTACCGTGACAGATCCAAGAGGATATTAGAACTTTCGCAGTCCAGGTACATCGACACCATACTGAAGAGATTCAGTATGGAAGATTCTAAGCGTGGTAATTTACCGGCTTGTCACGGGATCACCCTCTCCAAAGAGATGTCTCCCAAGAATGATTTGGAGAGGGATCGCATGTCTATTATACCCTACGCTTCTGCGGTAGGCTCTATAATGTATGCAATGTTGTGTACCAGACCGGATGTGGCTTATGCACTGAGTGTGGTAAGCAGGTATCAGTCAAACCCAGGGGAGAAACATTGGATAGCAGTAAAGAACATTCTCAAGTACCTGAGAAGGACTAAGGAGATGTTCTTGGTGTATGGCGGAAAAGACCTGCAGATTGAGGCCTTTGCTGACTCCAGCTTCCAGAGTGACAAGGATGATTCCAAGTCCATGTCGGGTTTTGTCTTCACCCTCAATGGAGGGGCGGTGTGTTGGAAGAGCTCCAAACAGGAAACCGTTGCTGACTCGACGATGGAAGCGGAATACATCGCTGCATCTGATGCCGCAAAAGAAGCTGTCTGGATAAGGAAGTTCTTGAGAGAACTTCAGGTGGTTCCGTCCATTGTTGACCCAATACCTCTGTATTGCGACAACAACGGGGCTATAGCTTTAGCAAAGGAACCCAGATCCCATCAGAGATCCAGACACATCTTAAGGCGGTATCACCTGATCAGGGAGATCGTGGATCGCCAGGAGATCGAGGTTCGGAGAGTTGCATCAGAGGATAACACAGCAGATCCATTCACCAAGGCCTTGCCCCAGACTCAGTTCGAGCGGCTGATCGAGATGATAGGTCTTCGATACGCCAGTACATGGCCTTAGTGCAAGTGGGAGATTGTTAGTGTATATGCCCTAGAGGCCATTACTGTATCATACTAGTTTGTATATTACTTAATGGAAGCTTGGGATATTCACAGTTGTATATACAATCTTGCTCGAAATGGTAGTATGCTACTTGGTTTGTCTCTGCTTTAATATGTGCATGTGTTTCTTTTAGCATATTGCTGGTATACATATTAGTAGAGCCCTTAGGATCTTTGCTTGATTACCAGCGTTGTGATGGCGCTCGCGCTCGTGGGAGCTGGGTAATCTATAAGCACATCCTTATACAGGTCCCTGGTCGTTGGACTATCGAGACAGGGCATCGATACTCCGGAGTAGACTAGCGTATGCGCTTCTCATCCCAGTATGGGAGACGGTCTGTTCCACAGCCGTTAGTACGTCGTACTTGGGATAGTATGCGGGTGCTCGTTAGGTTACGAGTACACTGGACATGACTCGTAGGGAACTGTTGGTTGGTAATATACCTATCGTCAGTTATCAGTTCCCAGGTGACATGAGTACAGCTTAGTCCGCTGACTTGACACTGTCACTTCGCCTCGAGTGTGTTCCCACTGCACTTTGATTACTACCCTACCACGGCTCAAAGGAGTCGTGCAAACAGGTAGTTTTTGGGTGCAGTCCCGAAGCACTTGGAGGCAGTGACGGTTAGACAGGATTCGTCTCTCCCGGTATTGGGGGTTGACATCGCGCTGTGTCCAGGAGAGCCATTACACGAGTAGTCCCTGGCCAGGGCAAGCGAGATATACTGGTAGGTTTCCAGTGTTATCTCAGGGTGTTCTGGGCTACACTCCGACACGACTTGTACCGCTATTAGGGGACTGACGTTCACCGCCCCCCTAGGCCCGCCATGCGATGTATCAGACGAACAGACCGGACTGTACGGAGACTGTCACATACAGGCTCAGTAGGAGCGCAGATGGGGTTCACCTCGTCAGTCTTCTTATCGACATCTACCTGGGGACCGTTACGTACAGCTAGTGCCGCTTGCGGTCTGTGGTTAAACCCACTGCCAGCGTAGTGTCGAGTCTTTAGAGTCCCACACAGAGAGCTATTCGCCTTTAGGCAAAATGAGTAGAGGTCGCATGGTTTTGCGACAGGGTTCGTTAGCATCCGCGCACTTGTGCACGTTTGCTGTCCGGACAGTTTATACTAGCGGGCTTTGGTTTAAGCCGGATCCTGGTATATGATTTGAGATTGGTTTTTCTCAGAGTATTCGTGTTCCTCGGATCACGAATGCGGGTGCGTATGCACAATTGCTTGAGATTGAGGGAGAGGACCTTGTTTAGGGTTAATGGCTATTGCCATTTTATTAACCCTTTTGATTTTGTGTGTATTATAGTTAATTGGTAATTAGCTTAATAATTGTGCATGGTTGTTGTTGACAATTTGACTTCATTGACTTGTTGACCTAGGTTGACACTTTGACCATCATCATTTGTTTTGGAAGATGCTCTTTGATCTTTGCAAAATTGAAATGATAATGGTCATGTCATGATTTACCATGACAATTTTCAAGCTAATTATTCAATTAAAATTATTCACACATATTAGTGAGAATGGCTCACTAATAATTCATTCTCTCATATCATTTCTCTCTCTTGCTCATCCTCTCCCTCAAGCTCTCTCCCTCTCATGTGTTGAGAAACAAAAAGCTTGAGAAAAACCCTCACTTGATCTTCTCTACTCTCTTCTAGGGTTCAAGTCTTAGCATTTCTTGCACTCTAGTTACTCCTAGCTTGGAGTTGAAGCTAAAGGTCGAGGCTTTCGGGTGGATCCTTCTTTGACGGAAGAAGACAAGCAAGGTGACCTCTTTCTACCATTCCAAGGAGCAAGGAGAGAAGGACTTTGAGCTCAAGGTATAACCTTTCCATCACTTAGCTACTTTGTAGTTAGCTTTAGCAAGTTTATGTTTAGCAAAGATCCTTAAAGCTTGGTCCATGTTGCCTATAGTCGATAAAAATCCAATTTTTATTATGTTTTCCGCCTCCCCGTAAGCACCGGGGTGGGCAACGTGGACTTACATTGAGAAATTCCAAGAATACAAGAATGAAGTGGAAAAACAAACAGGCAAGAGTATAAAGACACTAAGATCTGATCGAGGTGGTGAATACTTAAGTGCCGAGTTCCTGGGTTACTTAAAAGAGAATGGAATTCTCTCTCAGCTTACTCCTCCATACACGCCACAACATAACGGTGTATCGGAAAAGAGGAATCGAACCCTATTGGATATGGTTCGTTCCGTGATGAGTAACGCTGAGTTACCACGATCATTCTGGGGATATACACTAGAATCAGCTGCATATCTTTTGAACCAGGTTCCTACCAAAACTGTGCCTACCACACCATATCAGATGTGGAGTGGGAAGAAACCCTGTCTAAAACATTTTAGGACATGGGGATGTCCAGCTTTTGTAAAAAAGCAGCATGCGGACAAGCTCGAGGCACGCTCAGTAAAGTGTAAGTTTGTGGGATATCCAAAGAACTCCAAGGGATATTATTTCTATTACGCAGAGGAACAAAAGGTTTTTGTTTCTCGTCATGCCTGCTTCTTAGAAACTGAATTTTTGGAAAATCAGAAGAGTGGGAGCGCAATAGAACTGGAAGAAATTCCAGAACCACAAACTACTACTGAAAGTATGGTAGAACCAGAAGTTCAAGAAGAACTGGACATTCCCACACCACTCCGTAGGAGTAGTAGGCAATCTCATCCGCCCGAGAGATACTACGGTTTTCTCATAAACGGGGATAGAGAGGATTGCACTATTGACTATGATGAGCCTACTAGCTTCCAGCAAGCCATTAAGAGCGGTGACTCGGTAAAATGGCTGGATGCAATGCGGACCGAAATGGAGTCCATGTACACTAACAAAGTATGGACTTTGGACGTTGCTCCAGATGGGGTAAAACCCGTAAGATGCAAATGGATCTTCAAAAAGAAGATTGGTGTAGATAGACAGGTTGAAACCTATAAGGCTAGACTTGTTGCAAAGGGTTTCTGTCAAAGGCCTGGTTTGGACTTTGATGAAACCTTTTCTCCAGTGGCTATGCTTAAATCTATTCGGGTCCTTCTTGCTATTGCTGCCTTCCACGATTATGAAATCTGGCAGATGGACGTAAAGACAGCCTTTCTAAATGGTAATTTGGAAGAGAGCGTCTATATGGATCAGCCAGAGGGATTCATTCAGAGTGGGAGCAGCGGTAAAGTATGCAAGCTGCTTAAGTCCATTTATGGACTAAAGCAGGCATCACGGAGTTGGAACATCTGTTTTGATGATGCTGTCAAAGAATTTGACTTTATCAAAAATCCAGATGAACCTTGCATATACAGTAAGATTGTAGGGAGAGCTGTTGTATTTCTCGTCTTGTACGTGGATGACATTCTCCTAATAGGAAATGATATTCCTATGTTACAGTCAGTCAAAAGATTCTTGTCACATAAATTCTCCATGAAAGACCTGGGTGATGCCACCTACATTCTGGGGATCCGGATCTATCGTGATAGATCAAAGAGGATGTTGGGACTTTCGCAGTCCAGGTACATAGACACCATAGTGAAGAGATTCAGTATGGAAGATTCTAAGCGCGGTAACTTACCGGCTTGTCACGGAATCACCCTCTCCAAAGATATGTCTCCCAAGACTGATTTGGAAAGGGATCGCATGTCGATTATACCCTACGCTTCTGCGGTAGGCTCTATAATGTATGCGATGTTATGTACCAGACCAGATGTAGCATACGCATTGAGCGTAGTAAACAACATCTTATACAGGTCCCTGGTCGTTGGATTATCGAGATAGGGCATCGATATTCCGGAGTAGACTAAGTGCATACGCTTCTCATCCCAGTTGGGAAGATGGTCTATCCCACAGCCATCAGTACGTCGTACTAGAGATAGTATACAGGTGCTCGTTAGGTTACAGGTACACTGGACAGGACTCGCCGGGGAACTGATTGGTTGGTATTATACCCATCGTCAGTTAACAGTTCCCAGGTGACATGAGTACAGCATAGTCCGCAGACTTGACACTGCTACTTCATCTCGAGTGTGTCCCACTGTTCTTAGATTGCTACCCTACCACGGCTCAAAGGAGTCGTGCAAACAGGTAGCAGTTGGGTGCAGTCCCGAGCACTTGGAGGCAGTGGCGGTTAGATAGGATTTGTCTCTTCCGGTATTGGGAGATGATATCGTGCTGTGTCAGAGAGCCATTACGCAAAGTCCCTGGCCAGGGCAAGCGAGATATACTGGTAGGTTCTAGTAGCTTCTCAGGGTGTAATGGGCTTCGCTCCGACACGACTTATACAGCTATTATGGGACTGACGCTTGCCGCCCCCTAGGCTTGATATGCGATAGTCTTAGATGAACAGACCGGACTGTACGGAGATTATCACATCAGGCTCAGTAGGGGTTCGGATGGTTTTCCTCATCGGCCTTCTTATCGACATCTACCTGGAAACCGTTACGTACAGCTAGTGCCGCTTGCGGTTTGTGGTTAAACCCACTGCCAGCGTAGTGTCGAGTCTTTAGAGTCCCACACAGAGAGTTTCCCTGCTCCAGGCGAAACGATATAGAGGTCGTATGGTTTTACGACAAGGGTTCGGATGCGTACGTGTGTTTGCGCACGTACGACTTTTCGGACAGTTTTTACTAGTCGGCTTTGGTTTAAGCCAGATTCTAGTATCGGGTTACTGGATTTATACAGTCTAAAGTTTTTCCGTATTTTCACGGATTGGAGGGGCGTTCTCGTAATTTGTCGGGAAGCTTCTAGAAGAGTGGTGACTAAGGGGTTAAGATGGCATTGCATTAAATGAGATTAGTGACTCATTTGTGTAATTCATCCAAGTCATTAATGCATCATAAATGCTTAATGACTCATGGAGATGAATCACTCATAGATATTTGTGAAGCATGGTTGTTAATTCTATTATTTGATTTTTGGATAAATAATAATGCTTCATATATATCATGATAAGTTCATTATCTCATTTCATTATTATTCCCACCTTCTCTCTCCTCAAGCTCACTCTCTTCAAACCCTAACCTCTCATGAGTTGAGATCCATGGTTAGCTAGACTAATACATCCATAACCTCACTCTATATCCTCTAGGTAGCTTAGATTAGCACTTTAAGCAACCTAGTTATCTCAAGTTTGAGATTAAGCTTGGCGTAGGAGCTTTCGGGTGGATCGTCTTTGATTCGAGGAAGCCGTTGAGGTGCCGATGTTCCAAAGATCCTACGAGGAGTGGAGGACCGCGATGAAGACCCGAAGGACAAGTAATGTGAGGTATAACTTCATATCCGAGTAGTTAAACCTCTAGCTTTTTGTTAGTAATGGTTTAGATAACAATTCATGCGCTAAAGTCCGTGTTACGAAGCTTTGATAATCGTTTTTCATATATTCCGCCTCCCCGCAAGTTCGTGGGGGTGCGTGACATGGACTTACAAGCTTGTCCTTGGAGATATTTTTGCTGCGACCAGAGATTGCAATTTGAAATTTGTTAACCTGCACAAAGAAGCATGATTTCAGTACAGGCAGTCGATATGTATATTGATTGAGTTCGCTTGAACGTTTAACCCGAAATATGGGAGGAGAGAATGGTCCCACCGGGCGTGCCAGAATCTGTAGGGTGTTTTTCATCACCCCATTGAGATGGGAATACGCGCACGCTTGTCAGGCGCATTACAGATTCCCCCTGCCTAGGGTAGGCTGGGGTTTATTGATTGTGGGGATCCGAATCTCCGGCAGCCGCGGACTAAGCTGCCGTTAATTACCCCTCGCCTTTGGAGCGAGGGAACCTCCGATTAACGGGTTAAACTGGTCATGCAAACTCAATGTGCAGTGTTGTGTTTTGAAGGGGGGTTTTCGATATATCGGGGGCCCCGCAGAGTTTTTATGGGGGTCCCGCTACCCGGATAGCGGGCTGGGGGTCAAGGAGGATAGTAACCCCCTTGCGGGGTGCGGTGTAGTGCCCCAGCCCAAATTTTTTTTGAGAAGGACAGTGTTGTAGAGTGTGTGTGTGTGTGTGTGTATAAGAAAAAGGGAAGGGCATCCAAAGGATGCGTGGGGCCAGCGCACTGGGTGCTGGGCGCACCACGTGCTCGGCACGCGGGCGCCAGCGCACTGGGCGCTGGGCGCACCACATGCTCGGCACGCGGGCGCCAGTGCACTGGGCGCTTGGCGCACCACGTGCTCGGCACGCGGGCGCAAGCGCTCTGGGCGCTGGGCGCACCACATGCTCGGCACGTGGGCGCTAGCGCTCTGGGCACTGGATGCTGGGCATCAAACAGAAAGTGGACTTTGGTCCCTGCACTGGGAGCTGTGCTCCTGATTTGTGGAGTTAAACTCCTAGAAAGTTTAGAAATGATCAAAGGGGCCTGCTTTGTTTCTCCCTTTGGCTCTGGATCCTCCTAAGATGGGATTTTTTAGGAGATGGGTCTCCTTCTTCCTCCTCTTTCGGCTGGATCTTGAAGAACAAGAAGTATGAGATTTTAAAAATCCGTTCTTTTTTAGATCTGATGGGAGATCTAAGCTCCCCTTTGTGGGTTTTATGGTGAAAAACTATTTAGTTTTGGGAAAGGAAGAGTAAAACTCTTGATTTAATTCTAGAGAAAGAAGAAGGTTTGGAACCTTCAGAAAGGGAAAAGAGGCACAAAACCCTAGACTTTTTTAGGGGAATGAAAAGTATCCTCTTTATTCATCATCATGTTGCCTTATATAGGCTTACATTTTTTACATATAGCCCCTTGGGCTTTACAAAATGGCATTTTGCCCATCCCATGTCTCATGTGCTATTTCTTTTTGCACATAAACCATGGGCTTACAAAAATTTGGCTTTATGCCCCTTCATGCATAAAAAATAACATTAAAATTATTTATTACATGATTTTTGTTTTGGCATGGAGGAGGGCCGCCCGGTTCATGTTCGGACTCGACCTGGGCATGGGCCCACTTGATCTGGGCTTGGGCCCACTTGGCTTGGGGTTGACCTTGACTTTGACTTGGTCAACCGGGATGCAATTTTCGACCCCAACATATACGACGAGTAAAAGTATATACACTATACGTCTCTGAATGGGTATATACACTATACATCTCTCAATGATCACTATGTTAACGTTAAGTTTCAAGTGTAAATGTCAACGCAACTGTAGAAGTATTCACGAGCTCAAGAGTGGGGCCTCAGGAGCAAGGAAACACAGACCCATTTCATATGTTAACATTGGGACTCTAGGCTGTGGAGGAGTCGACCCGACTGATATTCGAGTAAAATAAAAAAAGTTAATATAGGACTCCTGAAGCTCCGCTGGATTCATACAAGAAACTATCCCAATCACCCGGAGTATAAATAGTCTATAACTGTATAATATACTGAATTAATTTGATTGGTTGATTATAACATATCTTGATCGAAACCATAGATTGAAAAAGGTGTAGAATGAAGTCGAGCGAGTCGAGTAAAATGCGAGTCATGTCAATTGCAATCTTAGTTCGAGTCAAGTTAGTTCGAGTATACTGGGTTCGAGTTTATGTTCAAGCTTAGATTCGAGTTTGGACTCGAGTTCAATTTTAAGTTCAAGTTTAGATTCGGGTTATAGTCTTTTTAATATGAATTGATTTAACTGTTAAAGATCTTATGTTAGGGAGAAATCCGACAACTGCTGCACATGGACGGCTGGATTTGTGTCTTTTTCTAAGACAATTGCCACTTGATAATTCTATTAAGTTGTCTAACCTGAAGAGGCAAGCACTCACTTTTTCCGGCTCCCTGGGGCTCAAGAGAAATGACACTGCTTAAACCTATATTAATCTAGAGTCCTTAATATTTATTATTATTTGTTTACATTGTTTTTATTTTTCGAGGGTGTTTTATGAAAAAATATTAATATTGTTAGAAAATAAACTTCGAAGGCGTTTTATAATATTTAGAGTTTTTATGAACATGTATTTTAATTTAGTTGGTGTTTTAGTGATAAAATCTAGTATTTAAAAGTTTATGGTATTTTTTATGAAAACTAGCTCTTTTGGAAATTTAATGGTATTTTATTAAAATTTCGATCTTCATTTTAAAAATATATTTTCACAAGTTGTTTTATTGAAATATGAATTGATAGTTTTATATAAATTTTTCAAAGTTTTTTTGTTTAGAAAAGTCGTATTTCTAAAAAACTGTATTTTTATTTCCTTTCGAGACCGAATTCTCTGTGAGGAGCTCTGCATCTTACTCTACTATCCCAAGAATGTGCGATAATCTGCACCATCCATTAGAAGGTCCCCTAACGAGGGTTGAAGAGACGCAATTGCTAAGAATTTAAAAATATCGATTAAAAGCATGAGATGGTATTTTATTGAAAATTGTTTCATTTAAGAAAACTTCTAACCAAAATATTGTGCTATGAATCAAAAGTGTACGTGTGGGATAGGTCGTTACCCCGTGAATTTTCCTAAAGTTTATATACTAGTTATCGGATAAAGGTTATACTAAAATTCATGGTATTCCTCTGAAAAAGTTCGTTATATGATTATTTCATATGGAAATTTTATTACATTAAAAATTAAATGATGTGAATGATATGTTAAGGCGGTTTTAGAGAATTTTAATGAACTGTTAACATGGTAAGGGTGAAAAAAATTAGTTTAAAGGATTAGAATACATGTTAACTCCGCTTTTGTCGATATGTTTTAAAAAATTATATTGAAGTGAAAAGAGAGAGAGAGATGAAGGGACTTACTGGGTTAGATTGTTAACAAGAGAGAGGGAAAGCTTTCGGGCGTCGTGGTTTCGTCGGAAAGGATTCGGTTGTTGAGCTTAACTTGCTACTCCACTTGGGTGCTTAACTTCACTTGGTACTTAGAGAGTTTAAAAGAATTTTGATAGAAATTTCAGAATGGGAGAAAGCTAAGGGATGGGGTAGTATTTATAGTAAAGAATTTAGGGTATGCGAATTAAAAATTGAATTAAAAGAATTAAAATTGATGTTAAATGATGAATTGAACAGTCTCTATTTAATTGTAGAGAAATCAAACAGTGAAGGGGATTAGAGGGGAGCTGAAGGGATGTGTGTGCAAAGCACGGAGTCGAACGGAGCACTGTTGACCGTCGATAGTGGCCAACAGAGGAAAACGGGCGGTCGGGATTTATCTTATCGTCTCGATATTCATGCCACGTGTTTAACTCGGTGTTGTTTGGATTCCTTAGCATGACTACTAGGGTTTAGAAGGCATCGAGCATGCTATTTTAAAAATTTTGTATGCTAAAGAATCGCAAACTTAGATTCGAACTAGAGAATTAGGGTTTAAAAGCAAGTAATCAAACATTACACTAAGTGAACAAGAAATACAACCTTTGTAGACTGGTCCTTCACTTCTTAAACTCCGTGTATTAGTCCCTTCGCTCCAAGTAGTGGTGTCCCGGACTCTTCTTAGACTCCACTGGACGAAAAAAACAAGCTTGCTCAAAGATCTTCGAGGCCGAAAATGATCTACGTCGAGGAGACTCTAACTCAAGCTACTTCCTCACTAATTGATGAATTAGTGAAGCAAACAACCTATACTAAATGGCTAGCTTGGTATAGATTGATGAAGTAGGAATTTTGCTCACTTTAGAATATTTTTTCTCTTTTTCTTTCTTTACCTCAAGAAAACCAAGAAAGGAAAATGAGATGAAGAAGATGAACAAGTGGTGAACCATGGATGAAAAAAAAACTCATATCCTTTTGTAGAGACTTAACCATGGCTAAACATAATGCTTAGATTAATAAATATCTAGGATTAAAACAAAATTAGTGTAATTAGGTCAAGGCTTCTACATGCTTCTGAAGCATCTTTAGCCATGCTAATTACCACCTAATTTTGGTTTTCCCTAAATAAATGAATTCCTTAGACCCTTATCCCATTATGCATATTTGATATTATTGACACCTACATACGTGATATTGTATTTAACATGGATAGTTAAGATAGTAACCCTTATTCCATTTCACGTATACTCTACTATAGCTACTTGTACATCATGCATACATATTGACATGTACACCCACATATTCGATTACAGCTATATGTACATCATGCACACATATTGACATGTACACCCACATATTTTGTTATAGTTGTATATACCCTAAGTGGTATGGTTTTCACATGTAATATTGAGACGTTGACTATTGCGCTTATGAAATACATCATACCTACTTGCTTACATGTAGATACTTAAACAGTGTTACAATTACATGTACACTTCATATGATGCTGCACTTGTTTTCGGAGGATTTAGGAACCGCATGATATGTTTTAAAACTAGATTCAATTTAAAGAGCGGTTTTCCCTATATAAAGACCCCAAAACTTCAAGTCTGATATAAAGAAACCCCCCTACAAACTTGAAGTCTTGGGGCCTTTATATAGGGCTAATTGATTTGTTAAATCAGTTAAAGAGATCTTTCTCTGATTGATTTGGGGACGTTTCCCCACCGTTGGATCTTTGATCCTAGGGCTTCTGTTTTACAGAAGGCAATCTTCTTGTTTTTAACAAGATTGAGAAAAATCTTTCCATAACAGAATTTTAATTCTGATTAATGATTTATTATTATTAGAACTTTTGATCTAATGGTAAGGAATTTTTAATTCCAGCGCTGGCACACCCGTGCTTTGCACGTGGTGCGCTGTTCAGAGCGCAGCGCACTTTGCGCTAGCGCACCTACATTTGACACGTGGCGCACAGCGCAGCCTGCGCTAGCGCATCCGTGTTTGACACGTGGCGCATAGCGCGCCTAGCGCTAGCGCACTCATGGTGCACTTCTTAGGGCGCAGCGCACCTGGCGCTAGCGCATCCGTGTTTGACATATGGCGCGCAGCGCGCCTAGCGCTGAATCTGAAGCGTTCTTCAATTTTTGAATTTTGAATTTTTAAAATAGAGCTTTGCTCTGATTGGGGGTGCGCTGCCTAGGGCGCAGCGCACCTGACGCTAGCGCATCCGTGTTTGACACGTGGCGCGCAGCACGCCTAGCGCTGAATCTGAAGCGTTACTTCAGTTTTAAAATTTTGAATTTTAAAACAGAGCTTTGCTCTGATTGGGGGAAATAGGGACCGAGATCAATATGTGTATATGATACCGTATTCTAATATCGCGATATAGGTTATATGTGATATAACCGGATTATTGAATCAAGTGTTGATTCAATAATTTGATATTAGTCGATTATATATGATATAGCCGGATTATTAAATCAAGTGTTGATTTAATAATTTAACATATAATTATATATTTGATATATTAATATATATTAACTAATATTAGCTCACTTAAGAATTTCTTTTCTACAAATACATTTAACATATATATATATGTGTGTGTGTGTGTGTGTGTGTGTGATATATATAAATGTATTTATTTTATTTGTGTCATGCTAGATAATACATTGGACTTGGGTGTATGAGACTCAACCATACTAAAATTATCCCTATCCACTACCGTATCACGTATGTATGTGGTTTGTGCGTGTCATGGCAATTACTGACGATGTGGGTGTAGCATACAAATAGTGCTCGTGCAACATGAACCGTCAGTAATGTGTTATATCTAAAGGTACAAGTCAAGGTATAACAGATAATACTATGCAATGACATTCGTATGAAATTAACTAATATGAAATAACATGCAACTATCATATCATATCCGCCCCGACGCATAACGCCATACGGGCGATTTCCCCGTAGATGTTAAATCTACTCACTGATGGTCTCAAGCTATGAAAATCCGACCACCTGCTTCCCCTTGTTCGCAGCGTCCGAAGTCCCCGCTTGCGACGCTATAAATTCAAAAACACATAAATAGAGCAAAAACTCAGAAATCGACTAAAATAACGTAAAACTACGTTTTAAATAACGCACCAACACTAAGCTAACTCACGAGTATCCGTCTAGTGGCTAACGTGCGTTGCGACACTACTAAACCAATCCAAGTGCAGCAGCTGCACAAGATCATGATTCGTGTTAGATTACGTAACACGCGGATACAAAACACTAGATTATAGCTAAACGATTCCAGATTTTTCATACTGCAATTACTAAAAAAGTAAACAGTACCAAACACCCTTAACTAACAGAATACAGCTACCCACTAAAACCAAACCCCAGCACATCCCCACATAGCCGGTGTCGCCGGAAATCGTCAAAGGGGTCGCTGGCCCATGCCGGTGGGGTGGTCCTCGTGTCCCAGGTGGTGTCTTAGGTTTACTAGTATATCACTAAAATTTTGTTTAGTTACCCAGTAAAAATTCCAGGTCAGAGCAGATCCCAGAAATTCAAAAAGACACTAAAGAATACGATATTGCACTAATCGATATCTAACGTGTTCTAAACAATAACCAACGAGCTACCCATCATAAAAACTCCTATTTATCAGAGTAGGGATTATACCTATCAACTTTGCTTCTAAGGTCCAAGCTTCCCTAGCTCCAAGTGATCAAGAAGCAAAAAGACCAAGACTTGAGGTATATTTTGTGATATATTTTGGAATTTTGGAGAATTATGAGTATGGATTGATGCAGAAATGGAAGGGAATGATCAAGAGCAGAAGGGAAGGAAGGGATCTCGGCCAAGTGATAAGGGTGGGGTTTTGTGTGGAATTTCCTAGTTATTTCTAGTGATTAATGCTCATAAATGCATTCACACACATATGCATGAACCTCTCTCAATTCTTTCCTTTTTCTTTAACTTAATTCTAAAACCCATACAAATATCTTGATATTAAGAGAAAGGTTTTATTTAACTCAACTTGATTTACTTGCAATGATTTCAAAGAAGGATTTCCCAATTTCCAATATGTCAAATACCGCACTAAAATAATATTAAAATTGGGAAAAATTCTAATTGAACCAAAACGTCCCATATACCCCCAAAGCTTGCGCACTAGCTTTATTTTAGCTAAACCAGGTGCTGGCAAGTCCATATGGTCGTTTGAACACAGTCGGGTTAAAATGGAAAATACCGACAATTTAACCCTAATACGGAAAAAATCGCATAACGATTTCTAAAACGTTACATCTATGGTTTTAGATCTAGATTTGGGAAGTGTCCCAATTCGAATACTTTAACACTATTCCAAAGTGTTTTAGAATGGACGACTCTTGGCGTGGTGGTGTACCCATAGGTGATAGAGTCACCCCCTTTCAAGAGATGTCTTCTAGACTAATAAGGAGTGGGATTTGTATGAATGACATATCACTTGCTTTGTCAATTGAGTCAATCATGTTTTGTCAAGTACCACACCAGATATTGCTTTTTGCACTACCTGCAATAAGCAGATATTAATCCAATTCTGTAGAAACATTGGGAAGCAGTTATGAACATAAGAGGATGTTCTTGGTATATGGTAACAGTAGCCTCCATAAGGAGGCGGTTATCATTTCAAACTTCCAAGATGACCTGAATGATAGAGTGACTGTCAGAGTTAAAGTTTACCCTCTTCTGAGGGGTAGTATGTTGGACAGGGGGTCTAAGCGGATACTGAGGAAGGCATGGCACATGATACTAATTATATTCAGTAGAAGATACAATCTAAGAAATTTGTTGGATTTAGAGTTCATTTATGAACTTGGTCCTATCAGATATCCAGACAAATTCTAAGACATGCATCGCTCATTTCGGGAGATAATCATTCTCCGCGAATTTGAGATATAAAGAGATAAAGATTGAAACATTGGAGTGGGGTCTACTCACTGAGGCTATTTCTCGAACACGATTGTCTCGCAAACATGATTTGCGAAATTGATTAGTAGAGAAGTTGGGTGTTCGGTAACACACGGGCTGTGAGTATGCGACACCGTAAAAATTAGCCTTAAGTGTAAGTGGGAGATTGTTGGATATAGTGCCCATAAGGCAATTATTGTAATCGCATACAGGCAATTATGATTGAGGGAAGACCTATACGGGTAGAACAGTATTACTCGAGATGATAGTATGCTATCCGGTTCATCTCTATCATCATGTACATATATTATGTGGTATTACAAATCACTATTACATATTAATAGAGCCCATAGGATTCTTACTTGACTATCAGGGTTATTGTGGCAATCACACTTGTAGAACTGGGTAGTCTATAAGTAAATCCTTAAATGTCCCTAGTCGTAGAAATATTGAGACTAGGCATCGATATTTCAGAGTAGACTAGTGTATACGTCTTGACCCCAACGAGGGGCGATGGCCGGTCTCATAGCCATTGGTGTCAGTTAGTCACTAAAGATAGTATACAGGTGCTCATTGGATTATGAGTTACACTGGACGGACTCGATGGGAACATGCTAGATGGTATTATACATATTGTCAAATAGCAGTTCTCAGATGACATGAGTACAGATTAGTCTGTCGACCTGAGATCGTCATTTGTCTCGTGTAAGTTTCCATTATGCTTTGATTACTACCCTATTATGGCTCAAAGGAGTTGTGTAAACAACTTTTAGTTGGGTACAATCCCGAACCATATGGAGGCAGTGAGAGGATCGTCGGGGATTCGTCTCTCCCGGTATTAGGAGTAAATGTCGCGCTGTGCATGAGTGGCCATCACCAGAAATTCTTGGCCAAGGTGGATGAGAATTACTGATTTGGATCAGCAGTTTCTCAGTGGGTGATAGGCTTCACATCGACACGAATTATCGCGTTATTAGGGGTCCGACTTTATCCACCCCTAGATCCGATATACGATACTCTTAGACGAACAGACCAGACTGTATGAAGATTTTCACAGACAGGCTCAGTAGTGGTACGGATGAGTTGCTCGTCGGCTTTCCTTTCGCTCAATATCTGGATAGCCGTTACATACAGCTAGTGCCGCTGACGTGCTTGTGGTTAAACCTATTGCCAGTGTATTGACGAGTTTGTAGAGTCCCACACAGAGGGTTTTTTTGGTTCAGGCGATATGATGTAGATGACGTATGTTGGTACATACAGATGTCCGGCTAAATACACGGATTTCAATCGAACGGTTGATAGTACCAGCGGCTTAGAATTATGCCGGATTATTAAATCATGTTCTGATTTAATAATTTATATATATATATATATATATATTTTTTTTTTTTAATATATGTATTCTAGTATTATTGTTCGCTATTCATTTTCTCTCTTAGCTATTCGTATTTTTATACGGATACATGTATTTGTATTTCGATACATATACCGGGTTGTATTCCGTATTTGTACGGAATTTGTTCTAGAAAATGGACACCTCATTTGTGAATATTCATTTATGAATATTCATAAAATGAGATGGAGAGTGAGGTGGTATTGAGCATAGTTGAAGACATGTAGAGATGAATGGGTTTCATTATTTTATTACAAATAGTTATGAGATTTTTATTTGTATGGTTGCAAACTAATATGAAGCCATTCTACATTATATTCTTATTGATTCATGCTCTTATATTCATCTACAAATGCTTATGGCTATTTTCCCTCACCTCCTCCTCCTTCTTCTACACTTTCTTTCTTGAGCTTAGATTTAAGAGAAAAAGATAGTGGAAAATTTCTACATCCCCACTCTCCATTCCTAATAAGCTTGGAGCGTCGATTGCTTCACTATGTGAAGCCAGGCTTAGATCGGTTCTCTCGGATGGATCATCTTTGGTGAAGGAGGACCGGCTTGCAAACGCGACCCGGAACTCTTGAGAGCATGCTAGAGTCCAACCCAATTGGAGCAAATGAAGATGCTACAAAGGGTATGATCTTTATCTAGTTTTTGTTAGCAAGTTCTAGCTTTTTAGTTCGATTCATGGTTTTGGAATTTTAGCAAACCAGAAAATTTTGAAATCCATGTTGCCATCTTCTAAAATTAGTTTTCTAGTGTACTCAAGTTACCAGCATTTAAGACAGACCTCATGTGAGTCTCTAAAGATAAACATAAAATGCACTTGAAATGACTCCTCATAGATCCAATTCTCAAGCACAAACTCAACATCCCATGTGTCTTCTATAGTGAGAATGACCACTCTAAGTAGCATTCATTGTCTCCAAGTCACATTTGGTCATTACAACATCGTTCACAACAAGATCTCTGAACTTACAGTTGTCGCATTCAATCATCGTCAGTCCATATCCAATATAGATCGATGACATCGAACTAAAAACTGCTTGGATAAGTGTTTCAAGCCATAAATGGACTCTCTGAGTTAATTCGAATCCCCTTTTCTTTGAAACCCGTAGATAGATCTCCCAGATCTCCTTATCCAAATATCCATCGACAATACGATCTAAGTCCCCAGGACTACCTCAAGTTCTTTATGTGCAACGATTTATTAGGGAAGGTGAAATAGACGCAATCATCATCTCGAGTGAAAGGTGTCTCTTTATTTTCCATTTACGCTAGGTGAATCTCTTCGCCAACAAGTGTGCCTTGTGTCTCTCTACAGTATCATCCTCCCTTCGCAAGATCTCGAAAAACCCAATTTTTATTAATAGTCTTGCGTCCAGTAAGATAATCAATCAAATCCCAGACTTGATCCTCTAACATTGACTCTTGCTCCTCTTCCATTGTCATTATTCACTCCTTCACAATAGGTCTATAAATAGCGTTCTCATGTGATTTGGGTTCCGCAACCAATGCGGAGTTACCATAGACGTCTCCCTTTTGATATCGAAACATCTTTAGGGCGTCAATCCGCAGCACTATTTACAAGTCACTTGAGAATCCGTGATTGGCTCCGAGCCATCAACAGAAATATCGCTCCCGCTTTCGCCAGCCGCTGAAGGAACTAATTTCTTATAAACCGCTGACCGACTAGAAGACTCCTCAATCTTGTAGAATCCCAAATCTTGACCTACTTCTGCCTTTTGCGAAAATTCCTCCCCGATAAAATCGCTCGATGTTTCCTCCCTGAAGAAATCGTTCATTATTTCCTCTGTGAGAAAATCAATATCGCACGACTAAATATTAGTCACAGTCCTATCACATACTCATGGAAACAAGTGACATCTTTGGTATCTCGTTCGTCCACCACTCGTAAGGTGTTGACTGTACTGTCTTTAAAAACACATGACCAAGAACATAAGCCGCTGCCAACAGCGCATCTCCCAAACAATATGTAAGATTGGCCCTTACCATCATGTTTTTTTTATCAAATCTAGGGTTCCCTAATTCTCCTCTTTACAACATCATTTTATTGCAGAGTTTACAGTATCATCAACTATCTGACGACTCTTTCTCCTTCATTTAGTTCTCTGAACTTCTAAAATAAATACTCATGGCTTTCTTACAGTTCCCAGAACTGCTCCGTGAAATACACATAACCCTATTTGCGTGAACTGACTCTTCACTTCACTAATACCACGTTTGATAGAAATCAACGCTTTAGTTCTATGTGAGATTAATAGCCATATCGGATAATTATTAATGAAGGTGCTAAATTAGGAAACTCTACTACTTGTTTCATGTTTATTGGTCCGTATCTATCGGAGTGAATTATTTGTAATGAATATCCAAATGGTTTTACTCTGATAGTTTTACCTCTAAGGAAACTCTTACAAGTAGATGCTTTGATTTTGGCTCAAATGCCAACTTATCCACCCAGTTGGTTAAGTCATCCCATCTATCTATTAATCAATTTTACCATACCACTCATGACATTTATAGAAGCTTAATTATCAAAACCTTAAGGAACTCATAAGACAGATTGTCCCATTAAGCTATCCAAATATTCTAAGCCGAGACTGAAACTGTAACCAACGGGAAGATGATTTGTGGATATCTATCTGAGTCCCCGATGCAGAATTGACTCATTTGTTCTTGACACATGATTTGCTTCCACAAACTTTTCTGCTCCCAGCAGAAGGCCTTCTTCCACTCAGTACCCTGACAAGAAGATTATTTATGGATAGCTATCTGTATCCCCGATGTAGAATAGATTCATATGTCATTGACACATAATTTTCTTCCACAAACTTTTCTGCTTCAGGCAAAAGGCCTATTTCAACTCAGTACCCTGACTAGTGGAGCGGTTCAAATTCCCACAGTCAAACGTTGGACTTATTATATCCATTATTGCTAGCACATTTCTCCATGTCAGATCACTTAAGTTGTTGGCGCATTATTCCTATTTTTGTAGCTCGATAGAACTCTTTTTGCGTTAGGACATCCGCCCTTGCGTACTATTGACCTTGTCAACATATCAGCAGCGCTCTTGGTTTTATCGCCCCTGGTGATTAAACCTTAAGCCTCAGTTACTCATGCGTACTCGCAAATGTCAACACATTCGCTTTCTGCATAATAACTGCTTCATTTTCATGCCTCGCTTCCCAATAGACGGAAACGGTGACGTGGCACGCCCGCAACGTATATACTATGAAATAAATACGTTAAGCGTAATTAAGCAATATAAAAATGAATAAGAATGACAAGAGTAATAAAATGAAACTGCAACTTTTTGTACATTCAACTTTACATACAACTGTCTGAAAATAAAAGATACAATAAATAAAGTAATGCCTGAATAATGGCATACAGAAAGTAAGTACAGGAAGAACTAAGAGTCAGGCTGAGCAGTAAGCTGGTCCAAGTCCTTCTGTCTCGGCTCTATCTCCTCAGAGTCCGATCCTCCTGACGAACATCCAAAAGAAAGAAAACAGAGAGGAATGTCGTCAGCGAACTAGCGCTCGGTAAGTCCTAAAAGAAACAAATTAAAGTAGTATATCATGTGAATAGGAACTAAAAGAACGAAGGATAGGTAAAACTGTATATGATCATCTACAGGTATATGATAGTTATTCTGACATGGTTATTTGTAATTTGATAAAGAAGGTATTCATGTATACGAGAGGAGTCCATCTTACCCCGTGGACTATGGTAACATGTAGTGCAAGGCCCCATCAAAACCCACAGGACAACGACACGTAAATTCATATAGGTGTCTTTTAAAGTGACCTCTCGTACCACGATATACATTCCGTACCAATCTATCCCTTTATCCCCGCGTATTGTATTGTATAGATTAATATTACATGTTTTGACCGAATCCATGGATATAAAATGTTAGGTTCATGTATAGGATGTAATCATGTGTTCAGGTAGTCATGTTGAGTTCATGTCAAGTTATAACCATGGTTCAGTCAAGTCGAGTCAAGTATACAAGTTTGAATTTGATGTTTGAATTCAAGTATTCAGGTTCATGATCAAGTATCTAAGTTCGTGTTTGATTTTGGATTCTGGTTTGAGTCTGGACTCAGATTGAGTCAAAAACTTATGAACGGATTTAAGTCTTGAATTCTTAGGTTCGGGAGTAATCGGCAACTGCTGCACATGAACGGCAGGATTTGTGTCTTTTTCCAAGACAATTGTCATTGATAACTCCGTTAAGTTATCTAGCCTAAATAGGCAAGCACTCACTTTCTCAGCTCCCTAAGGCTTAAGAGAAATGATACCGCTTAAGCCTATGTTAATTCTATAGTCATTATAGTATTGTTTGCATATCTCGAGAGGGTTTTATGAAAAATATGTTAATATTGTTTTAAAAATAACGCCGAGGGTGAGTTACAAGATTTAGGGTTTTCATGGGCATGTATTTTAATTATTGGGATATTTTAATGATAAAAACTTAGTTTTAAAAGTTTATGCTATTTTATTGAAAGCTAACCCTTTTTAGTAACTTGATGGTATTTTATTAATATTTTAATCTTTCATTGTTTAAAAATATAGTTTTATAATATATATATATTTTTTTATTGAAAATATGAATTTATAATTTTTATATAATTTTTCAAAATTAGTTTTTTTAAGAAAATTTGTGTTTCTTAAAAAACTGTATTTTATTTCCTTTCGAGATCGAATACTCCGTAAGGAGCTCTACATCTCGCTTTATTATCCCAAGGATGTACGATAATCAGCACCATCCATTAGCGGGTCCCCTAATGAAGGTTGTAGAGACGTATTTGCCAAGAATTATAAAATACCGTTTTAAAAGAAACCCGGTTTTTTAACAAATGTGGTATTTTAATGAAAAGTATATCTTTGAACCAAACATACATATATAGGTATCGTGCTATGAAACCAAAGTGTGCATGTGGGGTAAGTCGTTACCCCATGAAGTTTTCCTAAAGGCCCGTTTTAACTAATATCGAACAGAGGTGATAATAAAATTCAAGATATTTTAATGAAAAAGTTCGTTTATGTTTGTTTCACATGAAAATTTTGGTTGAACTCGAAGCTAAACGTTTGTAATCGAAATTACAAGTAGAGTGGTAACATTAGTTTGACCAAAATATAAAGGAAAAAAGGGAGTTTAAAGTTTAAAAAGAAAATGTATCGGAAGTAACTCCACTTTACCGATATCTTCTTAGGAGATAAATTGAGATGATAAGGAAAAGAGATGAAGGGGGCTTACGGCTTGGTAATACCGAGAAAAGAGTAAGGAAGAAGGGAGGGGGATTCGTGGCATCGCGGGAGATCCGGAAATGGTTTCGATCTTCGATGGAAGAATCTTGGTTGCTAACTCCACTTGACTCCATTTGCACTTAGGAACTTTTAAGATAATTTTGCTAGAAATTTTCAGAATAGAGGGGAGCTAAGGCATGGCGTGGTATTTATAGTGGAGAATTAAGGCTTGGGAATTAAAATTTTGGATTAAAAAGCATTAGAAAGGTGTTAAATAGTGAAATGAAGGGTCTCTGTTTGATCGCAGGAAAATCAAACAGTGCAGGAGAGTTAAGGGGAGCGAAGGGGTATGTGTGCAAAGCACGGAGCCATTTGGGCTCATCATGATTGTCGGCGCCGGCCCTTTGATGGGTTTGGGCAGTCAGATCTTGAGGCATTGCCTCGACATTCATGCCACGTGTATATTTGAGTGTGTACATCTCATTGCGCCTGTTTGATTTTTCTAAAACTTTTTATTTCTCCGTGTATTGCACTTGCAACTCTTGGGCTTCAAAAAATTATAAAGAAAAATCTGAAAAATATAATTGTGTCTGATGGGAATCGAACACATATACTATGTCACAACAGTGCAGGGGCTTTACCAGTGAGCTATAAGTTGTTTCTTGTTTTTATTGAACAAAAATAACTTTTAACTCTTACACAGACTGTAATACTCTTTTCTGTACAATAACAAGAAAATTTCTATACAGTGATTTCAGAGTCGTTACATTTTACCTTCCTTATAAAAATTTTATTCTCGAAATTTACAATTACATAGGAACTAATTTTCAAAAAAGTAAGGGTATCGTGCATGCATATCTTCTTCTATTTCCCAAGTTGATTCTCCTGGCGAATCTTTTCTCCACATCACTCGGACCAAGTTTACCCTGTTCCGTAATTTTTTCAGCTTTCGGTCCATAATCTCAACTGGTTGTTGCTCGCAGGTTAGATCGGTTTGTACTGTGAGCTCTGAGTGATCAAGTATGTGGCTGAGGTCGCTCATATATCGTCGTAGTTAGGATATGTGGAACACATTGTGCACTCCTTCCAATGATGGTGCTAGTACCAAATAATACGCCACTTCTCCAACTCGTTCGAGTATGTCAAACGGTCCTATGTATCTTGGACTTAACTTATCCTTTTTGCCAAAACGGATCACTCCTCTGTTTGGAGAGATCTTCAGCAATACATGGTCTTCAGTTGGAACTTCAGATGTCGACGTTTTGCATCAGCCTAATGCTTCTGTCGGTCTTGGGCTATGCGCATTGTTCATATCAGATTTTTGTATTTTTATACCGTCCATTCTTGATCACAATGCATATAGGTAGGTACTTTTGATCCGTGTTTGCTGAAAAATTGCAGGTTACAGGTTCTCAGCTCTTTACAGTGAAATTCATGAAAAGTCGCAACAAATGCGGAACTACGACCAATTAAGCATGAATACTGATCTCCACTAACCATCCGTATGATGCCGCCTACCAGTTCAAGAGACAAAATGGCAAATCGTTGGTCACTTCAATGCACAAAGCACAAGGGCAGCATAAGATCCAAGACTTCAAACGCGGAGCTCAAGGCAAAAGTCCATATTATTTTGCACTGCTAAAAATCTGGAAGAAAACTGAAGAAATTCTGAGAAACCAAGTGTACAAAACATAAGAGAACAACAACATGGAGAAGCCCTGAAAAGATGATCCCCCATATCCACCAAATGGCCGCGGAACCGCGGCCAAATAGGCACTTCTGCCGCGGTTCCACGGCCGCGTCTGATCAGTGTCGGTGGCAGTTGAAGCAGCGTTGACTCGGCTCTTTTGGGGTAGTTTTGTTATCTCGTGTTTAGCTCAGAATGTATACCTAGGGTTTCAGAATGTATGCCTATAAATAGCAGAGCTTAAAACCAAATAAAGCGCGCCTTTCTTTATTTAGATTTTAGAATTAAATTTTGTTCTTCTTTATTTTTTTCTATGAAAAATTATAGTGAGTTTATGAGCGTTGATTAATAAAAAAAAATAAAAAAAGAGTTCTTTATTTATCGTCTATTCATTTTTTGAAATTTTTTATTTGTCAATCTAGTTGCTTTATTTTATTGTTGTTTTTCTTTTGTTTTTTCTTCTTCTATTTTCTTTATCTTTAAACAACGATGATGCTTGAGTAAGATCCTTGCCAAGGTGAGGGCTCAAATAGCTAGTTGTAATTTCTTCTTAATCTCATTTCTTTCTACCTTCCTTTTTGTTTTATTCTTTTTAATGGGTGAGTAATCTCTCACTTGTTAGGGCAGGAGAAGGAAAGTTTGAGAGAAGAAAATATCTCCCACTCTTTTCTTTGCCCAATACCATAATTCGGGCTCCTTTTAATTGAACCACAATTCGCTCACTACTGCACCCTATTCTATATGATAGCGGTGATTCCATAGTTAGACTGGTTGTGGTTGAATTATCCGGAGGTTAGGGCTAAGAGCCAAGAACGGACGAACAATGACCAAAAGGAAGAAACTAAGCATGGAAAGCCTAGCTTATACTTATAAGTTCCTTCCTAGTCGTGCTAATCCCCGTTGTTGCCGATTAGCTTAACACCGATATTAAGAAGGGCATTGAAAGAAGTGAGAAATTCCTAACTCGAACTAACATAATCCAAACCCTAGCATCCTTTATCTCATTAGTAGATCTTAAAACAAAACTCAAAATATTTGGATTTAATTCGTTAAAACATAAAGAAAAAGATTCTATCTCCCTGTGGATCGACCCGTACTCAACCGACCAGCTACCAGGCAAAACCGTTTTGATTGCGGTAATTAAAAATTAAGAATACGCAAAAAAGTAACAATCAAATGGTGCCGTTGCCGGGGAGACGGTAGTTTATTTCTTTGTGTAAATTAGGGTTATTTAAAAAAATTAAAAATTATAAAAATTGAAAAATATAAAAAAAATCATCTTATTATCTTTGATTAGTTTTTTTGCAAGTGTGCAGGATAGGAAGAAGGTCTAGTTTAGTTTTGGAGCAAACTCAGTGACCAAATTAAGATTTAGGGGCTCTAAACAGGAAGAGGAGAACCAACTCAGCATAGGGAACAACTATGAAGACGTCAACCTTCTGAACAGCCGCAGAAACGCGGCACAAGTGCACGTTTGACCGCGGAACCGCGGTCAACTGCTGACGTCAACACCCAATTTTCTCTGTAAGTGTCTCATATCTCCTCTCCCCTCCTCTGAACTCCACTGAACTATATTTTTCTGCAGCATTCTTTGCACAAATTCTCTTCCCCTCTCTAATAAACTGTTTTTATGAAGGATTCTTTGCGCCGCAGCCAAAATAAAATTTTTGCAAGTGTTTTTTTGGTTGTTACTGTTTTGCATAAATAATAAGGAATTTAAGGGGCTATAACACCAATTCAGATTGGGTGGGGATTTCATCACCCTTCCTAAGACCCCAAAAATTCACTAAAAGCATGCGCATCACCCTTGAGCTTAATTAAAAAATATCTAGACTCAACCAACTAAGAACTGTCGTGCTCAATAGAACAGAGGAAGGTTGTGGACATTCAATCGTTTATCTAAATTTAACTTTGTGGTGCCTAGGCTAGACAAGTGAGAAAGGTAATTTTAAAAGGCCCGTCTCACGGTGATTCGTGAGCGGAACCCTCCTTTCTTCATTTGTGCTTACCTGGCCACAATTGGCAGTGAAGAGACGATTTGAGGGTTATCTCACAACTTGTCACTTTGGAATAGTTAGGAGCAGTCTAGTGGACTTAGAAGACCATAGCTCTAGGTATGATTGTGCATGTTCTAACTGTGATTGTTTGAAGTAAGTCCATACACATTTTTGCAAAACTCTTTCTAAAAATAAAAAACACAAAACAAAAACATTTATAAAAACTTGCCCTTTGACGCCAGAATCCCATTTCACTCATCTTTCATCCGCATTTCTTCATTGACTTTTTCTTACCCTCACATTCTACGCTTTGACTACACTAAACTCGTTTAGTGTATGTCCGGTTGGACTCGGAACAATAGTGCCCGTCTAGTCCGTGTTTCGTTAGTCGCTACTGACTACGCGATCGACTCTGACGTCGAAACTCCCTCCACACCTCTTTCACCTTTACCTTTGTCGGCCAACTCCGACGTTGACCGGATTTCTGTTCATACATCTTCACCTTCACCATCATCATCACCAAATTTTTTATCTGAGATGTCAGGATTTCCTCCTAACATCCCTTTACCTCCCCCGGGACTGATTCCACCTCATCTGGGTGCGAATAATCCACAACCACCTCCTGTTGAAGCGCCACAGCGAATCGCGCTCCAGGATCGTTTCTATCCTACCCGCTCTGCACTTCCTACCTGTCTTTCACTTCCGCCGGCCAATAGGGATAATTTCGAAATTAAGCCCCACTTCATCAACATGTTGCCTGAATTTCACGGGCTGGAATCCGAAGATGAATACATCTTCATTAACAAGTTTCAGAACGTCTGTGAAATGATGAAGACAACCCAACTGTCCGACGATGCTATAGGGCTACGAGTCATTCCTTTCACTCTGTGTGACCTTGCTGAGAAGTGGCTGTATAGTACCACATCGCATTCCATAAACAGTTGGGATGAGTTTGTAAAAGCGTTTCTTAAAAAGTTCTACCCAAATCACAAAACCGCAAGAATACGAAACGAAATTAACCAATTTTCCCAGCTTCCTGCCGAACCTTATTGGATGTGCTTTGACCGATACAAAGACTTTCTTGTTCAGTGCCCGCATCACAGTATTGAGAGACGGAAACTTTGCCAAACCTTATATGAGGGCCTGAATCCAGCAACTAAGCAGTTGCTGGAAACCATTTGTCAAGGCCACTTTCTATTCAAATCTGACGAGGAAGCTTAGCAATTTTTCGACGATCTCGCGGAGCGAACGCTTCAGTGGGAAAGCACCAGACCGAACACTTCATCTACTTCTTCCGGTCTCTCTAAGGCAGGCGTTCATCAACTTGATATCTCAATTGCAATGAAGGCCGAAATGACAGCAATCACGCGAAAACTGGAAGCAATTGAGAGCAAATTCTCACCTCCTTCTCCTGCCCCTTCTCTTCCCCCCTCGTACCATCTGCGCTTGTTGTTCTGACCCATCACATTTGACCGAAGAGTGTCCTTACAACCCACCTGCTCAAAGACAGGATCAGGTTAATGCTGCATTTCAGTAAGGATAAAGAAATGATCCATACTTTTCCACTTACAATCCTGGTTGGAGGAACCACCCCAATTTCGCCTGAAATCAGAACCAGCAACAATTCCAAGGCCACAACAACTTCCAGAGGCCTCCTCCTCCTGAACAACAAGCTCAAAATCAATATCAGCAGCCTTTCCAACCCCAACCTTTTCAAAATCCGACGAACAATTTTTCACCCAACAATTCTTTTCCTCAAAACAATTTTGTTCCGTCAAATAACGATAAGGTTTCCTCGCTAGAACGGAATCTGGAGGCGTTTGTAAAGCAATCGACTCAATCAAACGCCAACATCCAGTCTTCCATTCAGTCTTTGGTGCAACACACTGCTGTGCAAGGGCAAAGTATCAAAACCATTGAAGCCCAGATTGCACAACTGAATCCAGCTTTAGGCGAGCAAGAGAAAGGGAAGCTTCCATCTCAACCACTCCCAAATCCTGGTTACCCACATAATGCATATGTTGCTCTTGAACAACAAAACCATAATGTGAGTGTCGTGATTACGTTGAGATCTGGAAGGATGCTGTATATCAACGTTGGCACAGATGATGACACCCCGGCCGCTTCTTCTTCTTCTTCTTCTACTTCTTCGTCTTCTGAGCCTGTTCTCCATTCTTCAAAAGGCTCTTCTTCTTCTGCTACTCCGAACGGAACCACATCTCACTCCACGAAAACTCCAGCTCTAGGATCCATTCCAACTCCACAATCTCCTCCACAAGCATTGGACTCAACCAATTTCAAAAACATTCCATTTCCAAACCGGTTGAGGTCTAATAAACAAAATCCACAAATAGAGAAGATTTTGGAGTTGTTTAAACAGGTTAACATTAACATTCCCCTCTTAGATGCAGTCAAACAAGTTCCTTCCTACACAAAAATCTTGAAGGACTTGTGCACCAAGAAGAGGAAATCTCAGGTACCCAAGAAGGTTTTCTTAGCTAGTGCCGTGAGTGATGCTCTTACCCAAGCTTTACCTCACAAAAGGAAGGACCCTGGCTGTCCTATGATTTCAATAACCATTGAGGATAAGAATATCAACCGCGCACTTTTGGATCTTGGTGCAAGTATTAACCTGCTTTCGTATTCTGTATAAGAGCAACTAGGTGTAGGAGAGCTGAAACCCACACACTGTACTCTCCAAATGGCCGACCGATCTATCACCAATCCTAGGGGTGAGCTAGAAGATGTGTTAATAAAGGTAGGGGACTTCATATTCCCCGTTTATTTTATTGTTCTAGATACACAACCTGTAGCAAACCCACGGAACCAAATTCCGGTGATTCTCGGTCGACCCTTTTTGGCCACTTGCAATGCAGTAATCAACTGTCATAGCGGCTCTATAGCTCTATCCTTCGGAAAGATGTTAATTGAGCTTAATATTTACAAGTTGGGAAGTGTACCCTCCGAACCTTCTGCTCATGCATGTTCTATCGAATTAATGGATGTCGACAGCAGCGAATTTGATCAGCTTCACGATACTGATCTAGACTCTTTTCATATGTTGTTGTTTGACCCAACTATATATTATACACATACAGACTCTTCCATTGAGTTGTCTGGGTCAACATCTAACGCTGATTATGAATCTTTTATGGATTTTAGAGATCAACCCACTCTTTCTGATGACATTATTCTTCGGGGTATCGATGAAAGCTTTGAGGAAATTTTCGCTGATGAATCAACTCGGGTGTTGAGATGAATCAACTCCAAAAAGAAATTGAACCTCCACCCCTTCTTCCTGACAATCACAAAAATGCAAGTAAGCTATCATCACAATCACTGTGTCGTCTCTCCAAATTGAGACGCAAACCCTTTCTTTTACACCACTTATCTCTTCCCCACTTCTTTCTGGCTCCATACAACATGTTCTTCTACCAACCGGTGCGTTTCACTGATAAATTCTTCGAATGGTTGGTGTTGACTTTTGGTCTTTACAAAGCTTGGTATTGACCAGTAACTTTGACCCCCCTCTTTAAAAGTTTAACATTGTTTAACTCAAGTTTGGGGGGGGGTATAATTTGGCTCTTGAAAATAAATTTTTTTACTCAAAGTGGTGAGCCAAAAATAAGTTTGGGGGAGATTTTCACAATCATATTTCATGTCCCCGTTAATAATTTTTTTCTCCCAAGTTTACAGGTTTCTGAGATTTAACAGATGACAACAGTGAGGACACTGTTGTAAACAAGTTTGGGGGAGGTTTGTGCTTATTTACGCATCAATTTGCATCATACTTTGCATAAGCACAAAATTTTCAAAAATTTTCTTTTATAATAAAAGATTAGGAAGTGAAAAATTACATCCAAAAGATTAGAAAAATTTAAGAAAACCTAGAAAGTTAGATGTTTTTTTAAACGAAACTAGTAATAAGTAGTTATGAGCCGTTGTCCCAAGGGTTAGTAAGATGAAAGAAGTCACTAATCTGCGGATAAAAATAAGTCTGAAAAATAGATCTTATTCTGGACGCCAAACATTTGAATATTGATACCCTACTATACACACTTACACACGTCTTGAAACTCGGGATAGTAGAAGATACCTTGAAATGCTCTTGTTTAATAGCCAAAGTATGAAGGAAATTATAAATGGAGTATAAAAGATAAAATGGTGTAGAAAAATGAACACTGGTTTTGTAATCACCAAGGCGGCAATAAAAAAATATAGCGAGGGTGCTTCATCACCTAGTGCCTTAGACCAACTGGTTTGGGAGTCACTGCTAAGCCTTAGCTGTTGCAAGACGAGGAAAATACTAAATACACCTAATAAACAAGCACATGAGTAATTGGTCGGTTAGTACCTCAAGAACTATTAACGGTCGCATGAAAAATGTGAGAGCAATTCCATCTAAATATTCATTAATTAAAAAGTACTAAGGTAGATGGATAAGAGTATGATAACTTGAATTGAATTCTCCAGGAGTAGGGATGTTCTTTACACACATGTAGGGGTATATGATCAATGTTTGGAAGAAAGGTAGGAATAAAGAATAAAGACGATATTTTATTGCTGGATGATGTGATTTCTAATATTTTTTCATGACTATTAAGATAGGGTTCATGACAACCGAAAAGTTAGTGTAGTTGGAAACTCTAATTTTAAAAGTCTCTCTTTTATAATCCCTATCTTTATATGTAACTTTCACAGTCTTCCTTTTATTATAGGATTTTGTGGGTAGTATCCGCTGAAAACCCCCAGAAGAAAACACTCCTCCTGCTAGGGACACCTAGAGGTTTAACGGCTTGTTGCACGAGCTCAGTGCAATCACGTTCCCTGCGAAAGTGAGGTTAGGACTTTTTGAGAATAAAATTGGCTTTGTTCGGGACGAGCAAAAAATAAGTTTGGGGGTATTTGTTCATATCAGATTTTTGCATTTTTATACCGCCCATTCTTGATCACAATGCATATAGGTAGGTACTTTTGATCCGTGTTTGCTGAATAATTGCTGGTTACAGGTTCTCAGCTCTTTACAGTGAAATTCATGAAAAGTCGCAACAAATGCGGAACTACGACCAACTAAGCATGAATACTGATCTCCGCTAACTATCCGTATGATGCCACCTACCAGTTCAAGGGACAAAATGGCAAATCGTTGGTCACTTCAATGCACAAAGCACAAGGGCAGCGCAGGATCCAAGACTTCAAACGCGGAGCTCAAGGCAAAAGTCCACATCATTTTGCACTGCTGAAAATCTGGAAGAAAACTGAAGAGATTCTGAGAAACCAAGTGTACAAAACATAAGAGAACAACAACATAGAGAAGCTCTGAAAAGATGATCCCCCATATCCACCAAATGGCCGCGGAACCGCGGCCAAATAGGCACTTCTGCCGCGGTTCCGCGGCCGCGTCTGAACAGTGTCAGTAGCAGTTGAAGCAGCGTTGACTCAGCTCTCTTGGGGTAGTTTTGTAATCTCGTGTTTAGCTCAGAATGTATACGTAGGGTTTCAGAATGTATGCCTATAAATAGCAGAGCTTAAAGCTAAATAAATCGTGTCTTTCTTTATTTAGATTTTAGAATTAAATTCTGTTCTTCTTTATCTTTTTTATGAAAAATTGTAGTGAGTTTATGAGCGTTGATTAATAAAAAAATAAAAAAAAGAGTTCTTTATTTATCTTGCATGTCTATTCATTTTTTGCAATTTTTTATTTGTTAATCTAGTCGCTTTATTTTATTGTTGTTTTCCCTTTGTTTTTTGTTCTTCTTCTATTTTCTTTATCTTTAAACAATGATGATGCTTGAGTAAAATCCTTGCCAAGGCGAGGGCTCAAATAGCTAGTTGTAATTTCTTCTTAACCTCATTTCTTTCTACATTCCTTTTTGTTTTATTCTTTTTAATGGGTGAGTAATCTCTCACTTGTTAGGGCAGGAGAAGGAATGTTTGAGAGAAGGAAATCTCTCTCACTCTTTTCTTTGCCCAACACCTTAATTCGGACTCCCTTTAATTGAACCACAATCCGCTCACTACGGCACCCTATCCTACATGATAGAGGTGATTCCATAGTTAGACCGGTTGTGGTTGAATTAACCGGAGGTTAGGGCTAAGAGCCAAGAACGGACGGACAAGGACCAAAAAGAAGAAAATAAGCATGGAAAGCCTAGCTTATACTTGTAAGTTCCTTCCTAGTCGTGCTAATCCCCGTTGTTGCCGATTACCTTAACACCGATATTAAGAAGGGCATTGAAAGAAGTGAGAAATTCCTAACTCGAACTAACCTAATCCTAACCCTAATAAGTTCTTTATCATCCTTTATCTCATTAGTAGATCTTAAAACAAAAATCAAAATATTTGGATTTAACTCGTTAAAACATAAAGAAAAAGATTCCATCTACCTGTGGATCGACCCGTACTCAACCGGTTAGCTACGAAGCGAAACCGTCTTGATTGCGGCAATTAAAAATTAAGAATACGCAAAAAAATAACAATCACGCATCCTATCCCTGATTGTACGAACCACGTCCACAGTTACCACGATTATCTCTGGTCCAAGGAGTTCACGATCTCCAATGTCGTCCCATTTTAGCGGTGAATGACACTTCCATCCCTAGAATGCTGCGAATGGTGCTTTCCCAAAGTGTAGGTCATCTTCCCACGAATCTCCGAAGTCTAACATACAGGCTCTCAACAAATCTTCCAGAATCTGAATTGTTTGATCGGACTGTCCGTCGTCGTACTGAAATTCAGACTCGTCTCCAGGCTAGCTTGCAGACTCTGCCAAAATTGTGATCGGAATCTTGTACCACGATCGAAGACGATGCAAAAAGATACTCCATGTAATCTCACGATCTCCTGCATGAGTTTATGGGTATCAAATATGGTACATCTTGAAGATTTAAATCTTACTTTAGATTTATGCTTACCTCTATGTATTTCTTTGCTAACGTCTCGGTTGACTGGCCAACTCAAAATGAAATAAAGTTAGCCGACTTGGTGAGTCGATCCAAAATAACCCAAATTGCATCGTTACCTTTCATGCTGCGAGGGAGAACAGTCATGAAGTCCATGGTAATGTGCTGCCATTTCCATTCTGGGATTGGTAATGGCTGAAGTAGATCAGCAGTTCTGTGATGTTCAGCTTTTACTTGCTGACACACTAAACACTTGGCTATGCTCCTTGGTACTTCTCGCTTAATTCCATGCTACCAGTAGTGTTGCCATAGATCCTTATACATCTTCGTACCACCAGGGTGTACCGAATACGGAGACCTGCGAGCTTCTTTCATCAACTCTTCTCAAACAGGTCCGGTTGGCACGCATAAACGACTTCCATACCGCAATGATCTATCTTTGTGAATGATGAAGTCAGTTCGTAGTCCACTTCTTACTTGTTCTTGGATCTTTTGTAGCTTGGCATCATTTGCTTGAGCTGCCGTGATCTGATTTACAAGAGTGGATTGGACCTGGAAGTTCATCAAATATGAAGCGTTACCTGACACAATGATCGAAAGAGATTTATCGTGCCGTACCTTAAATTTTAAAGTAACCGCAATCAAGACGGCGTCGCGTATAGCTAGTCATGGTGAGTACGAGTCGTCCGTAGGGAGATGGTGCGTTTTAAGTTCTTGTTCTCACGAGTTAAGCCGAAAGTCCGAATAGTTCAATTCTAATCTAATTGTTATGTATATATGCAACAAAACGCTTGTTAAGAATAGAGATAGGTTGATTTAAGTTAGTAAAATCCGTACTCGTTTCTTTATGCCTTACTTGACTTATCGAAGCTATGGTAATCGGCAACAATGTGGATTATGGTGCTTAAACACGGTATTTCGAGAAATCTGGCTTATTGACCCTTGTCCTTCCGTTCTTGTCTCTTATCTTTCACCTCCGTCCAAACCAAATGCAATCGGTCAAGGTTAGGGACACCACTACCGTGGTAGGGTAGGGTGCCTAACGGAGCTCTTGCGTGAGATTTGGACGGAGTTCGATTAGCAATTAAAGGGTAAAAGAAATGAGTAAAAGAAAAACTTAACTTAAATAATCATTCTCTTTTCCTAACAAGATACACTATTCACAATTCATAACCAACATCAAAAGAAAATACAAAAAGAGAAGAGATCAAAGAAAACAACATTACACATAAGCAAATAGTAAGAAAGTAAATTGCAAATAAGTAAAGTTAAAGAGAATACTAAGAACCTAAGTGCAAAAATGAAAGCTTCATTCAAATTCAAAATGAGAGTACAAGATAATGAACTCAAATACTAAAATCTAACCTTGCAAGCTCAGTTAAGAGGTTGAAAAATGAGATAAAAGTAAAGAGCTCAAGACTAAACCTATCTATTATGTATAAAAACTAAAACAAAAATGTAGAGTGAAGATTGAAACTCGGACAAAAGTATGGCTTTGAGCTTGCTCTCTGTTCTGGTATTTATAGGCACAAAATCAACAAAAACAAACAATAAAAATGAGATGATGTAACAACATAGAATGACCAGAAAAAAATTGGATCTAAAAAGAGGTAGTTGGGACCGATGGTAACGGGAATTTCTTCATTTCTGCCGATTTACTATAGCTTGGTAGGGCCCGTATTCTTGTGGGGATCTTGTGTGCTCTCCATGATCTCACTAGCATTGTTTGATTCTTTTATAAACACTTGGATATTGATCTATAGATTTGGAGGGAAATTATAATTTTAAATCATACCACACATTTTGCTTCACTCATCACACACCCACTTGCCTCATCCACTCGCACAAGTCATGATTCTTGTGTGCCCACTTGTGCTAGGCTGCCCCACTAAGGTTCATGCATCAAAAGAGTTTGTGTTTCACACTTGTATCATGTTTGACCATTTTGCATAAAAAATTTGTACACTTGAATTGTTTTGCAAAACTCTTTGAATACTGATCGGTTTTTTGTTCCAGTTGCAGTGTCGGCTAACAAATGTTGTATCCGTGTATTTAAGTGCGTTTCCAGTATTTTGTCACGAATACCTGCAATCTATATTTATTGAGCAGACACGGGTTAATAGTACTGATATATCACAAAATTGATAATGAATGAGCGGTATTGAATGCAGTTTTTCGTGATGAACAAATACCCCCAAACTTATCTTTTGCTCATCCCGAGCAAAAAAAATCCTAAACTCACTTTCGTAGGGAACACGATTGCACTGAGCTTGTGAAACAAGCCGTTAAAGCTCTAGGTGTGCCTAATAGGAGGAGTGTTGTTTCTTGAGGGTTTTTAGCGGATTACACCCAAAAAATCCCGTCAAGCTAGTTTTGCAAAATAACTGTTAATTTTATTTCTACGGTTTAGATTCAAAGCTAGAAATTCTATTATCCTAAGTTAGAAATATCGAACCCTAATTTTTCACACCTCACTTCTTATTTAACTTAAAATTCTATACGTCTTTACGTGCGGTGCAAAAATAATGCCGTTATGTTTCAAAAAGATCGATTAAAGTCAACATGTCAAGACCGGATAAAACTTCAAAAGGATCACACAAATTTATAAAGAATTAAGTTTTCCTCAAGTTTCATTTTCCAGCTTGGTTTCAAATTCAGAAATTCTATCTTCCTTAACAGAAAACTATGTCTTATTCTTCACTCCACCTTTTACTTCTTTTCGTTTCATACACACCTTCGTGAACGTGCAATGGCCTTTATCATAAGATAAAACCTTCATATCTCCGTTTTAAAAATATTTTTATAAAAACATGTCTTTAGTCAAGATTATTCTCATACAAAGAACCGTTAGGAATTTTAACTTAGAGAGAACACTTGCTTGATTTTGTTTTAAATTGGACTTTTTAGGCTTCTTAGCTAGTTTTGGGCCAATGCATCCAAACCAGTCGGTTTTAGGGTATTAGGTGTAGAGACACCCCGGCAGACTTAATTACCCAAGTTACATAGGCCCTAAAACAAAAAAAAAACTCATTTTAGTGTGAAAATCATAACAATTTATTGCGAACGGAGATATAACCAATTGTTCAATTCTTTTCAAGATAACAGACGTGTTTGTGTAGATAAAGTGTGTAATTGCTCCAAACAAGTTCCAGATGGGTTATTCTTCGGAATTTGTTTTTATAAAGGTTTCAATAATATCCCTTCATATCCACTTCGCTTTATAAACTATTCTTGATATTACTTATTTTACAACAAACCTGTTTAATCCTAAAAAATAGTTTATCAATTTAAAAGTTTTAAGACATATCATACTTGTCATCTAATTTTTAAAACTCACGACACGTATAATGTGATGCAAAGACGTATATTAGTTACGGTTAAACTCAAAGGAGGGTTATCTTTCAAGTTTTCAAAATCTAAAAATAGGATTTAGTTAGTCCTATCTTATCAAACTAAACTGTCGGGATTTCAAATCTAAGTTTTCCCACCAGCTAACTTGACGACAAATTTTTTATATTTTTTAGAAATTTTTCTGATTTTTATGGGTTTCCGAATATGTATGCAAATGCAGAATATATAAATGAATGCAAAGAATAAAGATGCTTAGCGAGCATACCCCTAAACTTAAACTTGACAGTGCCCTCACTGTCATGCTACACAAAGAGGGCCAAAATTGCTGAGGGGTCAAAATTTATCGGTTCGCTATTTTATACATTTATATATACACAAGAAAAAGGAAACAAAATATATACACAAAAAGGTCCTCCCAAACTTAAGTGAAGCGGTGTTTCCACTGCTTAAGAGCTGAAGTTTAAAGTCAGGAAAGATAAATCATTAATCTATACAAGGTCTTACACAGACTAAAGGTTAACACCAACCATTCAAAAATTCTATCGTGATTCGTCCAGGGTTGGTGGAAGAATACGTGGAGGAAAGAAATGAAGGATATGCAAGACCGTGCGTGGATGGATGTGATATATGGTCTCGTTATATGAGGGGATGAATGGAAGGGAGAAAGAAATGGAGTGCAAACTCGAGCTTGAAATTAGTACCGTATGTAGTGATTTGAAACTGGAATTCTTTAACTGCACTAATTTATCAATACTATGAGAAATGGGGTCAAAGCTTTCAAGATTCGCAAGAAACATAGGCCGACCGAATTTGGTAAACCAGATGAAGGAAATGAAGGTATCAAGTGGTAGGGTAACGATGAGAACGACGGAGGGAAGTAACTGAGGAATGGCAGCGGTTGAACGTTTAGGAGAATGTTCACAATCGATGGAAGGGATATGATGAATCAGAAAATCCGACCCATCCAATAAAACGTGTTTATCCTAAAACAATTCCTCTAAATTCATCTCAAAATGAAGATCATCCATGCAATCGATCAAATCATTACCAATAACCTCAAAATGTAAATGGGGTTCAGGAGAAACATTTAAAGGTTCGGATGATGTCCACACGGATTTGAAGAAAAATATTGAATTGGTGAGAAAAACTCACCTAAATTTATGGATCCATCATCAAAAGTATCCCCAATATCTATATCCCTAATCAAGTTAAACTTAAAGTTCTCACACATCTCAACAAAAGCATGATTTTCAATCGGCTTGGTTTCTAGAGTAGGGGTGTAAAGATCAAAGGGAGTGGCATCGGTTTTACTTGAAAGGTGCTGGGCTCCTTAGCACTCCTGCTAGGTTTTATAAGGTATCGGGTATGCAATTTTAAAAAATCTAGAGTGCAAAGCAACCCAAACCAAGGATCTAACTAGAGAATTAGGGTTTAACTAAGTAAGTAAACATCTTTACTCTAAGTGAACAAGGAAAATAACCTTTTTAGACCAGTCCTTCACTTCTAAAGCTCCGTGTAGTAGTCCTTTCGCTCCATGTAATGGTCTCCCGGACTCTCGTTAGGCTCCACTAGGCGAAAGGAACAAGCTTGCTAAAAGATCTTCGAGGACGAAGATGATCTACGTCGAGAAATCTCCAACTCAAGCTACCTCTTCACTAATTGAGAATTAGTGAAGCAAACAATCTATATTAAATGGCTAGTTTGGTATAGATTGATGAAGTAGAAATTTTGCTCACTTTAGAATTATTTCTCTCTCTTTCTCTTTCTTCGCCTCAAGAAAACCTAGAGAGCTAAATTGAGATGAAGAAGAAGATGAAGTGGTGAATGAATTGATGGCAACCATTGTGAACCATGGGTGAGATAATATCATCAAATGATATTTGTAGAGACTTAACTATGGCTAAAAATATTGGTTGGGTTAATAAATATTTAGAATAAAACAAAATTAATAGACTAAGTCAAGGTTTCCACAAGCTTCTACAAGCATGTTAAACCAAGCCATTTTCCATCTAATTTTGTTTTTCTCTTAATAATTAAATCCCTAAATTATCTTAAGATGGTGTGAGTCTCATACACCTATGTACAATGTATCATCGAGCATGACACATAAACAATACATTAATATATATCACATATATATTTAAATGCATTAGTAGAAAAATGAATTCTTAAGTGAGCTAATATTAGTTAATATAAATTAATATATCAAATATATAATTATATATTAAATTATTAAATCAACACTTGATTTAATAATCCGGCTATATCATATATAACCGACTAATATCATTTATATCAACTTATCGAATCAACACTTGATTCAATAACCCGGATATATCTCATATAACCGACCGATATCATATATCGCGAGATTAGAATACGGTATCACATACACGTATTAATCTCGATCCCGTACATATCATATATGTGCCCTACTTTGTTTCGCTTGAGTCAGGAAACCTCTGTGTAGGACTCTAAAGACTCGTCAATACGCCGGCAGTAGGTAATGATCATATCAATTACCCACAAGCCGTCAGCAGTACTAGCTGGACGTAACAGCTCCCCGGGTATTGAGCGATCAGAAGATCAGCAAGCAAGCTTGTCTAAACTCCCGCAAAGCTTATAAGTAACACTACCGTACAGTCCGGTCTTTTCGTCTGATATGTCGCATATCTAGCCTGGGGGTGGTAAACGTCAGACCCCAATAGCTTGATAAGTCATCCCGATGTGTGGCCCATAACGGTTAGAGAAACTACTGATAACACTTACTAGTAAATCTCAGCAAGCCTGGATAGGGATTTCCTGTTATAGCCAATCGAACATAGCGCAACATCAACCTCTAATTCCAGGAAAGACGAAATCCCCTCCTATCGCTCATTGCCTCCATGTGACTCGGGACTGTACCCAAAAACCACATGTTTGTACGCTCTCTTGAACGTGATAGGGTGGAAATCAAAGCACAGTAGGAATCACACAAGACTCTATGACGATCTCGGGTCTACAGACTAACCTGTACCAGTGTCACCAAAGAACTGCTATCTGACGTCAGGTATAATACCATCTAGGAGTTCTCGGCGAGTTTTGTTCAGTGTACCCGTTCTACAATGAGCACCTGTGCACATTCTCTGATGTTAAACACCAATGGTTGTGGGATCAACTATCTCCCCATACAGGGTCAAGAATCGTACACACTAGTCTACTCTGGAATATCGATGCCCCGTCTTGATACTTTCTCGACTAGGAACAATTAAAAGATATACTTATAGACTACCCTGGCCCCACTAGTTGATCTGCATCATAGTCCTGGTAGTCAAGTACATATCCCAAGGGCTTTATCAACATGTAACAGAGAGACAATACAAGTATACATGTTAAGATAAAGAGTAACCAGATAGCATACTATCATGTCGAGCAAGAAAGTCTTCCCTATATATGTCCAAGCATCCATTATAATATACAATCATGTACAATAATGGCCTCTAGGACATACATATAACAAACAATCTCCCACTTGCACTAAGGCCAGTTGTTGTAGTATCTCATACCCAACATCCCATAAAAGTCTCTCTTGGGAAAGGCCTTCATGAGTGGATCCGCCGTGTTATTCTTCATGTCAACTCTCCTGAGCTCGATCTCCCGGAGATCAACCATCTCCCTGAACAAGTGATACTGCCTAAGAATATGTCTGAATCGCTGATGGGACTGGGGTTCCTAGCCCAAAGCTACAACTCCTTGACATCACAATACATAAGTATTGGACACTTAATTGTAGGAACCTCACCAAGTTCATCTCATGAACATATGCATCCAGACAGCCTCTTTGGCAGCATCGTTGGTAGCGATGTATTCAACCTCCATCATTCAGTCTGCCATGGTATCTAGCTTGGAATTCTTCCAACATACCGTCCCTCCACTGAGGGTGAAGACAAAACCTGAAACCGACTAACAATTGTCCTTATCACTCTGAAAGCTCGAATCGGTAAAGGACTCCCACTGGAGTTCACTGTTACCATACACCAAGAACATATGTTTAGTCCTTCTTAAGTACTTAAGAAGGTTCTTCACAGCTGTCCAGTGTTACTCCTCAGAATGTAAGAGGCATCACCCAGATCCTTCATGGAGAACCCTTGTGATAAGTAGAGCTTGACCGAGTGTAGCATATGAATATCGTTTCCTATTAAGAGTATGTCATCTACGTACAATACGAGGAAGACAATCTTACTCTCTACAACCTTCTTGTATATACAAGATCCATATACGTTTTTGAAGAAGTCAAACTCTTTGACTGCCATATCAAAACAGATGTTCCAATTCCGCAATGCCTGCTTCAACCCGTAGATTGATTTAAGCAGCTTGCACACCTTTCCGCTGCTCCCACTGTCTACGAAGCCCCCTTGCTGTGTCATGTACACGCTCTCTTTTAAATCACCATTTAGAAAATCGGTCTTGACGTTTAGCAGCCAGATTTCATAGTTATGGTATGTAGCAATGGCAAGTAAAATCCGGATGGACTTAAGCATAGCCACAGGAGAAAAGGTTTCATCATAACCCACACTTGGTTGTTGACGAAAACCTTTTGCTATAAGTCTAGCTTTGAAAGTCTTAACTTTTCCATCTACACCAAGTTTCTTTCTCAAAGATCCACTTGCTCCCGATGGGTTTTACCCTTCCAGGAGCAACTTCCAAAGTCCATACATTGTTAGTGTACATGGATTCCATCTCAGATCGCATTGCATCCAGCCATTTCATAGAGTCCCCACTCGTGATGGCCTGCTCGAAACTACTTGGGTCATCATCTTCCATGATGCAATCCTCGCTCCCACTGTCACTGAGAAAACCATAGTATCTCTCAGGTGGATGAGGAACCCTACCAGATCGGCGGAGAGACTGAGTTTCATTGGAGACTATCAAATCATTTGGTTCCACTAAATCATCAGTTGCAGGTTGTGTAGCTGGAACTTTTTCCAGTTCTACCTCATGACCACTAATTTGTTTTTCAAGAAATTCTTTTTCTAAAAAGGTGGCATGCCGAGAAACGAAACACTTTTTGTTCCTCAGTGTGGTAGAAGATATACCCCCGCAAATGTTTGGGATATCCAACAAACTTACAGAATTGACCTTGCTTCGAGCTTGTCCGGATTTTGCTTTTCAATATAGGCCGGACAACCCCATATCTTAACTCATTTAAGAGATGGTCTCTTTCCATACCATATCACATATGGAGTAGTAGGCACTGATTTTGTGGGAGCCCTATTCAATAGGTATGTAGCTTTCTCAAGTGCATAGCCCTAAAAGGAAATAGGAAACTCAGCAGTATTCATCATAGAGCACACAATATCTAATAGGGTGCGATTCCTCCGCTCTGATACACCGTTGTGCTGTGGTGTATACGGAGGAGTATGCTGAGAGAGAATCTCATTCTCTTTTAAATAATCCAGGGACTCCGTACTCAAGTATTCTCCTCCCCGATCAGATAAAAGGATTTTAATACTTTTACCCGTCTGGTTCTCAACTTCACACTTATATTCTTTGAATTTCTCAAAAGTTTTAGACTTGTGTTTCAACAGGAACACATGTCCGAATCTTGAGAGATCGTCAGTGAATGTAATAAAGTATGAGAAACCATTTCTGGCATATGTAGACATAGGATCGCATACATCACTATGTATCAGTCCCAAGAGTTCAGTAGCTCTTTCTCCGTGTCCAATAAACGGAGTTTTGGTCATTTTACCTTTGAGACATGACTTACAAGTTCCATAAGATGTAAATTCGAACGGATTCAAATATCCATCTTTATGTAACTTAGCTAGTCGTGTCGCATTGGTATGACCTAGTCTACAATACTACAAGAAGGACTCGTTCATTTCTGAACTTTTCCTCTTATGTGTGTTCTGTATACTTAGAACTGTGGTTTGATTTAGAACGTATATGCCATTATATAACGTGCCTGATCCAATCAACTTTTGATTCAAGAAAGTGTTCATAACATTATCCCGCAATACAAAATTATATCCTTCTTTACTTAATAAAGAGACTGATATAATATTGCATATCAGGTTCAGCATGTAATAACATTCGTTCAGAATCAATGTATTACCACTTGGTAATACTGTAGGGTTCCTAGGCACACTAATGAGGTCTCACAAGGCATCAAACATGCCAATTTCAAATTTTACATGTGCCGAGAAACCCTAATACGGATCGTTAACTAGAATTTTAGGCGACAAATGAAACTAGTTAACAACTTAACTAAAAGAACGGAAATACAACCTTTGTAGATCCGGTCCTCCACCTCCATTGCTCCGCAATGAAGTCTCCTCACTGTCCAAATCGAATCCCGGGCTCTAGCGTCGGCTTCATCGGAAAAATGGGCGGGCTAGATCGTCGACTTCGATGCCGAAGATGATCTACGTCGAGGCATCACAAGATCAAGCTCCCACTCCACCAAGTTATGAAACTTGTGAAGAAAACATCCTATACTACTTGGCAAGAGGTAGAGGATGAAGAAATAGGAGGTGGGTTCACTTTAGAATTGGATTTCTCACTCTTTTCATCAAATCACCATTGATGATGCAAGGTTTTCTTCATGTGAAGAAGAAGAAGAAGAAGATGAATATTATGATAAGTTATTTAAAAATGCAAAAGAAATGAATACTTATCATAATATGAACCATGGTTAGGTGTAGAGAATGGACTAAGGTTAGATGAATGGTTAGGGTTAAACATGAAGACAAAATGGTCACTTGGTCAAAGCTTCATGAAGTTTCAACAAGCTTCATGAAAGAAAGAAAGAAAGAAACCATTTTGTTTTCTTTTGCCATTTCTTTTTAATCTAAATTAAAAAGATAAATGAATGAATAAATAAAAACCCTAACCATTTACTTAACCAAGGTTTAATTCTTTACACTTAACCAAATGAGCAAGTATCATCAAACATGATACAAACATGTGCACAAAAGTATATCACATATACAACTTGCACATCAAGTGAGAAAATCAATTTAAAGTGAACCAATACTAGTTAATGCAAAGTAATATATCAAATATATAATTATACATTAAATCATTAAATCAACACTTGATTTAACGATCCGGTCATATCGCATATAACCGACTAATATTCAATGTATCGGCTTATCGAATCATTCCTTGATTCGATAACTAGGTTATATCGCATACAACCAATCGATACATTCATCGCGAGAATGAAATACGGTATCACATACACGCATTATTCTCGGTCCCACACATATCTCATATGCTCTCCTATTTCGTTTCGCTTGAGCCAGGAAACCTCTGTGTAGGACTCTAAAGACTCGTCAATACGCCGGCAGCAGGTGATGATCATATCACACACCCACAAGCCGCAAGCGGTCTGCTAAACGTAACGGCCACCCGGGTATTGAGCGATCAGAAGATCGATGAGCAAGCCCGCTCACACTCCTGTGAATCCAACCAGTAACACTTACCGTACAGTCCGGTCTCGTCGTCTGATATGTCGCATATCTCGCCTAGGGGTGGTAAACGTCAGACCCCAATAGCTCGATAAGTCGTGTCGATATGAGGTCTATAACAGTTCGAGAAACTACTGGTAACACTTACCAGTATATCTCAGCAACCCTGGCCAGGGATTTCCGGTTATAGCCAATCGAACACAGCGCAACATCAACTCCCTATACCGGGAGAGACGAATCCCCTCCTATCGCTCATTGCCTCCATGTGACTCGGGACTGTACCCAAAAACCACCGTTTTGCACGCCCTCTTGGACGTGGTAAGGTGGAAATCAAAGCACAGTGGGAACCACACAAGACTCTATGACAATCTCGGGTCAACAAACTACTCTGTACCAGTGTCACCAGAGAACTGCCATCTGACGTAAGGTATAATACCATCTGGGAGTTCTCAGCGAGTCCGTCCAGTGTACCCAGTCTCTACTGAGCACCCGTATATCATCTCTGATGTCAAACACCAATGGCTATGGGATCATCCATCGCCCATCTGTATGGGTCGAGAAGGTATACGCTAGTCTACTCTGGTATATCGATGCCCCGTCTCGATACACCCACGACTAGGGACTTTGAAGGATGTACTTATGGACTACCATGTCCCCACTAGTATGATCCGCATCATAGTCCAGGTAGTCAAGTACACATCCTAAGGGCTTTACCAACATGTAACAGAGAGACAATCAATGTACACGTTAAGGTAAAGAGTAACCTGATAGCATACTATCATGTCGACCAAGAAAGTCCTCCCTATATATGTCCCAGCATCCACTACAATATACAACCAATGTACAGTAATGGCCTCTAGGGCATACATATAACTAACAAATACAGGGTGATACTCGCCAACTGTTTTGGCTGCAACAATTGAACCATTCCCTATTCTTATATCTTTATCACCCAATCCCAGTTCTCTACCTTTCTTAAGCCCATGTAACAGATTACATATGTGGGATCCTGATCCGGTATCTAATACCTAGGACGTAGAGCATACTGAGAAACAGTTCTCGGTAACGGACACACCCGAAGAAGATGCATCAACATACTTTTTCCTAGATCGGGTAGCATGGGAATCCTGGTATTCCCATATTTCCTGCACAGACTTATAACAATTATAAGGAAGAGTGGAACCAACGTTCCCCAGTTCAGTATAATAAGCGAGTTCGCTCAATACATCAATATTATTATCTTGATTAAGGCATGTCACGGTCGCTACCAGGAGAGAGAGAAGAAAACACTCTGTGTATGCTCTTGTAAGATTAGATTGGTTATTATTTTATCTAATCAGGATGGCTCCCACCGTTTTTATCAAATCTTCCTTCAAACCCTAAAAGGTAATACTATCCGGGATTAATTACACCCTACAAGTTAGCTAACCGGTCAGCCAAGCCAGTGTCGGTACTTTGAGAGAGATTCCCCGTGGTTTCGCACGGACCTAATTAAAATAAACCTCGTTTTCCCAGAGGCATAACCCCATTGACACCTTTCTAGACACCTAATGGGTTTGCTAATTATAAAGTGCAAAACTCTCTCAATTATACTTACTCGCAGTGGGTATTGGGATCCAATTATCTCGTAGAAGGTATGCAATCTCATTGCAAATTTCAACACTTGAAATTCCCAATAATATTTTGCCTCTAGCATCCTATGACCTTGACAAAGGCCAACAAACCATAGGGCGCTAGTCAAGTTCAACCCGTTCATTTCCTGATTGAATTAAAACCACCCGTACGACCCTTAACAAGGTCAACAAAGTCGTACGACTACCCTAATCTAATCGCATCATATGGTTGCAGATAAGCACTAATCAGCTACTGCACACTACGCCTTAACAAGGTCAACAAACGTAGCACGAATACTAATAGCACTTATCTGAAATGAAGGAGGGCTACGACAGATTTTTAAGAAAACCTTTTGCGTAATGAACTTGATATCGTTGAAGAATCGAGTGATTTGAAAATGAGTGGTTTAAGCCCCGCTTTTAAAATCGAGTTTTTCAAAATAAACCAAGTGGGTGTAGCATCTGCTAGCTTCTGCTAAAGAGGTCACTCCCAGTGAAAGAATCTCCGCTCTTTCCTCATCGAATAAGGTGCAGGATATTCTACAAGGAATACCACTATGCAAAGTAAGAACTAAAGCTATCTTTTTGAAAATTTGAATCTACAACATCATTAGGTTTCTTTCCTTTTCATTAATCTTATTAATGAATTCCCATCATTTATGTTTCCTAAACATCACAGATAAAGAAACGAAAATAGAACGTACGCTTATGCCATCCGCATTCGCTACTAGGCCCCGTCTTCATCGTTAGGTTACTTAACTACCGGTAGAGCGGGGGCTGGACTAGCGCTGGTGCAAAACATAAGTAACGTTTATTATACATCATATATATAATAATAAACATTCGGCTCGCGCAGTTATATGATCTCATCACAGAACATTGCAGCAGAAGTCAACATATGAAATATTGGATATACTAGGAGGTCCGTGTTTTAAATTAAGCCAGTAAAAAACACGGATTCTACGGTCGTGATGAATAGGCAAACACACATCCCTAGACCCCTACGTGAACGGCAAGCAATACTGGGCTGTCTAATAACATTAGTTCAGAATCAATGTATTTGGAATACAGGGTGACAGTGACCAACAGACTTGGCTGCAACACTTGCCCCGTTTTCTGTCTCATGAAACTTATCATCCGTTCTCAGTTCTTTACCTATCTGTAGCCCATGTAACATATTAGATATGCGGGATCCTGATCCGGTATCACATACCCAGGACGTAAAGGATACTGAGAAACAGTTCTCTGTAATGAACATACCCGAAGGAGATGCATCATATGCACTTTCTTCGTTTGGGCGGCACGGGAATTCTGGTATTTCCCCTATTTCCTGCTCGGTCTTATAACAATTATAAGTTGGAGCGGGACCAACGTTCCCCCGCCCAGTATGACAAGCGGGTTTGGTCAAATATCCGTATTATTATCTTGATTAAGGCGTGATATGGTCGCTACCTAGAGAGAGAGAGAAGAAAACACTCAGCGTGCGCTCTTGCAAGATCAGATTGGTTATTATTTTATCTAATCAGGATGACTCCCACTGTTTTTATCAAATCTTCCTTCAAACCCTAAAAGGAAAGACTAGCCGGGATTAATTACACACTACCAGTTCGCCAATCTTTCAGCCAGGCTAGTGTCAGTACTTTGAGGGAGGTCCCCCGTGCTTTCGCACGAACCTAATTAATGTAAACCTCATTTTCCCAGAGGCGTAACCCCATTGACACCTTTCTAGACACCTACTTGATCGGCTAATTGCAATGTGTAAAACTCTCCCAGGATTAACAATTACTCGCAGCGGGTATCGGGATCCAACTATCTCATAGAAGGTATGCAATCTCATTGCAAATTTCAACACTTGAAATTCCCGATAATTTTGCCCCTAGCGTCCTATGACCTTGACGCAGGCCAACAAACCATAGTGCGCTAGTCAAGTTCAACCCGTCATTTCCTGATTGAATTAAACCCACCCGCACGACCCTTGACGCAGGCCAACAAAGTCGCACGACTACCCTAATCCAATCTGCATCATATACATAAGCAGATAAATACTAGTTAGCTACCGCACACTACGCCTTGACGCAGGCCAACAAACGTAGCACGAATACTAACTACCACTTATCTGAAATGACGGAGGGCTACGACAGGTTTTTCTGAAAACCTATTGCGCAATGAACTTGATATCGTTGTAGAATCAAATGATTTTAAAATGGAGTGTTTTTGAGGCTTTTCTAGTTTTGCTAAAGGAGTCACTCCCGGTGAAGGGATCGTCGGTCCTTTCCTCGTCGAATGAGGTGCGGGATATATCATATATATCACTGTGCAAAGCAAAAACTCATAAAAGCAATCAAAAGACAAACCGAGTGTGTAGCATCTGCCAGTTATTGCTAAAGGAGTCACTCCCGGTGAAGGGATCTCGGTCCTTTCCTCATCGAATAAGGTGCAGGATATATCACATATATCTCTGTGCAAAGCAAGAACTGTAGCTACCTGTTTTATTTTTGAAATTCAATTCTACAATATCTTTAGGTTTCTTTTCTTTCATTAATCATATTAATGAAGTCCCATCATTTAAATACCTAAACATCACAGATAAATACGACGTACACTTATGCCATCCGCATTCGCCTCGATGTCCCCTCGTGCACCGTTAGGTTAGGTAACTAACGGCAGAGCGGGGCAGGGCTAGCGCGGGTGTAAAACATAAGCAATGCCTATATAATATATCATATATACTATATATAGTATCCATCACAGAACATATCACATGATCACATCACAGATATCGCAGCAGAAGAAACATATGAAATATTAGATATACTAGGACGTCCGTGTTTTCAATACGAGCCAGTATAAAACACGGATTCCACGGTCGTGATGAATAGCCAAACCCACACCCCTAGACCCCTACGAGAGCGGCAAGTAACCCTACCAATTCTAGAGTTAGGAGACCCGGACTCGACTCCTCGAGTTGGTCTCCCACTGGACTCCAGAACCCGGTTACTTGTGCTCCCCTCCTTGGGTCTATCCTAGTGCGGAAAAGTAAATAATATACAAAGGGTGACATCTTCCGCAACCTGGAAGTGCCCCAATAAAAGAATATTACATACAAGTTTTTACATGAATGAAAATGAAAAACACTCATCTCACATAAAAACCTCCGGCTATTCAAACACGACGATCCAATATAACATATCCAGCAACACATAACATCACATGTCATCAACGTAAGTAAATATGCGCATCCTAATTGTCATTGACATATAGCAACGAAACCGGCGATTTCACATATTACACTTACGGTCACCAGAAAAGAAAGTGTAAAACTACAACAGTTGGAATCCACAACCTGCATAGACATCGCATGCCTAATCAAATGAATTCCTTAGACATCGCATGCCTAATAATTATAAACCCCGCATTTTAGTCTCATAATCGAAAACTCTTTTCAATATCAAGTCGGGCAATTCAACAAGATTCCCGACATCCTGATCGAATGCTCGTCGCAAACTTTAGTAGACGGCCGCACCCCCGATGCCGCCAACGAAGTGCACCAAGGCGGAACACCGCTGCCGCGAGCACCCGAACGGATGCTTTCGGCGACGGGGTTCTCCTACAGTCACTTGGTCGGGGCTATGGAGTGAGGTTGTCTATTAAGTTTACCCGGCGAGTATCCGCGTACGCTACGTGATTGCGACGGACTTTTGATCACATCAAAATTCCGTGGCAACCGATCAAGTGAGACTAAACTGCTATGTTTATAACATTCATTCAGTTATCTCATAACAACTTATGAATTCCAATTATTGTATCCCATTCCGAATAAATAGAAAATATTAAACTTTCCGATCGAACATTCGAACACCCAAGTTTTCCCGAAACCGTTCAACACATGAAATAAGTTCAAAGACATTCACTTCATGCCTCAGTACCAACGGTCCAGCCGTAGAAGGGTCAAGCCAATGCCTCACATGTGGCACGCCGTACTGCCCCAAACCCTAAGGTTCAAAGGGCAGTTCAAGACGGTTACATAATCGAGTTAAGGTTTGTTGTCTTCTAGATGGACCATCGCGTTACTTGCACTACTTAGAACGTCCTTAAACCACAGAAAAATCCAACACTTGGAAATTTTCCGGCAGGGGAAAAGGTGGGTATTTATATCCGGTCGAACCTTTTAACATATTCTAAAATTATCCGGAAAACACACAGACAAAATTAGACAATCCGTTCGAAGCACCGAGTCCCCAATACAACCCAGAAATTTCAACTCTTTAATTTAAATTAAAAATTCCCAGAAAATACAGCACCCAAATATAGGAATTACTGTGCAAAGACCAACTGATGAAAAGACAAAATGGCCGCGGAACCGCCGCATTAGCCATGCTAATGCCGCGGTTCCGCCGCGCTTTAAGGGAATCATGGGTACGGGCTTCACAGTAATTCTTACAATTCCCTGCTGAATTTTCTGCATATTTTTAATTCTCAAAAGGCCACAATTTTCAAAAATGTACAGAGAGCAATTTTGGGTTTAGGGTTTCGGTTCGATCGGGTTTCTAACATCGTCTAAGCATCGCCTAAGGCTCTAGCTAGGCTCTGATACCACTGTAGGGTTCCTAGGCACACTAATGAAGTCTCACAAGGCATCAACCATGCCAATTTCAAATTTTACATATGCCGAGAAACCCTAATACGGATCGTTAACTAGAATTTTAGGCGACAAATGAAACTAGTTAACAACTTAACTAAAAGAACGGAAATACAACCTTTGTAGATCCGGTCCTCCACCTCCATAGCTCCGCAATGAAGTCTCCTCGCTGTCCAAATCGAATCCCGGGCTCTAGCGTCGGCTTCATCGGAAAAATGGGCGGGCTAGGTCGTCGACTTCGATGCCGAAGATGATCTACGTCGAGGCATCACAAGATCAAGCTCCCACTCCACCAAGTTATGAAACTTGTGAAGAAAACACCCTATACTACTTGGCAAGAGGTAGAGGATGAAGAAATAGGAGGTGGGTTCACTTTAGAATTGGATTTCTCACTCTTTTCATCAAATCACCATTGATGATGCAAGGTTTTCTTCATGTGAAGAAGAAGAAGAAGAAGATGAATATTATGATAAGTTATTTAAAAATGCAAAAGAAATGAATACTTATCATAATATGAACCATGGTTAGGTGTAGAGAATGGACTAAGGTTAGATGAATGGTTAGGGTTAAACATGAAGACAAAATGGTCACTTGGTCAAAGCTTCATGAAGCTTCAACAAGCTTCATGAAAGAAAGAAAGAAAGAAACCATTTTGTTTTCTTTTGCCATTTCTTTTTAATCTAAATTAAAAAGATAAATGAATGAATAAATAAAAACCCTAACCATTTACTTAACCAAGGTTTAATTCTTTACACTTAACCAAATGAGCAAGTATCATCAAACATGATACAAACATGTGCACAAAAGTATATCACATATACAACTTGCACATCAAGTGAGAAAATCAATTTAAAGTGAACCAATACTAGTTAATGCAAAGTAATATATCAAATATATAATTATACATTAAATCATTAAATCAACACTTGATTTAACGATCTGGTCATATCGCATAAAACCGACTAATATTCAATGTATCGGCTTATCGAATCATTCCTTGATTCGATAACTAGGTTATATCGCATACAACCAATCGATACATTCATCGCGAGAATGAAATACGGTATTACATCCACGCATTATTCTCGGTCCCGCACATATCTCATATGCGCTCCTATTTCGTTTCGCTTGAGCCAGGAAACCTCTGTGTAGGACTCTAAAGACTCGTCAATACGCCGGCAGCAGGTGATGATCATATCACACACCCACAAGCCGCAAGCGGTCTGCTAAACGTAACGGCCATCCGGGTATTGAGCGATCAGAAGATCGACGAGCAAGCCCGCTCACACTCCTGTGAATCCAACCAGTAACACTTACCGTACAGTCCGGTCTCGTCGTCTGATATGTCGCATATCTCGCCTAGGGGTGGTAAACGTCAGACCCCAATAGCTCGATAAGTCGTGTCGATATGAGGTCTATAACAGTTCGAGAAACTACTGGTAACACTTACCAGTATATCTCAGCAACCCTGGCCAGGGATTTCCGGTTATAGCCAATCGAACACAGCGCAACATCAACTCCCTATACCGGGAGAGACGAATCCCCTCCTATCGCTCATTGCCTCCATGTGACTCGGGACTGTACCCAAAAACCACCGTTTTGCACGCCCTCTTGGACGTGGTAAGGTGGAAATCAAAGCACGGTGGGAACCACACAAGACTCTATGACGATCTCGGGTCAACAGACTACTCTGTACCAGTGTCACCAGAGAACTGCCATCTGACGTAAGGTATAATACCATCTGGGAGTTCTCGGCGAGTCCGTCCAGTGTACCCAGTCTCTACTGAGCACTCGTATATCATCTCTGATGTCAAACACCAATGGATATGGGATCATCCATCGCCCATCTGTATGGGTCGAGAAGGTATACACTAGTCTACTCTGGTATATCGATGCCCCGTCTCGATACATCCACGACTAGGGACTATAAAGGATGTACTTATGGACTACCATGTCCCCACTAGTATGATCCGCATCATAGTCCAGGTAGTCAAGTACACATCTTAAGGGCTTTACCAACATGTAACAGAGAGACAATCAATGTACACGTTAAGGTAAAGAGTAACCAGATAGCATACTATCATGTCGACCAAGAAAGTCCTCCCTATATATGTCCCAGCATCTACTACAATATACAACCAATGTACAGTAATGGCCTCTAGGGCATACATATAACTAACAAATACAAGGTGATATTCGCCAACTGTTTTGGCTGCAACAATTGAACCATTCCCTATTCTTATATCTTTATCACCCAATCCCAGTTCTCTACCTTTCTTAAGCCCATGTAACAGATTACATATGTGGGATCCTGATCCGGTATCTAATACCTAGGACGTAGAGCATACTGAGAAACAGTTCTCGGTAACGGACACACCCGAAGAAGATGCATCAACATACTTTTTCCTAGATCGGGTAGCATGGGAATCCTGGTATTCCCATATTTCCTGCATAGACTTATAACAATTATAAGGAAGAGTGGAACCAACGTTCCCCAGTTCAGTATAATAAGCGGGTTCGCTCAATACATCAATATTATTATCTTGATTAAGGCATGTCACGGTCGCTACCAGGAGAGAGAGAAGAAAACACTCTGTGTATGCTCTTGTAAGATTAGATTGGTTATTATTTTATCTAATCAGGATGGCTCCCACCGTTTTTATCAAATCTTCCTTCAAACCCTAAAAGGTAATACTATCCGGGATTAATTACACCCTACAAGTTAGCTAACCGGTCAGCCAAGCCAGTGTCGGTACTTTGAGAGAGATTCCCCGTGGTTTCGCACGAACCTAATTAAAGTAAACCTCGTTTTCCCAGAGGCATAACCCCATTGACACCTTTCTAGACACCTAATGGGTTTGCTAATTATAAAGTGCAAAACTCTCTCAATTATACTTACTCGCAGTGGGTATTGGGATCCAATTATCTCGTAGAAGGTATGCAATCTCATTGCAAATTTCAACACTTGAAATTCCCAATAATATTTTGCCTCTAGCATCCTATGACCTTGACAAAGGCCAACAAACCATAGGGCGCTAGTTAAGTTCAACCCGTTCATTTCCTGATTGAATTAAAACCACCCGTACGACCCTTAACAAGGTCAACAAAGTCGTACGACTACCCTAATCTAATCGCATCATATGGTTGCAGATAAGCACTAATCAGCTACTGCACACTACGCCTTAACAAGGTCAACAAACGTAGCACGAATACTAATAGCACTTATCTGAAATGAAGGAGGGCTACGACAGGTTTTTAAGAAAACCTTTTGCGTAATGAACTTGATATCGTTGAAGAATCGAGTGATTTGAAAATGAGTGGTTTAATCCCCGCTTTTAAAATCGAGTTTTTCAAAATAAACCAAGTGGGTGTAGCATCTGCTAGCTTCTGCTAAAGAGGTCACTCCCAGTGAAAGAATCTCCGCTCTTTCCTCATCGAATAAGGTGCAGGATATTCTACAAGGAATACCAATATGCAAAGTAAGAACTAAAACTATCTTTTTGAAAATTTGAATCTACAACATCATTAGGTTTCTTTCCTTTTCATTAATCTTATTAATGAAGTCCCATCATTTATGTTTCCTAAACATCACAGATAAAGAAACGAAAATAGAACGTACGCTTATGCCATCCGCATTCGCTACTAGGCCCCGTCTTCATCGTTAGGTTACTTAACTACCGGCAGAGCGGGGGCTGGACTAGCGCTGGTGCAAAACATAAGTAACGTTTATTATACATCATATATATAATAATAAACATTCGGCTCGCGCAGTTATATGATCTCATCACAGAACATTGCAGCAGAAGTCAACATATGAAATATTGGATATACTAGGAGGTCCGTGTTTTAAATTAAGCCAGTAAAAAACACGGATTCTACGGTCGTGATGAATAGGCAAACACACATCCCTAGACCCCTACGTGAACGGCAAGCAATCCTGCCAATTTTAGAGTTAGGAGACCCGGTCTCGACTCTTCGAGATGGTCTCCCACTGGACCCTAGAACCCGGTTACTTGTGCTTCCCTCCTTGGGTCTATCCTAATGCGGAAAAGTAAATAATATACATCAATGGAGACATCATTCTCAACCCGGAAGTGTCCCAATAAAGGAATATTATATATAAGTTTTTACATGAATGAAAATGAAAAACTCTCATCTCACATAAAACCCCCGGCTATTCAAACACGACGATCCAATATAACATATTACAGCAACACATAACATCTCATGTCATCAACATAAATAAATATGCGTATCCTAATTGTCGTTGATGTATAGCAACGAAACCGGCGATACACCACATATTACACTTACAGTCGCAGAAAAGAATGTGAAAACTACAATAATTAGAATCCGCAACATCCTTAGATATCATAAACCCGAAATATCACATATTTCGGATTTCATGCCTAACCAAATGAATTCCTTAGACATCATAAACCCAGAATATCTCATATTCCGAATTTCACGCCTAACCTTATAAACCCCGCATTTTAGTCTCAATATTGAAAACACTTTTCAATAACCAGTCGGGCAATTCAACAAGATTCTCGACAACCCGATCGAATGCTTGTCGGAAACTTTAGTAGACGACCACACCCTTGATGCCGTCGACGAGGTACACTTAGGCGGAACATCGCGGCCGCGAGCACCTGAAAGGATGCTTTTGGTAATGTGGTTCTCCTACAGTCACTTGGTCAGGGTTATGGAGCGCCGCTATCTAGTAATGTTACCCTGCGAGTATCCGCGTACACTATGTGATTGCGACGGAGTTTTGATCCAAATCAAAACCCCGCGGCAACCGATCCAAAGAGACTAAATTGCTAGATTTACAAAATACCAACTAGTTTCCAAAAAACTAATTATTGTGGATTCCAAATATTGTATCATATATCACAGATATCTAGACAATATTAAACATTTCGATCGAATCAACAAACTCCTAAAATTCCCAGAGATGTCAACTCTTGAGTCACAGTTAAAAATACCCAGACAGTGCCACTATTACCTACGGATCAGCACAAGAAGGCACGCTCCATGCCTCACCAACAGCTCCGCGGAACAGCCGCAAAAAGCATGTTTTGGCTGCGGTTCCGCGGCCGTTTAGTCGAGTTGGGCCATCGTTTTTTTTGGGGATCCATGAAAAACCCTACACAATTTTCTGAATATTTTTAATTTGGAAAAATCCAACATTTGAAAAAAATTTCCAGAGAGTAGGGAAAATTGGGTTTCAAAAAGTCGATCGAACTCTTTAACTTCGCCTAGATGACTCATAATGCTTTAGCCTGGCTCTGATACCACTGCTGGGCTCCTTAGCACTCCTACTAGGCTTTATAAGGCATCGGGTATGCAATTTTAAAAAATCTAGAGTGCAAAGCAACCCAAACCAAGGATCTAACTAGAGAATTAGGGTTTAACTAAGCAAGTAAACATCTTTACTCTAAGTGAACAAGGAATACAACCTTTGTAGACCAGTCCTTCACTTCTAAAGCTCCATGTAGTAGTCCCTTCGCTCCATGTAATGGTCTCACGGACTCTCGTTAGGCTCCACTAGGCGAAAGGAACAAGCTTGCTTAAAGATCTTCGAGGCTGAAGATGATCTACGTCGAGGAATCTTCAACTCAAGCTATCTCTTAACTAATTGAGAATTAGTGAAGCAAACAACCTATACTAAATGGCTAATTTGGTATAGATTGATGAAGTAGGAATTTTGCTCACTTTAAAATTATTTCTCTCTCTCTCTCTCTTTCTTCACCTCAAGAATACCTAGAGAGATAAATTGAGATGAAGAAGAAGATGAAATGGTGAATGAATTGATGGCAACCATTGTGAACCATGGGTGAGATAATATCATCAAATGATATTTGTAGAGACTTAACCATGGCTAAAAATATTGGTTGGGTTAATAAATATCTAGAGTAAAACAAAATTAGTGGACTAAGTCAAGGATTCCACAAGCTTCTACAAGCATGTTAAACCAAGCCATTTTCCATCTAATTTTGTTTTTCCCTTAATAATTAAATCCCCAAATTATCTTAAGTATGGTGTGAATCTCATACATCCATGTACAATGTATCATCAAGCATGACACATAAACAATACATTAATATATATCACAAATATATTTAAATGCATTAGTAGAAAATGAATTCTTAAGTGAGCTAATATTAGTTAATATAAATTAATATATCAAATATATAATTATATATTAAATTATTAAATCAACACTTGATTTAATAATCCGGCTATATCATATATAACCGACTAATATCATTTATATCAACTTATCGAATCAACACTTGATTCAATAACCCGACTATATTTCATATAACCGACCGATATTAATATCGCGAGATTAGAATACGGTATCACATACGCGTATTAATCTCGGTCCCGCACATATCACATATGTGCCCTACTTCGTTTTGTTTGAGCCAGGAAACCTTTGTGTATGACTCTAAAGACTCGTCAATACGCCGGTAGTAGGTAATGATCATATCAATTACCCACAAGCCGTCAGCAGTACTAGCTGGACGTAACGGCTCCCCGGGTATTGAGCGATCAGAAGATCAGCAAGCAAGCTTGTCTAAACTCCCGCAAAGCTTATAAGTAACACTACCGTACAGTCTGTTCTCTTTGTCTGATATGTCGCATATCTAGCCTGGGGGTGGTAAACGTCAGACCCCAATAGCTTGATAAGTCATGCCGATGTGTGGCCCATAACGGTTAGAGAAACTACCGATAACACTTACCGGTAAATCTCAGCAAGCCTGGATAGGGATTTCCTGTTATAGCCAATCGAATATAGCGCAACATCAACCTCTAATTCCGGGAAAGATGAAATCCCCTCCTATCGCTCATTGCCTCTATGTGACTCGGGACTGTACCCAAGAACCACATGTTTGTACGCTCTCTTGAACGTGATAGGGTGGAAATCAAAGCACAGTAGGAATCACACAAGACTCTATGACGATCTCGGGTATACAGACTAACGTGTACCAGTATCACCAGAGAACTGCTATCTGGCGTCAGGTATAATACCATCTAGGAGTTCTCGGCGAGTTTTGTTCAGTGTACCCGTTCTATAATGAGCACCTGTGCACATTCTCTGATGTCAAACACCAATGGTTGTGGGATCAACTATCTCCCCATACAGGGTCAAGAATCGTACACACTAGTCTACTCTGGAATATCGATGCCCCGTCTCGATACTCCCTCGATTAGGAACAATTAAAGGATGTACTTATGGACTACCCTGGCCCCACTAGTATGATCTGCATCATAGTCCTGGTAGTCAAGTACACATCCTAAGGGCTTTTATCAACATGTAACAGAGAGACAATACAAGTATACATGTTAAGATAAAGAGTAACCAGATAGCATACTATCATGTCGAGCAAGAAAGTCTTCCCTATATATGTCCAAGCATCCACTATAATATACAATAATATACAATAATGGCCTCTAGGGCATACATATAACTAACAAAAGGGACCTTTCATAATTGGGTAAATCAAACACTATATAGTCGCACAACTCATCAAATATTTTATCTTCAATTGGTGAATCATTTGGTGTACTCGATAGACTTTCGACACTGGAGTTGTGGAATTCTAATTGGAATTGGTAGGATTGATTTAGAAGGGTGGATTACGCACTTTCACTACTCAATTCATCATCATATTCAATCGCCACACCATACATTGTATAATTTTGAGTTAGTTGGGAATTAGCTGTTGGTTCATTAGGTTGTATGAGGACGGACATGGATGCATTCAATTCCTCCATTTGTCGACACGAAGCTACCTGAAATTCTTCTAATGATTGTTCCAGACTAGACATGGGTTGTGAAGGGGGTTCAGTAAAAAATTCAAATTCGTTTGGATACGCGAAACTCCCAAATTGAAGTTCAGAAGTGATGTCTACTGAAGGTGTAAAAGTCGGGTAGGATTGATAGGAATCAAATGGTTGTGTAGAATGGGTTGGATTATGATCAACATCTTGGTAGGAAGATGGTTGGAATTGTTATCCTAGTGCTCTAAATTTCTTCTGTGTGCTCCCTATTCTTCTAGTATCCCAATTTTATAGTTTAATTTTTCCAATTAGCCTCAGAGTGTTAGCAGGTAAAAATAACAGAGAGCAAAAAGTTAGAAACCTTAATTTTTTGTTTGGTTTTTGAAATTTTTCGATTTTTTATTTGTTTTCAGAATAGTATTAGTGTTATAAACAAAAATATACGGAGATTAACCCGAAATAACAAGAATAAAAAAGTTACCGTCTTCCCGGCAACGGCGCCATTTGATCGAAATATCCATTATTACTAGCACATTTCTCCATGTCAGATCACTTAAGTTGTTAGTGTGTTATTCCTATTTTTGTAGCTCGATAGAACTCTTTTTACGTTAGGATATCCGCCCTTGCGCACTATTGACCTTGTCAACATATCAGCAACGCTCTTGGTTCTATCGCCCCTGGTGATTAAAGCTTAAGCCTCGGTTACTCATACGTACTAGCAAATGTCAACACATTCTCTTTCCGCATAATAACCGCTTCATTGTCACGCCCCGCTTCCCAATAGATGGAAATGATGACGTAGCAAGCCCACGATGTATTTACTATAAAATAAATACGTTAAGCCTAATTAAGCAATATAAAAATGAACAAGAATGACAAGAGTAATAAAATGAAACATCAACTTTATTTACATTCAACTTTACATACAACTGTCTCAAAATAAAAAATACAATAAACAAAGCAATGTTTAAATAATGGCATACAGAAAGTAAGTGCAGGAAGAACTAGTAGTCAGGCTGAGCTGTAAACTGGTCTAAGTCCTTCTGGCTCGGCTCTATCTTCTCAGAGTCTGGTCCTCCTGATGAACATTCCAAAGAAAGAAAACAGAGAGGAATATCGTCACCGAACTAACGCTCAGTAAGTCCCAAAAGAAAGAAGTGAAAGTAGTATATCATGTAAATATGAATTAAAAGAAAGAAGGACAGGTAAAATTGCATATGATCATCTACAAGTATATGATAGATATGCTGACGCGGTTATTTTTAGTTTGATAAAGAAGGTATTCATGTATACAAGAGGAGTCCATCTTACCCCATGTACTATGGTAACATGTAGTATAAGGCCCCGTCATAACCCACGGGACAACGGCATATGAATTCATGTAAGTGTCTTTTAAAGTGACCTCTCGTACCACGATATACGTTCCGTACCAATCTACTCCTTTATCCCCGCGTATTATATTATATAGATTAAAATAATAGGTCTTGGCCAAATCCATGGATATAAAATGTTAGGTTCATGTTCAAAATGTAATCATGTGTTCAGGTAGTCATGTCGAGTTCATGTCAAGTTATAACCATGGTTCGGTCAAGTCGAGTCAAGTATGCAGGTTTGAATTTTATGTTTGAATTCAAGTATTCAGGTTCATGATCAAGTATTCAAGTTCATGTTTGATTTTGGATTTTGGTTTGAGTTTGGACTCAGATTGAGTTAGAAATTTATGAACGGATTTAAGTCTTGAATTCTTAGGTTCGAAAGTAATCGGCAACTGCTGTACATGAACGACAGGATTGTGTCTTTTTCCAAGACAATTGCCATTGATAACTCCGTTAAGTTATCTAGCCTAAATATGCAAGCACTCACTTTCTCCGGTTTTCTGAGGCTGAAGAGAAATGTTATTGCTTAAACCTATGTTAGTTCTATAGTCCTTATAGTGTTGTTTGCATATCTCGAGTGGGTTTTATGAAAAATTTGTTAATATTGTTTTAAAAATAACCCCAAGGGTGACTTACAAAATTTAGGATTTTCATGGGCATGTATTTTAATTATTGAGGTATTTTAATGATAAAAACTTAGCTTTTAAAAATTTATGGTATTTTATTGAAAACTAGCCCCTTTTGAAAACTTGATGGTATTTTATTAACATTTTAATCTTTCATTTTAAAAAAAAATATAGTTTCATAATATTTTTTTATTGAAAATACGGATTTATAATTTTTATATAATTTTTCAAAATTAGTCTTGTTTAGAAAATTTTCTTAAAATACCGTATTTTATTTCTTTTCGAGATTAAATACTCCGTGAGGAGCTCTATATCTCACTCTACTATACCAAAGATGTGCGATAATCCGTACCATTCATTACCGGGTCCTCTAACGAGGGTTGTAAAGGCGTATTTTCCAAGAATTACAAAATACCGCTTTAAAAGAAATCCGGTTTTTTAACAGATGTGGTATTTTAATGAAAAGTATATCTTTGAACCAAACATACATATATAGGCATCGTGCTATGAAACCAAAATGTGCGTGTGGGATAGGTCGTTACCTCATGAAGTTTTCCTAAAGGTATTGTTTTAACCAATATCGAAGAGAGATGATAATAAAGTTCAAGATATTTTAATGAAAAAGTCCGTTTATGTTTGTTTCACATGAAAATTTTGGTTGAACTCGGATCTTAACATTTGTAATCGAAGTTATAAGCAGAGTGGTAACATTAGTTTGATCAAAGTACAAAGGAAATGAGAGTTTAAAGTTTAAAAAGAAAATGTATCGGAAGTAACTCCACTTTACCGATATCTTCTTAGGAGATAAATTGAGATGATAAGAAAAAGAGATGAGGGGGACTTATGGCTTGGTAATACCGAGAAAAGATTAAGGAAGAAGGGAGGGAGCTTCGTGGTATCGCGGGAGCTCCGGAAATGGCTTCGATCTTCGACGGAAGAACCTTGATTGCTAACTCCACTTAACTCCACTTACACTTACGAACTTTTAAGATGATTTTGCTAGAAATTTTTAGAATAAAGGGGAGCTAGGGCATGGGGTGGTATTTATAGTGGAGAATTAGGGTTTGGAAATTAAAATTTTGGATTAAAAAGTATTAAACATGTATTAAATAGTGAAATGAAGGGTCTCTGTTTGATTGCTGGGAAATCAAACAGTGCAGGGGAGTCGAAGGGGTGTGTACAAAGCATGGAGCCATTTGGGCTCATCATGACCGTCGGTGCCGGCCCTTTGATGGGTTTGGGCGGTCGGATCTTGAGGCATTGCTTCGAGATTCGTGCCACGTGTATATTTGAGTGTGTACACCTCATTGCGCCTGTTTGATTTTTCTGAAACTTTTCATTTCTCCGTGTATTGCACGTGCAACTCTTGGGCTTCAAAAAATTAAAAAGAAAAATCTAAAAAAAAATAATTGTGTCTGATGGGAATTGAACAAACAGGCTACATCACAGCAGTGCAGGGGTTTTACCAGTGAGCTACAAGTTGTTTCTTGTTTTTATTTAACAAAAATAACGTTTAACTCTTACACAGGCTGTAATACTCTTTTCTGTACAATAACAAGAAAATTTCTGTACAGTGATTTCAGAGTCGTTGCATTCATATATCTAGTAGAAAACATGTAACCATCTACTGCTGTCGCTCTACAGTTTAACTGAAGTGACACTCTTTAGATCCCGGATCAATAAAGATATAACTCATAAGTGTATCCACATTACGTGATTCGACTCCTTATATGAAAATAATGCCAAATCAAGAAATAATGTGACGTTACCACATCGCATAGATTACCCCACTTACACAGCTTATCTCTTGGCGCGTAGATACCCTGTAACTACCGCTCAATATAAACTGCGAGCACTCGGCAATGAATCATATGATCACTAATGGCATCGCTCTTCATCACGTCCAACGCGTAGAGCGATAGATGCGCCTATCTTCCGTAGATCGCTGCATCTCGATAGTGCTACGTCGTGTAGCCCCGCTACATCGCTGTCACCTTGATGGTGCTGCGTCGTATAGCCCTGCTACATCGCTGTCACCTTGTCACTAGCGTCCAAATCTTTCTGCTTGCTCATGTAATATTAAATTAACGTTTCTATTTTATTATGTTATTGTCATCTATCATCTCACCCCTGGTGAGACTGACGATATCTTGACTTTATTATGGATGCATTAAGACTATGTCATATAATGGAGTACCGTTTTTTTCTAAAGAACACTTCGTTTTGCAACCCATCTTAACAAAAATAATAAACCTACATCCCGAAGAAAGAGAAAAAGGCATATGGATCCAACCACATCTTTCATAAGTATAAAATTTAAATTTTTATTAAAATGATTGAAAAACGGATCACAGATTTCCTAGAAATGGAGTAAATTGGATAGTTAAATCTATACTCCCGTCTTTTCTCGAAATCTCCCATTTGAAATTTGTCAGATTAATGCAGTATGCATCTTTGTGTATATATAATATGTCATGTACAACACAAAATACAACAATCAATCTAACAAATTTCATTTTCATTTAAACTACCCTATCCAATCTTCTCCATTTTATTAGGCTTTTCGTTTTATTCATGAAATTAATACACGCCTCAGGCAGTTCCAATGGAACAAGCACCAATCAAATCTCTAAAATTTTATATGAGAATAAAAATTTGCAACTTTTGGTGAGCAAACAAAATTTTCGAAAAAAATATAACTTTCAGAATTAACAGCAAAACCCTTAACCAATTCAAAACTTGAGTGGGAAACCCCTCAAATATAAAAAAAAACTCATAAAATAATTTTCCAGAATTTTCTAAAATTTTTATGGAATTTTCTGAATTTCCTGAGATTATTCTGGAATTTTTTTTATTCTTTTTAAAAAAAATTATAAAACTAAGCCAGCTCGGGAAAGAGGCCTGGGCCCGATCCGAGCCCAGCTCGAGCTTGGAGCTGGCCTGCTCCCATTTTTTTAAAAAAAAATTGAATTTTCTTTTTTTTTTTAAAATCCGAAAAAATAAAATTTCCAGAAAATTTTTTTATTAAAAAAATATTAACTCACTACCACAATAAAAAAAAATTTGGTTCCCAACCAAAATCTCAAGAAAAATATTTTTGGTTCTAAACAAAAAATCCAAAAAAAAAATTATTTGGTTTCAAACTAAAATCCCAAAAAAATATTTGGTTCCAAACCAAAATCCCAAAAAATATTTAGTTCCAAACCAAAATATGAAAAATCTTTTTGGTCCAACCAAAAATCGAAAAAAATATTTGGTCTAACCAAACTCCAAAAAAAAATAATCTCATAAGTTTCTTTTATCCAAAAAAATAGGGTTAGGGTTTTAGGATAAAATTGCGACATAGTCGCCATTAATGCTCACCAAAAGAGAGAGAGAAAATAAAAATTTTATTTTTACAAAAAAAAATCTAATCTTTACAAAAATTTATCTTATCTTTGTTCCATGGGTTATTGCACATCAATGAACTATAAAAACTACATCAAAGCGTCGTAAATAAAATAGATCTAATTTATGGCGACACATAATTATAAAAAATAAACAGATTTTAAAAGATCCATCAAATGATAATCCTAATATCATAAATATGTCATTAAAAAATAAAAAAAATTGATCTAGATTTAGATTAAAAAAACGCAACTTTTGAGTTGCAAATATTTTAAACATTACAGATCTATAATTTTACGAACGTGGGATGAATTGCTCTGACACCAATATACACTTTAGGTGACGTAGATACATAACAAGCAGTCATGCACAGCAAAAATACATGTATCTACCTTAAACGTTTATGATATATTCGATCCGATTGGTTAGATCGTTTCTCATCCACGTCACGTAGAATATCTGATCTTTATCGCCTTCAAGCAACTGCTGGAAAGAAACCACAATTTGGTAGAAAAGAATCTCTCACTTGATCATTCTGCAATCAAATCCAAAATAGAAGAGGGTGAAGAAGGAGATGACGGAAGTCTAGTTTTTCTCTTTAGAAAAACTCTTTATGTATTATCTCTCATATATCTCATGTGAAACCCTAACCTCCTATATATGAATATATATGGCATTCATTCAAATGGACGGGTATTAGGTCGGATCGGGCCCAATGGCTAACAGTTTGGTTTTAGTGTATGCGAAATGTGTGTATCAACCCTCTCCCCTGTTAGTTATATGTATGCCTTAGAGGCCATTGTTGTACATATGATGTATATTATAATGGATGCTTGGATATATATAGAGAGGACTTTCTTGCTTGATATGATAGTATGCTATCTGGTTTCACTTTATCTTAACATGTTAACAAATACTGTTTTGTGATCACGTGTTGATAAAGCCCTTAGGATATGTACTCGACTACTAGGACTATGATACAGATCATACTAGTAGGGCCAGGGTAGTCTACGAGTACATCCTATAACTGTTCCTAGTCGAGGGTGTATCGAGACAGGGCATCGATACTCCAGAGTAGGCTAGCGTATACGCATCTTGACCCATATGATGGGCGATGGATGATCCCATATCCATTGGTGTTGGACATCAAAGATGATGTACGGGTGCTCAGTGGAGACTGGGTACACTGAACGGACTCGCCGAGAACTCCTGTATGGTATTATACCTATCGTCAGATAGCAGTTCTCCGGTGACACTGGTACAGGTTAGTCTGTAGACCCGAGATCGTCATAGAGTCTTGTGTGATTCCCACTGTGTTTTGATTTCTACCTTACCACGTCCAAGAGGGCGTGCAAAACGGTGGCTTTTGGGTATAGTCCCGAATCACATGGAGGCAATGAGCGATAGGAGGGGTTTCGTCTCTCCCGGTATAGGGAGTTGATGTTGTGCTGTGTTCGATTGGCTATAACTGGAAGTCCCTGGCCAGGGCTGATATGGAGATTTACTGGTAAGAGTTAACAGTAGTTTCTCGACCCGTTATAAGCCTTACATCGACACGACTTATTGGTTACTGGGGTCTGACGTTTACCACCCCTAGACTAGATATGCAACATATTAGACGAAGAGATCGGACTGTAGGGGAGTGTTACTGATTGGATTTGCAGGAGAGTGTACAGGCTTGCTTCTGGATCTTCTGATTGCTCAATACACGGGTGGCTGTTACGTTTAGCTGACCGCTTGCAGCTTGTGGGTGTTTGATATGATCATCACCTGCTGCCGGCGTATTGATGATTCTTTAGAGTCCTACACAGAGGTTTCCTGGCTCAGGCAAAACGGAGTAGGAGCACATATGTGATATGTGCGGGACCGAGAATGATACGATATGAGATACCGTATTATATTCTCGCGATATGAGATATCGGTGGGGTATATGTGATATAGCCGGGTCATCGGATCAAGTGTTGATTCGATGAATTGGTACATGCTATATTAGTCGGTTATATGCAATATAGCCGGATTGTCGGATCAAGAGTTGATTCGATCATTTAATGTATAGTTATGTATGTGATATATTACATTACGTTAACTAATATAAGCTCGCTTTATTGATTCATTTTCTCACTGGATAATACATTGATGTATATGCGATATATGTTAATTGTATTATTTTCTTTTGTTACAAAATATATTGTATATATGATATATAATATTGTAACAAGTTAGGGTTACAAATGCAACATGGTTGTTAAGTTTAAACAAAGTTAGGTTTTGGATTTGGGTTAGCTTTTGGGTTAGCTTTTTCATGAAGCTTTCCTTTTGTTTTCTAGCTTGATATTTTGTGTAGATATTTGTTAACCCAACCCAAACACTTAACTCTAGTTTATTCTCTACATGAGTTAAAGCCTTTATTATTAACTCATGGTTGTAATTGTAACCATAACAAATAATTTCATTATTCATCACAAAAGTTTTCTTCTTCTTCTTCTTCCTTCTTGAAAAAGCTTTCTAGCTTTTTGTGAAGTGATGATTTAAAGTGAGAAAATGAAAACAAAAGAGAGGAAAATTCCTATTTTATCATCCTCATCTATTCTAGCCACTTAGATTAGTGTGTTTACTTCACTAATACTTGATTAGAGAAGTGAGAGCTTGGTCTTGATATTCTTCAAGGTAGATCATCTTCGAAAAGGAAGATTTCAAGCAAGCATGAATCATTCGACTTGTGGAGCCTCTCTTGAGTCCAGGAGTTCATGGATCGCGGCGAAGGGACTACTACTCGGAGCTTATGAAGCGAAGGAACGGACTACAAAGGTTGTAATCCCTCTTTCTTAGATGTAAAGTTGTTTACATGCCACTTAACCCTAATTCTCTAGTTAAGATCTTGATTAGGGTTTGTTTAGCACCCCAAAAATTTCAATATGGCATGTGTGATGCCTTCCTAAACCTTGTTAAGGTGCTATGATAACCCTACAGTGGTATCAAAGCCAAGCTAGAGTATTAAGCGTTGTCTAGACGAAGTTAGAAGTCCGATCGAACCCCGAAACACCGAGAATTGACCCCTTGCTGGAAATTTTTTCAAAAGTTGAAATTTTTCATATTAAAAATACTCAGAAAATCATGCAGGGAATTTTATGGATCCACCTGAAGAAAGAGTCCCTAACTTGCTACAGTGACCGCATAACCGCCGCCAAAACCTGGTTTTGGCGGCGGTTCCGCGGTGCCACTGTGGAGGCTTGGGACAGGCACTTCTGCGACAGTCCATAGGTGCTGGGGCATGCTACTGGGAATTTTTATTTTCTGCTCAAGTGTTGAGCTCACCGGGGTATTTTGGGAATTCGTTGTGTCTGTCGAATTAACTAATTTCGCCTAGTTATCTGTGATGTTTATGTGTTGCTGTGATATGTTATATTGGATCGTTGTGTATTGAATAGCCGGGGTTTTATGTGCGATGAGTGCTTTCTTTTTCATTCATGTAAAATTCATTTGTATGTAATATTCTTTTATTGGGGCACTTCTGGGTTGAGATTGATATCACCATTGTATATTATTTACTTTTCCGCATTAGGACAGACCCAAGTCGGAGAGCACAAGTAACCGGATTCTAGGGTCCAGTGGGAGGCCATCTCGAGGAGTCGAGACCGGGTCTCCTAACCCTAGAATTGGCAGGGTTACTTGCCGCTCTCGTAGGGGTCTAGGGATGTGGGTTTGGCTATTCATCGCGACTGTGGAATTCGTGCTTTATACAGGCTCAAAATAAAACACGGACGTCCTAGTATATCCAATATTTCATATGTTGACTTCTGCTGCAATGTTCTGTGATGAGATTATATTACTGCCTGTGACGAATGCTTATACTATATGTATATGTTGATATATAAATATTACTGCTTTCGTTTTTTCTGTGATGCTTAGGAAGCTTAAATGATGGGTTTTATTAATGAGATTAATAAAAGAAAATAAATCTAAAAGATATTGTAGAATCAAATTTTCAAAAAGGGTAGCTACAGTTTTTGCTTTACATAGCGGTATTCCTTGAAGAATATCCAGCACCTTATTCGATAAGGAAAGAGCCGAGATCCCTTCACCGGGAATGACCTCTTTAGCAAAACTGGCAGATACTACAAACTCACGGTTTAGTTTTTTATTGCTTCTATAGTTCTTGCTTTGCACAACGGTATTTATGAAATATCCTGCACCTTATTCGATGAGGAAAGAGCCGAGATCCCTTCACCGGGAGTAACCTCTTTAGCGAAACTAGAAAAGCCTCAAAAACACTCCTTTACAAAATCACTTGTTTCTACAACGATATCAAGTTCATTACGCAAAAGGTTTTCTGAAAAACCTGTCGTAGCCCTCCGTCATTTCAGATAAATCCTACTTAGTATTCGTGCTGCGTTTGTTGACCTTGTCAAGGCACAGTGTACGGTAGCTAATTAGTGTTTATCTGCTAAAACATGAGATGTGATTGGATTAGGGTATTCGTACGGCCTTGTTGACCTTGTCAAGGGTCATGCGGGTGGGTTTAATTCAATCGGGAAATGACGGGTTGAACTTGACTTGCGATTTATGGTTTGTTGACCTTGTCAAGGTCATAGATCGCTAGGGGCAGAATATTATCGAGAATTTCAAATGTTGAAATTTGCAATGAGATTGCATACCTTCTATAAGATAGATGGATTCTGATACCCACTGCGAGTAAGAGTTACTCCTGGGAGAGTTTTACACATGACAAATTAGCCGATCAAGTAGGTGTCTAGAAAGGTGTTAACGGGGTTATGCTTCTGGAAAAACGAGGTTTATTTTAATTAGGTCCGTGCGAAAGCACAGAGAACCTCCCTCAAAGTACCAACACTGATCTGGCTGAAAGATTGGCGAACTTGTAGGGTGTAATTAATCCCGGCTAATCTTACCTTTTAGGGTTTGAAGGAAGATTTGATTAAAACAGTGGGAGCCATCCTGATTAGATAAGATAATAACCAATCTATCTTGCAAGAGTGCACGCTAAAGTGTTTTCTTCTCTCTCTCTCCAGGTAGCGACCATATCAGGCCTTAATCAAGATAATAATATGTATGTATTGACCGAACCCGCTTGTTATACTGAGCAGGGGAACGTTGGTCCCGTTCTTTCTTATAAATGTTATAAGACTGAGCAGGGAATAGGACAATATCTGGATTCTCACGCCACCCAAACGAAGAATAAACATGTTGATGTATCTTCTTCGGAAGTGTTAGTTACCGAGAACTGTTTCTCAGTTCACTCTACGTCCTGGGCATTAGATACCGGATCAGGATCTCACATATGCAATATATTGCATGGGCTAAAGAAAGGTAGAGAACTGGGAATGGGTGATCATTCCGTAAGAGTAGGGAATGGTGCAAATGTTGCAGCCAAAACAGTTGGCGAATATCACCTTGTATTACCAAGTGGTAATACATTGATTCTGAACGAATGCTATTATATACCGAACATGATATGCAACATTATATCAGTTTCTTTATTAAGTAAAGAAGGATATAATTTTGTAATACAAGATAATATTATGAACATCTTCCTAAATCAAAAGTTGATTGGTTCAGGTTCGTTATTTAATGGTATATACATTCTCAATCAAACTACAGTCCTTAATATACAAAACACACACAAGAGAAAGAGTTCAGAAATAAACGAATCCTTCTTGTGGCATTGTAAACTTGGTCACATTAATGCGACACGACTGGCCAAATTGAATAAGGATGGATATTTGAATCCGTTCGAATTTTCATCTTATGACACTTGCCAGTCATGTCTCAAAGGCAAGATGACCAAAACTCCGTTTAGTGGACACGGAGAAAGAGTTACAGAACTCTTGGGATTGATACATAGTGATGTATGTAGTCCCATGTCTACACATGCCAGGAATGGTTCCTCATACTTCATTACATTCACTGACGATCTCTCAAGATACGGACATGTGTTCCTGATGAAATACAAGTCTGAAGCTTTTGAGAAATTCAGGGAATATAAATACGAAGTCGAGAACCAAACTGGTAAAAGTATTAAAATCCTTCGATCTGATCGAGGAGGAGAATACTTGAGCAATGAGTTTCTGGACTATTTAAAAGAGAATGGGATTCTCTCTCAGCTTACTCCTCCTTATACACCACAGCACAACGGTGTATCAGAGAGGAGGAATCGCACCCTATTGGATATGGTGCGCTCTATGATGAGCACTGCTGAGTTGCCTATTTCCTTCTGGGGATATGCGCTTGAGACAGCCATAGACCTATTGAATAGGGTTCCCATCAAATCTGTGCCAACCACTCCATATGAGATATGGAAAGGAAAGAGACCACATCTTAATTATATTAAGATATGGGGTTGTCCGGCATATGTGAAAACATAAAATACGGACAAGCTCTAGGCAAGGTTAGTTCTGTGCAAGTTTATTGGATATCCCAAGCATTCGCAAAGGTATATCTTCTATCACTCCGAGGAACAAAAAGTGTTTATTTTTCGACATGCCACCTTCTTAGAAAAGGGTTTTCTTATGAAACAAGATAGCGGCAATAAGGTAGAACTGGAAGAAATTCCAGCGACACAAACTACAACTGAAAATTTAATGGAACCAGAGGATTCAGTAGTTCCCGACGAACCCCCGCCTCTCCGCCGATCTAGTAGGGTTCCTCATCCACCTAAGAGATACTACAGTTTTCTCGTCGATGGTGGGAGTGAGGATTGCATCATGGAAGATGATGACCCAACTAGCTTCGAGCAGGCCATCATGAGTGGGGACTCTGTGAAATGGCTGGATGCAATGCGATCTGAGATGGAATCCATGTACACCAACAAAGTATGGACTTTGGAAATTGCTCCTGAAGGGGTAAAACCCATTGGGAGAAAATGGATCTTTAAGAAGAAACTTGGTGTAGATGGAAAAGTTGAGACTTTCAAAGCTAGACTTGTTGCAAAGGGTTTTCGTCAACGACCATATATAGATTATGACGAAACCTTTTCTCCAGTGGCTATGCTTAAGTCCATCCGGATCTTACTTGCCATTGATGCATACCATGACTACGAAATCTGGCAAATGGATGTTAAGACCGCCTTTCTAAATGGTGATTTGGAAGAGTGCGTGTACATGACTCAGCCAGAGGGCTTCGTAAACAGTGGGAGCAGCGGAAATGTGTGCAAGCTTCTTAAATACATCTATGGGTTGAAGCAAGCATCGCGGAGTAGGAACATATGTTTCGATGTGGTAGTCAAAGAGTTTGACTTCATCAAAAACATAGATGAACCTTGTATATACAAGAAGGTTGCAGAGAGTAAGGTTGTCTTCCTCGTATTGTACGTGGATGACATACTCTTGATAGGAAATGATATTCCTATGCTGCACTCGGTCAAGCTCTTCTTATCACATAGATTCTCAATGAAAGATCTAGGTGATGCCTCCTGCATTTTGGGAATTAAGATCTATAGAGATAGATCTAGACGGATACTGGGATTGTCCCAATCCAGGTATATTGACACCATACTAAAGAGGTTTAGTATGGAAGAATCCAAGCGTGGGAACCAACCCACGATCTTTGGAATCACTCTCTCGAAAGAGATGTCTCCCAAGACTGATTTGGAAAGAGCTCGCATGCAAGGGATACCCTATGATTCGGCAGTAGGCTCTATCATGTACGCGATACTATGTACCAGACCCGATGTAGCATACTCACTAAGTGTAGTGAGTAGGTATCAAGCAGATCCTGAAGAGAATCACTGGACAGCTGTGAAGAAAATTCTCAAGTACTTGAGAAGGACTAAAGAGATGTTCTTGGTGTATGGTAACAGAGAACTCCAGGTGGAGTCCTTTACCGATTCGAGCTTCCAGAGTGATAAGGACGACTCTAAGTCGCACTCGGGATTTGTCTTTACACTAAATGGAGGGGCGGTTTGTTGGAAGAGTTCCAAACAGGAAACCGTGGTAGACTCGACGATGGAGGCTGAATACATCGCTGCCTACGATGCTGCCAAAGAGGCTGCCTGGATAAAGAGGTTCATCATTGAACTTGGTGTGGTTCCGTCCATTGAGCATCCAATACCTCTGTATTGTAATAACAATGGAGCTGTGGCTTTAGCCAAGGAACCCAGGTCCCATTAGAAGTCCAGACATATTCTGAGGCGGTATCACCTAATCCGGGAGATAGTTGATCGCCGGGAGATCGAGATCAGGAGAGTTGATACGAAGGACAACACTGCAGATCCACTCACAAATGCCATTCCTCAGATACAATTTGAGAGACTCTTCGGGATGTTGGGTATGAGATACTACAACAGCTGGCCTTAGTGCAAGTGGAAGATTGTTAGTTATATGTATGCCCTAAAGGCCATTGTTGTACATATGATATATATTATAGTGGATGCTTGGATATATATAGAGAGGACTTTCTTGCTCGATATGATAGTATGCTATCTGGTTTCACTTTATGTTAACATGTTAACAAATACTGTTTTGTGATCACGTGTTGATAAAGCCCTTAGGATATGTACTCGACTACTGGGACTATGATACAGATCATACTAGTGGGGCCAGGATAGTCTACGAGTACATCCTATAACTGTTCCTAGTCGAGAGTGTATCGAGACAGGGCATCGATACTCCAGAGTAGGCTAGCGTATACGCATCTTGACCCATATGATAGGCGATGGATGATCCCATATCCATTGGTGTTGGACATCAAAGATGGTGTACGGGTGCTCAGTGGAGACTGGGTACACTGAACGGACTCGCCGAGAACTCCTGTATGGTATTATACCTATCGTCAGATAGCAGTTCTCCGGTGACACTGGTACAGGTTAGTCTGTAGACCCGAGATCGTCATAGAGTCTTGTGTGATTCCCACTGTGCTTTGATTTCCACCTTACCACGTCCAAGAAGGCGTGCAAAACGGTGGCTTTTGGGTACAGTCCCGAATCACATGGAGGCAATGAGCGATAGGAGGAGTTTCATCTCTCCCGGTATAGGGAGTTGATGTTGTGCTGTGTTCGATTGGCTATAACTGGAAGTCCCTGGCCAGGGATGATATGGAGATTTACTGGTAAGAGTTAACAGTAGTTTCTCGACCCGTTATAAGCCTTACATCGACACGACTTATCGGTTACTGGGGTTTGACATTTACCACCCCTAGACTAGATATGCAACATATTAGACGAAGAGATCGGACTGTACGGGAGTGTTACTGATTGGATTTGCAGGAGAATGTACAGGCTTGCTTCTGGATCTTCTGATTGCTCAATACACGGGTGGCTGTTACGTTTAGCTGACCGCTTGCAGCTTGTGGGTGTTTGATATGATCATCACCTGCTGCCGGCGTATTGACGATTCTTTAGAGTCCTACACAGAGGTTTCCTGGCTCAGGCAAAATGGAGTAGGAGCACATATGTGATATGTGCGGGACCGAGAATGATACGATATGAGATACCGTATTATATTCTCGCGATATGAGATATCGGTCGGGTATATGTGATATAGCTGGGTCATCGGATCAAGTGTTGATTCGATGAATTGGTACATGTTATATTAGTCGGTTATATACAGTATAGCCGGATTGTCGGATCAAGAGTTGATTCGATAATTTAATGTATAATTATATATGTTATATATTACATTACGTTAACTAATATAAGCTCACTTTATTGATTCATTTTCTCACTGGATAATACATTGATGTATATGCGATATATGTTAATTGTATTATTTTCTTTTGTTACAAAATATATTGTATATATGATATATAATATTGTAACAAGTTAGGGTTACAAATGCAACATGATTGTTAAGTTTAAACAAAGTTAGGTTTTGGATTTGGGTTAACTTTTGGGTTAGCTTTTTCATGAAGCTTTCCTTTTGTTTTCTAGCTTGATATTTTGTGTAGATATTTGTTAACCCAACCCAAACACTTAACTCTAGTTTATTCTCTACATGAGTTAAAGCCTTTATTATTAACTCATGGTTTCAATTGTAACCATAACAAATAATTTCATTATTCATCACAAAAGCTTTCTTCTTCTTCTTCCTTCTTGAAAAAGCTTTCTAGCTTTTTGTGAAGTGATGATTTAAAGTGATAAAATGAAAACAAAAGAGAGCAAAATTCCTACTTCATTATCCTCATCTATTCTAGCCACTTAGATTAGGATGTTCACTTCACTAATACTTGATTAGAGAAATGAGAGCTTGGTCTTGAGATTCTTCAAGGTAGATCATCTTCGAAAAGAAAGATTTTAAGCAAGCATGGATCATTCGACTTGTGGAGCCTCTCTTGAGTCCGGGAGTTCATGGACGCGGCGAAGAGACTACTACTCGGAGCTTATGAAGCGAAGGAACGGACTACAAAGGTTGTAATCCCTCTCTCTTAGATGTAAAGTTGTTTACATGCCACTTAATCCTAATTCTCCAGTTAAGATCTTGGTTAGGATTTGTTTAGCACCCCAAGAATTTCAATATGGCATGTGTGATGCCTTCCTAAATCTTGCTAAGGTGCTATGCTAACCCTACATCCCCTATGGCAGTCGAAAAGTTCAATTTTATTTTTTCGTTTTAACTGATCTGCATCATTCAACTTGATCTTCAAGGCCTATAGCATTTGTATACCAATTTTCATGTGATTTGATACTATTTGGTCTTTGATTTAGCTATGGAAAATGTTTTTATTGTCGTTAAACCTTTAAACTTGCAACCATTTGAATAACGAGTAAGATGTATTAATTACAACCACATAACTTCTGGTGCATGTGTGTACTTAGAATATGTTAATCAAGATGAACAGTGCCGTTCGTTAAAAAAATCGACAAAAGATTAGATTTTGACCATTAATCTTGGAGAGACGTTTTCTCTTATGTAGCTGGACCACACATTACTCTTAATGTATATCGATAAAACTAAGGTTTTAGATTTGGACAATAATTAGTGCAGTAGATTGAATGGAAAACATAAATTATGTGAAATAGAAAAGTAACCAAGGGAAGAAAAATAGCTTGTGGATATGAACTAATTGCATTAAGAAAAGATGTAATTGAGATGCCATGTTATAATATATATATGAAAGAAAGGAAACAATATATAGTAAAAAATAATAATATTGAACAATAAAGAATTTAAGGTATGAGAGACTAGAAGAGGGAATAAAGAAGACAAGAAAAAACAGGAAGGAATAAAAGCCAAGTGGAATAAAAGAAAAACAAGTTTGGAAAAGAAAAATAGAAGGTGTTTTTATTTTGTATGTAAAAGATCTATGGGTCATTTAGTCATTTTACAAGGTTTATGTTAAGTTTTAGTTGTTTCATAAGTTACAAAAGTACAGGGAGGCATGTTGTCATATAACATTGGTGGGTCATGTGATACAACCCTGAAATTTATTAGGGTTTAACGAAATTTAGCCTAGGTTTATATGACTATCTCTGCTATTATAACTAGAAAATGAGGAGGACGCAAGGCAAGTCCGATTTAATCTAAATATAAATTAATAGAAAAATGAGAAAATTTTATTTATTTTAAGAGCGTCCGTCTCAGCAATTCATAATTTTGAGAAAAAGTTTTTTAAAACACATAAATATTCAAATTTTATTAAATCTCTAAAAGTCTTTAAAAATCTTTATTACCTTAACTAAAATTCTTATTCTTTAAAAATCTTGATTATCTTAACTATAATCTATATCTATAATACTTTTAAGAAAATTCGATCAATCACTTTATTCTTCCTTCCAGGAAATCTTGGAAAGAAATCAAATTTGAAAATAAAATATTTTTTTTCAAATAACATCTTCTAAGAAATTAAATTTGAAAATAAAATATCTCTTTCCAAATAATATATCCTTCTTAAATTATGACTCTTTTTCGAATCCAAGTTTGGTTAAATTAATTATTTCCACTACATAAGTCGATCAAATTTTAAATATATAAATCAAATAATTTCATCTACAATTAACTAAAACTATGAGAGAGAAAAATGTTATGAACTAGAATTTCTATCTATATCTCTACTCTTATAATGCAAACCATTTTGGGGGGCAAAATTGATTGTCTTTTTGTGTAGACGTGCATGACTTCTACTTTTGTGATAATGAGTTGTAAGAGAAAAAAAACCCTCTCAAAAGTCTTTCCTCCTACGCAATGCATGTTATCAATTCTCATTTAAATTTACAAATCGTGTTTTTCCGATTCTAACAACCCCTCTCTCTCTATCTCTATCTCTCCAAATAAAAATGCCCCCATCCCCCAAAAGGTCCATAAAAATATTAAAAAATCATTTAAAAATTGAATACAAACCAATTCTTGTAAGTATTTACAACTATTTAGCTATAATAGTATTACAATGAGCTCAATAAAATGAGATTTTTTATTATACATGAATTATGATAAATAAAATATATTACATTTAAAAATTGTATATTTATAATATATGAAATCAAACTATGAATTTTGTATACATGCTCTATAAAATAAATTCATTTTTTATATTATATGCAATGCAAGCTTCTTTCATTCCACGTGTTCTTTGAAAATACAATAAATTCATAAATTTATTGTATTTGGCCACACTTACCAAAATTTCTGGCCTAACTTTAATTGCGAGTGGTTTGAGATGTTGGATTTCGCTCGTTAATAAGTGGGAGCAACTGGCATTTTCCAAGGGATAACAGAATTTTTCAAGGGCTCATCCGGAAGGAAAGGAATAACAGAATTTTCCAAGGGATAACCAGGAACAAGCTTATGGTCTCAAGGCTCATGTGCGAAGATGTAAGAATAATCATGTCCAAGTGCAGCAGAGGATATAAAGAATCAACATATATACAAAAACGAAATACCGAGCAATCGGGGGATGAGAAACTAGAAGGGGGAATAAAGAAGACATGAAAAGAACAGGGAGGAGTAAAGTGAAGTGAAATAAAGCAAAAGGTTTGGGAAAAACATTAAAAGGAGCTTTTGTTTTGTATCTAAAAGAACTATGGGTCATTTGGTCATTTTACTAGGTTTATGTTAAGTTGCAAAAGTACAGCGAGGCACTTTGTAGTATAACATTAGGGGGTTATGTGATGCAACCCTGAAACTAAGTGGGGTTTAATGAAATTTAGCCTAGGCTTGTATGTCTATATATCTGTTATTATAACTAGAAAATTATTCACAACAAATCTTTCTCCGATTCTTTTGTAGATTTTTTTAATCAACCATGTAAATTTATTTGTTTCTTTTTTCTGTTTCATCAAGCTGTAGATTTTTTTAATCCACCGTGTAGATTTACAACAGATCTTCATTTGATTTATTTTTATCTTTTGATTCACCATGTAGATTTTTTAAAATTAACCTTAAAAGTAAATTGTGCTGACTTGGCAACCCATAGGTTTTTCTTTAATTTGGTGCAACCAAGTGGATTCATTAGGTGCTGAAATTTTAATTGGTAAACGCCCTTCTCTTTGCATTAATAAAATAGAAGAGATATATAGAAAAATGTTGCAATTTACTGGCCTTGTTCGACCTTGGGTGTTTATAATACTTGTTTTATTAAAAGGAAGAATTGAATTGCGCTTGATAAATTTACAGTTATTTGCTGATTTTTTTTGTTCTTGTGAGGATATGGTTGTTATAACACCTACCTTCGAGACCCAATCAATAGATAGAGGATACATAGATTATTCCGTAATTAAAGAGATTTCTTTCTATGTTTTGAAAATTCAAAGTTAAACACCAACTACATTTTTTTTATCGAGTAACAAGCATAGAGGAGACGCATATATAAATTGTGAAAAGGATTCCAGCGCATATCCATACTGTCCACCATCCATTGATGGGGAATATTTTTACTAAATCTTCTGAGGCCGGCGTCGACAGACTCAGCGAACTGCCAGATGAAATCCTTCATGAGATATTATATTTCGCAGGCATGGCACAGGCGGTGCAGATGAGCGTCCTATCAAAGAGATGGAATCACATATGGAGACATACGCCTCATCTCAACTTCGATGCCTCTGGATTCTCCCACGACTCCGATTCCATTGCTGAACAAAACGACCGTCTCTTCGACTTTGCGGAGCGTGTCGCCTTGCTTCGCGATTACGAACGTTGTGCGGTGCAAAAGGTTCGGTTCGCCATGCTCTACGATTATGAATCGAATGATACGTTCATAACCTTTTATGAAAAGATGCACATGTGGTTAGATAAGTTGAAGACGGTGGTGGGCTTGGAGAAGGTTGAGCTCTGCTGCACCGAAGAGGCTGATCATCATCGACCTCAAACCGTAAGATTTGCTTTCCATCCCTGGACGCCCTGTCGCCGCGACTTGAAGCTCAGCCACATGAAGCGCTCTGTCGAGTACTTGAACTTGAACTGGCACGAATTTGGGGCCCTGGAATTGGTATTGAGCGACAAAGATGGGGCTCAGATAGAGAATATATCGATCATCAATTGCAAATTAGCGAGCCTCAAGATCTCTCAACGGAGATTAAAAGTGTTGAAGCTGTTGGGATGTTGGGTACTCCGCGGTCGCATTCGAGTGTTTGCTCCCAACTTGGTGTCCTTGGATTGCAGGCAAGTATTTGGTCGTAAGATATGCTTCCAACACGCTCCCAGTCGCCTTCTCAACGATGTGGTCCTCAGCTTCCATTTGCCTGATACCAAGAGGGACGTCAACCTTGCAATCCAGTTGATGCGCTCCGTCAAGCATGCCAGAACTCTAGCGCTCAGTCAAGAAATGGTGGAGGTATGCTTGCATGTCAACATGGTTTCATTTCATTTTTAAACAGTATATCTTGCATTGTTTACATACAGAAATTTAAGAGAGATGAGACCTATCCAGTTATTATTGAGTGTTGGTTCTTATTTTTTATTTTTGAGATAATAGGTGGAATAAATTAGCCATCCCTCCTCTCAATACTACAAGTTCGAATAAATCCCGCGGCATTCCACTCACAGGGTTCGAACTTGGGACCTCTTCCCAGCGAAGAGGCCACCTAACCAACAGTTGTTTTTATTTTGTTTTTCCTATAAAAATCTGTTTTTCTTAAATTAAAAAAGAAAACTCTAGAAACTGTCGCTACTGCCGAACCTGATTTTTCAAGAGAAATCGAAACTAAAATAATGAGAGATATCTTGGCTACAGATTTTATTTCATGATCTGTAGACCCAGTTTGATTTTGGGACAAATTTGATTAGATATTCACTCCCTAATTTATTGATCATCTAAGTTAATATTGCTAGTTTTTCTTATTATGAAGATTTCTAGCTATTACGTACAAAACAAAGATTTCCAGTAGATATTTTAAAGATTTTGAAAAATTTAAACAGTTAGAAATAAAATAAAAATTATATTTTTATTGGAGAGAACTTTCATATAAAAATTTCTCTTCGTGATGCATAAATTTTATTTTTTTTATTTGATTCTTTTCGCCATAGATAAAAAAAATTCAAATTCAGGTTGTGGAATTTTTAAAAAAAACAAGAAACTTGCATTTGTATTGGTGACCATGCTTTGCTGATTGAATTTGTATATTTTAATCTAATCTTTAATTTTGTATCAACAGACTCTTAGCATGAATCCACATATCTTTGGATGCTTCCCAACATTTCATAATCTACGACACTTGGTAATATTGTGTACGTTTGGGGCATTCGGTTTACGAATCACATTAACGAGGGATCTATTAAAAAGATTGCCTAATTTAGAGACTCTGAAGATGAAAGAAAGGTAATTCTTGAATTTTTTTTTTGGTGCAATACACTTAAATAAGCATGGCTCATTATCAAGTTGCTTTTATTGTATCATTTATTTCTTTATTTATTGTGCAAGAAGATCATATTTATGTTGTTTTACTTTTTCTATGAACTTGTTACATGGTGGACAACACTTATTTGTTCTCTAAATTGCAGTTTGTAGGATGCAGATAATTAGAAGCAAATGAATTCTTTCTTCCTAGAAACTGCAGAATGATGGAGCTGAAGAAGTGCAAGCATGAGAGTTTGATTTATTTTGAACTTTTCGCTGAAAGAAATGCTTTATCTTTTATTATAAATAAAAATACAACTTATGATTTGCCCTCGCACAAAACAAATCTTCTCACTCACGAGTCATGATGTTGCATTCAACTTTTTCCTTTTGTATTTCCGATACATGAAATTGTTTTCTAAGTATCTGGATTTATGGGTCATAATACAATTCAATGCCGATAAGGATGCAAAATAACAACTATAATTAATTCAATATAATTCTCTTTTTAAGTTGACTGAAAAAATGTCAGTTATGATGGGACTAGATATCAAACATGTGCGTGCGATGTACATGTATCTCTATTTTATTTTATTTTAATTTTTTATTGAGAAAACATTCATCTGTACTGATAAGCAAAATAAGATCATGTTATCATATATATCAAGTTGTACTCAAGTTTAAAAGATAGCAAGTTTAAAGCAAGTGAGCATAAAGAATCATATATGAGAGAATGAATAAAATATATGTAGCGTCTCATACATAAGGTATGGATGGGGATTTGGATCCAATTGGGTAAGCTTTAGGAACCCACATAACATTGGCATGTGAAGATATATTCATTTTTAAAGTGCATGCAAATGCGAAATGTCTATGTACACCACAAGAATGACAAGTATGTGTATGTGCATACATGGAAATCCTAGAAGTGTCAATAGCATAAGATAATGTAAGTGTAGGATACGCATGCTTCTTGAAAGTTTGTCTTGAGCTAAATCTATAAAGATATGCATGTGTATTAACATGGGATTTAGAATGAATGGAAGCATGTTTGACACGTTTAGACGAAGAGGGTTTTTGAATTTTCAAAAATTTAAAAACTCCACCTCTTCGACTTAAAACAACATTTTCCTTCCTAGCAAATGAATCAACATTTGAAAACTTAGTAAGGAAAGCATTTAAAATCTCATTTTGTTTCTTAAGAGAAGAGTTTTCTAAAATAAGAGATTATTGAGAAACACAAGAAGATTTCAAAATATAAATTTCACATTTAAAACTTGAAATCACATCATCGTTTTGTTTTCTCAAAATCTCGCAAGACAAAAGCAAGTTCTCATTCTTCTAAGAGACGAAATATCACAAGTCAATGCTTCTTGAAGCAAGGGAAGATTTCAAAAAATCAATTTCATTTTTAAAACTTGAAATCAAAACATCATTTTCTATTCTCAAGCAATTGTAAATGGAAACCAAATTTTCATTTTCTGCTTTCAAAGTATCAAAAGAAACACATTGTAAATCCAACTTTGAAAGCAACTCATTATTCTCACATTTTAATCTATCAATCAAAGCAAGTTGAGAATCATGAGTAGAAGTTAAAGCGCTAAATTTGGAAATGAAACTTTTGTTTAATATCTTAAAGGAATCGCAACAAGAAACCAAATTACTTATCTCATTTTCAAAAAAAGAAATTCGTTTTTCTAGAATACCATTTTTAGATGTTAGTGAAATATGACTATTATGAAGAGTATTGAAAGTATCTAATAATTGATCATGCATAAGTTTGCGGTAATCATAAGAATGATAACTTACAACGCTATGATCAAACCACTCCTTTTCCGACTTTATAGAGTTGGATGTCACGTCTTTATTTTGCTTTTGTTTAGACGCATCCAAAGTCGTTATTTGAGTCGTTCTCTTAGCATTCTCTTCTTTATTGCAAACGACTTACTCTCCATAAATATTCTCCAAAGAGCGCCACAAATTATGCGCCGTCTTGCAAGAAGAGACATTATTAATAATATCAACATTTAAAGAAACATGAAAATTTTTAATAGCTTTAATGCTCAAAACAAATAAATATTTTTCATGAGTACTCCACATAGATTTAGCAATCGAAGGAATAGAATACTCATGATCTACAGTTAACCACACACTCCTACCAAGAGATTCAATAAAGCATTGCATCATAATTTTCCACATCAAATTTTGAACCACCAAAATATGGAAGGTTATGAATAGATAGTTCATCACGATAAGAACAAGATGGTAAATAAAAAAGGCAAAAAGCTCTGATACCAATTGAAAGACCATAGAAGCTCACAACACATTAGTACTAGAGGGGGTGAATAAGACTAAGCTAACAATAAACTAAAATTAAAAATTCTAAACACTTGATAATACATAATCATAATTGAAAAGCTTAGATAAGGAATTAGATAATATAGATATGATGCTAAGCAAACATCAATTGTGAGCAATGAATAACAAGCAAGAAATACTATCAAGCATAAGCAAATATCATAAGTATGAGCATATAGAGCAAGAGATAACGAGCATGCAAATTTTAAGCTAATAAGAAAATTAGAGATAAGAAATTTGCAAACTCAAACACGGGAGATTTTAGAGTAGTTCGAGAGATCCCCTAGTGAACTTTCTTTAAGCGTATGAGTCCGTTCCACTAAAACACGTCTCCACCGAGACTATCACGTTGTGCACTCGCAACAAAACACGTCACTTGACACACGAGTGACTCATCTCTACAAGCACTTGCACTCCTCTCTTACAAAGGCACCGATAACGTCTCGATCCTCACACAAAAAAAGAAATACAAATCTCTCACTCATCTCTCTTACAAAAAACTCTCATGCACTCAAAATATCCTCACACAAAGAAAAGAAGAGTGTTACAATAAGCACAATACTCACAAATGGGGTTTCTTTCAAGCTCAAACTAATACTCTACAAATTATGGATAATCAAATGAAAACTCTTGATTTTGTGTGTGATAGTGATTTGAAAAGCAAATTGAAAACTCTTTTGAATTTCTCATAAGAAATGAGATTTTTCTCCCTTTATCACTTGGGTATATCAGCGACTGAAATATATGGTGATAAGAGCTCAAAAACCCAATCCAAAACTCATTTTATAACCCCAACAAAAAACCAGTCGTTATAAGTCAAATCAGCATTTTTGACAGTATCTGGACATCTTCCCCGATGGTCTTCAGACATTTGGACCCATCTCAACGGTCACAAAAATATCTTTACTTAAAAAATACACGGTGATACCTCTATATAGCCAGACGTCTGAACTACAAAACCCAGACGTCTGAAGAAGAAGCAAAAAACCAACCCGAGACTAAATCAGAAAATTTCTAAAGAAGCAGACGTCTGTAGTATAGAAAAATGCAGAATTAGTCTTACTGTTGGGGTCAAAATTTACATCCCGGTTGACCAAGTCAAAATCAAAGTCAACCCCAAGCTAAGTGAGCCAATGCCCGGGGCGAGCCCGAACATGAAGCGGCCGGCCTCCCCCCATGCCAAAATAATTTTTTTTGTAATAAATAATTTTTGGTGTATTTTCCTTTTTTTTATTTCTATGAATAAATGTAAGGAAAATGGGCAAAAGGCCAAATTTTTGTAAAGCCCATGACTTATGTGCAAAAAGAAATAGTACATGAGGCATGAGATGGGCAAAATGCCATTTTGTAAAACCCAAGGGGCCATATGTAAAATGTATAGCCTATAAAGATAAAGATAATGAAAATATCTCAATATCTTTTTCTCTCTCTAAAAAAAATTAAGGTCTGTGTCTCCTTCTCCTTCCTCAAGGTTCTAAACCTTCGTCTTTCTTTCGAATTAAATCAAGAGTTTTACTCTTCCTTTTCTAAAACTAAATAGCTTTTCACCACAAAACCCACAAAGGGGAGCTCAGATCTTCCATTAAATCTTAAAAATGGGAGATTTTTAAAACCTCACCCCTCTTGTTCTCCAAGATCCGTCCAACAAAGAGGAGGAAGAAGGAGACCCATCTCCGAAAATCCCACTTTGGAAAAAATCCAAGACTTAAGAGATGATCCAAAGGTTAAGAGAGAAGAACCTCTGAAGATTTTTAGGGAGTCCAACTCCAAGACCCAGATCCTCAAAAGAGTTTAACTCCTAATCCAGATCTTTTGGAGTTTAACACCACTCAAAATCCTTTTTTGGAGTTTAACTCCTATTTCCGAGGGTAAAAATCCTTTCTTTTCGCTAGCGCCCAGCGCTCAACCGTCTAAAGCGCTAGCGCCAGCGCCCAAGCGCCCATGTGCCAGGCACGTGAGGAGCTAGCGCCCGAGCACCTATGTGCCGGGCACGTGAGGCGCCAGCGCCCAAAGCGCTAGCGCCCAAGCGCCTAGCGTACCCAAGCACCTAGCGCTAACCCAAGCGCCCAACGCCAGCACCAGCGTGCTAGGCACGTGAGGCGTTGGCGCTTACGCGTCCTTTGGACACCATTTTCCCCTTATTTTATATATACTCCACACTAAAATATCTCTCCCGTTAGAAAAAATTTCTAACGGGGTGCTGCCCCGCATCCTGCAAGGGGTCTGCTAGCCCCCTTGACCATCAGTCCGCTATCCGGGTAGCAGGACCCCCGTAAAAACTCTGCGGGGCCTCCGATATATCCAAAACCCCCTTTAAAACACAACACTGCACATTGAGTTTGTATGACCTGTTTGACTCGTCAATCGGAGGTTCTCTCGCTCCAAAGGCGAGGGGTAATTAACGGCAGCTTAGTTCGCGGCTGCCGGAGATTCAGATCCTCACAATCAATAAACCCCAGCCTACCCTGGGCATGGAGAATCTGTAATGCGCCTGACGAGCGCGCGCATTCCCATCTCAATGGGGTGACGAAAAACACCCTACAGATTCCGGCACGTCCGGTGGGAATCAATTTCTCCTCCCATATTTCTGTTTAAACATTCATGTGAACTCAATTAACATACATATCGACATTTATACTAAAATAATGCTCTTTCATGCAGGCTTTCAAGCAAATAATTTTCAACAATGTCTCCAAAGATGAACTCAGCTCTCAGCACGGCTCCCATCTCCTACACGATGAAGATGGATGCCATGACGGTCCTTCCGGTCAGTCTCGGACTACAGTGGGAGGAGCCGCCGCTACCATTTGGCTATATTCTGTTCGTTCCAGCTAACTCCGTCCCTGCTCTTCAAGCCCCAGTGATGGATAAACCGGCCTCAAAGGGGAAAAGGCCGAATGTCATGGTCGCGAGGGCACCTCAGCCCAAGCGCAAGTCCGTTTCCGAACGACTCTCTATTGCTCCAGCTGAGGGCAAGGCTATCAACACGAACAAACCAGCGAGGCGTCTCGAGCAAGCTCCAGCGGTGTGATTTAATCTCAAAAACTATCTATTAACCGTAATCAAGAACGGCATCGCATGTAGCTAGCCGGTGAGTACGGGTCGTGTTTGGGAACCAAACTTGGAGTTCCCAAACCAGTCCCAGCGTGTCTACAGGGATGTTGTGAATCTTCTAGTCGCGCTAACGAGTTAATTTCGAAGGGTGTTCGGATTGATTATTAAATCTAAAAACTAAATCTATCTAAAAACTAAATTAATCTAGATCTAAATCTTGCTAGGGTTAGGTTTAGGAATGGTTTGGAAATGTAAATAAATCTCAACGCTTTCTATACCCAAATGAAGATCTATGAGGAGTTATGGTAATTATCAATAAAAGGGATTAGATCCATTCCGGAAGGTGTTCCTTCCTTTAGGTTCTTGTCCTTTCTTTAGAGATCCTTACCCTAACCTCCATGGAAAACGTGCGCAACCGGGCCTTTATACTACGGTATCATCGCTACCTCGAGGGATAGGGTGCCATAGGGCGCGGTGTGTGCGTGTATGCATGGAGTCCTATTGAAAATATATAATGGGAAAGAAAGGGATGAGAGATCTCATCTCTCAAAAGCCTTCCCCAAAGCTAACATCTAAGGCAAGGAATTAAAATCTAAACTAGAGCAATTAAATAAAACTACTTACAGATGGCTCTCTCCAAACATCAACACAGGATTGTCAGATCTGAATTCATGAATTGAAAAGAGGCACCGATGCTCTCCAAAAGAATTCTAAAATTTATTAATGAAGGGAGGCATAGCCTTACAATGATTTAGAGTTCCTATTTATAGAGGATAGGAAACTCTAGGTTACAATTGATTCGCATGTCTATATTTACCAAAATACCCTTAGGAAGACCTAGTCAAAGAAGACTCCAAGCTTTGGTAAAATATTATGTCTCTGTCTTTTATTAAAAGGAAGTATTGGGCCTTGAAATTTCCTTTGTGGGCTCTTCTGTCTTTAGGCTTCCTTATTATTCGGTTCTTTTATTAAAATAGCTTCTATGTTTCTTCCAGATCTCCAGTGAATAATTGCGGTGGACTTTTAACCGTTCGCTTTGTAATCTTGGACCTTGCATTGCCTTGTACTTTGTGAATTTTATCTTTGATGTAGGCTTGATCAAGAGTCTTCTGTTTGTTGGTCAAAGTCCACTTTTGCATCGTCATTTCATCGTTTTCACTGTTTTCTGTCCAAGAACCTGTAACCTGTAATATGTAGCAGACATGCGTCAAAAGCACCTGTTTATTTATAAAACGAATAAGAATGGGGAATATAATAATACAATATTATGGTGTGAACAAATACCCCCAAACTTATCTTTTGCTCGTCCTCGAGCAAACTTATTCTTTTATTCTCGACAAAAAACCTAACCGCACTTTCGCAGGGAAACGCGATTGCACTGAGCTCGTGCAACAAGCCGTTAAACCTCTAGGTATCCCTAGTAGGAGGAGTGTTGTCTCCTCAGGGTTTTCAGCGGATACTACCCACAAAATCCTATCAATTTGGCTTTTCGACTTTTGTTCTTCAATTAGGTTTTCTAACAAGGAATTCTATTATCTTCTACTCGTAAATTATCCACCCATATTCTTCACACTTCCTCATCATCTAATTTAAGATTATATATGTTCTATAGACTTACTTAGATTTCGGCATCTCTTAAGTTTTCCTTCTAGGGTTCCATCTCCACTTAGGAATTTTTATCAACTCTACTAAAGATGCAAGTTCTATTCTTCATTCCTTTCTCTCATCTAAACTCCAATCACATATCCCCACGTGTGTGTATAAATCACCCCTACACTTGGAAATTCAAATCAAGCAATCATACCCTTGTCCGTTGTCCAAAGTACTTATTAGTAGGTGAATTTTTAATTGAATTTTGCTTACACATCCTTCATGCGACCGTTAATACTTCTTGAGGTACCAACAACCGATTACAAGATGTGTTTGCACAATAAAGCGTAATTCCTAGTCTTGCAACACCCAAGGCTTTAGCAGTGACTCCCAAACCAGTTGGTTTAAGGCACTAGGTGATGAAGCACCCTCGCTAAATATTTTTCTATTTTTGCAGCCTCAAGTAATCACAAAAACCAGTGTTCATTTTTTATTCTTTATTCACACTTGTATTTTTTCATTTTCTTCGTACTAAGGACTTCAGACAAGAGCAGTTCAAGGTCTCCTCTACTATTCCAAGTTTCAAGGTGTGTGATTGTGCAAATTGTAGGGTATACATTTTCAGAATCTAGACTTAAGCTTGGAACTATTTTTCAAACTTATACTCTAATAAGAACATCAATACTTTTCCTTTGTTTCGACTTAGCCCAAGAAGTGAACTCAAAATTTGCCTATTTCTAAATAAACTACAAAGACATATACTTTCTAACGCTAAACTTTAAGGAAAGTTATCTTTAGGGTTTTTAATTTACTACGTCAAAGATCTAGTTGTTCCTAGCTAGTTAACCTATCTATCAAACTCAAGTCAATTAGCCAAAATTGAATACAATAATTTTTATAATTTTTGAATTTTTTTAATTTTTATGGGTTTTAAAATAAGTATGCAAATGCAAAAATATGTACAAATGAATGCGAAGGAAGAAGACGTACCGAGCATACCCCCAAACTTAAACTGGACAGTGTCCTCACTGTCATGCTATACCAAGAGGGTTGATCTCAAAAACTATCTATTACCGCAATCAAGAACGGCGTCGCTTTGCAGCTAGCCGGTGAGTACGGGTCGGTCCACAGGGATGTTGTGAATTTCCTAGTCGCTCAAACGAGTTAATTCCGATGGATGTTCTGATTTCTTATTAAATCTAAAAACTAAATCTATCATTTATCTAAGGCAAAGAATTAAATTTAACTAGGGCAAGGAATTAAATTTAATCTAGGGCAGAGAATGAAAAATTATTCTCTTGTATATATATACAACAAGGTTCCCCCCAAACTTAAGCTTGGCCTTACACAAACCAAAAGTTAGCACCAACCATTCAAAAATCTTATCGTGGTAATGGTCGAGTTGGTGAAAGAATAGAGTGGAAAGAAAAGAGATGAGAAGCACACGAGACCGTGTGGAGGTAGAAACGGGATACGGTCTCGGTGGGGGAGAAGAATGGCGGAAAAAAGAAAGAAGAGGAGTACGATCTTGAGGATGTAAATCGAGTGAATAAATTAGCGCAATTTGTGATGACCGAAGTGTTAAAAGTGATTGTGCTAATCTATCAACTCATCGTGAAATGGGGTCAAATCCCTCAAGATTCGCAAGAAGGCATGGGTACGCCGAACTTGGTATTGGAGATGAAAGCGTAACGATCTCTTGTACGGTCGGAACGATAGGAAGGACGAAAGGGAGTGAATTAGGGATAGTGTTATTCTCACCTAAGTAATCTGTCGCGAACTTGAAGAATTCCATCAATGGTTCGAAACAACTGTAAGCAACCGAGTCTGATGGTTTGACTAACTCATCTGAAAATGTAAAGGACTCAAACTCGGACGGTGAGTCGTCAACATCGTCCGAAAAAGTGAAACACTCGTACGTGTTATCGTCTGTGAGAACTGTGTTAGATTCAAAAAGAAATTTTTCAAACTCACAGTCTTCAAGCGTGATATTAGGCGTGGTCGGAAAGATGGAAAGGAGGGAGGGTGATTTAGGTAAAGGTTCAAGAGGATGAATTGGAAAATCCGACACATCAAACAAAAATGGTTCAACCTCAATATTATCCTCACTACTCTCCTCAATATTATCCTCATAATTCTCCTTAATACTTATCTCATCCATGCCATTATCATCAAAATCAAGACGCATATGAAGTTTGGGAGAAACAATTAATGACTCGGGATGATGAATTGGACATAAAATTTCAATCAAATCGACAGGTTCATCATCCGAAATATTCCCGGCGTCTATATCCTCAATCAAGTGAAAATCAATATTTTCTGACACCTCATCAAAAGCATGGATATTTATCGATTTAGGTTCTAGAGTGGAGGTGTAAAGGTCAAAAGGATTACGTGTGGTTTCACTCGAAAGGGGTTCTTCACAATCTGGCAAATCAAGCACTACAAAGTCGCACAACTCATCATTTTGGACACATGTTTGAAAATTGGAGTTGTTGGATTCAATTGGGTATGGGTAGGTTTGATTTGGAAATCCTCTTACATTCTCACTCTGTCCAACCGCCTCCTTATACATTGAAAAATTTGAAGCTAGTTGAAAGCTAGCTGCCGGTTCACAAGGTTGTCTAAGGGCGGTAATGGATGCTTCCACATTTCTAACCATTTTGTTTGTTGCTAAGATATAAGCCTCCAACGACTCTTCCAAACTAGACTTGGGTGGTAAGGGGGTTTCGGTAAAAGATTCGAAATTGTGTGGATATGTGAAACTCCCAAAAGGCTGTGTAGAAACAGTGTCTAGTGACGGTGGGAAAGTCGGGTAGGACTGGTAGGAAGTGGATGGCTGGACAGGAGTAGGATCAACCTGTGGATAGAAAGGTGAATGAACTTGTTGATCCCTATAACTGGATGTGTGGAGAGGAGTGAAAGATCGGATACGAGATTGAGCAATATGCTCAGCAATGGACATCGGTTTAGGAGTTACAGCAGGACTTGAAAAAGTGGTATCAACATATGAAGGTGGTGAAGGTTGACAAGGTTGACACAAAGTGGGTTGCAAAGTCAAACTGTTTCTCCTAGACGCTTCTATTTGATCTTTCAAAGAAATTTTGGGCACGGAAAGATCTTCCTTAAATCGACCGAAACAATTGACGTACGAATCAAAGTTAGGTTCGGGATACCAAAGTTCGGCAAGAGATTTATGATGTGGGGTACCCATGATAGAAGAATGAGAAAAGAAAGACGATTGGAGTGCACGGATTTCTTAGCGACAAAAGTTACAAGTCTTTTTTAAAAAAAAATTTCCTCTTTTTTTTTTGTTTTGCAAAATTTTTTTTCGATAAAGTGCTTAGACACAAATGCAATCAACTAGACATGCACAATCAGGCCTAACTCTAGGGTCACCTAGGTCAGCTAGACAGCTCCTAACTATTCCAAAGGGTTAGAGATAGGACCTCAAACCGCCTCTTCACCGCTAATTGCGGCCAGGTAAGTGCCAGGTAAGTGGGAGGCTCCCCGCTACAAGTAGCGGTCCTAATTAAGTAACCACTTGTCTTGACACACTTTCCTAGACACCGCAATATCAGGTTAGGATAAACGGCTGATGCCTATAACTAGTCTTCTGTCCTATTGAGCTCGAAATCCTTAGGGCTGAGTCTAGTATTTTTTTAATTAATAGATGGTTAATGCATATGCCTTATGTGATTTCTGGGGTCCTGGGAAGGGTGATGAAATCCCCACCCAATCTGAATTGGTCAAAAGCCCCTTAAAGTCAGTTTTAAAAATATGCAAAACAGTAAATCACTTGCAATCAAAGATTTTTATTTTATTTGCGGCGCAAAGAATCCTGCAGAGATTTGTTATTTGGAAGGGAAAAGATTTTTTAAGCGCAAAGAAATCCTGCAGGCAAATTTTACAGAAGATATATCGAGATTTGCAGAGGAGGAGAGAGAAAACTTACAGAGATTTTCAGTGTCGGAACTGTTTTTTTTTCCTTCTTCCACGCTTCTGCCCTTTTTTGGCAACTGATCTGTCGCCTCCACCGCGGAACCGCCGCGAATTGCGCCTCCGACCGCGGATCCACCGCGAACTTTTTTTTTTCCTTCTTCCGCGCTTCTGCCCTTATTTTTTTTTTACCGCGATTCTTCTTGTTGACTCGGTCCTCCAAATTTCTTCTGTTGTCTATTGTGATATTCCTCTGTTTGTTCGGATTTGATATTTGCTGTTTTGATCTCTGTAGATTTCCAGATCCGAATTTGTTCGTAGATCCTGCAAAATTCACACAAAAATACCCTTTCCAAAAATAACAGATGATATAATTTTATATTTTTTTGATTTTTCAGATTTGTATGATTTTTTGAATTTTGATTAACCCGAAATTCCAAAAAGGAAATAACGCGTCATCCCCGGCAACGGCGCCATTTGATTGATCTCAAAAACTATCTATTACCGCAATCAAGAACGACGTCGCTTTGCAGCTAGCCGGTGAGTACGGGTCGGTCCACAGGGATGTTGTGAATTTCCTAGTCGCTCAAACGAGTTAATTCCGATTGGTGTTCGGATTTTTTATTAAATCTAAAAACTAAATCTATCATTTATCTAAGGCAAAGAATTAAATTTAACTAGGGCAAGGAATTAAAGATCTAACTAGGACAAGGAATTAAATTTAATCTAGGGCAGAGAATGAAAAATTACCTAGGGCAAGCATTGAAATTACCTACTTACTTTACAGATGGCTCTCTCCAAACATCAACACAAGACTTGTCAGATCTGAATTTCTGAAATGAAAAGAGGCATCGATGCTCTCCAAAAGAAATCTAACTTTTATTGATAAAAAGAGGCATAGGGAGGCATAGCCTTTACAATGATTTAGAGTTCCTATTTATAGAGGATAGAAAACCCTAGGTTACAATTGATTCGCATGTCTACATTTACCAAAATATCCTTAGGAAGACCTAGTCAAAGTAGACTCCAAGTTTTGGTAAAATATTATGTCTCTGTCTTTTATTAAAAGGAAGTATTGGGCCTTGAAATTTCCTTTGCGGGCTCTTCTGTCTTTGGGCTTCCTTATTATTTGGTTCTTTTATTAAAATAGCTTCTATGTTTCTTCCAGATCTCCAGTGAATAATTGCGGTGGGTTTTTAACCGTTCGCTTTGTAATCTTAGATCTTGCATTGCCTTGTACTTTGTAAATTTTATCTTTGATGTAGGCTTGATCAAGAGTCTTCTGTTTGTTGGTCAAAATCCACTTTTGCATCGTCTTTTCATCGTTTTCACTGTTTTCTGTCCAAGAACCTATAACCTGTAATATGTAGCAGACATGCGTCAAAAGCACCTGTTTATTTATAAAACGAATAAGAATGGGGAATATAATAATGCAATATTATGGTGTGAACACGGTGCCCTCGACAACTGCTCGATCGGGTATCTTCTCTAAGCTCCTCATCAATCGACTCACGGTGGCTTCCCAGGAAGCAGATGCCCGCCAAGCCCTTAAAATTGAGAAGCTAAGGCAGAAAAGGCTTAGATATAGAGCCAACAAAAGGGCTAGGGCTCCCGCTAGGCTGAATTTCATGAGCTTCGAAGAACATGGTTACCTCGCCAAAGATGAGGGTATGGCTGGATATGTGGTCCATACTGTCTATATGGTGGGCAGGCGCAGTAAGAACAAGGATGGGGCCACTACATCTTAAATCCAATCTGATGTGAATGTGGCTGTCACTTCCCAAGACCAGCATCCTCTGGAAGGTAATGAAAATCCTCCCGGTGAAGCTGATAAGCAGAGAGATCCCTCGGTTCATGAGGAGTCGAGTTCGGAAAGCGAAGATGAGCCAATCTTCCGTCCCAAGAACGCAGAGCAGAAACTTCTACAAGAGCTCCGAAAACAGCTCAGAAGTAAAGAAAAGGAGATGGCCAAACTTTATTCCAAAATTGACGACTTGACGAATGTCGTGATGCAGCTCATGGACCAAGTTCCCTCTCAGCCGTCTAATCAAGTGCATGGTTCTACTCAGGAACTGGGAAACGGTGTTCCAAGGCAGCCAATTCCTGTTCCCTCAAATCCAAAGAAAGGCGGACCGCATGAAAGTTAGTCGCATCCTATCTCGGGAAATGTCTTGGCTACCGATGACAGTAGCCCGCTAACCCAAGATCAAATAATGGATTTGGTTGCCAACAAAGTCAAAACATTGGTAGACGAAACCGAAGCGCAAAAAGATGCTAGCAGTAGCGAGATGCCATATCCTGCTCAGTATGATCTGGTAGAATTTCCTAGTGGTTATGTCATCCCCAAATTCGGAAGATTTGATGGGACGGGAAATGCGAATCAGCACGTTGCCCATTTTAAAGCCTCATGCGGGAATACTGGGGGCAATGATTCGCTTATCCTCCGCCAATTCATTACTAGCTTAACCGATATTGCTTTCGATTGGTACGCGAGCATACCGGTTGGATCTATTACTACTTTCGTCCAAATGGAATCTCTGTTCCAACAAAGGTTCATGAGTGTTAGCGATAAGATCACCATTGCCAACCTCGTAAGGACCAAGCCAAAGAACAACGAAAGCAGTACGGATTTTATAACCCGATGGCGCAATCTCTCCGTCAAATGTGAACCGACGATAGAGCAGGACCAATCTGTCAGTCTCCTCGTCGGAAATCTCAACAATTGGATGGCCCCGTTTCTATGAACCGTGGGTCTCAAAACATTCCAAGAGCTGACCAGTAAAGTTCATATGCTGGAGCGCTCAAAGCAGGAGTCCTCCTCGGATTCCTAAAATAACAATAGGTCCTGGAGAAACCGAAAGGACGAAAATCGCAAAGGCGGAAATTCCGACGATTCTGAATCTTTCAACACTTCGGCTGACCGAAATAAGTAAGGGATGAGCGGGCCTAATGCCAACCGGCTTCGGAAGCCAGTGTTCGAAGAGGGAGGAGAAGCTCCACTGAAAGAGAAGCTGGATAAGATCTATTCCTTCAGAAGGGACAAAGTCCGTAAAATATTCAAAGATGCCCGAAGAAACGGTCTACAATTGTCAGAATCAAAAAGACCGCAAGAAGCGAATATGACCGACGACCCCAAATACTGCCCCTATCACAGAGTGATAGGTCATGCCATTAAGGACTGCTTCGTCTTCAAAGATTGGGTCGAAAAGCAATACAATGCAGGAGAGATAGAACTGTCTAAAGGCGTGTTAACAAATAGTCAAAACCGCGACAGCCAATTTCATACGAACGGAGACCGAAGTCCTTCGTGAAACTGATTCTCTCAGACATCTGCCTTTCTCTGAAAACAACTGACGACCATGTCATTAAATCGGGAATCATCGACCTCTAAGTCGTTAAACCGGGAATGTAAAAAAAAGTGTAAATAAAAAAAATGTGTGTAAATAAAAAGAAAAAAAAAGAGAAAAGCCGAAATGATGGGGCAACTCGCAATAAAAATCAGCGAGTAAAATAAAGATGAAAAATAAAGCCGAAATGATAGGGCAACCGCGAATAAATAGCTGAAATGATAGGGCAATCGCGACCTTCTCGATAAGAAAATCTGAAATGATAAAGCAATCGCGGCAAAACAAAAAAAAAACAAAAAAAAACGGCGAATGATGAGTCGCTCCTGATACCATATTCCAGTGCAGCGATACAGACGCCAACCAAATTTTCAAATCTCTGGATGTCCCAACGGCGAATGATGAGTTGCTCCAGGTACCATATTCCAGTGCAGCGATGCAGACGCCAACCAAAATCCAACTTCCCAAAATTCTTCCTGTCCTACGGTTGGTCCCCAAGTTGACTACCGTATACAATCCACGGGCTCAAATAATTCTCATCATACCCATGCCCTACTGCAATCACCAGAAACACGGCCGGTCTCCGCCTTCGGAATTATGCTCCATTTGGGAAGACCCACTCATGTGTCCTCACATACATGAGGAGAACAAACTTACGAGATCCTCTCGACTCGTAAGAAAACACCTTCGTGAGATCCTTACGACTCACAAAGAAAAAAACACACTTGGGAGTCCTCACGACTCCTAAGGAGAAAATGCACCTACGGGATCCTTACGACCCGTAGGGAGAAAATACTTTTATGGGATCCTTACGGCCCATGAAATTGAAAAGCCTTAGGTGATAGGGATCTAAACATGTCTCCTAAGCTATCGCTCCCCAACGGGTAACGGCAAATGATGAGTCGCTCCTGATACCGTATTCCAGTGCAACGATTCAGACGCCAACCAAAATCCAAATTCTCAAACGGCGAATGATGAGTCGCTTCCGGTACCATATTCCAGTGCAGCGATGCAGACGCCAACAAAGTCCCGAAATTCTTCCGGTCCTACGGTTTGAATCATACATCCTGTAAAACCGTATACAATCCACGGGCGTAAACGACCCCTATCTCTCCCAAAGTCCTACCGGAGAGACTACATTTAAAGTTCCACCGGCCTAAAAAAAACGGTATGTCCACAAGCAAAACGGGCACGGATGAAAACCCGAAAGGGCTCCATGAGTAAAAACAGCGGGACTGCCGGCGAGTTTGTGAAAACCCGAAAGGGCGCAACTCGTAAAAAGAGTTGAAATACACTTGCAAAGTTCTCTCGACCTTATGAGGAGAAAATCCATGCGTGAGATCCTTACGACTCACAAAGGAGCAACACACTTAGGAATCCCCACGATTCCTAGGGAGGAATACACCTGCGAGATCCTCTCGACTCGTAGGGAGAAGCTTTTATGAGACGCTTACGGCTCATAAAATTGAAAAGCCTTAGGTGATAGAGATCTAAACCTGTCTCCTAAGCCATCGCTCCCCAATGGGTAACAGCAAAAGATCCAACCAATAAAAAAGAGAAAGAAGGAGACCCATCTCCGAAAATCCCACTTTGAAAAAGATCCAAGGCTCAAGAGAAGATTCAAGGCTTAAGAGAGAAGAACCTCTGAAGAATTTTAGGGCGTCCAACTCCAAGACCCAAATTCTCAAAGGAGTTTAACTCCACTCAAAATGCTCTTTTGGAGTTTAACTCCTATTTCCGGGGGTAAAAACCCCTTCTTTTTGCTAGCGCCCAGCGCTCAAGCACCCACGTGCCGAGCACGTGAGGCGCTAGCGCCCGGGCCCAAGCGCCTAAAGCGCTTGCGCCAGGGTCCAAGCGCCCATGTGTCGGGCACGTGTGGCGTTAGCGCCCGAGTGCCTATGTGCCGGGCACGTGAGGTGCCAGCGCCCAAAGCGCTCGCGCCCGAGCGCTCACGTGCCGGGCACGTGAGACGCCAGCGCCTAAAGCGCTCGCGCCCGAGCGTCCACGTGCTGGGCACGTGAGGCGCCAGCACCCAAAGCGCTAGCGCGCCCAAGCGCCAGCGCTCGCGTCCAGCGCCAGCGTGCTAGGCACGTGAGGCGCTGGCCCTCACGCGTCCTTTGGACGCCATTTTTCCCTTATTTTATATACACTCCACACTAAAATACCTCCCCAGTTAGAAAAAATTTCTAACGGGATGCTGCCCTACACCCCGTAAGGGGGCTGCTAGCCCCCTTGATCCCCAGCCCGCTATTCGGGTAGCGGGACCCCCGTAAAAACTCTGCGGGGCCCTCGATATATCCAAAACCCTCTTTAAAACACAACACTGCACATTGAGTTCGTATGACCTGTTTGACCCATCAATCGGAGGTTCTCTCGTTCCAAAGGTGAGGGTTAATTAACGGCAGCTTAGTCCGCGGCTGCCGGAGATTCGGATCCCCACAATCAATAAACCCTAGCCTACCCTGGGCAGGGGGAATCTGTAATGCGCCTGACGAGCGCGCGTATTCCCATCTCAATGGGGTGACGAAAAACACCCTACACTTACTTAAAGAAAATGGGATTGAACACGTTTCCAATTCTAACGGCTATATTTTTCAAAATTCCTTAAACGCAGACGTCTGAAGTTCAAAGAGGGCAGGCGTATGAAGTAGAAATTTTTTGGCTGAAACAAAGAATCAGACATCTGCCTCGATGAGCTGTAGACATCTGGAGTTCCACGAAAAAATAACAGAGTGAAAATCAGAATTTGGGCAAAAGTCTGAAGCTTAAAAATTCCGTTTTGAAACCCTTGTTCAGACGTCTGTCCAATAGACCTTCAGACGTTTATCTCATCTCAATTTTGAAAACATATCTGAAATATCAGATATCAACAGTGCACAGACGTCTGAACTTCAACAAGACAGATGTCTGGCCAGCACAAAAACAGAAAACTTAGGGTTTTAAGAACATGAATACTTTAAACTTGAAAACCCAAAGATTGTAAAACTTTTGTGCTATCGTGTGTGAGTGTTCAAGAGCTCTAATTGATAATAACCATAATCAATAGAGTGCTTACATAGAATCCTATGTCGATATCGCATTTCTTCGAAATCTTGAATCTTCGGCACTTCGACACGAGCTTTTGAAACTTTGGCGCTTCGTTTGAACTTTATGTTGGTCGATTGATCTTCAATTAGGTTTGACACTTGACGTTTCAAACTCGAACACGCCATTCCACTCACTTGCGTCTTGAAGTCGATATTTGATCGATCTTCGCTTCGACTTCGATCTTTAATACTTCAAACTTAGACTTGGCTTCTAGTTTCTTGGCTATTCGTAGCTCAAACTTTTGAATTCTTATTTCTCGGCTATGTAGCTTAAACTCATGAAGCTTGATATGCAATTTGAGAAGCTCTCATACATATCCTCCAATCTCCATTAGATATATCCGTTTAAGCTCAATTTCCTCCATCCTCCTTTTTACACTTATGTCGTGAGATATCAGATATCCTGAAATGCAATCTCAAAATGACTAAGCATATCATATACAGTGTTATGAAATATAAACATGTTAATAAACACAAGTATATGAACATTCATTGTTTTAACATCACAATCATGAATAGTATATCAATATCAAGATATAACTCAAATTCAAAGCATGAGATATTAATATATAAACTATATATATACATGATATATGAGAACTAAGGTATAGGACACATGCATATACATATTCATATTGTAAATACGGATTACACTCTACTGTATATACATACCTGTACTCGTACCGAAATACGAATACCTGAAGAGATAGAATAACACAAAGAACATAATACTAGAATATACATATCGAAATACATATACGTAAATTATTCAATCAATACCTGATTTAATAATCCGGCTCAAATCCGAGCCGGCTAGTATTATCAACTGTCCGATCGAAAGTCCGGGTACATAGTACAATCGATCGATCAGAACCCTTCACGTATCCAATACAGCTACTACATCATTTCGCCAGAGCCAGGGAAACCCTCTGTGTGGGACTCTAAAGACTCGTCAATACGCTGGCAGTGGGTTTAACCATAAGTACGTCAGCGGCACTAGCTGTGCGTAACGGCTACCCAGGTATTGAGCGAAAGAAAGGCCGATGAGCAAACTCATCCGAACCCCTGCTGAGCCTGTCCGTGATAATCTCCGTACAGTCCGGTCTGTTCATCTAAGAGTATCGTATATCGAGTATAGGGGTGGATAAAGTCAGACCCCTAATAACGTGATATTTCGTGTCGGTATGAAGCCCATCCCCTACTAAGAAACTACTGATCCAAATCAGTAATTCTTGTTTGCCTTGGCCTAGGATTCCTGGTGAAGGCCACTTGTGCACCGTGCGACATCAACCCCCAATACCGGGAGAGATGAATCTCCGACGATCCACTCACTGCCTCCATGTGGCTCAGGACTGAATCCAACTAAAACCTGTTTGCACGACTCCTTTGAGCCGTGGTAGGATAGTAATCAAAGCACAGTGGGAACTCACACGAGACAAATGACGATCTCAGGTCGACAGACTAATCTGTACTCATGTCACCTGGGAACTGCTATCTGATAATAGGTATAATACCAACTAGCATGTTCCCGACGAGTCCGTCCAGTGTACTCATAACCCAATGAGCACCTGCATACTATCTTAGGTGACTAACTAACACCAATGGCTTGTGAGACCGGCCACCGCCCTCGTCGGGATTTCGATAAGTACACACTAGTCTACTCCGGAGTATCAATGCCCAGTTTCGACACTCCCTCGACTAGGGACATTTAAGGATGTGCTTATAGACCACCCAGCTCCTACGTATATGATCGTCATCATAATTCTGGTAGTCAAGAAAGAATCCTATGGGATCTATAAACATGTAATAGTGATATGTACTACCACATAATGCATGTACATAATGATAAAGGAAAACCAGATAGCATACTATCATTTTGAGTAAAACTATTCTACCCGTATAGATCCTCCTTCAATCATCATAATCGCGTGCCTGCGATTACAATAATTGACTTGAGAGCACTATAGCCAACAATCTCCCACTTGCACTTAAGGCTAATTATTACGGCGTCGCATACTCACAGCCCGTGTGATACCGAACACCAAACTTCTCTACTAATCAGTCTCGTAAAGCCCGTTTGCGAAACTATTGCGTTCGAGAAATAGCATCAGTGAGTAGATCAGCTCCAATATTTCTATCTTTATCTCTCTATATCTCAACTTCGCGGAGAAAGACTATCTCCCGAAATGAGCGATTACAATAATTGCGGTGCCGCATACTCACTGCCGACGTACTGTCGAGTCTTCAAAGTCCCACATAGAGGGTTTTTCTGGTTCAGGAGAAATGATGTAGTAGCCATATTTTGATACGTGCAGAGTTCCGATCGAATGATTGTACTAGTTACCCGGACTTTCGATCGGACGGTTGATAAAATTGCCGGCTTAGGATTGAGCCGGATTATTAAGTCAGGTATCGATTTAATAATTTACATATATATATTTCGATATGTATATTCTAGTATTATGTTCTTTGTGTTATTCTATCTCTTTGGGTATTCGTATTTTGATACGAATACGGGTATGTATATATACAGTTAAGTGTATTCCGTATTTATACGGAAAATATTCTAGAAGGTGGATACCTCATTTTGGTTTGTCCATTTATTAATTTAGATGGAAATGAGGTGTAAAGGTAGTGAAGAGAGAATGGTGAGAACCATGCTTGAATAGTGTTGACAAATGAATTGAAAATTCATTTATGCAAACTATTCAAGTATGGTTGCTTTATTTTAATTGGAAAATGGTTTTATACAAAAGCATACTCTCATTTTTTGAGAACACTTGGATGGTTGTTTTTGATGAAAACGCTCTCACCATTTGCCTCATCTCTCCTCACTATCCTTTCTTGAGCTTCTCATCCTTCTTCTTGATCTTCCACCCTACCATATCATGTGTTGAGAATCAAGGATGGATGAGAGATATAAATACATTAAGAATAACTCGCTACATCTCTAGGCACTCTAGATTAGCAACCTAGAGTCTCTAGTTGCTCCACTAGATCTTTAGTATGGAGCTAGAGCCATGAACCACATCCCTCGAGTGGATCATCTTCGACGGAAGAAGACCGGCGGCCAAGCTCGATCAAGGAGACCTCAAGGAGCTAAGAAAGAGGATAGAAAACCGAAGGACATGGATCTTTTGGTATAACACTTCTATCTCATTAGTTAACCTCTTTGTAGCTTACTAGTTTCATGTTTGGTTTCGATTCTAGGTAGTTGTTTCTAGCGCCAAGTTATAAACACCAAAAAATTTCGTTCCACAACGGCAGCGGTTGACGGCCAGGGCGCTAAGAACCCCCAACAGACCCTTGGTCAAAGGATCATCGAGCATACCTTCAGTCCCAATGTGCTCAATAATTATTACTTTTTTTCACCAAATCCCTGACTGATAGATACTTCACAACAATGTGTTTAGATCATGTGCTCCTTTTATTGTTCTTTGTGAAAAACACTGCTGCGCTATTATCACAATAAATCTTTAATGGTCTAGAGATGGAATCAACCACAGCAAGTTTAGTAATTATGTCCTTCAACCATAATACCTGTGTATCAGCAAGGAAACAAGCAACAAACTCAGTATGCATAGTAGAAGACGCCACAAGAGTTTGCTTAGCACTCTTTTAAGATATTGCGCTACCCTAAGATGAATATGTAACCTGAAATCGGCTTTAAATCATCTGGACAACCAGTATAATCTGAATCTGAATAACCGATCACCACCAAACTATCAACTTTTCTGTAAACAAGCATGAAATCCTTCGTTCGCTTTAAGTATCTCATAACATTCTTGACAGCTACCCAATGTGCCATACCTGGATTAGAATAATACCTACCAAGTACACCAACATCAAAAGCAATGTCTGGTCTTGTGCAAACCTATGCATACATTAAACTACTCACTATACTAGTATAAGGATAATTCTCCATCGCCTTTCTTTCAAGCTCATTTTTAGGACATTGACTTTTGCTAAAATTATCTCCTTTCACTACAAGCACATCTCCTGACCTACAGTCTTGCAAATTAAACCTTTCAAGCACACGGCTAATATATGTCTTTTGAGACAACCCTGACGAGCCATGTGATCTATCTCGATGAATCTCTATTCCTAAAACAATTTAAGCATCTCCCATATCTTTCATATCAAAACTTTTTAACAGTAGGTGTTTGGTCTCATATAGCAATCTTACAAGCAAAATATCATCTACATATAAAAAAATATTATATATTTGCTCACACTGACCTTGCAATATAAACATTCATCCATTTTATTTTCCACAAAACCGAAAGAAATCACCACCTCATCAAATTTTTTGTTCCATTGATGAGAAGCTTGCTTAAAACCATAAATCGACCTTGTCAATTTGCACACTAAATTTTCTTTACCAACTTCTTGAAAATCTTCAGGTTGATCCATATAGATTTCTTCATCCAAATTTCCATTTAGAAAGCTATTTTCACATCCATCTGATGAAGTTCCAAATCAAAGTGAGCCACTAAAACCATAATAATTCTAAAAGTGTCTTTTATAGAAACTGGATAAAAAGTCTCATGATAATCAATGCCTTCTTTCTGAGTGAACCCTTTAGCAACCAATCTGGCCTTATGGCTCACAATTTCACCTTTGGAGTTTTTTTTAGTTTTGTACACCCACTTGCAACCAATGGGTCGACAACCGGCAGGTAACTCAACTAGCTCCCATACTTTATTAAGTCCCTTAGACTTTAATTCATCTTCCATAGTACTAAGCCATAAATCAGAATGAATGCTAGAAACCACATCACTAATGGTAATAAGATCATTGATTTCACCAATGTCATAATCTCCTTCGCCAAGATGCACATAAAAATCATCAGGAATTGCATTTCTTCTTTGTCTGTCGGATCTTCTAACCGATTCTTCTGGAGCATTCTTCATATTGGGAGGCACGATATTAGGAATATGAAAATCATTTACAATTTGTTGATCAATATCAATATTAACTAGTGGAGGTAGAACAATACTATCTTGCAATGTGAGCAAATGTATAGAAACACATTCCCCAAGCCTCTGCTCATCAAAGGATGGAGGATCCTGAAAATTTGCAACATCAAACTTCAAAAACTTTCAAGTTTGAGATTCAACAATTTTAGTGCCATTAAAGGGTCGATAGAATCTATATCCTTTAGAATAATCGAGATATCCAATAAAATAACGAGTGGTTCTGTGATCTGTTTTCTTTTAAAAAGGGTTATAAACTCTCACCTCAGCTCGACAACCCCAAACCCTCAAATGATTTTAACTATGCTTTCTACCAATCCATAACTCAAAAGGTGTCTTGGAAACAGATTTGCTAGGAACCCTATTGAGAATGTACAAGACTGCCCTGATAGCTTCTCCCCAAAATACCCAGGTAGGTAACTTCTACTCATCATGCTATGCATCATATCCTTAAGAGTATGATTTCGTCTTTCAGCTACCCCATTCTGTTTAGGACTACCAGGCATAGTAGTATGTTGGCCAATGATCCCACAATCTTTCAAATAATTAGCAAAATGTCCTAAATATTGTCTAGTATCACTATATTTACCATAATATTCACCACCACGGTCAGACTTAACAATTTTGACAACTTTTTCCAATTGTTTCTCTGATTCAGTTTTAAAGAATTTAAATCTATCAAGTGCATCAGATTTTTCCTTAATTAGATAAACAAAACCATAACGGGAAAAATTGTCAATAAAAGTGATGAAATACTTGTTATCACATAAGGTCTCAGAATAAAGTCCACTAATATCAGTATGAATAATTTCCAAAAGATTCAAACTACGAGTGATACCTTTCTTCTTGGTCTTAGTTAATTTACCTCTAATACAGTCGACACAAACACCTAAATTATCAAAATCAAGAGAGGGTAAAATTTCATCCCTTATCAATCTTTTTATTCTCTCTTTGAAAATGTGACCTAAACGTTTATGCCATAGAATGGAAGATCTTTCTTTAATCAGAGGTCTTTTCGACACAGTTTTACCAACAAGACAAGTTATATTGTTATCATTGTCAGGAGCTAAACAAAGTCTATATAATCCATCAGATAAGGAACAATTACCAATGTCAATAGAATTTAGATTTAAACACATTTTTCCATTTCCAAAAAGAAAAATAAATCCTAACTTGTCCAATAACGAAACTGAAATCAAATTCCGTCTAAAAGACGGTGCATAAAAGACGTTCTCTAATATAAGATGATAACCAAACTCTAAAATAAGGATTAATGTTCCTATAAACTCGGTCTTTTCATCGACTTCATTTCCTACTTTAAGTTTATACTCCCTTTCACTGCAATGTCATAGCAACATGAACAGAAGCTCCACTATCAATCTACCAAGAATCTAAAGGAACATTAACAAATTTAGACTCAACGCAAACAAGAGCTAAAATATTACCTTCTTTTTTGTTCTTCTTATCTAACCGAGACTTGTACTTAAAACAATTGACCTTCTTATAACCGGGAATCTTACAGAAGAAACACTTAGAATCACTCTGTGTGCCAACCTTTTGATTTCCTCAATTGTAGATTTGATCATTAACATGCCTTTTGAAATTCTGAACCTTCATGGGACCACTAAGCTTAGCCTTCTTTTTGTATCCATGATGCTTCCCATTGCTAGGCTTAGACTGAGCCACCACCAATACAGTTTCAGTCTTTTTCTTCTTAATTTTTTCCTCTTTAGTAACACATTTGGTGATAAGATCAGAGATTTTCCAAGTTTCGTTTTGAGTAGTGTAAGCAGTTTTGATGACACCAAATTCAGAAGGTAAAGCTTTCAAGGCACGACTAACAATAAAATTACCGGGTATGGAAATATCAAGGGCTTTGAGTTAGGTTTGGAGATGGACCATCCTAAGGATATATTCTCTAACCCCTTTGGTACTATCTACTTATTAGTAACTAGGTCATCTATAAGGCGGTTAGACTTTGTCTTATCAGAAATTTTATATCTCTCTTCCACAGCGGTGAGAAACTCCTTTGCCTTCGTGGCCTCAAGCAAACTACTAATCAGATGTTCAGAAATTGACCTTCATATTGGAATGAGACTGAGCCTATTAGATCTCTCCCACTTAGTATGAAATTCCTTCTGTTCAGTAGTACTCTCAGCGGTGAGCTTCGCAGGTTCATCCTCACATAAAGCTAAATCAGTGGCCACAATACCAAGAGCAAAATCAATGTCTTGTTTCCATCGCTTGTAATTAGTTCTAATCAGGACTTCTATAATGGTGTTATTATTATTAACCGAAATGTAACTGCATGAGTCAAAAACAAAATAACCACAAATTAAAATTAATATGGACAATAAATCATATGAATAGCCTTTAAAATAAAACTTGACAAGTCTAAAAGATTCCAATACATCACCACAATCTCCCATTTGGGCAGAGAATTGTAAGATACGGTAGGATCTCCACACATGGATATAGCCAATGAGAATACACTAACTTCAAAAATACCCCTTTTGGAAAGTTAAGTTTTAGATTAGTATATCGTCACTGCAACATAGTACATGCCATCTCATGTAACATATAATATCCCCTTTGGACAGACTACGATATATTGCCTAAATGAGACTACCCAAAAACCGGATGAGAAACAACTTTTAAATCTCAATGTGTGAGCCGCTTTGGCGACAAACACACATATCAACTTTTAGTGTTTCTCGAATGGGAGTATAAATATTTGTCTCTTTAACTTGTTAATTGAATCATGCTCTTGAGATACGGAACCTTATGCATATCTTGATTTAAATTGTGTTATAATATCTTAACATATAAAGAATATATCACATGCAAACAAAGACTTGATAGCAATTTTATGACAAATTAATAGCATAATATATAGTTAACTAATTGCAATAAAATAATAAAAGTTTGGCATAGGTATCAAACTAGTATAACTACTTTAGTTGAGTCTATCAAATGGAATTAGCTTTCAGCGTTAATTTGTAACATATCCAAGGAAAGTTCTTAACTTGTTTGTGAATAACTAAAATTTGAGCACATGCAACCGATTGATAAAGTTAATGCATAGATTGACATGCAATAAATGGTAACACATAGTTTCGCTTTCATGCTAATCATTAAGTAACCGGGTTAAAAAAATTAAATTAAATTAAAATTATCCTTTTACCCAATCAAAAAAATACAGAACATAACCCTAAATCATCAAAACAAATTCAACTGTCTGCACCGAGCAGAACGCCAAACCCTGCGATCTGAAAAAAAAACCTTACCTCTAACATATCATATATCAACATCGTGCTTCTCTAAAACAAATAGCTGTCAGTAATCAAAACCTTGGTTAGCTATTACCCCATCATGCCCAAGAATTCTTTTCGACCTTTAAAATCTCAGAAGGTTATAAAAGAACTCCACAGTAATGCTCTATCATTCCCCACAGCATTTTTCAAAAAAAAATTTCAGAAATAGTAAAAAAAATTGTATCTTAGATCATGGTTTTAGAGAAAAAAAAACATAGGTTTGGCTTTGATACCAACTGTAGTATTCTATAATTAAATACATCCCAATGTTTCATCTATAACACATATCAATAATTCTAAAAGCAAGATTTAGACGTATCTCTATCCATAACCATAAGGGCACGAAGAAGTCACGACCGAGATAGATCTTTCTCTCCTTTCTCTTCTTAAGCCGGCTCTTAATGAGAAAAGCTAATTATTAGGGTTAAGAACAGGAGAGAGAATCTAGCATGCATATATAATGAATCTCATTGGGTCCTTCTATATAAGATCCAATTAGATGAAGGTCTACACCGACCGCTCGATCACATCATACCCGATAAGAAGTGTGCTTAAAGCCCATTAACCCAATAAAATCACATAGCTTTATTGGCCCTACCGGCATGTCTCAAAACTATATAATTTTGGCCCAACCCGTTTTAATAAATCACAATTAATGATAGCTCATAATCAGATAAATCTAACATCTAATAACTAGGTTAGATGAATCTAGGTCAGAGATGTGTGCAAATCCATAAAGCTTTCTCTTTTATGCTTCATTTGAAACCGTGGATCAATACAAGATCAAAAACATCGATCATTCCAATAAAGTTTGCTAGTTTATGATGCTTGCACATAGACTAGTACAAGGGAAGGGGGATTTGAGATTGATGTTGTATTGATTTAGAGATAATGTTAGGTTATAATAATATCAAATCTAACTTGCCGATAAACTAAGATAGATGCTTGCACTATTCTTGGAGAAGGGAGATATGAATTGATATTGTTTTAACCTAGGCTTAATAGTTATTTAAATTGTTATAGACTATTTCTTAGTTGTACCGAAAAAACCATGATAGGGCTTGATATTTGCACATGGCCTATTATTGGGGAAGGGCAATTGGAATTAATACCGTTTCAGTTTAGATTAGAAGAGAGTAAGAATTATGAAGTTAAAACAAATATTTAACATATATTGAGGATTCGAATCCTAGATATGCTTGCTTTATTTAAAATTTTGATTTTTATTCTTTAGTTTTTAAATTAAATCTCATCTTTATCTTCAACATTGTTGTATAGATTCTGATAAAAACGTTTTCTCCGTGGAATCGACCTGTACTTGCACACTCTCATCATTCTCTCCCGCGCCTCGATCTATCGTTCCCACACCTCGATTTCACGCCTCGTCGCCACCGCCCTCCGCCCGCGGCCCGTCACCGCTCTCGATCGTTCCCAAAACTTCCTCGTCGCCACCACCCGCGACTCGTCGCCAATTGAGTCGTCGACCACCGGTCTCCTCCGTCGTCTCCTCCACCGCCCGCTACAGGTTAGTAAATCTCAAATTATTTATAATTTTGATGATGTTAGGGCTAGGGTTCAGGGTTCAGGGTTTGGGTAGGGATGAGGGTTAGGATTAGGCATCGGGTTCAGTTTACGTTAGGGTTAGGGTTCGGTTAGTGTTGGGGTTAGGGTTAGGGTTAGGTTGGGGATAGGGTTAGGGTTGGGATTGGGGTTAGGGTTGGGGTTCGGTTGGGGTTAGGGTTGGGGTCAATTTCGAAATTTGAGGGCTTCGATGGTGATCTCAGAAATTAGAGGAACTTCGTCAACTTCAACGGTAAGAGAATCTATCTCTTTATGGTACGAAAGTTGAAATCAGTGATTTGAAATTTTGCGCATTCATTTAATTTTGGTTTCAGTTACAAAAATTTGGGCATAAATGATTGGGTTGAATTTTGCTCATAATGGGTTTGGAATTAGTATGATGGTTTAGGAGGAAATTCGGGTTAGGGAATTAGGGCTTAAACAAATTCAGTTTCAGCCTTATTTTTCAATTTATTTTTTATATTTATGATTTGTTAAATTACCTATGTATTATGAAATTTGTTTTATATTATGTATCTTGTTCTAAACTTCAAATTTATATTAATGGGGCTATGTGATGTGAGTCAAGATGCAGGACTTAGAATAAACAAAGCTGCTGGACTTTACAATCTTTTCATTTTCAAACATTTGGTTGCCTTGAATAAATTGTTGATGAATAATTGCAAACTTAATCTTAATATTGTTGATGGAGTCTATGTTTCATGAATTTTATGTACTAAATCATGGCTATGTTTAATGATAGTGATGTATTAATTTAAACTTAATACCGTTATGTCTGAGATGATGGGTACTCCTAATGTATTGGCATATCCTAAATACCTCTAATGTGTATTATTATGATTCTGAAATTGTCTGGTTCCTAAATTTGCATCCTCTTTTATTCTGAAATTGTCTGGTTCCTAAATTTGCATCCTCTTTTATTATTCTAAAAACCTATTCATGTTAAATGTTCAAGTTAAAACCAATATATGATACCCGCTGATAATATGAAACTTTCATATTCTCATCGATACTCATATATGAAATTCAAAGCGCCACTTAGTCCCCGTTTATCGGTTAACATACGTTCGATGTTCGTCGTGACATAGAACTATACAAAACTTGTTAAATATCGGACGATATAGCTCGGTACTAACAACCGTCATGTAGTCTGTGTGACGAGAAGATTCAATCGTATGATAACCGATAGATTTGTCCCGTGTGGACAAGTTAGGAATGTATAAAGCAAACACCTGCATTCACTTGTGTTTTCATCCGTTTCGAGATATTTCATCGGTACTTTTCCGCTGGTTTTCCGTGTACAAAGATAGATTAGATGTTCATTTCAACGTTGTTTCACAGCTTTGAAATGATTATCTATTCTATTACACTGTACTCGGAGAACAGCGGGGAGGTGCTGCCGAAATTTACTTGAAACGGTTGAAAGTACAAGTGAATGGGTGTCTGCTCTATACATTCTTAATGGGATAGAAGCCTTACCCCCGACAGCCGAAACACATACATACAACACGAATACACAACAAACACATCATTAGAGAGTGATTCAAGATGTTCAAGTTAAAACCAATATATGATACTCGATGATAATATGAAACTTTCATATTCTCATCGATACTCATATATGAAACTCAAAGCGCCACTTAGTCCCCATCTATCGGTTAACATACGTTCGATGTTCGTCGTGACATATAACTTTACGAAACTTGTTAAATATCTGACGGTATAGCTCGGTACTAACAACCGTCATGTAGTCTATGTGAAGAGAAGATTCAATCGTATGATAACCGATAGATTTGTCCCGTGTGGACAAATTAGGAATGTATAAAGCAAACATCTGCATTCACTTGTATTTTCATCCATTTCGAGATATTTCGTCGGTACTTTTCCGCTGGTTCTCCGTATACAAAGATAGATTAGATGTTCATTTCAACGTTATTTCACAGTGTTGGGGTCAAAATTTGCAACACAGTTGACCAAGTCAAAGTCAAGGTCAACCCCAAATAAGCGGGCCCAAGCCCAAGCAAGTGGGCCCATGCCCGAGTCGAGCCCCGCGGCCAGCCTCCCCCATACCGAAATAAAAAATCATGTAACAAATAATTTTGATGTAATTTTTTGTGCATGAATGTAAGCAAAATGGGCATAAAGCCAAATTTCTGTAAACCCCATGGCTTATGTGCAAAATAAAAGAGCACATGAGGCATGAGATGGGCAAAATGCCATTTTGTAAAGCCCAATGGGCTATATGTAAATGTGTAAGCCTATATAAGACAACATGATGATGAATAAAATATGCACTTTTCATTTTCTCAAACTCTAGGGTTTTTGTGCATCCTTCTTCTTCCTCAAGGTTCTAAACCTTCTTCCCATTTTCAATTAAATCAAGAGTTTTACTCTTCCTTTTCCAAAACTAAATAGTTTTTCACCACAAAACCCCCAAAGGGGAACTTAGATCTCCCATCAGATCTTAAAATAAGAGATTTTTAAAATCTCATACTTCTTATTCTTCAAGATCCGGCAAACAGAGGAGGAAGGAGGAGACCCATCTCCAAAAATCCCATCTTGGGAAGATCCAGAGCTAAAGGGAGAAACAAAGCAGCCCCCTTTGATCATTTCTAAATATTTTTAGGAGTCTAACTCCATTCAAGATCCATTAGAGTTTAACTCCCTAAATTAATCTCTGTCAGGAGTTCAACTCCATAAATCAAATCGGGAGCACAGCTCCCAGTGCAAGGACCAAGTCCCTTTTGCTGCTGACGCACAGCGCCCGCGTGCCAGGCACGTGGTGCGCTGGCGCTCTGGCGCACAGCGCCCGCGTGCCAGGCACGTGAGGCGCTAGCGCCATGGCACCCGAAACGCCGGCGCCCAAGCGCCCGCGTACCGCGCACGTGAGACGCTGGCGCTTTCTTCCATGCATGCTTTGGAAGCCCTTTCTCTTTATATATATATATATATATATGTATGTATGTATGTATGTATACACACACACACACACATACTTTACAGCGCTGTCCCCCGTTAGAAAAAAATTTCTAACGGGACGTTGCCCCGCACCCCGCAAGGGGGCTGCTAGACCCCTTAACCCCCAACCTGCTATCCGGGTAGCGGGATCCCCGTAAAAACTCTGCGGGGCCCCCGATATATCCAAAACCACTTCAAAACACAACACTGCACATTGAGTTCGTATGGCCCGTTTGACCCATCAATCGGAGGTTCTCTCGCTCCAAAGACGAGGGGTAATTAACGGCAGCTTAGTCCGCGGCTGCCGGAGATTCGGATCCCCATAATCAATAAACCCCAGCCTACCCTAGGTAGAGGGAATCTGTAATGCGCCTGACAAGCGCGCACTATTCCTATCTCAATGGGGTGACGAAAAACAGCCTACAGATTCTGGCACGCCCGGTGGGACAAATCTCTCCTCCCATATTTCGGGTTAAACGTTCATGCGAACTCAATTTACATATACATTGAGTGCATGTACTGAAATTATGCTTCTTTGTGCAAGTTAACGACTTTTGACTGCAATCTTCGAACGTAAGTCGGTATTTGAACGGCTTTCCTTGGCCCCAGCTGGGGGCAAGGCCATCAACACCGACAAAATAATAATGCATCTTGGGCAAGGTCCAGCGGTGCCTTTAACAACTGCTCAATCGAGTATCTTCTCTAAGCTCCCCTCACGATGACCTCTAAGTCGTTAAACTAGAAACAGATGACCTCCACATCGTTAAACTGGAAACAGTCGACCACCACGTCGTTAAACTGGGAACAGTCGAGCTCTAAGTTGTTAAACTGGGAATGTAAAAAAAATGTGTGTGTAAATAAAAAATGTGTAAATAAAAAAAAGAAGAAGTGTAAGTAAAAAAAATTAATAATAAAAAGCCGAAATGATGGGGCAATTCGCAATAAAAATCAGCGAGTAAAAATAAATATGAAAATAAAACCGAAATGATGGGGCAACTGCGAATAAAAAGCCGAAATGATAGGGCAATCGTGACCTTTGCGATAAGAAAAGCTAAAATGATAGAGCAATCGCGGTAAAAGAAAAAAAACGGCGAATAATGAGTCGCTCCTGGTACCATATTCCAGTGCAGCGATGCAGACGCCAACCAAAATTTCAAATCTCTGAATGTCCCAATGGCAAATGATGAGTCGCTCCTGATACCATATTCCAGTGCAGCGATGCAGACGCCAACCAAAATCCAATTTCCCAAAATTCTTCCAGCCCTACGGCCGGTCCCTAAATTGACTACCGTATACAATCCACAGGCTCAAATAATTCTCATCATACCCATGCCCCACTGCAATCACCAGTCCAGCGGCCGGTCTCCGCCCTCGGAATTATGCTCCATTTGGGAAGACCCACTCATGTGTCCTCACGATGCATGAAGAGAACAAAACTTACGGGATCCTCACGACTCGTAAAAAAACACCTTCGTGGGATCCTTACGACTCACAAAGGAAAAACACACTTGGGAGTCCCCACGACTTCTAAGGAGAAAGTACACCTACGAGATCCTTATGACTCGTAGGGAGAAAATGCTTTTATGGGACTCTTACGGCCCATAAAACTGAAAAGCCTTAGGTGATAGGGATCTAAACCTGTCTCCTAACCCATCGCTTCCCAATCCCCAAGTGGCGAATGATGAGTCGCTCCTGGTACCATATTCCTGTGCAGCGATGCAGACGCCAACCAAAATCCAAATCCCTAAGTGGCGAATGATGAGTCGCTCCTGGTACCATATTCTGTAAGTCTACGGTAGCGCCCCGGCCGTCTATCCGAGGCCAAAATGCGGAAACGAAAACTTTTTCTAAACTTGAAACCGGTGCTATCGCAGACTTTAATCCCGGATCGAACCATTAACCTATAACTAGCAACCAGAGAAAGGTTAGAAAAGCTATAACGATCGATCCGTGTCCTTCGGTCTTCAGCCACCATCCCTAGCTCCTCGCGGCATCTCCGATCTCTGGTCTCCTCGTCGGAAAGGGCACCACATCTTCGAGTCTTTTTACAGGCTCCCGCTTCGTCCGAAGCAACTCGGACACGAAGTTTGCTAGCCGACGTGTCCAAGGTGATGTAGAGAATGTGTGTGATCACTTTGTCTCTTGCATCCATTGATTCTCAACGCATGAGAGTGTATGAATGGAGGTTGAAGATGAAGCCATTTGTGGAAATGGTGAGCTAGAGGAGGAGGAAGAAGAAAAAGCCTTTTTCTTTCTTGTGTTGAATTATTGTGAGAGCACTAGAATGAAACTCAAGAGCCAACCCAAAGAGATATGGCTGCCCTTTCTCTCTCCATCCATCAATTCAACACACTAATCAATCACTAAACATGACATGGTTCAAAGAATAAGACCATGAGTGACCACCCTTGTCCATGTCATAATTAATGCACCTCATCATGAATTAAGCTCACTATTTCCACCAAAGTAAACATTAACCCAAATGTTTACAACAATAAAAGGATACGGCAACATCTAAAGTAAACTCGTGACGGATCATAAGGATACCCCTCACCTGTATATACATACCAGCATCCGCATTCGGATACATACCAGCATCCGCATTCCTACCGAATGCGAATGCAATGAGACTAAAGTAATCCAACAAATCTAATACTATGATCCGGCTTAAACCAAAGCCCACTAGTATGATCCGTCCGATCATGATCTGTGCACGACTGCACGTATATGATCGAACCCTGTCATAATACCATACGGCCTCTACAACGTTTCGCCCGAAACTTGAGAAACTGTCTGTGGGGGACTCTAAAGACTCATCAATACTTTGGCTGTGGATTTAACCACTAGCACGTTAGTGATACTAGCCATACGTAACGGGCTACCAGGTATTGACCAAAAGGGAGGTTGATGAGCGAACTCATCCTGACACCCCACTGAGCCTGTCAATGACAATATCCGTACAGTCCGGTCTGTTCGTCTATGAGCATCGCATGTCGGGACTAGGGGGTTGATAAAAGTCAAACCCCCATAAGCGGTACAAGTCGTGTCGGAGTGTAGCCCAGAACACGCTTAGATACTACTGGAATACCTACCAGTAAATCTCCTGCTTTGGCCAAGGACTTCGTGTAATGGCTCTCCTAGACACAGCGCGATCTCACCCCCAATACCGGGAGAGACGAAACCCCTGCCGATCCGCTCACTGCCTCCATGTGGCTCAGGACTGTACCCAACTAAAACCTGTTTGCACGACTTTTTTGAGCCATGGTAGGGTAGTAATCAAAGCACAGTGGGAACTCAAACGAGACAAATGATGATCTCAGGTCGATGAACTAACCTGTACACATGTCACCAGGGAACTGCTATCTGACGTCAGGTATAATACCAACTAGTATATTCCCGGCGAGTCCTGTCCGGTGTACTCATAACCCAATGAGCACCTGTATACATCTTAGGTGAACCAACTGACACCAATGGCTTGTGAGACCGGCCACCGCCCCTCATCGGGGTCTCGACTGTATACACTAGTCTACTAATGGAGTATCGATGCCCAGTCTCTAAACTCCCACAACTAGGAACCACTTTAAGGATGTGCTTATAGACTACCCAACTCTTACGTATATGATCCCCATCATACTGCTGGTAGTCAAGCAAGAATCCTAAGGGCTCTATCAATGTGTAATAGTGACCTGTAATGTCACCTAAAGCTGTACACGATGATAAAGATAAACCAGATAGCATACTATCATCTTGAGTAAGACTGTCCTACCGGTATAGGTCCTCCCTCAATCATTGCAATCACGTGCCTGTGATCCAATAATTGACTCTGAGGGCACTATATCCAACATATTCTAGTGCAGCGATGCAGACGCCAACCAAAATCCAGATCCCCAAGTGGCGAATGATGAGTCGCTCCTGGTACCATATTCCAGTGCAGCGATGTAGACACCAACCAAATTCCAAATCCCATACCCTAACGGCGAATGATGAGTCGCTCCTGGTACCATATTCCAGTGCAGCGATGCAAACGCCAACAAAGTCCCGAAATTTTTCCGGCCCTACGGTCTGGATCATACATCCTGCAAAACCATATACAATCCACGGGCGTAAAACGATCCCAATCTCTCCCAAGTCCTACCGGCGAGACCACATTCAAAGTCCCCCCAGCGATGAATATTCCTAAAAAAGGGTATGTCCACAAGCAAAATGGGCACGGATGAAAACCCGAAAGGGCTCCGTGAGTAAAAACAGCAGGACTGCCGGCGAGTTTGTGAAAACCCGAAATGGTGCAAACTCGTGAAAAAGAGTTGAAATACACTCGTAAAGTCCTCTCGATTTTGCGAGGAGAAAATTCCCGCGTGAGATCCTTATGACTCACAAAGGAGCAACACGCTTAGGAGTCCCCACGATTCCTAAGGAGAAAATACACCTACGGGATCCTTACGACTCGTAGGGAGAAAATGCTTTTATGGGACCCTTACGGCTCATAAAATTGAAAAGTCTTAGGGGATAGGGACCTAAAACCTGTCTCCTAAGCTATTGCTTCCTAATAAGCAAACGCAAATGATGATTCGCTCCTGGTACCATATTCCAGTGTAGCGATGCTGATGCCAAACAAAAACCAAAATCTCCAAATCCACTCATGGCAAATGATGATTCGCTCCTGGTACCATATTCCAGTATAGCGATGCTAATATCAACCCAAATCAAATCAAACCAGCAATCTCTGCGTCGGAATCATGCTTTGTCTCAGAGTGTACCCCGTGTCGAAATCATACTTCGCCTTGGTGTATCTACCTTCTCTGTCGGAATTATGCTTCGCATGGGAATCAGCCTGTACATCAAAACCAGTGACACTCCGTGCCGGGGTAACGTCGACCACAGACACTCTGTGCCGGGGACAAGTCAACCAGCGACCTCCTTGTCGGAATTAAGCTCCGCCTCGGAATCAAGTCGACTAACAAGCACTGCGTCGGAATCTTGCTTCGTCTCATAGTGTACCTTCGTCGAAATCAAGCTTCGTCCCGGCGTATCTGCCTTCCCTGTCGAAATTATGCTTCGTCTCGGAATCAAGTCAGCCAACAAGCTCTGCGCTGGAATTATGCTTCATCTCAGAATGTACCCCATGTCGAAATCATGCTTCGCCTCGGAGTATCTGTCTTCCCTGTCGGAATTATGCTTCGCCTGGGAATCAACCTCCACATCGAAGTTATGCTTCGGTCAGAATGTCTGCCGCCCGTCGGAATTATACTCAAACCCCTTTAGAACCATGCTCCGCTCATTGAAATTTGCTCCGATCCCTGAAATTATGCTCCGCTCTTCGGAATGATGCTCCGATCCTCGGAATTATGCTCCGATCCCCGAAGTTATGCCGCTCGTCGGAATTATGTTCTGATCCTTGGAATCATGCTCCGCTCTTCGGAATTATGCTCCGATCCCTGGAATCATGCTCCGCTCTTCGAAATTATGCTCCGATCCCTGGAATCATGCTCCGCCCGTCGGAATTATGCTCCGACCCCTTTGGAATCATGCTCCGCTCGTCGGAATTATGCTCCGACCCTTTGGAATCATACTCCGCTCATCGGAATTATGCTCCGATCCCTGGAATCATGCTCCGCTTTTCGGAATGATGCTCCGATCCTTGGAATCATGCCGCTCTTCGGAATTATGCTCCGATCCCTGGAATCATGCTCCGCTCTTCGGAATTATGCTCCGATCCCTGGAATCATGCTCCGCTCTTCGGAATTATGCTCCGATCCCTGGAATCATGCTCCGCTCTTCGGAATTATGCTCCGATCTCTCGAATCATGCTCTGCTCTTCGGAATGATACTCCGATCCCTGGAATCATGCTCCGCTCTTCGGAATTATGCTCCGATCCCTCGAATCATGCTTCGCTCTTCAGGAATGATGCTCCGATCCCAGAATTATGCTCCAATTCTCGGAATTATGCTCCGATCCCCAGAATTATGCTCCCGGGATGATGCTCCGCCCCTGGAATGATGTTCCACCTCGAAGTCCAACTTCAAGATCCATCAATTTCATGCACACAAGTCATATACGTGGTGTGCATTCATTGATGGGGGGCACTTTGTTGGGGTCAAAATTTGCACCCCAGTTGACCAAGTTAAAGTCAATGTCAACCCTAAGTAAGCGGGCCCAAGCCCAAGCAAGTGGGCCCATGCCCGAGTCGAGCCCCGCAACCAGCCTCCCCCATGCCGAAATAAAAAATTATGTAATAAATAATTTTGATGTAATTTTTTGTGCATGAATGTAAGCAATATGGGCATAAAGCCAAATTTCTGTAAAGCCCATGGCTTATGTGCAAAAAGAAAAAGCACATGAGGCATGGGATGGGCAAAATGCCATTTTGTAAAGCCCAAGGGGCTATATGTAAATGTGTAAGCCTATATAAGGCAACATGATGATGAACAAAACATACACTTTTCATTTTCTCAAACTCTAGGGTTTATGTGCCTCCTTTTCCTTTCTCAAGGTTCTAAACCTTCTTCCCCTTTTTCAATTAAATCAAGAGTTTTACTCTTCCTTTTCCAAAACTAAATAGTTTTTCACCACAAAACCCCCAAAGGGGAACTTAGATCTCCCATCAGATCTTAAAAATAAGAGATTTTTAAAATCTCATACTTCTTGTTCTTCAAGATCCGGCAAATAGAGGAGGAAGGAGGAGACCTGTCTCCAAAAATCCTATCTTAAGAAGATTCAGAGCCAAAGGGAGAAACAAAGCAGCCCTCTTTGATCATTTATAAATATTTTTAGGAGTCTAACTCCATTCAAGATCCATTGGAGTTTAACTCCCTAAATTAATCTCTGTCAGGAGTTCAACTCCATAAGTCAAATCGGGAGCTCAGCTCCCGGTGTAGGGACCAAGTCCCTTTTGCTGCTGACGCCCAGCGCCCGCGTACCAGGAACGTGGTGCGCTGGCACTCTGGCGCACAGCGCCTGCGTGCCAGGAATGTAGGGCGCTGGCGCTCTGGCGCAGAGCGCCCATGTGCCAGGCACGTGGGGCGCGGCGCTTCGGCGCACAGCGCCCGTTTGCCAGGCACGTGAGGAGCTCGCGCCCAAAGCGCTAGCGCCCAAGGCGATAGCGCGAGCGCCCAAGCCCCCGCGTGCCGCACACGTGAGGCACTAGCGCTTTATCCCACACATCTTTTGGATGCCTTTTCTCTTATATATATACACATATATATAAATATATACATACATAGACACACACATACATACACATACACATACTCTATAACACTGTCCCCCGTTAGAAAAAAAATTTCTAACGCGGCGCTGCCCCGCACCCCGCACCCCGTAAAAACTCTGTGGGGTCCCCAATATATCCAAAACCTCTTCAAAACACAACACTGCACGTTGAGTTCGCATGGCCTATTTGACCCGTCAATCGGAGGTTCTCTCGATCCAAAGGCGAGGGGTAATTAACGACAGCTTAGTCCGTGGCTGCCGGAGATTCGGATCCCCACAATCAATAAACCCTATCCTACCATAGGCAGGGGGAATCTGTAATGCGTCTGACAACCGCGCACGTATTCCCATCTCAATGGGGTGACGAAAAACACCCTACACATAGCTTTGAAATGATTATCTATTCTATTACAGTGTACTCGGAGAACAGCGGGGAGGTGCTGCCGAAATTTACTCGAATCGGTTGAAAACACAAGCGAATGAGTGTCTGCTCTATACATTCTTAATGGGATAGAAGCCTTACTCCCGACAGCCAAAACACACACATACAACACGAATACACAACAAACGCACACACAGCACATACACAATAACAACCCTACACTTAAGCGAAATCATAAATTGAAACACACATATATAGAATACAACTCATACATGGGTATCCTCAAATCTTACTTTGATTATCGATAATTTATTCTTTTCAACGACAAATGCACACACAAAACATATACACGGATTTTCTCCTTTGTCAGTAACCATCCTGTTCTTAGATTTCTCAATATAGTCATCATAACCTACAATTTATATGTTATACAGTCTAACATGGCCCATGAGTACGTCAGAGTTAAGGACAGGATGTATGTGGACTGGCAACAACGTATGCAACCTAAATTTGTCGCGGGAGTTGCTGCTTTTATTGAATTTGCACGCGCAGATAATAAGATCATGATAGAGAAGATTCTCTGCCCGTACGATAGATGTGGGAATAAGTACTGGCAGAAGGTAGAATTTGCAGAGCTTCATATCGTTAAACATGGTTTTACTGGACTTTATACAACTTGGCTATATCACGAGGAAGGAGAAGAACACAGTAATGCGACAGAAGAAGAAGGAGTAGACGATAATGCTGTAGAAGAAGAAGGAGAAGACGCTAATGCGGTAAAAGAAGAAGACAGTAATTTCTTTTCATCTGAAGAAATAGAGGATATGGTAGAGCCTGCCCTAGGTGAATCTATTCGTATCGAAGATGACATTCCTTCCGGTCAAGGACCGCGTGCGGATAAGTATGAAAATTTCATGAATGATGCTAGAAAACCAATTTATGATAATGCAAAACATTCCACCCTCTCATGGTCCGTCCAACTTTTCCAGATTAAGTGCCTAAATGGATGAAGCAACAAGTCATTCATAATACTTTTTTCGTTCTTGAAAGATTCTATGCCTCCGGGAAATAACGTGCCCGACAGCTGTTACGGAGCCCAGAAGATGATATCTGATTTGGATCTGAAGTATGAGAAGATTCAAGCATGTCCTAAAAATTGCGTGTTGTACCGGAAAGAGAATTCAGATTTAAAAGAGTGTCCAACATGAGAAGAGGCCAGGTATAAACCGAAAGATTCTGATAAGAAGCTCGATATACTGTCAAGATAGCACGATTCTTTCCCATAACACAAAGGCTGCAGAGGCTATTTAGGTGCATGAAAACAGCCGAAGTAATGATTTGGCATCACCGTGCTCCTCCAAGTGAAGATGGAAAAATGAGTCATCCAAGAGATTCACCGGCATGGAAGGATTTCGATAGGAGGCACGCAATATTCAGTAGCAATCCTCGCAATGCCAGGCTCGGACTGGCTAGTGATGGTTTCTGCCCATTCAACTATATGGCTGGAAGCCACAGCACATGGCCCGTTGTAATTATAGTTTATAATCGGTCACCTTGGCTGGCTATGGACCAATCAGACTTTATGATGCCTCTTCTTATCGACGGACCAAACTGACCGGGAAACAATATCGACGTCTATCTCCGATCTCTGATCGAGCAGTTAAAATCTCTATTCATTGATGGTGTAGAGACTTACGATGCAAACACAAATACAACCTTCATACTACGTGCAGCTTTAATGTGGACAATTAACGACTTTCCTGCGTATGGAATGCTATCAGGTTGATCCGTACATGGTCACAAAGCACGTCCTCATTGCTGTAGGGTGTTTTTCGTCACCCCATTAAGATGGGAATACGCGCGCGCTTGTCAGGCGTATACTACAGATTCCCCCTACCTAGGGTAGGCCGGGGTTTATTGATTGTGGGGATCCAAATCTCCGGCAGCCGCGGACTAAGCTGCCGTTAATTACCCCTCGCCTTTGGGGCGAGGGAACCTCCGATTAACGGGTTAAAATGGTCATGCGAGCTCAATGTGCAGTGTACGTGTGTTGTGTTTTGAAAGGGGGGTTTGGATATATCGGGAGCCACGCAGAGTTTTTATGGGGGTCCCGCTACCCGGATAGCAGGCTGGGGGTCAAGGGGGCTAGCAGCCCCCTTGCGGGGTGTGGGACAGCGCCCCGTTAGAAATTTTTTTTCTAACAGGGACAATGTCGCGGAGTATGTGTGTGCGTAAATATGTATACATATGTGTATATATATATATATGTATATATATATATATAAAAGAAAGAGGGGGAAAAGGCTTCCAAAGGATGCGTGGGGCCAGCACCTTGAGCGTTGTGCACTTAGGTGCTGTGCGCTCAGGCGTAAGCGCGCCACGTGTCGGAACGTGGGCGTTTTGCGCTCGAGCGCAGTGCGCCTGAGCGCAAGCGCGCCACGTGTCGGCACGTGGGCGCTTTACGCTCGAGCGCAGTGCGCCGGAGCGCAAGCGCGCCACGTGTCGGCACGTGGGCGCTTTACGCTCGGGCGCAGTGCGCCGGAGCGCAAGCGCGCCACGTGTCGGCACGTGGGCGCTTTGCGCTCGGGCGCAGTGCGCCGGAGCGCAAGCGCGCCACGTGTCGGCACGTGGGCACTTTGCGCTCGGGCGCAGTGCGCCTGAGCGCAAGCACGCCACGTGTCGGCACATGGGCGTTTTGCGCTAGAGCGCTGGGCGCTGGCGAGACAAAGGGACTTTTAGTCCCAGAACCAGAAGCTATGCTTCAGAAAGAAAATATTTATTATATATATATATATATATATATATATATATATATATATGTAAATATATGGAGTTAAACTCCTAAAATGTTTTGGTTGATGAAAGGGGTTCTTCCTCTTCCTCCTCTGTTGGCTGGATCTTGATGATCAAGAGACGTGAGATCTAAAAATCCTTCCTTTCTGAGATCTAATGGTAGATCCAAGTTCCCCTTTGTGGGTTTTGTGGTGGAAGACTTCTTAGTTTTTGAAAAGAAAGAGTAAAACTCTTGATTTAATTCAAAAGAAATGAGAAGGTTTAGAACCTTGGAGAAGGAGCAGGAGGCACAAAAGATCTCAGATCTAAAATTTTTTGTGGAGAGAATGAAAAGTTCTTTTTTTATTCATCATGTTGCCTTTTATAGGCTTACATATTTACATATAGCCCCTTGGGCTTCACAAAATGGCATTTTGCTTATCCCATGGCTCATGTGCCATTTAATTTTTGCACATAAGCCATGGGCTTACAAAAATTTGGCTTTCTGCCCGTTTTGTATACATTCATGTATAAAAAATTACATAAAAATTATTTATTACATAATCTATATTTTGGCATGGAGGAGGCTGGCCGCAGGCTCGACTTGGGCATGGGCCCGCTTGACCTGGGCTTGGGCCCACCTGGCTTGGGGTTGACCTTGACTTTGACTCGGTCAACGGGGGTGTAAATTTTTACCCCAACAATTGCCATCAACATACAATATCGAAATTCTTGAATTTTAGCAGGAAGGTTTGTTATTGCGGCCATCGATATTTCCTGCCTCTAAACCACCCCTACAGGTTAGACGCTGTTCATTTTTATGGTCATCAGGAGCTTCTTGGACCTCCAGCCCCATTGTCTGGAGAGGACGTGACTGCTCAGTGGGATGGTTATAATAATGTGACCTTCGGGATGGATCCGACAAAACATGTCAAACCAACATTCCGGAACAAGTTAAGCATTTTCTTCGAGCTTCCGTACTGGTCAACAAATTTAGTGCATAATTGTCTGGAAGTCATGCACATAGAGAAGGGAGTATCTGAGCATGTACTCGACTTCTTTCTTTGTAAAAACGGAAAATCGAAAGACAACCTCAATACTCGGATGGATCTAAAAGACCGGGAACTTAGAAGTGAATTGCATCCTAAACCGGTAGCGGGTAAACTAGGCAAGTTTGTACTTCCCAATGCCGCTTATTATATGTCACAACCGGAGAAGAAAAGATTCTTGCAGGTGTTGCATGATTTGAAAGTTCCCACAGGTTTCTCAGGATCATTCAGCAAGAAGATAAAAATTTTGAAAGGCAAGATCGATGAGCTGAAAAGTCATGATCACCATGTTATCATGGAGCACCTTCTCCCATTAGCCCTCAGGACTTTCCTCCCCGAATCGGTTGGTCTAGTAATCAATGACCTATGTTGTTTTTTCAGAGAGTTATGCGCTAAAACACTAGATGTATTGACACTGGAGAAACTAGAAAATTCTATTGCGTTGATACTTTGCAAGTTTGAGCGTATTTTCTCACCGTCATTCTTCGATATCATAATACACCTGACGGTTCATCTTGCAACTGAGGCTAAGTTAGCCGGACAGGTACAATATCGATGGATATATCCCATCGAGAGGTACGTGGAATTTTTCGTTTTGCGCAATTTTTAAAATTATTGTTGTCCTGTATGCCCGTATTTATTTATTCAACATATTTTCTTTAGGTAACTCTACACTTTTAAAAAGTATATACGCAATAGAATTCGACCAGAGGGTTCTATCATGCAAGGTTATCATCTAGATAAAGCAATCACATTTTGTTCCCGCTATCTGGACGAGAACATTGAGACGAGACTTAACCGGCCTCAAAGAATTCAGGACGGGCCATATGGTAAAGCCGATTATAAGAGGATAGACACTATGTTTATCAACAAGATATACCGATTTATCTTACTCAATAGCGCATCTCTCGAAAAAATTAGAGAGTAAATTTTTTTGGATTAATTATTATATTTATGTTTGTGTGTGTATGAAATAATATAATATTAGTTCCATTATTTATTGTCGAGAACAGAATTCATTTTAACGAGGTACGTGAGGGACATCCTGATTGGAACGATGAACGATTGGAAAAATATCATCAGGATATTTTTTGCGATTGGGTTGCAGATCATGTAAGTTATTCGAATAACATGTTATTGCTATCAGTTTTAATATAAACTTATATCGTTATGTATTTGTCGTAAAATTTGTTTTGTTAGATCTACGATCCGAACTTGTCTGCATCATTAAAGAGTGATTCAAGATGTTTTGCTCATTTTCCTAGTATGGAAGTTGCATATTATAAAGGATTCGATGTCCTTGGATACAAATTTGAAATTAAGGACATAGAAATATCTAGAACCACTCAGAATAGTGGGAATGCGACGGTAGGATCGGATGGTGTGATTTATTATGGATACTTAAATTGTATACTTGGCATCCAATATCCCGGACGATCAGAACCCTTTTATATATTTTAGTGTACTTGGTCCGATACACGAACCGATACGGATAAGTGGAGAAGCAATCTCGGGACTTGGAAAGATGAATGGATTGACCAGTGTGAACACACTTCGATTTTACGGTCAGAAAGATCCGTTTATCTTTCCGAATCAAGCGTTCCAAGTATACTACTCATAGTGTTTGAAGCATCCGGGATGGAGTGTCCTATGCCGTTGGAAACTCAGGGATGTCTACGATATCCCAGAATTCGAGGACAGCGATGAGAATGAAGAAGAGAGAAGACTTAGAGTGCTCCGACCGTCTGTTTCGAAAGACGGGTTGTCTTCGGCTCATCATGAAGTTACGTGGGTTAGAAATGATATTGATGATGAAATCCAAGTAGATATGTCTAATGCGTCCACGAAACGAAAAATCTTATCAATAATATTATATTATTACTTCACATTTTACGATCTATACATATATAGTCAATATTTGTAATGATTGTCTAATGCGTCCACGAACCGTTTTATATAGATTTGATGACGATGACGGGAGAAGCGAGGGGCGGCAGGAACTCCAGCCGCGGCACCGGCAGAGGTAGAGGCAGAGGCAGAGCGGTTCTGCCTCCCGAAGAGCTGCGTATGGAGCTTCAGAGGGCCGGTCTTGCACCCCGATCGGAGACCCGTTCTGATGCCTCCTTCTGTGTGGAATTTGCCACACCTCTAGGTATATTGCACGCATATTCATTTTGAATGTAATATTATAGATATACATGCATGTTCATGTCAAAATTACTTACATTGTCAATGTTTGATTGTCTAGCTGTTGGTGATGCATCCACATCTGGGACAGAGGCCACTCCCGCACCTCCAGGTATGTTTATATATCATATAGTGCATGTATATTGATTTAGAATGCTATATCATAAATATACATACATTCTTTTTGCTCTTACGTACTTACATCTCGGGTTGTAGGTGGTGCCTTCACATCTCCGGCAGAGCCCATCACCGCACCTGCGAGTATGTTTATATATCCTATAGTGTATACATGTTGATTTAGAATGTTATATTATTGATATACGTATTCTTTTTGCAATTTCTTATATAGTCAATATTTGATTGTCTGATTATAGGTGGTACGTCCACGTCTGGTGCAGGGGCCACTCCTGTCACTTCCATACTCTCCGCTCAGTCTGCAGGTTTGTATGAATAAATATAAAATATTTATTCATTTTAGCCATCCTTTAAGAATAAACATGAACTTCATGTAATTTTATCGATATTTATTTTCTAGTTGGAGATGCGTCCACGTCCGGGTCACCGGCTGTTCCTTACCGGAGGAACTATCGTCCCGCTCGTGCTGCTGCCCGGGCCTAGGCTCGTGCTTCCGTCACCGGAGGTATATATCACACTTTAATTTTCGTTAAACCTTGATTTCATAATACCACTTTGTCTTAATATTGATTGTCTTGATATTTCTTGTAGATGCAGGGCATCCTCATCCCGAGAGGGGGACTCGAGGCCCGAATCAGTCCCACAGGTTGAGGCCCGACAGAGCTAGGGGGGAGGCAGCATTCCCCCTCTTCTTTACCCCTGATTATCGCTATACCGGCGATTATACCGAGAGGTTCGGCCGGTATTTGAGGGATGAGAGCCGCCTCGTGAAGAATTATCCACTTCACGTTGAGTGGGGTAACCAGCACCATCGCTCATTCGCCCTCTTCTGGGATCAGGTTCGGGTATTAATATATATTTTCATTTGATTTATCCAATATATTTATTATTAACACTTGCAATTTAATAACATTGGTTTTTTTGTATTTTCTGTTGAATTACGATTTTTAGCCTGTACCCGACCCTGATCACCTTGGGAGGGTGCTCGATCTTCACGCTCTGTACCATGGCCTGATGAAAAACATGCAATCGAAAATCCGATACAATAGGAATGAGCTGAAGATCGACTGATATTCCCTATGGATGGCGACCCCCGAGTCAGAGAGAGCGGCCCTCCTACATACTCCGGCCTTTGCAAAAGTCGACGTAGATACATGGCCTCTATTGTGCCAATATTTCGACTCTCAGCGCAAACAGTTGTGTATTTTAAATGTAATTCATTGTTTAGTATATAATTTATTTTTTTGTGTTGCTTAATTAGAAAACTAAATCTGAATGTGTTGTGTAGAAACAGGCCGATCAAAATAAAGAGAATAGAAAGTCGGCGAAGAGGGGTCGCCCCACTTATACAGGTGGCTCGAGGAATATTACTTGTGCCATGGAGTTATCGGTAAATTACAATAGACCTACTGTGATATAATGTAATATTAAGAGATATTTTCTAATATATGTAAATTTTTGGCAAATTGCAGAAAGCTCAGACCCTGGCGCAGGGTGGTACACCGAGCGTGATGTCCACGTATCTTGCCGTCCACGGCACCTCGACAGATCCCGCCACGGGCGAGCTTCGATATCCCGACACCGCTACCCAGGAGTATTGCATAAGTGTTAATATTTATTCAACCCCTATTTGAAATTTTTGTTTTAAAAGGTTCAAATTTAAATGATATACTTATATTTTACTGGTTAATGTGGATGTAGGAGCGGGTGATTGAGCAGGCGGAGGCATCGGGGATCGATTTTACTGGACAGAACGATCCGATGATGCTGACCCCAGTCCTAGACGCCGCACACGGAAGGCACCATGGAGGTTGGGAGAGAGGCCGGGGACTGGGTCTTAGCAGGGCCCATATAAGGTTGGACCCCAGTCCGGCGGTTACTTCCTCTATCTCCCGTGAGCGACGTCTAGAGCAAGAACTGGACACCTTGAAGGCCACCGTCCAGGAGTTGAAGGAGATGATAGTATGTATACTACTTAATAGTAAAATATTATGTCATATTATAGATATCAACATATCCAATATTAGTACGTAGCCTGAACTTATTTGGTTGTAGACTTAGTTTTGATTAATCATACATACATAGAACTCTCTAATTAAAATAAACTATGGTTTTCCAAACTAGATATCCAAACGAGACCTAAGTCTCTAAGTATACATAGATTGGGGTTTCGCAATAACCTGATAATGATACGAATTCGACTAATACACAGTTCTTACTCGTTTATTACACACAAAACTGAACAGACGCGACGGGGTACTTCGGCCGAGCCTCCACATGCATCTCTTTCGGCTGCGACTCCGCAAGCCACTAGCTCGGCTGCGGTTGCGCAGACTACTCCTACAACTCCACAGCCCGCTCAGACTCCCGCAGCTGCGGCTCCGCAAGCCACTATCTCGGCTGCGGTTGCGCAGACCACTCCTACAGTTCCACAGCCCGCTCAGACTCTCGCACACTCCGCATTGCTCGAGATGTTGACTAAGGGTATATCCGGGGAGCAAGTGCGTCAGATTACGGCGTTTATCAGAGGTAGAGCTGGACCGAGCTATGGTAGCTTTTTGATTCTTATATTTTAAACATGTATTTACTTATATGATACATATTATATATATTTTGGACGATATTAGTGGTGTTTGCGTGTTCATATTGATTTTGATTGATATCGTATTCTGCTTGTTAATTTCTTTTATATATTATGCGTGAGATGTTGATTATGAATACCGCGGTATATATTCTGGTTGTTGATTACTTTTATATATGATATATATATTATTGTGCACAGGGCGAGGAAAAAACAGGCAGCCTTTTTTTATAAAAAAAATCCTGATAATATGTACCTACGAATTAATCCGTAGGGCCAAATGTTGCACCTAACGTTTAATCCGTAGGGTGCAACGTTGCCCCTACACATATATCTATAGGGACAAAACATCAGGATATCTGATATTTTGCCCCTATGGACTCAGTAAGAGTGGTTGGCCTTGTCCCTACGGTCCAATCCGTAGGGACATAACTTTACCCCTGCACAGTTATCCATAGGGACAAGCTATCAGGCTACCTGATATTTTGCCCCTACACATCTGGACCTATGCATGGAGCCGTAGGGGCATATATTTATCCCTACGAAGTTATCCGGAGGGGCAACTATTTTATTTTATAAACCGATAAATTAAATAAATTTTTTGTCCCTACGGTGTAATCCGTAGGGACAGATGGACCTATGCATTAAGCCGTAGGGGCAATTATTTAACCATAGGGGCATGTTTAAGGCTAACACTTGCACCTGCGGCTGTGCGCATCTACGACGTATTTTCGTGCCCCTACGAATATATCCATAGGGGCAGTGGTTTGCTCCTACGGATTTATCCGTAGAGGCAACCCATATTTGTAGTAGTGAAAAATACATTAATCATGAGGTCGCAAAATACATCGGCTATCTTCTTTGATCTTTTTGCGGCTTAATTGTAAAACAATTAATTAGGCGTGGCAACATGAGTTAAAGATGATAATTGTGGCTTTTAAATTGGGGGGTCACCATGATTGCTTGGCTGTTGTGTAATATTGTTCTTGTATTTGGCAGTTGTTGCTGGTGATTGCTGTTGTATCCTGATCTCCGTCTTGGCTTTGCTGTTGTATACCGTACATATATGCATGGAAGTGGCATGTTTGTTGCTGTTTCTATTCATCTTGTATTTGTTAGTTGTTGTTCGTGGCAACTACAGTTTTAAAATCGGCGATGACGCACGGGATAACAATGGAGCCGAGTAAAGGCGATGATGACAGAGCTCATTACGAAAACCCACCCACCCCCACCCCCCTCCCAAAAATGAGCCCAACTCGTGATTAATTTAAGTTAAAATTACATGAATGAAGTTGCAAAAGATTTCGGCTTATTTTCGATCTTCTATTATTCTTGTATTTGGTGGTTGTTGCTGTAGGGGTTGCTCTCGAGTGGGGTCACATTTTGTTTGCTGCTGCAGTTAGTTGTTGTTGGTGATTGCTGTTATAGTCATTGATATCGGGTACGTAGGGGTGCCTTTATTTGCTGCTGCATGTTGTTCTTCTTCTTCTTCTATGGTGATTGCTGTAGGGGCTGCATGCTCTCGGGTTGGGCTGCTCTCGGGTGGGATTACCTTTGTTTGCTGCTGCTGTTATTCTTCTATCTTGTTGCTGTTGTTTTGCCTTTCTTACTTTGCAAGATAAACAGTTTTATTTCTTTTTTTATTATTAGTTTTATTTTCCTGAAATTTAATCTTGGCAGTTATGGCTTTGATGTATTATTATGTACATCTCCTTGTAAGCTTTCATGGGACGTTGGTTAAGAAAGTGAGGCGGTGTGCGGGGCACATGGTCCAGTGGTGAGTAATAGAATTTTATGGAGGAGACCCGGGATTGAACATTTAGTGTTACGAAGAGGAGGAGTGTGTTTCCTTGCGGTAAAAAAAAAAGTGGCGTGGTTATAATCTTTTCTTATTCTAACAATGGATACTCTCAACCCATTTTTTATTTGACTCAAAGATTATACTCAATACATCAAACAAATACACAGCTCAACTCAGACATTTTACTCAAGTTTTTAACTCAAGTAAGCAAACACAAAATTCTAAAGACTAGGGGACAATTCTTTTTTAGAGTCGGGAAAATGAGGAGTTTGTGAAACAAACAGGCCCTAATGGAAAATATACACCGAATGATGGAAGCATTAGCGTGAAAAATGATATTTTCTACCAACATTCTAGATTCAATTCTGTTCCAAAATGTGTGTGCCTATATATATATAGAGAGAGAGGAAAGAGACCATAGAGGGGGATTTCCTCATGCGTCAAAAAAATATAACCTTCACCATTTTTTCCGACGATCGGCATCCATCCATCCATCATCATCATCATTTAAGATGTGCATACACCAAATTTCATTTGATTCCACCACTTTTCAACGTTGAATTATTAATGTAAAAAGTTCTATTGTCGGTAAACCATTAATTTTGCACCAACTAAATTAACGGTAAAAAAATGGTATAATCACGTGAAATTTTATGTATCCACATCTTAGATGATAAAGATGAAGGTGATGTATGCCGATCGTCGAAAAAAATCATGAAGGGTTATTTTTCGGACGCCATAGGAGTAAATTCCCTCATATGGCACCTTTCCTCCATTAACCCCCCAACCCCACCCTACACATATATATAAGAATAATAGTGGAAAGATGCCATAGGAGGGAATTTCCTCCTATGGCGTCAAAAAAAATACATTTTTTCTCATTTTTTCCGACGATCGGTACCTACCATCTTCATCGTTATCATATAAGATATGGATACACCAAATTTCATATGATTCTACAACCTTTTCACCGTTGATTTAGTGGGTTCAAAATTAACGGTTTACCGACAATAGAACTTTTTACATTGCTAAATTAACAGTGAAAAAGTTGTAGAATCACATAAAATTTGGTGTACCCACATCTTAGATGATAACGATGAAAATGGCGGATGCCGATCGTCAGAAAAAATAAGGGAGGGTGTATTTTTTCGACACCATAGGAGAAATTCCCACCTATGGCCTCTTTCCTCCATTATATTTATATATATATATATATATATATATATATATATATATATATATATTCTTCCTATGGCGTTGAAAAAACACACCCTATATCGTGTTTTCCGACGATCGGAATGCATCATCTTCATCGTTATCATCTAAGATGTGAGTACACCAAATTTCATGTGATTCTACAACTTTTTCACCGTTGATTTAGCAATGTAAAAAATTCTATTGTCGGTAAACTGTTAATTTTGAACACACTAATGCAACGGTGAAAAAGTTATAGAATCACATGAAATTTGGTATATCCACATCTTAAATGATAACGATGAAGATAATGCATTCCGATCGTCGGAAAATACAATGGAGGGTGTGTTTTTCGACGCGATAAGAGGAAATTCCCTCATATGGCATCTTTCCTCCACTATATATATATATATATATATATATATATATATATAAGAATAATGAAGGAAAGATAGGAGGGAATTTCCTCTTATGGAGTCGAAAAAATACACCCTCCCTTATTTTTTCTGACGATCGTTATCCGCCATCTTCATCGTTATCATCTAAGATGTGGGTACACCAAATTTCATGTGATTTTACAACCTTTTCACCGTTGATTTAGTGGGTTAAAAATTAACGGTTTACCGACAATAGAACTTTTTACATTACTAAATCAACAGTGAAAAAGTTGTAGAATCACATGAAATTTGGTGTACCCACATCTTAGATGATAACGATGAAGATGGCGGATGCCGATCGTCAGAAAAAATAAGGGAGGGTCTATTTTTTCGACTCCATAAAAGGAAATTCCCTCCTATGGCCTCTTTCCTCCATTATATATATATATATATATATATAGAGAGAGAGAGAGAGAGAGAGAGAGAGAGAGCCCATAGTAAGGAATTTCCTCATATGGCGTCGAAAAAACACATCCTACATCGTGATTTCCGACGATCGGAATACATCATCTTCATCGTTATCATCTAAGATGTGGGTACACCAAATTTCATGTGATTCTACAACTTTTTCACCGTAGATTTAGCAATGTAAAAAGTTCTATTGTCGGTAAACCGTTAATTTTGAACCCGCTAATTCAACGGTAAAAATGTTGTTGAATCACATGAAATTTGGTGTACCCACATCTTAAATAATAACGATGAAGATGATGCATTCCGATCGTCGGAAAACACGATGGAGGGTATGTTTTTTTGACGCCATAGGAGGAAATTCCCTCCTATGGCATCTTTCCTTCATTATATATATATATATATATATATATATATATATATATATAGAGAGAGAGAGAGAGAGAGAGAGAGAGAGAGAGAGAGAGGCCATAGGAGGGGATTTCCTCCTATGGCGTGGAAAAAATACCACCACCACCAATTTTTTCGACGATCGGCCCCCATCATCTTCATCGTTATAATCTAAGATGTGGGTACACCAAATTTCATATGATTCTACAACTTTTTCATCGTTGATTTAGCAATGTAAAATGTTCTATTGTTGGTAAACCGTTAATTTTGAACCCACTAAATCAACGGTGAAAAAGTTGTGGAATCACATGAAATTTGGTGTTCGCACATCTTAGATGATAACGATGATGATGATGGGTGCCGACGTCGGAAAAAATGGTGGAGGTTGTATTTTTTCCACGCCATAGGAGGAAATCCTCTCCTATGGCCTCTTTCCTCCATTAATCTCATATATATATATATATATATATATATATATATATATATATATATATATATATATATATATGTGGGTACTTTGGAATTACTGCATAAACATGATTTCTTTTGGGATTCCTACCAATTAAAGATTTGGTCATTCCACCTTTTTTTCCAGCATAACTACTAAATATAACCTTATTGCATTCTTTTTAGAAACGCTATTAAATTTATCATTCGTTCCATTTCATATTTCATATCATAGATATAAAATACAGTAACAAACCGCAGGATACTATGTATTTGATTTCCTTTCTAATATAACCATTTGGTACTATTTGAGGGGAGGGCAAAGGGGAGAGTTTAAATACATATTTAGGAATTCCAAATTTGGAAATTAAATGAGAGAAACACATAAAAAAAAAAAACCATTCATTTAGCTGTATGTAATTTCCTTAGGGAGGTTTGTATAAATTCCACTTATAGTAAAATATCGTTTCTGAAACCAAATCATTGTTATTTAGGAAAAAGGAAAAAGAGCACAATTTTAATGCAAAAGAGAATATGCCAAATTAAAATTATTGCAAAAATCTCTTCAACTAGGCAATTGATGGAGTATATGAATATTAAGGATATAAATTACACAGCATACTCTTTTTTCATTAGAAAAAGGGCGTTTTTGAGGCCATGAAGAAAAGAGTCAAGATTCGGTGGAACAAAAAGTTTTTTTTTTTAATTTCGGAAATGTTTGCCACCAGATACAGCCGGTTAAGGTGTGGTTGGATTTAAAATTTTAAAATTTGAATGTTTGTTCACACGTAGGTCTTTCAACACAGGACAATTGACCATATAACAGAGGCATTAAAAACTCTCCCCTTTCTCGAGGCATTAAATGCTCTCTTTTCTATGTGCATCCTCTCTCTCGCACTCTTCTTCACCTTTCTCTTCTCGTTCTTCCACTATTATTCCCATTCAAATCGCTAAGTCTTCTCTCCAAACTCTTCTTCACAGCACCACCTTCCGGCTACCCAAACCCACACTAGTTTCGTTCATTCACACCCATCCGGATCAGGGCCATCACCCCCACTCTCACAACACCCTCTGTCCATCACAGCTCCACCCATACCATCCGCTCTCACGTTCCCCCATATCCCCATTCATGTCTTCTCCAGTCCCTACATTTACCGTTCAACACCCCTTCACTCACACCTCCTGTTCAACACCCCCAAACCACCACCACCACTCCACAACCATTAGCAGGTACAAACCTAATACTCAAATTTCTAAGTGGAACACTTATATTTCTAAGTGGAACTTTTAGTTCCAAATGGAACTTTTTTAGTTCTAAGTGAAATTATCTCATTTCCAAGTGAACGTTTGTATTTCCAAATGAAAGCGGTGCTTTTTCAGTATTAAGTGAAACTTTTTTATTTCCAATTGGCACCTTTTTAGTTCTAAGTGGAATCTTTTTTATTTCCACGTGGAGATTTTGTAGTTCTAAGTGGAGATTTTTCATTTCCAAGTGGAACATTTATATTTTCAAGTGGAAGTGGTGCTCTTTCATTTTTAAGTGGAACTTCTTTATTTTCCAGTGGAGTGCTTGTATCCCCGACTGGAACTTTTTCATTTCCCAGTGGAGTGTTTGTATCCCCAAGTGGAACTTTCTACGAGGTATCTAGCAAAGCAAATGATTGCACATAGCAATCAATTGGGAATAATCTGTGAGTCATCTCCCTACACCCTAAACGTGATGGTAGATTTCTCTGCCTCTGAGCGTGAGCAATTTTTTAACACGAAATTCTTAATGGAGAAAGAGTGGTACAACTTTTACAACCAATATGCTAAAGAAAAAGGGTTCAGCATTGGGAGAAGCATATTGAGGCACGGTAAATCCGACGGCACCACTTATTTTCGTAGATTTGTTTGTAGTAAGGCCGGGACTCGGGATGAGAAACATATGGGTAGGACAAATAGGTCGAAGAAAGAGCGTTTGCTAAGTAGATGTGATTGTCTGGAAAAACTAGATGTTCAACTTGATCCATTTAATAACAAATAGTTTGTATGTGAATTCATTGTTGGTCACAACTATGTCCTCGCTTCGCACGCTGAACTTTGCTTCCTTAAGTCTCACCGAAATATTAACAATGAACAGATGAATGCGATATTTACGTGTTCAAAATCAGGCATCCGTAAACACCAAATCATGTCTCTATACGAAGAAAGAAATGGTGGTTATGAAAACGTAGGTTTTTTTAGAAGGGATCTATACAATCTATGGTCACAAGAGCAGAAAGCCATATTAAAGAAAGGAGACGTGTCTAGTATCCTAGACACTCTGCAGAGAAGAAAAGATCAGGATATTGATTTTTTTCCGGTTTCATACAAACCAGTCCGGGAACCTGGATCATCTATTTTGGTGTGATGTGAAGTCAAGAATGGACTACATTGCATTTGGTAATGTTATAATTTTTTATTCAACGCACCGTGCTAATAGATACAAAACACCAATCATACCTTTTGTTGGGGTCAACAATCATCACAGTACAACGTATTTTGGTTGTAGTGTAGTCTCAGCTAAAACAACAGATGCATACACATGGTTTCTAGGAGCTTTAATAGAAGCCATGTACCTAAAAAAACCCATATCCGTTGTAACGGATGGTGATCTACTGATGGAAGCTGCTATAGCAATTGTTATGCCAAATGCTAGACGTCGTTTTTATAGTTGGTATGTTGAGAGGAATTTCACAGCCCACTTTAAGAGCACTGAACTTCAAGAATCATTCAAGAGTTTAATTTATACTCGCAATGATCCTGATAATTTTGACAACAGTTGGTGATTGATTTGAAAAACTGAGTTTTAAGGTGTCCTAGTTACCGCAATCAATAACGGTGTCGCAATAGCTAACCGATAGTGAGTACGGGCCGTCCACAGGGAAATGGTGAATTACTTATCTTGTTTTAGACGAGTTAATAAAAAAATATGGGATTTTTATCGTTTTCTACTAAGGAGATTTGAAAATTTATAAAAGAAAGGCTTGTAAGGTTTATAAGATTTAGTAGTTAATGGATGGAGTTTTAAAAATAATTATTTTTATTGTTTAATTGTTTAATACTAGAGAAATATCGATGAATGTGGATTAGGGTTCTTGGAGGGATTAGGGTTTCCTTCTACTGACCCTTGTCCTTCCATTGATCCCTATTTATCTCAAGCTCTCAACAAAGCGAGTATTAACGAATCTCAAATCGTGGTCGTGGGTATCATGAATTGATAGCACACCCGATAAGAGGATTAAGACTCATTTTGCTAAAATTTATAAAAATTAAAACTTAAAAAGAAGTTGATGAATTTTGTTCATCCATTATACTACCCTATCCTACAAACCCTAACATGCAAGAATTTACTCGCTCGTGGAGATAAACGAAGTAAACAAGGAAAGATTAAAGATTGATGAACCCATAAAAAATGACAAAATTAAAATTGTGGAAAGTAAATGCAGAAATTAAAATGCGGAAAGAAATGAGACAAGATAAAAAAATCTACCTTTTATTGAATAAACACTTGCATTACAGACTTTAACTGCTGAAAAACTAAACTACAAAGCCCAGTTTTCTCGAGAGATCTAGATTGCTTAATCGGTAGATGATCGGTTGATAGATAAATAGATTCTAATTGCTCTCGGTCCTTTTTATAGGCTCTGAAACTTGAAACCCTAGACGTCATCTTGAAGTGTGTGCAAAGACGATCAAGCCTTTGAATTTTCATATCTAATGGCCACCAATGAACCGCGCTTCCGCTGCCCTTTACCCCCTTTAGTCGCGGATCTGCCGCCCTCTGATGAAGTTGCGTCTCCAGATTTCTTATGCCTTCTTCTCTATTTGGAGATCCTTCTGATAAAAATATTCTGAAAATATCTCTTTCTCTCTGCCGTTGCAAGATTCTTCAATTTCTCCTAACATTCGGCAAATTTGGTTTGGTAATTTGATTTGATATGGATCTCCTACTTATATTTTAGACCTGAACTGATTTATTATAATACCTGCACAATATCTCAAATCAAATTGTTAATAGCATTTATTTTATTTGAGATAATATTCCAACCAATTAAATGATATGATATTTTAATAATATTGGTTAAGAATATTTGATATGATATAATATGCATATTTTAAGAATTAAGAATCTCATGGATATTTTATTTAAATATGATATGCATATATTCCCCCAATTATATTAATTATAAATTAAGAAACATATGACAAATTCCTTTTTACACATAAACCGACATATGTTTTTAAATTACAAATAACACATTTTAGTAATAAATAATAATAGGGAAAATGACTGTAAAAATATACAATAAATATGACTGATCAAATACTCCCTAACTTATCTTTTGATCATCCCAAGCAGACTATTTTATTTCTAAAAAGAAAAAGAAAAACCTAGCACACTTTCGTAGGCAACACGATTGCACTTAGCTCGTGCAACAAACCCTTAAACCTCTAGGTATCCTTAGCAGGAGGAGTATTGTCTCCTGAGAGTTTTCAGCGAATTACACCCACAAAATCCCAAAATTTAGAAAATAAAGGAAAGAAGACGAAAATTACATGTAAAGATAAGGAACATATAAAAGAAAAACTTGAAAATAAGAGTTTCAAACTATACTAGCTTTTTAGTTGTCATGAGCCCTATCTTAATAGTCTTAAAAAGATATCGGAAATCACATCCTCCCTCGGTAAAACATCGTCTTTAGTCATCCTCCCTACCTTTCCTCCAAACATCGATCATATACCCCTACGTTTGTGTAAAAGTCATCTCTACACTTGGAGAATTCAATTCAAGCTATCATACATTTTGTCCTTATTCCTCGGTACTTTTTAGTCGGTGATGTTTAAGATGAATTTGCTCATACATTTCTCATGTGACCGTTAATACTTCTTGAGGCACTAACCAACCGATTATCAAATATGCTCACTTATTAAGGTGTACTTAGCAATTTCCTAATCTTGCAACACCTAAGGCACAACAAATGATCCCAAACTAGTTGGTCTCAGTCAATAGGTGATGAAGCACCCTTGCTGAATTTTTTATGCTACCTTGATACTTGCAAGACAGTGTTCGTTTTTTATATTTTATTTTATGCACCATTTATATTTTGTTGATTTTTTTATACTAAGGTTTCCAGGTAAGAATATTTCAAGGTATTCTCTACTATCCCAAGTTTTAAAATGTGTGCAAGTGCGTATAGTAGGGTATCAACATTCAGAAGTTTGGACTCAAGAATAGAGACTATTTTTCAGATTTATTTCTATCCGCAGACTAGTAATTTCTTTATCTTACTAACCCTTGGGACAACGGCTCATGATTACGTATTACTAGTTTCGTTCTGGTCTTCAGGTTTTCTTGCATTTCTTAAGTCTCTTCCTCTCTTTCATATATATTTTTCACTTTGTAACTTTTATTTTCAAAATTCTTTTATTATAGTGCTTTTTGTGTTTTTATAGTGCAAAATAATACGTGAATAAACACAAACCTCCCCCCAAATCTGTTTGCAGCAATGTCCTCACTGATGCTGTCATGTAAGCTAAAAACCTGAAGACTAGAAGGAACAGTTCAAGAAGATGGTATAAAGAAGGGGTCAAGAGTGAATGACAGTGAAATCCTCCCCTAAACTTGTTCTTGGCTCACAATCGTGCAAAAATTTTCTTTCTTTTAAGAGTCATTTTATAAAAAAATTCTTCTTTCACGCTAAACTTGAGTAAAACAGTGTTTTCATAACTAAACATTAAAATTTAACATAAGAGGGTGGGAGATATTATGGGTCTACACAAAGCTTCACAAAGACCAAAAGTTAAAACCAACCATTCAAATTTTTTATCAAGGTAACACCATGATTGGTGATAGATAGTGTAACGGATAGACGTGAAGAAGACCCGAGATTGTATAAGAATGGAGGTTGTATCATGTCTCGAGTAGAAGGAAAGAAATGAGAGTAACGATAAGAGATGATGTGGGGGGAAGATAAGAGGTGTATTCGAAAGGTTTTATGTCTCGGTTGGTGAAGACGAAAAAGTGAGTGTGAATGAAAACGAGAATATGAAAGATAAGGAATGGGTGGAATAGTCGCATTCTCGTAGGTGATAAGAAGAAGGCGTGGCGGTTCAATTTCTTCGGCCTCAAACAGATGCGCACGAATTTCCGGTGGAGGTTGATTCATCACAACATCCAGGTTTTCAGGGAACGTGAGTTCTTCGGAAAAAATACTTTCGAAACTTTCATCGATGATGATCTCATCGGAAAGAAAGGAATCGATATCTATGACAGTGGAATAGACAGATTCACTAGGAATGTTGAAAGTTTCAAGGTCAATCTGTTGCACACCAGGGTTCAAAACACTCGATTTGTCAGAAATTATGGAAGTAGGAGACTCAAAAAGATCATCTACCATATTCTCAAAAGAGTCTAACTCGAGTGGCCTTTCAAGAATCATAGAACTCGAAATATCGGAGTGTGATTCATCAAATCTCGGTGGAAGTGAAAGAAGATGAAAAGAACTAAAGAAAGTGTGTAATGAAATGGGTAAACGAACTTGGGTGTCAAGCATTGTTGATCCAGATGTGGGAGATGAAGGCTGAATATCGTTTTGAATATCGGATAGGTTGGTGGTAAGAATAAGATCGGTTAAATGTACTAGAAGATGTTCATATTCAATGGAAGGGACATGATGGGTCGGGGAATCCAACTCATCCAGCATAACGAATTCATCTTCAAAGATATTCTCAACACCGATCTCATTAGCACCTTCAGTCAAATCAAATGAACAGTTCTTTAAAAATTCGTCAATTATATTATTCTCAATCGATGGATCACTAGGTTCACTTGATGGAATTTGAAGTTTTTAAATGTCAAGTTTAGTCGGATAAGGATCGGTTTGATTTGGAATGATGTAAGGCTCTCTTTCACATTCACGATTGGGCAAGTCAAACATGTTATTCTCGGACACCTCATCAATTAGATTATTAAGGGGTTGATCATTAAATACATTCAGTTGGGGTTCAGGATAGAAGGTGTTGAGATCAAAAGAATTGGTTTTAAGTTGACTATGAGGGATCCCTGGTTCTTTCTCACTACTCAATTCCAACTCTATTTCAAGACTAGACATGGTTTGTGGAAAAGTTTCACTAAAGGATTCTCTTTGAACCGTGAAACTTCCTAATTGATGTTTAGAAGCACTGTCTGGATAAAGTGCAAAAATTGAGTATGGTTGGAATGTGTTTAATTGTTTGCTATGGGCGAGTTCAATGTGTTCCTCAATAGAAATGGGTTTATGAATTGCCACATTAGCCTCAGGAGAAGTATCAACTGTAGGGTGTTTTTCGTCACCCCATTGAGATGGGAATGCGCACGCGATTGTCAGGCGCATTACAGATTCCACCTGTCTAGGGTAGGCTGGGATTTATTGATTGTAGGGATCCAAATCTCCGGCAGACGCGGACTAAGCTGCCGTTAATTACCCCTCGCCTTTGGAGCGAGAGAACATCCGATTAACGAGTCAAACAGGCCATGCGAACTCAATGTGCAGTGTACATGTGTTGTGTTTTGAAAGGGGTTTTGGATATATCGGGGGCCCCGCAGAGTTTTTAAGGGGGTCCCTCTATCCGGATAGCGGGCTGGGGGTCAAGGGGGCTAGCAGCCCCCTCGTGGGGCAGCGCCCCGTTAGAATTTTTTTCTAACAGGGGACAGTATTGTAGAGTATGTGTGTGTGTATATGTATATATACATACATATATATATATATAAGGGAAAAGGGCATCCAAAGGATGCGTGGGAGAAAGCGCCAGCGCCTCACGTGCACGGCACGTAGGTGCTTGGGTGCTCGGGCGCTGGCGCTATCGCCTTGGGTGCAAGGGCGCTAGCGTTTTAGGCGCTAGGGCGCTAGCGCCTCACGTGCCAAGCACGTGGGTGCTCGGGCGCTAGCGCTTTGAGCGCAAGAGCGCTAGCGCTTTGGGCGCTAGCGCCTCACGTGCCAGACACATGGACGCTAGCGCTCTGGGGCTAGCGCTTTGAGCGCAAGGACGTTAGCGCTTTGAGCGCTAGCGCCTCATGTGCCAGGCATGTGGACGCTCGGGCACTAGCGCTTTGGACGCAAGGGCGCTAGCGCTTTAGGCGCTTGGGCGCTAGCGCTTTTGGGCGCTCGGGCGCCGGGCAGCAAAAGGGAGTTGATCTCTGCACTGGGAGTTGTACTCCTAGAAAGAAATACTTATTATTTTATATATATATAAATATATATATTTTGAGGAGTTAAACTCCTAAGATATTTTTGGAGCTGATCAAGGGGCTTCTCCCCTTGAGCCCTGGATCTTCCCCAAAGTGGGGTCTTTGGAGATGGGTCTCCTTCTTCCTCCTCTGTTGGCCGGCTCTTTAATAACAAGAGGGGTGAGATTTTAAAAATCTCCTTTTTTTAAGTTATGATGGAAGATCCAAGCTCCCCTTTGTGGGTTTTGTGGTGAAAACCTATTTAGTTTTGGGAAAGGAAGAGTAAAACCCTTGATTTAATTCAAAAGAAAGAAGAAGGTTTTAGAACCATGAAGAAGGAGAAGATCACAGATCTTGATTCTTTTGGGAGAGAGAAAAAGTTGTTGAGATATTTTCATCATCTTTACCTTTATAGGCTATACACTTTACACATAGCCCCTTAGGCTTCATAAAATGGCATTTTTCCCATCTCATGCCTCATGTGCTATTTCTTTTTGCACATAAGCCATGTGCTTTACAAAAATTTGGTTTTATACCCATTTTCCTTACATTTATTCATAGAAAATAAAAAAAGGAAATACACCAAAAATTATTTATTACAAAATTTTTATCTTGGCATGTGGGGAGGCCGACCGCTCCATGTTCGGGCTCGACCCGGGCATTGGTCCACTTGACCTGGGCTTGGGCCTACTTGGCTTGGGGTTGACTTTGATTTTGACTTGGTCAACCAGGGTGTAAATTTCGACCCCAACAAATTGCTTCCCATCAATAAATGCACACAGCATATGCGGGTCGTGTGCATGAAATTGATGGATCTTCTTTCACGTGGAGGCGACTTGATTTGGTTCCCGCTTTTTGGGAAGCTGGCACTGCCCTTTTTACGACATGGACGGTCGATACTTGACGTGTCTCCGAGATGGAGTGTCTGGTTGACTTGATTCCAAGGCGGAGCATAATTCCGACGAGGAGGTCGTTGCTGCCATTTTAGCGACGTGGATGGTCGGTGCTGCCCTTTTAGCGATTTGGACGGTCGATGCTGCCCTTTTTGCGACGTGAACGGTCGGTGATGCCATTTTAGCGACGTGGACGGTCGGTGCTGCCCTTTTAGCGACTTGGACGGTCGATTCTGCCCTTTTAGCGACTTGGACGGTCGATGCTGCCATTTTAGCGACGTGGACGGTCGGTTCTGCCTTTTTGCGACTTGGACGGTCGATGCTGCCCTTTTAGCGACATGGACGATCGATGCCGCCCTTTTAGCTACTTAAACGGTCGATGCTGCCCTTTTTGCGACTTGGACGGTCGGTGCTGCCCTTTTAGCGACTTGGATGGTCGGTGCTGCCCTTTTTGCGACTTGGATGGTCTGTGCTGCCTTTTTAGCGACTTGGACTGTCGGTGCTGCCCTTTTAGCAACTTGGACGGTCGATTCTGCCCTTTTTGCGACGTGGACGGTCGGTACTGCTCTTTTAGCGACTTGGACGATCGGTTCTGCCCTTTTTGCAACTTGGACGGTCGGTTCTGCCCTTTTCGCGACTTGAACGGTCGGTTCTGCCCTTTTTGTGACTTGGACGGTCGGTGCTGCCCTTTTTGCGACTTGGACGGTCGGTGCTGCCCTTTTCGCGACTTGGACGGTCGGTTCTGCCCTTTTCACGACTTGGACGGTCGGTTCTGCCCTTTTTGCGACTTGGACGGTCGGTTCTTCCCTTTTAGCGACTTGGACGGTCGGTGCTGCCCTTTTTATGACGTAGACGGTCGGTTCTGCCCTTTTAGCGACTTGGACGGTCGGTGACTTGATTTCCCTCGTTCCCAGTTTAACGACTTAGGGGTCATCTGTTCCCAGTTTAACGACTTAGAGGTCATCTATTCCCAGTTTAAAGACTTAGCGGTCGTTTACATTAGAGTTTGGAATTTTGGGGTTAGGGTAAGCATCAGCGTTGCTAACACTGAAGCACGTGTGCCAGGAGCAATTCATCATTTGCCTTTTCCTGTTCGGGGCGATGGCTTAGGAGACAGGTTTAGATCCTTATCACCTAAGGCTTTTCAATTTTATGAGTCGTAAGGGTCCCATAAAAGCATTTTCTCCCCATGAGTCGAAAGGATCTCGTAGGTGTACTTTCTCCTTAGGAGTCGTGAAGACTCCTAAGTGTGTTTTTCCTTTGTGAGTCGTAAAGATCCCACGAAGGTGTTTTCTTACGAGTCGTGAGGATCCCGTAAGGTTTGTTCTCCTCATGCATCGTGAGGACGCATGAGTGGGTCTTCCCAAATGGAGCATAATCCAAGGGTGGAGACCGGCCGATGGTCGAGTGATTGCAATGGGGCATGGGTATGATGAGAATTATTTGAGCCCATAGATTGTATACGGTAGCCAGTTTGGGGACCAACCGTAGGGCCGGCGGAATTTTGGAAAATTGGATTTTGGTTGGCGTCTGCATCGCTGCACTGGAATACGGTACCAGGAGCGACTCATCATTCGCCGTCGGGGCATTCAGAGTTTAGTTGTCGTCTGCATCGCTACACTGGAATATAGTACCAGGAGCGACTCATCATTCGCCGTTTAGAGACTTGGAATTTGGATCTTGTTTGGCATCAGTATTGCTGCACTGGAATAATGCCAGGAGCAACTCATCATTTACCCCGGGAGGACTTGGGATTTGGTTTTTGGGTCGGCATCAGCACTGCTAACACTGAAGCGTAATGCCAGGAGCGACTCATCATTTGCCATTTCCTGTTGGGGAGCGATGGCTTAGGAGAAAGGTTTAGGTCCCTGTCACCTAAGACTTTTCAATTTTATGAGCCGTAAGGGTCTCATAAAAGCATTTTCTCCCTACGAGTCGAGAGGATCTCACAGGTGTACATTCTCCTTAGGAATCGCGAGAATTCCTAAGTGTGTTGCTCCTTTGTGAGTCATAAGGATCTCACGCAGGGATTTTCTCTTCACAAGGTCGAGAGGACTTTGCGAGTGTATTTTATCTCTTTTCATGAGTTTGTGCCCTTTCGGGTTTTCACAAACTCACCGACAGTCCTGCTGTTTTTACTCACGGAGCCCTTTCAGGTTTTCATCCGTGCCCGTTTTGCTTATGGACATACCCTTCTTTTTTTTTGGTGGGACTTTAAAAGTAGTCTCACCGGCAGGACTTGGGAGAGATAGGGGTCGTTTACGCCCGTGGATTGTATACGGTTTTATAGGATGTATGATCTAGACCGTAGGGCTGGTGTGCTTAATTCGCCTGCGGCTTGGAGCATTCACGCGTAGTATTTCTTAAGATATCGGCCATTGATGGGTGGCATGGGCCTTTCCCCCTCGGCACTTATTAGTTGGTAGGATCCTCCGTCGAACACTTTCTCGATGACATATGGTCCTTCCCAGTTTGGCTCGAATTTTCCCTTGGCATGACGATTGGGGATGATCGGTCTTTTGAGGACCAACACCAATTCGCCTTTCTTGAAAGCGTGGAGACGGGTCATCTTGTTATAGGCCTGTGACATTTGGGCTTGGTATAGCTCCAGATTTTGCTGCACCGCGAGCCTCTTTTCTTCGAGCTCGTCGAGCTTTTCAAGCCGAAGGAGCACGTTTTCCTCTTCCGTCAACTTATGCTGAATGGCCATTCTTAAGCTGGGAACTTCGACTTCGAGGGAGAGGACTGCCTCCACTCCGAAGAGCAATGAGTATGGAGTGGACTGAGTTGGAGTACGGTGTGTGGTACGATATGCCCATAACGCCTCGTGAAGTTTGAGATCCCAGTCTCTCTTGGTGTACCAAAGCGGTATAGAATATTATACTGGAAGAACGTCAGAATATTTTCTGTCTTGACTTCTTTTAGCGGGACAGCTTCAACCCATCTGGAGAAATAGTCAGTTGCGGCCAATATGAACCGGTGGCTTCTGAATGACGGAGGATCAATTAGGCCAACAATGTCGGTGCCCCAAACTTCGAAGAGCCACGACGCCACCATAGGATGCAACGGATTGGGATGCTTGTGAATAAAATCACCGTGAATTTGGCAGATATGACATTTCTTTGCATGTTCTCCGCAATCCCGTATCATGGTCGGACAGTAATACCCAAGCCGTTTAATTTGAAGTCGCATCTTAGGGCCAGATTAGTGAGCACCGCAAACGCCCGAGTGAACTTCTTTCATGACCTTTTGGGCCTCGGCCAATGACAGACACCTGAGCCAGAGTTGGTCATATGACCTGCGGTATAGCGTGTCATTTACAAACACGTATCGGAGAGCTCTCTTCTTCAGCTGAATACTTGTAGATTTTCCTTCGGGAAGCTTGTCGTATCGGAGGTACTCTATGAAGGGTTCTCTCCAATCGGGCTCGTCTTGGATAATCGAAGCTTCTTCGGCAGGACTGTTCTCTTGTTCTACGCTCTCTTCCTCACGCAAAGAGGCTGGAGGCAGAATTTGCCGGCTTCTGACTGTGATTAGAATTTCGTCCATGTCAGGATCAGCTAGCTCTTTAGCTAGGAGAGCGAGTATGTCGGCTTTTCCGTTCAACGCTCTAGGGACTCTCATTAGTTCAATATGAGTGAACCATTTCATGAGTTCCACCACTCGGCTTCTGTACCGAGCTAACTCGGGTTTGTATATCTTATAGTCGCCGCTTACTTGGTTGACGATAAGCTAGGAGTCACTGTAAACCCGTAGCCGAAGGATTTCCATTTCTATGGCGAGTTCCAGACCAGCTATCAAAGCTTCATACTCAGCTTCGTTGTTTGTGCGAGGCTCAGTGAGAGCAAAAGAACGTCTTAGGGTTCCCATCGATGGAGTGATGAACACCAATCCTATACCCGCTTTTATCTGCAAGGCGATTGATTTGTTGGAGGTCCTTATTGATAAGGCTCCATCGAAGTAGAGCTCCCAACATGGCTCATCTTCATCGAGGTGCAGCACTTGTTCGTCGGGTAGCTCGTAATTAAGCGGTGACCCCTCTGATACGGGATGAGCAGTAAGGAAGTCTGCGAGAGCTTGCCCTTTTACTGCTTTCTGAGGAGTATAAACTATGTCAAACTTAAGCAGCATGACAGCCCATCTTGACATTCTACCGGCTAGGCTTGCTTTGGTCATTAAGTGCTTGAGCGGGTCGACCCTAGAGATCAGCATAACCCGATGAGTGAGAAGATAGAGCCTCAGCTTCTTTACAGCGAATATCAGAGAGAGGCATTGCTTTTCGATCGGGGAATAGTTGTGTTCCGTCCTGACTAAAGTTCGACTGAGATAGTAGAGGGCATTCTCTTTTCCCTCCTCGTTGTTCTAGGCAAGGAGCGCACCGAGTAACTCATCTGGCGCGGCAGTATAGAGAATCAGCGGTTTATTTGGAACAGGAGCGGCCAGCACTAGAGGGTGCAACAAGTACTGTTTGATGCTTTCGAACGCTTCTTGACATTCGGCATTCTAAACAAAAAGAGCTCCTTTCTTCATGAGCTTTGAGAAGGGCCTACATCTCCCCGATAAATTTGAGATAAACCTTCGTATATAAGCAAGCTTGCCTTGAAAAGATCTTAGCTGCATCAAATTCTTCGGAGGGGGCATCTCCATGATGGCCTTTATCTTGGATGTGTCAACTTCAATCCCTCGATGTCGGACTATGAAGCCCGGGAATTTTCCCGATGACATACCAAAAGCGCACTTTAGAAGATTCATTTTCAGATCGTATCCCCTCAGTCTCGTGAGAACGGTCCTATGATCTTGGATGTGATCGGTCTTGGCTTTAGTCTTGATGACCAGATCATCAACATAACATTCGACAACTTTATGGATCAGGTCATCAAAGATATTGGTCATTTCCCTTTGATATGTAGCACCTGCGTTCTTCAGTCCGAACGACATCACTTTGTAGCAGTATATTCCGATCGGGGTTCGAAACGCTGTGTGCTTCTCATCCTCAGGCGACATCTTGATCTGATTATACCCAGACGAGCCATCCATAAAAGCGAATAACTCATAATTTGAGGTGTCATCGACCATCATTTCCATGACCGGTAGTAGAAAGTCATCTTTAGGACATGCCTTGTTGAAGTCCCTGAAATCGACATAAACTCGGATCTGCCCATTTTTCTTCTTCACTGGGACTATTCATGCGATCCAGTCTACATATTTTTCTTCCCTGATGAAGCCGGCATCGATGAGCATCTTGGTTTCCTCGATGACCTTTTCTTCTAGTTCCCTTCTCATTCTTCGAGGAGCTTGTTTGACTGGCTTAGCATCAGGAGATATAGCCAGTTTATGCACGACCACTTCAGGGGAAAGTCCAGGCATTTCTTTATACGTCCACGCGAAGCAGTCGACGAACTCATGCAGCAGGGCGATTATCTGCGCTTTCATTTTCTCTGATAAGAGTGAGCTGATGTAGGTCGGCCTTGGATTATCGGGCATTCCTAAGTCAATCTCGTCTAGCTCGTCGAAGGTTGTTTGTCCTCCATCTTCGAGCTCTTGAGAAGCTTTTTATGGCTCGTCTATCTCGTCATCATCATTTGATCTTTCGCTGGCTTCACCAACATGGATCATGTAGCACGCTTTGGAATCAGGTTGAATGAAGCCTATGCCCCGTCTATCTAGAATTCATCCATCGATGAATGATCGGACCTAGGGTGGATGCCATAACCCTTCATAAAACTTTGCTTCGGACTCCGTTTGATATAACCAGCATCCGCACTTTTTGAAATATTCCCGCATCTCGGGTGCATAGTATCTAGGATTGATGACGGCTCTTATGCCTCTCTCATAAGGAAGGCACGCGACAGACAAATCATCCGGGTGCACAACAGGATTTGACCCATAAAACAGGATGCCCTTCTGTCCATTTTTCTTTCCGGGAACGTAGAAAGTTTTCAGCTGGTCCATGGTGGAAACTGACAATGCATCGAGCTCTTTGCACATCTGCTCCGGCACCCTTGTGACAGCTAGGGGCCCTTCTGCAATTTCGAAGGTCTCTCATAGTTTTGCTTGTTGCATAGGGGCCCAATCTGCACAGCTATTGCACGGTAGGTCCTCTTCCTCCGACTCTTCAGTGTCGCTGCCAAGATGAGGGCGGACTTTGCTGCTAGATGGGCTTCAGTAATAGATTCGTCCGTATCGCTACCGAAATGAGGGCGAGTTTTACGGAAGGACGGACTTCCAGTATCAGACTCATCAGTGTCGCTACCGAAACGCGGGCGCACTTGGGCGTTTTTGCTTTTGAAAGTGACAGCCGGCTCATATTTGCTTTTGAGTCTTGGGGTCGTTCTATCCTCAGTCAGTTGTGGCTTAGCATTTTAGTGGTTCATGAAGTACCGAGAATCTTCATATCGGACTTCATGCACACCGAACGGCTGGATGTCTCCGTCAATGCGTCTTTCTTCGCCATTTTTAGTATACTTCATGCATTGATGAAGAGTTGACGGAATAATGCCGTAATCGTGGAGCCACGGCCGTCCTAAGAGAATTTTATAAGACATGTCGGCATCGATCACGTATATCTTAGTTTCGGTTTGCAGATCCCCAAATTTGATTGGCAAAGCTATAGACCCCAGAACTTGCTGGCAGTTTTGATTGAATTCTTGAATGACAATCCTTTTCGTTGACAGGTGTCGGACGTCCATTAACAAACTCTTCAGAGTCCGCAAGTTCATGATGTTCACTGAGGACCCCGGATCAATTAATATGCGATTAATCTGATCTCCGTCGCTGTACCCGGTCACGTAAAGCGGCCGATTATGCTCAGCTGTTTCCAGTAGCAAGTTTTCGTCCTTAAACGTGACTGCGGCAGCATGCAGAGCGTACTAGGCTTCTTTCATATTAATTTCCGCAAAGCGAGCCTGATACCGCTCAGGGTTTTGTAGAGCATGAATGAGAACATCTCTAAGCTCTTTAGATAGAACCAAGGCATCGTAGATGCTAAGGAGAGACGGAAGCTTTCGGAGATGAGCCAAAACATTTTAGTCCACTAAGGAGGGACTTGAGTTTTCATTAGCCGACTCTCTGCCATCTTCCTCATTAGCCACCTGTTTTTCCTTTCCTTTTAGGGCGTTTCCCTAGTTTGGCGATAGAGCCCTGCTGCTTCTGAGCTGGATTTGGTTGGCCTTAGTGGCGAGCTCTTCGTCCTCTTCGGAAAAACAGAGCTCCTCCTCAGAGTCGATGCCCAGGTAGATGGCGTAGTAGGTTAGTATAGGGATCTCTTCATTGGAGTCTTCTTCTAACTCCTCCAGAATCTCAGCCGCTTCTACAGGGAAGAACTCTTTCAATTGGATTAGAGTTCTTTCCTTCTATTCATAGTCTTTGAGGGAATCAATATATTTTTGAATGGTCGATCTCCCTGCAGACACTCTTTCGCGTCGAGCTGCACTTCTCTTCTTCTTGAGCTTTTTGGATTTTAAGCCCGATGGAGCCGCATTGGCAGCTGGAATGGTAGGCTTCTTTTGCCCTTCTCATTCCGTCCTGGGCTCTTTCTGGAGTAACCTTAGTATCTTCTTCGTCTTATTAAATATGTGCTTACTCCAAGGAGGTTGCGGTGAGTCGGTTTCATTTCTCAAAGCAGCGGGTTCGGCTGTCTGCTCCCAGAAGGCTTCAGCTTCTGTCTGTATAAAGTTGGTGGTTGCAACTTGATTGTTCACCAACACACTTTTAGACAGCTCGATCTCTCCAGCCTTGTACTGCTTCTCAACCCAGTCTTTGAAGATATAGCAATCCTCGATTGCATGGCTCACTACTCGGTGGTACAGGCAATACAGGGGATTGTCGGTCATTTTTGCTTCTTGAGGTCTTTTTGACTCTGGCAATTGTAGACCGTTGTTCAAGGCATCTTTAAATATCTTCCGGATTTTGTCCCTTCTGAAAGAGTAAACCTTGTACTTTTTCTCCTCTAGGGAAGGCCTTTCTCTTCCCAGCACTGGCTTTCGAGACCGGTTGATTTTGGATTCGCCCGCCCTTCGCTTGTCTTCATTGTCGGACGTATTAAAGACATTGGTACTGCTAAAACTCCCGCTTCTACGGTTGTCGTCCCGCTTGCTTTTCCAAGTCATGTCTCTCTGAGAGTCCGGGGTGGACTCTTGCTTCGAGCGTTCCAGCATTTAGACTTTCTTGGTTAGCTCTTGAAACGTCTTGAGGCCTGCGGTACAAAAGAATGGGACCATCCAATTGCTGAGGTTTCTAATGAGAAGGCTGACGGACTGGTCCTGTTCCAGCGGCGGTTCGCACTTGACTGTGAGATTACGCCATCGGGTGATAAAGTCGGTGTTGCTTTCATTCTTCCCCGGCTTGGTCCTCACAAGGTCGGCAATGGAGATTTTATCACTGACACTCATGAACCTTTGCCGAAATAGAGACTCTATTTGGGCAAAGGTAATGACGGACCCGTCTGGTAAACTCGCGTACCAGTCAAAAGCGACACCGGTTAGGCTGTTGACAAACTGACGAAGAAGGAGCGCATCATTGCCCCCTGTATTTCCGCACGATGCTTTGAAGTGGGCGACGTGATGATTTGCATTTCCCGTTCTGTCAAATCTTCCGAACTTAGGAATAACGTAGCTGCTCGGGAACTCGATCAGATCGTACTGTGTTGGATATGGCCGCCCGCTACTGCCAATTTCTTTCTGAGCTTCAGCTTCGGCCACCAATATTTTAACCTTGCTGGTGACCAAATCCATTATCCGATCTTGTGTTAGCGGAATGGTATTATCCGGTACCAAGGCGTCCCCAGAAGCGGAATGTGGCCGGCTTTCGTGCAGCTCGACGAATCTTAGACCCAAAGGGACAGGCATCGGCCGCTTCAGATTGTCATCATCCGGCTCGTGAGTAGCGACTTGTGCTTGATTGGGAGGCGCTCGAGCAATTTGAGCCGTAAGCTGCATCACAACGTTCGTTAGGTCGTTAATTTTCGAATAGAGCTTGGCCATCTCTTTATCTTTGCTCTTGAGCTGTCTTCGAAGCTCTTGAAGCAGCTCTTGCTTCGCAGTCCTGGGGCGAAAAGTCGGCTCTTCCTCGCTGTCCGAGCTTGACTCTGCCTGGACCGAAGGGTCCTTCTTCCTATAGTCCTCATTGAGAGGGTTTTCATCATCCAGCGGAGGCGGCTGTTCTTGGGAAGCGGCAACCACATTCAAGCCAGATTGGGCTTGGGATGTGATGGCCCCATCCTTGCTTTTGCTGCGAAGGTTGTCGCTGGGGCGCCCGCCTGCCATATAGACCGTATAGGTATCATATCTAGCCGTATTTTTATTATCGGCGACTGATTTCTCGGATCGTTGTCTTGACCCTCCTGTTTTGGCAACGGGCAGTCGACTAAAGGTGGCTGGCCTGGCCGGATTCTTGAATGGTGCTGACGCTTTCTTTTTGGTTTTACCCCGCTATTTTCGCGCGACACAGAGCGCTTGGTAGACTCTTGAAGAGACAGTGTCATACTTTTTCTATTGGGGCCGGGACACGTCTCTTCGTAGCAACGTTTGGACCACTGTCTTCTTGATTCTGGCGGTCATGGCATTTTTCTGAACCCACTTTAGAGCTTTGAAAGAATTGCTGACTTTTACGGCCGACTCAGACATCGTCGCAGGATGACTCTGCTCTTGGAACCTCACAATATTCCACTTGGCCGGGGTCCTGGCCCTCTTGTTGGCTCGATACCTGAGCCGCTTCTGTCTCAGCCTTTCTGTTTTGAGCACTTGGCTAGTTATGGCTCTTCGGGAAGACGCCGTAGACCGGGCGATGGAGGATTTTGGAGATACGCTCGATTGTGCATTTGTTTGAGTCATCGCCTGAGCTCGTACGCAACATTTGATGTTGCCCTTTATACCGGAAGTCTTGCCCCCAGCTGGAGCACCAGAGAGTCATTCGGACACCGTCTTAAGTTTCGGTTGTAGTGCCTTAGCGATTACAACATTCGGCCTCTTGCCCCTTGAGACCGGCTTGGCCACCTGTTTTGCCGGCTTTTTTGTCAGATGAGCGCTTCCGGCAGGGTAGATGATGACGGAAACAAACTGGCGGGGCAGTTCCTTCTACTGTCGACTGAGACTTGCGGGGAGAACCACACGAGCATTGATCTTGACCACATACGAGGTCGGGGTCACGTTGGAAGCTGAATTCGTCTTGGGAGACATTGTCGTTGAAAGTTGATTGCTGCACGGAAAAAAGACATTATTTCGGTACAAACATCGGAATATATGTTAAATGAGTTCGCATGAACACTTGACCCGAGATATGGGAGGAGAGAAAGGTCCCACCGGGAGTGCCAGAATCTGTAGGGTGTTTTTCGTCACCCCATTGAGATGGGAATGCGCGCACTTGTCAGGCGCATTACAGATTCCCCCTGCCTAGGGTAGGCTGGGATTTATTGATTGCGAGGACCCAAATCTCCGGCAGCCGTGGACTAAGCTGCCGTTAATTACCCCTCGCCTTTGGAGCGAGAGAACCTCCGATTAATGGGTCAAACAGGTCATGCGAACTCAATGTACAGTGTACGTGTGTTGTATTTTGAAAGGGGTTTTAGATATATCGGGGGTCCCGCAGAGTTTTTACGGGGGACGGTGTTGTAGAGTATGTGTGTGTGTGTGTGTGTGTGTGTGTGTATAAGGGAAAAGGGCATCCAAAGGATGCGTGGGAGAAAGCGCCAGCGCCTTACATGCGCGGCACGCGGGCACTTGGGCGCTCGGGCGCTCGGACGCTAGCGCTATCGCCTTAGGCGCAAGGGAGCTAGGACGCTAACACCTCATGTGCCAGGCACGTGGGCGCTCGGGCGCTAGCGCCTCACGTGCCAGGCACGTGGGCGCTCGGGCGCTAGCGCCTCACATGCCAGGCACGTGGATGCTCGGGCGCTAGTGCTTTAGGCGCAAGGGCGCTAGCGCTTTTAGGCGCTCGGGCGCCGGGCAGCAAAAGGGAGTTGATCCCTACACTGGGAGTTTTACTCCCAGAAATAAATACTTATTATTTTGTGTGTGTGTGTGTGTGTGTGTATATGTTGGATATAGTGCCCTTAGAGTCAATTATTGGATCACAGGCACGTGATTGCAATGATTGTGGGAGGACCTATACCGGTAGAACAGTCTTACTCAAGATGATAGTATGCTATCTGGTTTATCTTTATCATCGTGTACTGCTTTAGGTGACCTTAGAGGTCACTATTACACATTGATAGAGCCCTTAGGATTCTTGCTTGACTGCCAGCAGTATGATGGCGATCATATACGTGGGAGCTGGGGTCTATAAGCACATCCTTAAAGTGGTCCCTAGTCGTGGGAGTTTTCGAGACAGGGCATCGATACTCCAGAATAGACTAGTGTATACAGTCGAGACCCCGACGAGGGGCAGTGGCCGGTCTCACAAGCCATTGGTGTCAGTTGGTTCACCTTATGCTTAAAACTAGGCTCTGGATAACTCAAGGCACGTTTCTATAATGGCTGTTTGTGGGTTGACCCGGGCTATGACGAGGGTTAACTTTCTACCATCTGGAAGATCAATAGTGATATTGTTCTTGACTCGCCACAGTTTTAATAAAAATGGATTTTTTCAGAAAACGGTAGTGGGAGTATGGTAGAACTGGAAGTGATTCCAGAACCGCAAACGATTACTGAAAATTTGATATGAACCTAAAGATTCAATCTGGCTTGACATTCCATTGGCCACTCCGCAGATATGGTGGGTAACCTCAGGCACCCGAGAGGTACTCCGGTAGCCTCAAGGACGGTGGCAGGGAGGTTCTTGTTTACCCAGACTTGCCATTGCTGTTGTTCCAGACTGTGAGACCCGGCAGGAGGATGAGTATAGCGTCGTTCTAGACTAGCTTTAGAAGTGCACGTGTATATTATTCTGCCAGAGGGTTGTCGTAGTCAGTGGGAGCAGCGGAAGCATAATGGACAAGTAGCTTGTGTCTATTTAGAGACTAAAGCAGATATAGCGGAGATAGATCATCTATTTCTGATGTGACAGTCATAGGTTTGACTTCATCAGAATAGGGGATGGATCTGTTAAGAAGGTAGTAGGGTGTGATGTCCTGGTATTTGGATGACATACACAGAGTAGGAAGTGAAATTCCTATACTACGGTCGGTTATACTTCGGTTGTCACACAGTTGTTTCTCCACATAGGATATGGATATTATATCAGATATTCTGATTACTAGATCTATGGTTTTAGATCTAGATTTGGGTAGTTTCCCAATCTGGGTACTTAGACAGCATTCTAAAGGTGTTTTAGAATGGACGACTCCTGGCACGGTAGTGTATCTGCAGGTGATGGAGTCACCCTCTCTAAAGGTGTCTTACAGACTAAAGGGGAGAGAGATGTGCATGATTGGCAGATCACTTGCTTAGGCAATTGAGTCAATCATGAGATGTCAAGTACCACACCAGATGTTTTTTTTTTGCACGAGATGCAGTAAGTTGATATTAATCCTATCCTGGAGAAACGTTCGGAAGCAGTTTTAGAACAAAAGTGAATGTTCTAGGGATATGATAACGGCAGCCTCTTTCGGGGGACGGTTATCATTCCAGGCTTCCAAGGTGACCTGGATGACAGAGTGACTGTCAAGTGTTATAGTTTTCCCTCTGACGAGGGGCAGTATTTTGGACAGGTGGTCCAAGCGGATACTGAGGGAGGCATGGCGCAGGACACTGATTAAGTTCAGTTGACGATACAGTCTAAGAAGTTTGGATTTGGAGTTCATTTATGAACTAGGTCCCATCAGATATCCAGACATATTCTAAGATAGGTATTGCTCATTTCGGGAGATGGCTTTCTCCGCGAACTTGAGATAAAGAGAGACATAGAAAGAAACATCAAAGCGGATCCACTCACTGAGGCTATTCCTCGAACACAATAGTTTCGCAAACGGGCTTTGTGAGACTGATTAGTAGAGGAGTTGGGTGTTCGGTATCACACGGTCTGTGAGTATGCGACATCGCAATAATTAGCCTTGAGTGCAAGTGGGAGATTGTTGGATATAGTGCCCTCAGAGTCAATTATTGGATCACAGGCACGTGATTGCAATGATTGTGGGAGGACCTATACCGATAGGACAGTCTTACTCAAGATGATAGTATGCTATCTGGTTTATCTTTATCATCGTGTACTGCTTTAGGTGACCTTAGAGGTCACTATTACACATTGATAGAGCCCTTAGGATTCTTGCTTGACTACCAGCAGTATGATGGCGATCATATACGTGGGAGCTGGGGTCTATAAGCACATCCTTAAAGTGGTCCCTAGTCGTGGGAGTTTTCGAGACAGGGCATCGATACTCCAGAATAGACTAGTGTATACAGTTGAGACCCCGACGAGGGGCGGTGGCCGGTCTCACAAGCCATTGGTGTCAGTTGGTTCACCTAAGATGTATACAGGTGCTCATTGGGTTATGAGTACACCGGACAGGACTCGCCGGGAACATGCTAGTTGGTATTATACCTGACGTCAGATAGCAGTTCCCTGGTGACATGTGTACAGGTTAGTTCATCGACCCGAGATCGTCATTTGTCTCGTGTGAGTTCCTACTGTACTTTGATTACTACCCTACCACGGCTCAAAGGAGTCGTGCAAACAGGTTTTAGTTGGGTACAGTCCCGAGCCACATGGAGGCAGTGAGCGGATCGGCAGGGGTTTCGTCTCTCCCGGTATTGGGGGTGAGATCGCGCTGTGTTTAGGAGAGCCATTACACAAAGCCCTCGGCCGAGGTAGGAGATTTACTGGTAGGTATTCCAGTAGTATCTCAGGGTGTTCTGGGCTACACTCCGACACGACTTGTACCGCTTTTGGGGGTCTGACTTTTACCAACCCCCTAGGCCCGCCATGCGATACTCATAGACGAACGGACCGGATTGTACGGATATTGTTACTGACAGGCTCAGTAGGGTGTCAGGATGAGTTCGCTTATCGACCTCCCTTTTGGTCAATACTTGGTAGCCCGTTACATACGGCTAATACCTCTGACGTGCTAGTGGTTAAATCCACAGCCAAAGTATTGACGAGTCTTTAGAGTCCCCCACAGACAGTTTCTCAAGTTTCGGGCGAAACGTTGTAGAGGCCGTATGATATATGGCAGGGTTCGATCATATACGTACGGTATTGCACGGATCATTATCGGACGGATCATATTAGTGGGCTTTGGTTTAAGCCGGATCCTAGTATTAGATTTGTTGGATTACTTTAGTCTCATCGCATTCGCATTCAGTCGGAATGCGAATGCAAGTATGTATATACAGGTGAGGGGTATCCTTGTGATCCGTCACGAGTTTACTTTAGATGTTGCCGGATTTTTTTTGTTGGACCAAACATTTGGATTAGTGTTTGGATAATGGAATTAGTGAGCTAGAAATCATTATTAGATGCATTAATGTGACATAGACATATACTATGAGTCATGGTCTTTTTTTTAGCAAATGTGTCACATTAATGGATTGATTTGAGCCATGAAATGAGAAGGAGAGAGAGAGAGGGGCTGCCATGAATTGTTTTGCTCCCATATTATTCTTCTCACTCTCTCACTCTCATTATTCATAACATCACAAAAGAAAAAGAAAAGAAAAGCTCTCTTCTTCTTCTTCCTCTAGCTCTTTAGCTTTCATTAATGGCAACACCTTCAACCTCCATTCAAGCCATGGATGCAAGAGGCAAAGTGATCACAAACATTTTCTACAACATCTTGGACGCGTCGGCTAGCACACTTCGCGCCCGAGTTGCTTCGGATGAAGCGGGAGCCCGTAAAAAGACTTCTCGATGTGGTGCCCTTTCCGACGAGGAGATGAAGACCGGAGTTGCCGCGGGGAGCTTGGGATGGTGGCCAAAGACCGAAGGACACGGATCGCTCGGTATAGCATTCTATCCCATCTCTAGTTAGCTAGCATTAGGTTAATGGTCACGATCCGGGTTTTAAGCATATGATAGCGTCAGTTTTCAAGTTAAGAAAAATTTTCGTTTCCGCATTTTGACCTCGGAAAGACGGCCGGGGCGCTACCGTGGTCTTACAATATATATATATATATATATATATATATATATATATATATATATTGAGGAGTTAAACTCCTAAGATATTTTTGGAGCTGATCAAGGGGCTTCTCGCCTTGAGCCCTGGATCTTCCCTAAAGTGGGGTCTTTGGAGATGGGTCTCCTTCTTCCTCCTCTGTTGGCCGGCTCTTGAATAACAAGAGGGGTGAGATTTTAAAAATCTCCTCTTTTTAAGATCTGATAGAAGATCCAAGCCCCCCTTTGTGAGTTTTGTGGTGAAAAACCGTTTAGCTTTGGAAAGGAAGAGTAAAACTCTTGATTTAATTCAAAAGAAAGAAGAAAGTTTTAGAACCTTGAGGAAGAAGAAGATCACAGATCTTGATTCTTTTGGGAGAGAGAGATATTTTCATTATCTTTGCCTTTATAGGCTATACACTTTACACATAGCCACTTGGGCTTCACAAAATGGCATTTTGCCAATCCCATACCTCATGTGCTATTTCTTTTTGCACATAAGCCATGGGCTTTAAAAAAATTTGGCTTTATGCCCATTTTCCTTACATTTATTCATAGAAAATAAAAAAAGGAAATACACAAAAAATTATTTATTACAAAATTTTTATCTTGGCATGGGGGAGGCCGGCCGCTCCATGTTCGGGATCGACCCGGGCATTGGCCCACTTGACCTGGACTTGGGCCCACTTGGATTGGGGTTGACTTTGATTTTGACTTAGTCAACCGGGGTGTAAATTTCGACCCCAACATCAACATGAGAAAGTGTGAAAGTTTGGTACTGTTGATAAGAGTTAGAAGGGTGTATCCAATTTTCATAAGTAAGATTAGGATCAACATTGTGATATGAAGAAAATTAAGATTGGTTGAATTGTTGGCGACTGGGTTTTACAATTTGCTCAGCAATGGCCATGGGTTGAAAAGTTGCCATATTCGTCTCAAAAGGAGTATCAATATTTTTATATGGAAATGAGTGTAATTATTGTCCTAAGGGTGTTGGAGTAGTGGAAGATATGAAACTTTGGCTACAGGCCTTCGCAATATGCTCAGCAATAGACATGGGTTTAAAAGTTTTCTCACCAGCCTTAAGAGGATTATCAACATAAGAAGGTGTTGAATTTTGACACGGTTGATAGAAATTTGAGTGAGGTGTCCAACTGTTATTTCTAGAGCTCTCTATCCTATCCCTTAAAGAAATGGTGGGGTCGGAAGTTCTACCAAAGCAATAACAATATAAAGAAATATCCGGTTGTGTGTAGCAAAGCTCGCCAAGAATTGGTTAGTTTAGATTACCAATCATAAAAGAATGAAAAGAATTTAAGATGAAGAAAAAAGGGTGAAATGGTAATTATTTTTGTTAAGTCTTTTTTTGAATTTTTGAAATTGTTTTGATTAGAAAGAAGGACTCGACTCAACCAATCACAAATGTGCACAAACAATCCCTAGAGCTCGGGTCATCTAGGTCAACTCATTAGACCGCTCCTAAACTTCCAAAAGACAAGACGTAGGATAAATCCTCTATCGCCTCCTTATCTTACTTGCAGTCAGGTATGTGCCAGGTAAGTGGGAGGTATCCGCTATACGAATCACCGAAATAGCGGGCCTAATTAAGTAAACCATTTTCCTTAATCACACTTTCCTTAGACACCACAAGAAAAATGCGGATAAGCAATAGATTACCCACGACCCTTCCTTGTCCTAATTGAGCGCGATTGTCCTTAAAGCCTTGATCTAGATATTTTTTATTAATGTAGGGTGATGCGTATGCTTGTTTGTGATTTGTGGGGCCTAAGAAGGGCGATGAAATCCCCACCTAATATGAATTTGGGTTTCTTGCCCCTTAATGCCCGTTTTAAATATGCAAAATAATCCAAAATCTAAAACACGCAAAAAGATTTTTTTTAGCTGCGCTGTTTGCAAAGAATCCTGTAGGTAAAAACAGTTTATTGGAGTTTCAGAGGAGAGAAGAAGAAAAAATAATACCAGAAAAATTTGGGGGCCTGAATCCCCAATTCGGCCGCGGTTTAGCCACCAAATGCCCCAAATAACCGCGTTTTCGCTGCCTTTTGATGAGATCTCCCCTCCAACTTTTGGCACTGCACACTAATACTCCTCTGCTCCTATTTGACAGTCTCTAAATCTTTGTTGGTTCTCTCCAAGTGCTCCAGATTTTTTGCAAAACTCGTACAAGAATCGTTAAAAATACAAGATGCGGTTTTTATTTTTATTTGTATTTTAATCTTTTTTGTTTTTTAGAAATTAACCCGAATAACAAGAAAAATATTACTACCGTTTCTCCGACAACATCGCCATTTGATTGATTTGAAAATTTGAGTGTCTTAATTACCGCAATCAATAACAGTGTCGCAATAGCTAGCCGATAGTGAGTACGGGTCGTCCACAGGGAAATGGTGAATTACTTATCTTGTTTTAGAGGAGTTAATAAAGAAAGGTGGAATTTTTATCGTTTTCTACTAAAGAGATTTGAAAATTTATAAGAGAAAGGCTTGTAGAGTTTAAAGGATTTAGTAGTTAATGGATGGAGTTTTAAAAATAATTCTTTTTATCTTTTAATTATTTAATACTAGAGAAATAGCGATGAATGTGGATTAGAGTTCTTGGAGGGATTATGGTTTCCCTCTACTGACCCTTGTCATTCTATTGATCCCTATTTATGTCAAGCCTTCAACAAAGTGAGTATTAACGAGTCTCAAATCGTGGTCATGACTATCATGAATTGATAACACGCCTGATAAGAAGATTAAGACTCATTTTGCTAAAATTTATAAAACTTAAAACTTAAAAAGAAGTTGATAGATTTTGTTCATCTATTATACTACCCTATCCTACAAACCCTAAAAAGCGAGAATTTACTCGCTCATGGAGATAAACGAAGTAAACAAGGAAAGATTAAAGATTGATGAACCCATAAGAAATAAAAAAATTAAAATTGCGGAATGTAAATGCGGAAGGTAATGAGACAAGATAAAAAAATATACCTTTTATTGTATAAACACTTGCATTACAGATTTTGACTGCTGAAAAACTAAACTATAAACCCTAGCTTTCTCGAGAGATCTAAATTGCTTGATCAGTAAATGATCGGTAGATAAATAGATTCTAATTGCTCGGTCTTTTTAATAGGCACTACTTCAATAATGGGTTGCTCCTACGGATTTATCCGTAGGGGCAAACCACCGCCCCTACGGATATAGCCGTAGGGACACGAAATTAGCTCATATGTGCAAAGGCCGCAGGTGCAAGTTTTCGTCCTGAACATACCCCTACGGAATAATAATTACCCCTACGCCTTACTCCATAGGGACAGGTACCCTTACGGATTACTCCGTAGGGACATAATATTTATGTAATTTATTGTTTTATAAAATAAATTACTTGCCCCTACGGTATTATCCGTAGGGCCAACTAAATAGCCTTACGGTATTATCCGCAGGGCCTACTAAATGCCCCTACGGATACATCCGTAAGTCCGGATGAATGCCCCTACGGATAAATGCGTAGGGGCAAGTTTTACCCCCTGTTACTGAGTTCATAGGGACAAAATATCAGGTATCCTAATATTTTGTCCCTACGGCGAATTGTGTAGGGGCAAACTTTGCACCTACAGGTTAATCCGTAGGTGCAACAGAAGGCCCTAGGATTAATCCGTAGGGACAAAATATCAGGTTTCTTTTTGTAAAAAAAGGGCTTCCTGTTTTTTCCCCGTCTTGTGCACAATAATATATATATCATATAACCAAATACAGAAATATTCATAACCAACATCTCACGCATAATATATAAAAGAAATAAACAAACAGAATACGATATAAAACTAAATCATCGTGAACAAACAAACAACCACCAATATCGTCCAAAATTTATACAATATGTATCAGATAAGTACATACATCCTCAAAAATATAAATAAAGCTACCCTAGCCCAGTCCAGCTCCTCCATCTCTGATAATCTCCGTAATCTGGCGCATCTGATCCTCGGTGCAGCCCTGTGTCGTCAAAAACTCAACTAATGAAGGAGCGGACTGTGCGGGAGTCTGAGCGGGCTGTGGAGCTGCAGGAGTGGTCTGTGCAACCGCAGCCGAGGTAGTGGCTTGCAAAGCCGCGGTCGAAGGAGATGCATGTTCCCTCATAAAATATCAAGAAAAACCCCATTGGGGCATCACGTGCTCACACGTGACCAGGGGTCACGTGCTGACACGTGATGGATTACTGGGGATTCTGCTAAAATAGAATTAAATTCTAATTAAGCAGGCAATTAGTGGAGTCACGTGCCCACACGTGATGGGCCTTTAAAAAAACCCACTGAAGGAATTAAAAAGCATAATAAAACAACAAGGAAAGATCCCAATGGGGCATCACGTGTCTACACGTGACCAAGGGTCACGTGCTGACACGTGATGATTCCTTAGTTCTTTAAAACAGCAGAATTAAATTCTGGTTAAAATGTTTAATCAAGGGGGTCACGTGTCAACACGTGATGGGTTCCTAAGCACTTTAATTAATAGAATTAAATTCTATTTAAAATGATCAAACAGTGGGATCACGTGCCAACACGTGATAGGCTCTTAAGCCTTCTGAAATAATAGAATTAAATTCTAATTAAGAGGGAATCAAGAACCCTAACTGGAAAAATATTCCTCTAAATCTTTCCAAACAGAAAAGATTGTACTCTGTAAAGTGGAGAACCGTTGGATTAAAAATCCAATGGTGATTAAAAATCACCAATTTATAGAAAGCTTCTATACAAGGAAAGATTTCCCTGAAATTCACCAAGAATAACAAACAGAATATCTTTTGGATTAAAAATCCAATGGTGAATAAAATTCACTGAATAATCTAAAAGATCATGTTGGTTACAAAATCAATTAAAATCTTTCAATGAAAAATTGACTAAACAAACTGATTCTTTTCTTTCTCCTATAAATAGGAGCCAATAAGAGAAGAAGGGGGATCGATTTTTTGGAGAGAGAAATGCAACAAGAGAGAGAAAAAAAAGAAGAGAATTTAATTCTTCAGAGAGAAAAGAAGATTTCTTCAGAAGAGAAAGAAACCCTAAGTGAGAAAGGGGAAAGAGATCTAAGCTCCATAAAACAAAAGAGAATTTAATTCTCAAATTAAGAGTTTAACTCTTCTGAATAAGAACTTAGTTCTTCTTTTGGTTGAAGATCTGTAGAAGCAGATCTCCCCACAAGTTGAGAATTTAATTCTTATCGGGGAGATTCTGCCATGCAGATCTAAAACTTAGAGGGAGAATTGAGTTTAAGGAATTTAATTCCCCCAAATACTCAGGAATTTAATTCCTCCAACAGAAACAGGGTTTAACCCTTAAAACAAAAACTTAGTTCTTCCTCATGGTTGAAGATCAGCAGAAGCAGATCTCCCCACAAGTTGAGAATTTAATTCTCATCGGGGAGATTCTGCCATGCAGATCCAAAATTTAGAGAGAGTTGAGTTTAAAGAATTTAATTCTTCAATATACATCGGAATTTAATTCCTCAAAACAAAATTAGGGTTTAACCCTACCAAAGAATTTAATTCTCAAACAAGGGACTTAAATTATCCATGCACGTAAACCTGGTCACGTGGAAACACGTGACCCTTCCTTCAATGATCAAAAAAGAACGAATGAAACATGGTCACATGCCCCCACGTGACCCTTAAATAGACTCCTTAAGATGAGGAAGAAAAAGCTTGGAGGCAATGCGTCACGTGCTCATACGTGACCCTCAAAAATGAAGGGAATAAAGCCAAAGGCAATACTGATTTAGGGCACCTCACGTGTCCCCACGTGACTTCTGATTAAGACTTTTTTTAAAAAGGGCAAAAGAGGGAAAACAGAGGATTTAATACCTAATGCATTGGCACCATCACGTGCCCACACGTGATTACAGAGGCTAAGTGTTTAACACTTATTTGCAGATTTTGAGAGTAAAATAAAGGAGGTTTGGCCTAATTCTCAGGCGCCTCACGTGACCCCACGTGACCACCTCATTTTTATTGTTTAACACTATTTCGAGCGTTTTGTCCCTAGTGTTTAACATTGTTTTAAGCACATCACGTAGGAACACGTGATCGCCAAATATGTGCTAGTGTTTAACACTATATTCAAACTGGTCTTAGCCTAAATTGGCTGAGTCTTCCAGAGGCAAGATTCCCCTTCAACTGAACCTCAAAATTGATCAGTTCATATGATATGCAAAGTAAAGTCCAGAGCTATAATGAATGGTCGGTGCTCAGCCAAAGATAAAATGTTGTCAGAGCCCCAAACCCCTGTTTAGCATTGCTAAATAATGGGGGCTGAACCCAGACAATGATTCAACAGTCCAAACAAAGGTCTAACATTTCGAACCTAATTGGACTTAGCCCAAGTTGGCCATAAGTCCTCAATTCAGATTTAACTGAGCCAATGTGCTCATAATCTAATTAATTGATCTTAATTCCAAATTGGACTACAGATTTCCCAATCAACTTTGGTTCAAGGGTACATCTCTTCACTCCTTTGATATTTGTCGTTGTAATCCTTCAACGTCTTCAGAGAGGTGACGGGTCCTGATAACCAATCATTCTATGGACTGTGGGGTCCTTAAGCCCATGGAATATGATGTCCTTAACCTGGACCGTGGGGTCCTTAAGACCATGGACAATGATGTCCTTAACCTGGACTGTGAGGTCTTTAAACTCATGGACTATGATGTCCTTAACCTTTACAGACTATGATATCTTTAAACTAACATTGGACCACCATGTCCTTAAACTAACATTAGACCACCATGTCCTTAAACTGGTAATGGACCGCAAAGTCCCTAAACTAACCAATAGAGCCCAAATGCTCTTTTGTTGGATCTAAACGATCCCGTTAAGTTGATCTTAATCTAAAATTAGACTAACGTATCCTTAAAAAACGTTTAAGTTGATCTTAGTCTCAAATGAGACTAACGTATCCTTAAACCCAACCCCAAACCCAAATCTAAGAAAATACGGATTTGGACTAATCCACGCCCTACGGGCGACAACATAAATTAGTCTCCGTATACAATCCACGGGCAACCAAAAACAAAACAAACACCCACGACACGAAGTGACCATCTGGAGAAGGAGAAAGTGGTTACCGCGATGCGGTAGCGTAATTAACTGCAGGGGCTTGCGCCTGCAGGGAAGAGCGTCCCCACAATCAAAAACCCCTCAACGAGGGGGAATTTGACAAAGTCTGCTACATCGGTCGCATCCGTCTAAACCTCCGATACATGGTACCATAAATCAACTTGGCATCTTCGAAGAGGTGGACGGATAGCATCAATTAGCATCTGCCCCCAAATTCAGGCAAGACGAACCTACGCGGTTCCGTCTTTGTGTTTCGGAGGAGAATAGATTCTGGCACGCCCGGTGGGACCTTTTCCTCTTTCCACTCCACACATCGTATGTCGTGTTTGCGAACGAATTGCGGTTTAATATGGTTGCCCTTAGGTTCGAGGTACTAAGATTTGGTTTTTCTCTCGTGCAGAAAAAAGAACATCAATGGCCTCTAACTGCTCCAGCTGCAAGTGCAACTCCCGTTCCCCCTCATCTGGAGGTGTAACCTACGGGCCCCAAGCGGCCTCCCTTTTCACAATGCCAGTGGAGCAAGTAATTCAGGTCACCACTGGGTTGTTCTTCAGGACCATGCTCCCACCGATGAGCTTCAACGCCCCTGTACCATTACAAGAAGCTCCGAAGAGTTCGGTCTTTAATCGACTCACAACTACTGCGGCCCCTCTCAACGGGTCATTCAGCTCCAACGCCTCAGTCTTTGACAGACTGGGCAAAATCTCAGATGGGCCCCCACAATTCCTGAAGAGGTTATCCCAAAACGGATAGCCATTCCTGCTCCTGAAGCCGCCAAAGCGACTTCCCCTACTAAAAAGTCGGTCTTTGCAAGACTGACTGTTTCGGCTCTCGCTCCAAATGAAGTCACCAAGACTGTTCCTGCTCGAAAGTCTGCCTTCGACAGGTTGGCTATCCTCGCTCAGCGGACGTTCGTTTTTAACAGGCTGGTGCCAATAACAGCACCTGACCAGAACAGGAGGCACGATCAAGCCACCCCTATAGCTGAGCCAGTACCGTCGGCTCGACATGCTCGACGTCGCCACTGGCGCCGAATAAGGAAGGCTGGGGGCAATTCCCCTTCTGGATTGACTCCGCCGGCTCCAACGGTGGAAATTGATGCTGCTGTTCCAACTGGGAACAGTTTTAAACTACTTAACAGGGTGCGCGGGAATTCGCCAACTGCCGTGCTAAAAAAGTCTCCTCCGCCTGTTGAAAAGATCACAAAGGCGAAACCGGAGTAGCCCCCTCAGCGGCTGTCCTCCAAAGTTTACAAGGTCTGGTGTCAAGTCCAAGACTCGATAATTGATACAGATTACTCCCGCCGACAGAAAAAGATAAAGGTTCGGCAAGAAGAAGACCACCCTGTCATGCTACAGAAGGTGACAGCTACTTGGGTGCCCACTGCAACGGACCCCTCAACTTCGACCGCCCACAAGAGGAGAAGGCCGGAAAAAATCCCTGAGTCTGCGATGAATCGCAAGACCACTGGACCCAAACGCCCCAAGTCTGGGGGCATGGTAGTCCATACTGTTTATATGACATCCGGAAAAGAGGATAGCCATATCTCTATAGGTCATCGACCGCTTAAGCGATCCGTGACAAAAGCCCAAGAGCAGCAACATAAGCTTCCGGAAATGCTATAATGGTCACACTCACTGGGTTAAAAGAAAGTCCGGAGGCGTCATCAGAGCAGCTTCATGAACAGGAAACCGATGCTGACTTCCTCCGCAGAATCCTCGAAAAGAAGGACAGAGAAGCAGCGGAACAAGCGGCCAATATAAAACGAATGCCGCTTCTCTTCCAAGACATGGTCGGGATGATGATCTAGCCAGATCCTCCAGCTGAAGATCCTCCGATTATCCTTGAAGACGACCGAGGGGAGACGTCAAACCCTCTTCCGGCTTATTCAGCAGCCAAAGAGGAGACCATCTCAAAAACCGCCCTGGATGATTACATCGCTCGGCAGATACGAGTCCATCAGGCGAATGAAGCGGCTGGGCAAATTGTTAAGACTGGGCGACCCTATCCGGGTTGGTACGACCAGATAAAGTACCCACCGGGATACACGATCCCCAAATTCCACGTATATAAGGGGACGGGAAATCCACACCAGCACGTTGCTCAATTTAGGGCTCTGTGCGGCAACACCGGAGGTGACGATAAACTGCTACTTCGCTAGTTCGTCGGCAGTTTGTCGGAGACAGCGTTTGAATGGTACTCTGAACTCCCGAACGACTCTGTCAAGACATTTGCAGAGATGGAGTTGCTATTCACCCAGTGTTACGAAAGCGCTAGCGAACGCACCCCAATCACGGCATTGATCAATGCCAGGGTGAAACCTGGAGAAACATGGGTTCAGTATGCAATATGGTGGTGGAACTTATGGTCGAAGTGCGAGCAGCGCATCGAAGAAGCGCCTGCGGTAGGCATGTTTGTGGGTACTCTCGACCTTCAAGCGACCATCTCCCAATTCATGATGTTTTTCAAGCTAACCACTTTCCAGTCCTTGATTGATAAGCTGGCTCAAATGGACCAGATGGGCCACAGGCCTTCCTCTTCGAAGCCGGAGCCGCGAAATGAAAAAGGGAAAGGAAAAGCGACCTTCGTCGCCAATGCTCAACAGCAGCCCAGTGGTCCAAAATTAACCGATCGCCTAGACGAGAGACGGAGATTCTATAATGAGAAAATAAAGCGCCCTTATCCGTTTCCCCGGGACAAAACGAGGAGATTGTTCGAGTTGGCGGTGCGCAACAGGCTCATTAATTTGCTAAGTCCAAAATGCCCATTGCAACCCGGTGAGGCTAATAATCCCAATTATTGCCCCTATCACCAAACGATAGGCCATCCAATTGAATATTGCTTCGTCTTTAAAGGTTGGATCGAAGACCAATACCAACAGGGCAAGTTTGCACTGTCCGAGAATTGGAAAGTAAGCCCGCCACAGCCGCACGCTCTTAAAAGGACGGACACACCGGGGGCATCATGCTCTTTTCTAGAAGAAGCTCCATGGGAGGTCGTTCTTTCAGCCAAGACTAAAAGAATGCTAAAGGATCTCCAAACATGTCCAGCAATCAGGTGGAAAAATACACTGGAACCCGAGATCATCAAGGGAATGCTGAAATCACGCCCAACTCTAAAAATTGGTGGTAATAGTCCAAGCGCTCACACCCAGCCGTCAAAGTCTTCGAAGAATAAGAATAAGACCAAAAAGCCCGTGAAGCTTAATGACGAGCGCATGGACCTACAAAAACATATCGACGCGCTGGAAGAATATAACCAGAAGGCGCGGACCCCAGTCACACTCCAAGAATTTCTCAGCCACATCCTTGAGGACGGAGATGACGACAATGGAGAAGACTCGTCGGATGAGCCTGAAGATTATGTGGCAAGCTGCCATGTGACCTATCATTCGTCGATAGACGATGAAGAAGCTCCTTTCACAGAGAAACTGGGGGTAGATCTTGAGCCGGAACTTCTAGGACCATCAGACGAAATGATTGATGCGTTCCTAAACAAAGCTCTTTTGAAAAGCAAAACTGATCGAGAGCATGAGATTGCCATATTTGAAAAGGCCAAACGCCGGCGACTGGACGAAAGGGTTAAAACACTCCCACTAGATCAAAGTACATCCGCCGCAAATAAAAGCAGGTTCAAGACGAGGAAGAGGTTAGCCAAAGCCATATCGATGGGAATGAAGCCGCCACCCTCCGAAGGAAACACTCCTGATGAAGCGGATATACATCCTAACTACTGCTTATATCATTGAAAGATTGTGCACCCCACCGAAGAGTGCAACGCTTTTAAAAGCTGGTAGCAGGGATATGTTGCTCACCGACAACATTTTAAGCGGATGAAACGCAAAACTTGTCGGGAACAAATAAATACGACCGATCCAGAGAAAGCGGATGAAACGCAAAACTCGTCAGTGAACTGTTATCTGAAGAAAGGGTGGCTATGCTAAAAGACGTGCTCATGCAGTATAAAGATTGCTTCGCATGGAACGAATCAGAGATGCCGGGACTCGATCCAGAGATTGCCGTCCACAAATTGGCGATATCTCTATACGTCAAACCAATCAAACAAGCACCGAGAAGAATGCGGCTCGAGCTTGCAATGAGCATCAACGCCGAGGTCAAGAAGCTAATCGACTCCGGTTTCATCCAAGAAGTTCAGTACCCCGACTGGATTGCCAACATCATCCTAGTGATGAAGAAAAATGGAACGGTGCGCATATGTGTGAACTTTCGAGATCTCAACAAAGCTTGCCCAAAGGACGACTTTCCAGTACCGGTCACTGAGCTGATGATAGATAATATGTCCACTCACGAAGTTTTCTCCTTCATGGACGGCTCATCAGGATACAATCAGATAAAGATACGTCCTGAGGACCAGAAGCATACCGCTTTCCGGACCCCTTTGGGCATATTCTGCTACAAGGTGATGCCCTTCGGTCTAAAGAACGACGGTGCCACCTATCAGAGGGCCATGACGAAGATCTTCGATGACCTCATACATGAAATCGTCGAATGCTATATCGACGACCTCGTAGTTAAAAGCAAATCATACGAGGAATATTTAGAGCATCTGAAGATCGTGTTTCAGCGCCTTCGGAAATACAACTTGAAGATGAACCCTCTCAAGTGCGCGCTCGGAGTTTCCTCGGGCAAGTTCCTAGGATTCATCGTCCGACACCGAGCCATCGAAATAGACCCATCGAAGATCAAGGCGATCATGGAAATACCTCCGCCAAGGACTCTCAAGCAATTGCGGTCTCTCCAAGGGAAATTCGCATATATCCAGCGATTCATAGCTAATCTCTCCGGCAAGTGCCGTCCTTACAGTCACCTAATGAAGAAGGGGACCCCGTTCGTATGGGATCACAAATGCCAAAGCGCACTGGACGAAATCAAGCAATACCTGCAAAATCCGCCAGTGCTGACTGCTCCGGTCAAGGGAAAGCCTCTCATTCTGTATACAACCGCCCTTGAGGGTTCTTTAGGCGCGCTATGGGCATAAGAGAATGACCAAGTACTATTTGAGTCGAGTTCTCCTGGGGGCAGAAAACAATTACTCTCCTATTAAAAAACACTGCCTGGCGTTGATCTTCACGATAACAAAGCTCAGACACTATGCGTTGGCACATGAGGTCCATTTCATATCAAAGGTGGATCCTCTCAAGTATTTGATGTCAAAGGCTATATTAACGGGACGTCTCGCTAAATGGGCCCTGCTCTTAATGGAATTCTCGGTGATATACCGACCCCTCAAGGCAGTGAAAGGCCAAGCCATCGCCGACTTCCTCACTGAGCATCCGATACCTGTTGATTCTCCATTGAACTGCGAATTGCCCGACGAGAACGCGTTTGACACGATCGACAGAGAGAGAAGAGAGAATGATACCCAATGGGAACTCTATTTCGATGGAGCATCTTCCATGAAGAAGCGCAAAAAAAGCACCCCCATAATCAAATCAGGGGTAGGCCTCATCTTCGTAACTCCACAAGGAGGGATAATGCGCTTTGCCTTCTCCTTAACAGAGCCAAGGACAAATAATGAAGCCGAATATGAACCTTTGATAGCAGGTCTTAAGATCGCTGTCGACATGGGAATCGAGAACCTTCTTATATACGGAGACTCCCAGCTGGTCATTAGTCAAGTAAATGGCGACTATCAAACGTGCAAGCCAGAGTTGGTGAAATACGGCGAGAGAGTGCAGCAACTGCTGACTCAAATCCCTGCCTATGCCCTGGAAAGCATACCGCATGCGGAAAATAGCAAGGCGGATGCATTAGCCAAGCTCACTAAAGAACTAGCCGACGAAAACCTCGATGATGTGAGGATCGTTGTGCAAAGCCGTTGAGTTCTCGCACCGGCAGAAATATCTCCGGAATCTTCCGAAGAAAAGGGAACGATAGAGCAAGCAACCCTACAAATAAAAGACCAGGAAAAGGCTAAGGATTAGAGAGAATTCTTTATAGACTACTTCAAATCCCGTCGAACACCTGAAGATGCGTCCTCAAGACATCAGCTCATGAAACGAGCTCTGTCTTTCGCCTTCGTCAATGATACTCTGTATAAGAGATCGTTTGACTCCCTGTGGCTAAGATGCCTGGGACCTGAAGAGGCAAGGAAAGTCGTCCAAGAAACTCACGACGGACTCTGCGGTTATCACCAAGCCGGGCCGAAGATGAAACTGAAGATCAAAAGGATAGGCTACTATTGGCCCACGATGATCCAAGACTGCCTTGAATACGTGAAGCAGTGCCACTCGTGCCAGATTCACGGGGACTTTATCCACCAGCATCCAAATCCACTACATCCAACGGTGGCTAGCTGGCCATTAGAAATGTGGGGAACTGACATAATCAGGCCCATTGAGCCAGCATCGTCTAGAGGACACCGGTTCATATTGGCAACGACCGATTACTTTTCTAAGTGGGCAGAAGCCATACCGCTAAGAGAAGCGAAGACGGAGAATATCTTCTATTTCTTCAGGACACATGTCATTTACCAGTTCGGCACTCCGCGACGGATTATCTCCGATAACGGGCCAGCCTACAGAAGCCACAAAATCAGCCGCTTCGAACAACAACATAACATAGACTGGAGATATACATCGGTCTATAATCCCCGAGCTAACGGTCTAGCTGAGGCTTTCAACAAGACTTTGACGAAGATCGTGAAAAAGACGGTGTCTCGAAATAAGAGGGACTGGCACAAGAGACTGCATGAAGCTCTCTGGGCATATCGAACTACTTTCAAAATAGCCACGAACACAACGCCGTACGCATTGGTATTCGGCACAGAATCGGTACTCGCTCTCGAGATAGAGTTACCCTCTCTACGAGTGGCGGTTCACTATGAGCTAACAAACGAAGAAAATGCTCACCTTTGGCTTGAGGAGCTCGATGCCCTTGATGAAACCCGGCTCATGGCGCAACAGAATCTAGAGGATTATAAAGCAAAGATGACGCGCTCATATGAATGATTGACTAGGCCGAGAACATTCCGTCAAGGCGAACTCGTGCTAGTGGTCAAAACACCTATGATCCCCAATCGTGCCAAACGGGGGAAATTCGAGCCGAACTATGAAAGCCCGTATATCATATACAAAGTTTACCAGAGTGGAGCCTATCTACTCATGGACATGCATGGTGAAAGACCTTTTAGGCCAATAAACGGTCGCTTCCTGAAAAAATACTACGCCTAACGAGTCACGGCCTAGGTCAACGATAGATGACGACGCCTATGTCCGCTCGCTATCTTCCTAAGCCTAAACTCTATAAGTAGTAACCGGAAATCGGACCGAAACGTCCTTAAACTAACGATGGACCGAAATGTCCTAAAACTAACAATGGACCGAAATGTTCTTAAACTGATGATGGACTACTATGTCCTAAAACTGGCTGTTGATCGAGACGTCGAAAAACTACTACAGACCGCAGCATCCCAAGGCTGACAAAAAAAAATAAAAAAATAATTTAAAAAAAAAAAGAAAACGGTTTGTCCATAAGCAAAGTGGGCACAGATGAAAACCCGAAAGGGCTCCATGAGTAAAAACAGCAGGGCTACCGGCGAGTTTTGTGAAAACCCGAAAGGGCGCAATCTCGTTAAAAGACACTTGCAAGGCCCTCCCGACCTTGTAAGGAGAAAATTACCTGCGTGAGATCCTTACGACTCACAAAGGAGCGACACACTTAGGGATCCCCACGATTCCTGAGGAGAAATTACACTTATGAGATCCTCACGACTCGTAAGGAGATGCCCCCTATGAGACCCTCACGGCTCATAGGGTTCAAAAGCCTTAAGTTACAGAGATCTGAACCTGTTCTTAAGCTATCACAATCTCTAATTTTGCCCTACAAGCGTCTCGATATCGACCCTTGTATACAATCTACGGGCGCGAATAAACATTTCCCTAACAAGAGTCCCACCAGAGACTGGGGATATGCTCAGATGGCAAAAGACATTTGTAAGTCCTCTCGACTTACAAGGAGAAAGCACTCTTGTAAGATCCTTACGACTTATAAGAGACCATACACTTAAGACTCCTCACGATTCTTAAGGAGAAAACGCACCTATGAGATCCTCATGACTCGTAGGGAGAAATACCTTTATGAGACCCTTACGGCTCATGAAGTCAAAAGCCTTAGTCAACAGGGTCTTAACCCAGTTTGCTAAGCCACCTTTGTTCAACATCGACAAAGGCAAATGATGATTCGCTCCTGGCAATATCCCAGTTGTAGCGATGCTGATGCCTAAATCGATATCAAATCCTAAACTCGCAGCGAAAAGTCAGCGAGCCACAAATGCATATGAAATAGCCGAAATGATTAGACAACTTGCAAATCAGCAAGTAAAAATGTATGCATGCAAAATAGCCGAAATGATTGAGCAACTCGCAATAAAAAGCAGCGAGTAAATAAAACAAATAGCCGAAATGGTTGGGCACCGCGAAAAATAGCCGAAATGATTGGGCAATCGCTACTTCCGCGATATAAAAGCTGAAATGATAGAGCATCGCGGAAAGAAAAGTATATAAAATGAAACTTTTTTGCCCTATAGGTGAGATCACATCGATCCCTGTATACAATCCAGGGGCACAAATTAAGAGGGAACCATACCTTCCCACCAAGCTCCATCAGAAAAAGAAGCCACATCTCGATGGTTCACAGACAGCCTGGAGATCATCTCAACATTCATCTCATTACAACAGACGCAACATCAACAAATCGAAGCTGCGGCGAAGTTCCCAGTTCCATGACTCGACGATGCACAGACAACAGAGAGTCAATCCCTCCTGGTCCTTGCGGAACACGGCTTATGTCAATCCTGACCCCGCGGGAAGCATCCAGAGCAAATCCTGGTTTCGTGGAACACGGCTTATGTCAATCATGACCCCGAGGGAAGCGTCCAGAGCGGAACCTGGTCCTTGTGGAACACGGCCTATGTCAATCCTGACCCCGCGGGAAGCGTCCAGAGCAAATCCTGGTTTCGTGGAACACGGCTTATGTCAATCCTGACCCCGTGGAAAACATCCAGAGCGGATCCTGGTCCTTGTGGAACACGGCTTATGTCAATCCTGACCCTGTGGGAAACATCCAGAGCAAATCCTGGTTTCGTGGAACACGGCTAATGTCAATCTTGACCCCGTGGGAAGCGTCCAGAGCGGATCCTGGTCCTTGCGGAATACGGCTTATGTCAATCCTGACCCCGTGGGAAGCGTCCAGAGCGGATCCAGGTCCTTGCGGAACACGGCTTATGTCAATCCTGACCCCGTGGGAAGCGTCCAGAGCAAATCCTGGTTTCGTGGAACACGGCTTATGTTAATCATGACCCCGTAGGAAGCGTCCAGAGCGGATCCTGGTCCTTGCGGAACACGGCTTATGTCAATCCTGACCCCATGGGAAGCGTCCAGAGAAATCCTGGTTTCGTGGAATACGGCTTATGTCAATCCTGACCCTGTGGGAAACGTCCAGAGCGGATCCTGGTCCTTGTGGAACACGGCTTATGTCAATCCTGACCTCGTAGGAAACATCCAGAGCAAATCCTGGTTTCGTGGAACACGGCTAATGTCAATCCTGACCCGTGGGAAGCGTCCAGAGCGAATTCTGGTTTCGTAGAACACGACTTATATCAATCCTGACCCCGTGGGAAGCGATCTAGTGAACAGTTTGATAGACTAGAGACCTAGGATCAGGTTGCCTCTTTACGGGTCTCGGCTTAGAGCGGATCCTGGTTGTAAATCCCCGTTTCCTTCAATAAAGTTTTCCCTATTTTTCCCAAGTTCCCGATATCATTTCTTTTTCCGTATCATTATTTTTGTGTGAGGATTAGTGCGTAAGTTGTAGTATTTATTTTCTGAAAACCAATTCGGAAAACCAAACCCAAACCAAAACTAAAACAAATAAAATATTTTACTAAACCCCAAACCCAAACTGTATTTCAACCTCCGGCCCAACAAATTAAATAAAATATTAACTTTTAGATTTAAGCCTGGCCTATCCCATCTCCTCAGCCCAAGGAAATTAATTAAAACACAAAAGAAAACCCCGGCCCACTTCCTTCAGCCCGTTTCCTCAGCAACCCGACCCGGCCCATACCCTAACCCTTCTTCTCCCAACGTCTCTCCCTTTTTCCCGCTCCCTGTTCCCTCGATCCGCTTCCTCCGCCAACGCCCGCGCCCACGCCTACGTCGTGCGCCGTTACCCCTCGCGATCCCCTCAACGTTCTCCCCTCGTCTCCCCTTACTCCTCACTCTCTCAAAACTTTCCAACTCTCGAACCTCCTCCTCTCTCTCAACCCACCAAGAAACCCACTGCCAACTTCATCACCCGCTTCCCTCGACGACGAAGACGACGACTGCAATCCCTATTCTTCCTCCCTCACACTCTTCTCTCCAGAAACTCACTCCTCACGAGCCCTTGCACCCACCAACCGAGTCCTCTGCACTCCCAAACCCACTGCACCCGAGCTCAACCACCACCCTGCACCATCGACGCCGGCGATCTCCCCATCATGTCGTCGATCTCTACACTCTCTTCTCCCCAGCCTCATCTCCATCACGACAACCAACCCGAGCCCACTACCTCTCTCTCTCACTGTCTTTCTCAAAACCTAAAAAAATACCATAACCCAAGCCTCGACACCCTGCTGCCATCGCCGGAGCGCCGCCGCCGACCGTCGTCGACCCCAGCACATTCCAGGCCAACCACAGAGCACCACCTCCGCTTCCAGCAAGCACTTGACGTCTCCGGGCAACTTCGACGTCAAACCCGAATCGCGAGCCGAGGCCGTGCATCCAATTCACGCCATTCGTCGCGCGTTCGTGACGTTACCGTCGCCGTGCATCCCCGAAACATTTCCAGGCAAGTATTTTACTTGCTACATGCTAATATATTCATGTTACAAACTTAAATCGTATAGATTACAAATTTACAATTTCCGGTAGATTATGTGGCATACATGTTCGATACATGATCCCAATGAAAATACTCACCTAATTTGACGGAATTGGATTGTTTATGTTGGCCCATATAGTGCCGAATATCTTGTATAAGTCTTACTGGAAAATACGACTGTTAGTGACTAAAATGAATACCCCCAAATATACCGGTAAAACTAGAAATTTCCCGTATCTGAAAATGGTTAAGATCACCGTAAATTACGTACATATTGAAATAATGCGTTCGAGGGCTTAAATCTAAGCCGACTCGACGAACTTTAACCCTATGCAAGTTTCTAATGGTTTCTGTACTGAAATTGAGACGATATTTGGATCAGAGTGCGGCTCTGGACTGCAGTCCAGAGCGACTCTGATTACTATTTACTGTCCCGTAATGCGTGCCACCTTGTTTCCTGAACTTGTACATTGCGGAACTCTGCAGTTTATTAAAGGTGAATCTGTTAGCTAAATAACGCAAGTGGTTTCATTCCGTTTCATGGTCGTTTGCTATTTAATTTGTAAATAAAAAGGGCAGGACGTATAACAGTTCAGAACAGGACATACTAATGTTAAACAGTGTATAACTTTCGACGTACAGACGCGATTGAGGATCCGTCTGTTGCTTTGTATACCCTATTGAAAACCCTAGATTTTATTCAAATGTAGCATCGCTAAATTCTAAACCCAACTGGGTGAAATTCGTGTCGCGAAACGGACGTTCAGTTCAGAAACTGAATTTCCAGCCGCGAGCACTTAAAATGAAACGGCTGTATCTTGAATACCGGGAACCCGATCGAACTGAAACTAATTTTGATGAACTTCTGACAGAGTGTGCTATTTATTGTATTTGTATCATTTCGTTAAATTCCGAACATATGAATTTATGCAAATTTTGTAAGTTGATGACGTGCATATTGGTTCATAACATACTTGGCTTGTTAATGGCATACATACACATATCTTACCCCATTTGCCATATACACAGTGTTAGTGTGTGTTAGTGTTCAGTGGACATTGCATTATTGTGCGTGATTGATATTGGTTTAGGAGTGACGAGTACACCAATGGAAAGTGAACATTCGTGACAGTGATTGATACTGTGAACAGTGATAAAACCGTGTCATTGGTATACTTATACACGACTAAATCAAAATCATAAATAGTGTAAACCTGGGGAAAAGGGAGAAATCGAAGTGGAAAGAGAATCGTATTTAGTGGGACCGTGTTTTAGAGGATGATCATTCGAGCAGTGATATATATAGTAGGTAGGATCTAGCGATCCGGCTGACAGGGTTATGTCCCGGGCATATGGGCCGTTGTCTCGGGTATGTACTAGACTCCTGTTAAACATGATCCTCCTTTCCACTATACGATTTCAAACATGACCTAGAGACTGATAGGGACACAGATCATACTTTGCATCATATAGTGACATAGCGATTACACGCATTGTACCTTCACTGTTATTATCTCATTTACATGTTTCATCTCATTATAATATTATTGCTATTGTGTCGCTCTGACGACCTGAGTATGCATGCTCAGATTCCGTGGAAGAACCAGCGCAGGAGACGCATTTACCTTTCGAGCTGACGGAGATCTAGTCTGGTGTACTTTCTTTCTTTTCTGCTTTCCATAAAAGAGATCGTGTAATTGAATTTGGTTAGTAACTCTTCTTGTTATTTGTAATTTGTGAACAATGGATTTTAATGTAATGATTTAGTGATGTAATTCCTTTACTGTTGTGCTTAATTACTGATTACTATGTAATGCTAGAAGCCAAAGTGTAACTACGGCGGGATTATTCCTTGACCGTAGGAGCATGGCTGGCCTAGTCATACCTCGTTTTCCGTATTTTGGGAAGCGGGGCGTGACATGGTTTTGTTGGTATCAGAGCCGTGTTTAGTAACAAGGGATAACATTAACTATACCGTATTACATTATTTTTCATTTCACCATTCCTGATTTTCATCCTTGAATCTAATCATATCCTTTTGAATCGTCCAGCGATATGACGTCCCCGAACGACCCCTCCTCGAACTCCAGTTCTTAGGACCGCACGGAAAGAATACTTAGTGCACTGACCTCTCTCGCGGAAGCTCAGGAGAGGAAGACAGACTTACTCGCTGAGGGACTCAGGGAGATTACCGCCGCAGGAGGACCCTCCGCACTCATTACAGCCCCCGAGGGCACTACCCCACCAGCTTATCATGCTAGGGCTGGTACCGTATCAGATTTCCAACAGTTGCATCCAGCTGCATTCACAGGGCTAGCTGAACCCCTTAAGGCCGAGCAATGGTTAGTGAACATGGAGAACTTACTGATAGCCGCCAGGGTTCCAGATGAAGATAGGGTGGACGTAATAAAGATCCTATTGGAAGATGAAGCCCGTACATGGTGGTCAGTGGAAGAAAGCAGGCTGGACAGGCCGATTGAATGGGGCAAATTTAAGGAGTGCTTCCTAGATCATTATTTTCCTTCCACTGCCAAGGCAGAGATGGAGGAAAGATTTATTCTATTGAAACAGAATGGACGTCCAGTGGACGTATATGCGGCAGAGTTCAACCGTCTGAGCCGTTTTTCTCCATACATGGTCACCTCAGAGGCCACCAGGACCAGACGCTTCTTGCAGGGGCTTGATTTCGAGTTGCAGCAGTTGATTGCATCACTGGAGTTGCAGACTTTCGCACAGGTACTCAACGCGGAGAGATTCAGGAGCAATTGATCAACAAGTTCAGGAAACCCCCAGTCGTTCCAGCACGTACCCCTGCACCTTCTCGAGGAGCCATACCGGTTCACAGGCCTGGAACGACACAAATGAAGCGCCCGTTCGTGCCACAGCATCGCCCCCAGAGACAGAACGTAGTTTGCGGCTACTGCGGTAGAGATGGGCATACCCGGAAGGACTGTCGCCGCGCCAAGGGACAGTGCCTGATTTGCGGATCCAGTCAGCACAGGATTAGCGGTTGCCCTGAGCGAGTAGAGATTCAGGGAGGTTCTGGACCGTCGCAGCAGAGGCCACAGGAGCAGAGGCAACCCATTACAGGTCGCGGTCAGGGACGGGCTTTCACCTTGACCGCTAAGCAGGCAGAGGCGTCAGGATACGTTGTTACAGGTACTCTACTCGTACATTCCTTACCAGCTAGAGTACTATTTGATTCTGGAGCATCGCACTGTTTCTTGTCTGAGCATTTCACTGATACGCACTCCATACCACATGAACCACTAACCAAGGGCTGGGAGATACATACGGGTAATGGCATTATAATATCTAGTCGAGAATGTAGATCATGTCCGGTGGTAGTGTGTGGCAGGGAATTCTATGCGAATTTCCTTCTGATTGGGACAGGCAGTTACGACGCAATTCTCGGGATGGATTGGATGAGTACCTTCCATGCAGTTATCGATTGCCGTGCAAGGAATGTGATCTTCCGCATTCCCAATCACCCGGAGTTTATTTTCGAGGGTGGAAGCGAATCTTTGGAGCCAGCCAAGTACAGAGCCAAGCCCAAGGAGCTGACAGCTATGGAGATTGATGAGGGCCCAGCCCCAGAGATGGTTCGGGACTTTCTGGACGTATTTCCTGAAGATCTACCAGGTCTACCACCTCCTCGCATCTTGGAGTTCTCGATCGATTTGACTCCAGGTACGGCCCCAGTATCCAAGGCCCCATACAGAATGGCGCCAGTTGAGTTGACGGAGTTGAAGAAGCAACTTGAAGAGCTATTAGAGAAGGGATTTATTCGGCCGAGCGCTTCACCGTGGGGTGCACCAGTTCTATTAGTAAAGAAGAAGGATGGATCGCTGCGAATGTGTATAGATTATCGGGAGCTGAACAAGGTCACAATAAAGAACAAGTACCCAATCCCGCGCATCGACGACTTATTCGATCAGCTAAGTGGGGCCAAGGTATTCTCGAAGTTGGACCTCCGTTCCGGATATCATCAAATCAGAGTAGCAGCTGAGGATGTATACAAGACGGCTTTCAGGACCCGATACGGACATTACGAGTTCCTTATGATGCCGTTTGGTGTTACCAATGCCCCAGCAATATTCATGGACTTGATGAACAGGGTATTTGCAAAGTACTTGGATACGTTTGTCGTTGTGTTTATCGACGACATACTTGTCTACTCGAAGGCCCGGGAGGAGCATGCAGAACATTTGCGCACGGTTCTACAAATTCTTCGGGAAGAGAAGCTGTATGCGAAGCTAAGCAAGTGTGAATTCTGGCTCGACAAGGTTCAGTTTTTGAGACATATTGTTTCGGGCGAAGGCATCTCAGTGGACCCGGCAAAGATAGAATCTGTCCGAGATTGGCCAACGCCGAAGTCAGTGGCCGAGATTAGGAGTTTTCTGGGATTGGCGGGTTATTATCGGAGATTCGTCCAAGACTTCTCAAGAATCGCTGAACCATTGACGAGACTAACACGGAAGGATGTACCGTTTGCGTGGACAGAGAAGTGCACTCAGGCATTTGACAAGCTGAAGCAGAAGTTAACCACGGCGCCTATTCTTACAGTACCAGATGATTCCGGTGGTTTGGTGATATACAGTGATGCCTCAGGGAAGGGTTTAGGCTGTGTTCTGATGCAGCATGGCCGAGTGGTTGCTTACGCCTCTCGACAACTAAGAAATCACGAGAAGAACTATCCTACGCATGACTTGGAGTTAGCTGCGGTAGTCTTTGCATTGAAGATTTGGAGGCACTATCTATTAGGCGAGAAAGTGGAGGTATACACGGATCATAAAAGTTTGAAGTACGTCTTCACTCAGAAGGAACTAAACATGAGGCAGCGCCGATGGCTAGAGCTGATGGCAGATTATGACTTGGACCTTCAGTATCACTCGGGGAAGGTGAATGTTGTACCAGATGCGCTCAGTCGCAAGCCAGCGGTCATGATGTTGACCGGTCAGAGGAGCATTATTGAGGACTTTCGAAGACTCGAGCTTGAAGTCGTTACACCGGGCGCACTCAGTCAACTTTGGCAACTACAGGTGCAGTCTTCTCTGGTGGATCGCATCAAGGCTGCATAAGCGGATGATCCCCGATTGCAAAAGTTCAGAGCGCAAGTGGAAGCCGGGCTGAGAACGGACTTGATTATACATGAAGATGGCTCTCTGAGATTCGGTAGCAGACTCTGCATACCCAAGGGAGATGTCTGAGAAGAAGTACTGGCTGAAGCGCATAGTTCAGCTTATTCTGTGCATCCGGGAGGTACGAAGATGTATCGAGACCTAAAACAGCACTTTTGGTGGAACGGAATGAAGCGGGAAATTGCGAGGTTCGTATCCAGGTGCTTGGTAGGCCAGCGGGTGAAGGCGGAGCATCAGAGGACAGCGGGATTGTTACAACCACTGCCGATACCAGAATGGAAGTGGGAGCACATTACCATGGATTTCGTGACGGCCTTACCACGGAGCCCTACGGGCAATAATGCCATTTGGGTTATCGTCGATCGCCTCACGAAAGCTGCACACTTCATACCATTTCGAGTAGGACAGTACACAGAGTCGCTGGCAGAGAGATATATGCAGGAGATTGTGCAACTTCACGGTGTTCCAGTCAGCATTGTGTTAGATCGGGACACCAGATTCTTGTCGCACTTTTGGAGGAGCCTACAGGAGAGCTTGGGTACCCGCCTCAAATTCAGCACAGCTTATCACCCGCAGACGGATGGACAATCCGAGCGTACAATTCAGACGCTCGAGGATATGTTGAGAGCCTGTATGTTGGACTTTCAGGGTTCCTAGGAGGACCATCTGCATCTAGTCGAGTTTTCTTATAACAACAGTTATCAGGCTAGCATTCAGATGGCCCCTTTTGAAGCACTTTACGGGCGGAAGTGTCGATCCCCAGTATGTTGGGATGATGTGGGAGAACGAAGATTACTGGGCCCCGAACTCATTGTTCAGACAGTCGACAAGGTCCAAATGATCAGGCAGCGTAATAAGACGGCTCAGGATCGACAGAAGAGTTGGGCAGATACCAGCAGGAGGGCACTAGAATTCGAAGTCGGAGATCACGTGTTCTTGAATATTTCCCCAACTCATGGAGTTATCAGGTTCGGAGGTCGGGGAAAGCTCAGTCCCCGTTTTATCGGACCTTTTGAGGTGCTAGAGCGAGTAGGAGAGGTGGCCTATCGACTTGCATTGCCTCCATCGCTAGCTGGTGTGCACAATACCTTCCACGTGTCACAATTGCGGCGTTATGTTCGGGACGAGGGCCATGTCCTGGACTATTCGGAGCTAATTTTGAGTACCGATCTATCATACGAAGAGCAGCCCACTACCATTCTCGACCGCAGAGAGAAAGTGCTGAAGAATAAGGTCATTCCGTTAGTCCGAGTGTCTTAGGGCGGTCGTTACCCAGGGGAATCTACCTGGGAGTGGGAGGAAGATATTCGCGCACGTTTTCCACATCTCTTTATTTAGTACTTTTGTTTCTTTGTATCCTTGTTAAATTTCGAGGACGAAATTTTTGTAAGGGGGGTATGATGTAAATCCCCGTTTCCTTCAATAAAGTTTTCCCTATTTTTCCCAAGTTCCCGATATCATTTCTTTTTCCGTATCATTATTTTTGTGTGAGGATTAGTGCGTAAGTTGTATTATTTATTTTCTGAAAACCAATTCGGAAAACCAAACCCAAACCAAAATTAAAACAAATAAAATATTTTACTAAACCCCAAACCCAAACTGTATTTCAACCTCCGGCCCAACAAATTAAATAAAATATTAACTTTTAGATTTAAGCCCGGCCTCTCCCATCTCCTCAGCCCAAGGAAATTAATTAAAACACAAAAGAAAACCCCGGCCCACTTCCTTCAGCCCGTTTCCTCAGCAACCCGACCCGGCCCATACCCTAACCGTTCTTCTCCCAACGTCTCTCCCTTTTTCCCGCTCCCTGTTCCCTCGATCCGCTTCCTCCGCCAACGCCCGCGCCCACGTCCACGTCGTGCGCCGTAACCCCTCGCGATCCCCTCAACGTTCTCCTCTCGTCTCCCCTTACTCCTCACTCTCTAAAAACTTTCCAACTCTCGAACCTCCTCCTCTCTCTCAACCCACCAAGAAACCCACTGCCAACTTCATCACCCGCTTTCCTCGACGACGAAGACGACGACTGCAATCCCCATTCTTCCTCCCTCACACTCTTCTCTCCAGAAACTCACTCTTCACGAGCCCTTGCACCCACCAACCGAGTCCCCTGCACTCCCAAACCCACTGCACCCGAGCTCGACCACCACCCTGCACCCTCGACGCCGGCGATCTCCCCATTACGTCGTCGATCTCTACACTCTCTTCTCCCCAGCCTCATCTCCATCACGACAACCAACCCGAGCCCACTACCTCTCTCTCTCACTTTCTTTCTCAAAACCCAAAAAAATACCATAACCCAAGCCTCGACACCCTGCTGCCATCGCCGGAGCGCCGCCGCCGACCGTCGTCGACCCCAGCACATCCCAGGCCAACCACAGAGCACCACCTCCGCTTCCAGCAAGCACTTGACGTCTCCGGACAACTTCGACGTCAAACCCGAATCGCGAGCCGAGGCCGTGCATCCAATTCACACCGTTCATCACGCGTTCGTGACGTTACCGTCGCCGTGCATCCCCGAAACGTTTTCAGGCAAGTATTTTACTTGCTACATGCTAATATATTCATGTTACAAACTTAAATCGTATAGATTACAAATTTACAATTTCCGGTAGATTATGTGGCATACATGTTCGATACATGATCCCAATAAAAATACTCACCTAATTTGACGGAATTGGATTGTTTATGTTGGCCCATATAGTGACGATTATCTTGTATAAATCTCACTGGAAAATACGACTGTTAGTGACTAAAATGAATACCCCCAAATATACCGGTAAAACTAGAAATTTCCCGTATCTGAAAATGGTTAAGATCACCGTAAATTACATACATATTGAAATGATGCGTTCGAGGGCTTAAATCGAAGACGACTTGACGAACTTTAACCCTATGCAAGTTTCTAATGGTTTCTGTACTGAAATTGTGACGATATTTGGATCAGAGTGCGGCTCTGGACTGCAGTCCAGAGCGACTCTGATTACTATTTACTGTCCCGTAATGCGTGCCACCTTGTTTCCTGAACTCGTATGTTGCAGAACTCTGCAGTTTATTAAATGTGAATCTGTTAGCTAAATAACGCAAGTGGTTTCATTCCGTTTCATGGTCGTTTGCTATTTAATTTGTAAATAAAAAGGGCAGGACGTATAACAGTTCAGAACAGGACATACTAATGTTAAACAGTGTATAACTTTCGACGTACAAACGCGATTGAGGATCCGTTTATTGCGTTGAATACCCTATTGAAAACCCTAGATTTTATTCAACTGTAGCATCGCTAAATTATTAATCCAACTAGGTGAAATTCGTGTCGCGAAACGGACGTTCAGTTCAGAAACTGAATTTCCAGCCGCGTGCACTTAAAATGAAACGGCTGTATCTTGAATACCGGGAACCCGATCGAACTGAAACTAATTTTGATGAACTTCTGACAGAGTGTGCTATTTATTGTATTTGTATCATTTCGTTGAATTCCGAACATATGAATTTATGCAAATTTTGTAAGTTGATGACGTGCATATTGGTTCATAACATACTTGGCTTGTTAATGGCATACATACACATATCTTACCCCATTTGCCATATACACAGTGTTAGTGTGTGTTAGTGTTAAGTGGACATTGCATTATCGTGCATGATTGATGTTGGTTTAGGAGTGACGAGTACACCAATGGAAAGTGAACATTCGTGACAGTGATTGATACAGTGAACAGTGATAAAACCGTACCATTGGTATACTTGTACACGACTAAATCAAAATCATAAATAGTGTAAACCTGGGGAAAAGGGGGAAATCGAAGTGGAAAGAGAATCGTATTTAGCGGGACCGTATTTTAGAGGATGATCATTCGAGCAGTGATATATATATTAGGTAGGATCTAGCGATCCGGCTGACAGGGTTATGTCCCGGGCATGTGGGCCGTTGTCTCGGGTATGTACGAGACTCCTGTTAAACATGATCCTCCTTTCCAGTATACGATTTCAAATATGACCTAGAGACTGATAGGGACACAGACCATACTTTGCATCATATAGTGACATAGCGATTACACGCATTGTACCTTCACTGTTATTATCTCATTTACATGTTTCATCTCATTATAATATTATTGCTATTGTGTCGCTCTGACGACCTGAGTATGCATGCTCAGATTCCGTGGAAGAACCAGCGCAGGAGACGCATTTACCTTTCGAGCTGACGGAGATCTAGTCTGGTGTACTTTCTTTCTTTTCTGCTTTCCATAAAAGAGATCGTGTAATTGAACTTGGTTAGTAACTCTTCTTGTTATTTGTAATTTGTGAACAATGGATTTTAATGTAATAATTTAGTGATGTAATTTCTTTACTGCTGTGCTTAATTACTGATTACTATGTAATGCTAGAAACCGAAGTGTGACTACGGCGGGATTATTTCTTGACCGTAGGAGCATGGCTGGCCTAGTCATACCTCGTTTTCCGTATTTTGGGAAGCGGGGCGTGACACTGGTTCTTGCGGAACATGGCTTATGTCAATCCTGACCCCGTGGGAAGCCCCCAGAGCAAATCCTGGTTTCGTGGAACGTGGCTTATGTCAATCCTGACCCCGTGAGAAGCGTCCAGAGCGGATCCCGGTCCTTGCGGAACACGGCTTATGTCAATCCTGACCTCGTGGGAAACATCCAGAGCAAATCCTGGTTACGTGGAACACGGTTTATGTCAATCCTGACCCTGTGGGAAGCATCCAGAGCGAATCCTAGTCCTTGCGGAACACGGCTTATGTCAATCCTGGCCCTGTGGGAAGCGCCCAGAGCGGATCCTGGTTTCGTGGAACGCGTCTTATGTCAATCCCGACCCCGTAGGAAGTGTCCAGAGCGGATCCTGGTCCTTGCGGAACACGGCTTATGTCAATCCTGACCCGTGGGAAGCGCCCAGAGCAAATCCTGGTTTCGTGGAACACGGCTTATGTCAATCTTGACCCTGTGGGAAGCGTCCAGAGCGGATCCTGGTCCTTGCGGAACATGGCTTATGTCAATCCTGACCCCGTGGGAAGCGTCCAGAGCAGATCCTAGTCCTTACGGAATACGGCTTATGTCAATCCTGACCCCGTGGGAAGCGCCCAGAGCAAATCCTGGTTTCGTGGAACACGGCTTATGTCAATCCTGACCCCGTGGGAAGAGTCCAGAGCGGATCCTGGGCCTTATGGAACACGACTTATGTCAATCCTGACCCCGTGGGAAACATCCAGAGCAAATCCTAGTTTCTTGGAACACGGCTTATGTCAATCCTGACCCCGTGGGAAACATCCAGAGCAAATCCTGGTTTCGTGGAACACGGATTATGTCAATCTTGACCCCGTGGGAAGCGTCCAGAGCGGATCCTTGTCCTTGTGGAACACGGCTTATGTCAATCCTGACCCTGTGAGAAACATCCAGAGCAAATCCTGGTTTCGTGGAACACGGCTTATGTCAATCCTGATCCCGTGGAAAGCATCCAGAGCGGATCATGGTCCTTGCGGAACACGGCTAATGTCAATCCTGACCCCGTGGAAAGTATCCAAAGCAAATCCTGGTCCCATAGAACACGATTAAAGTCAATCTTGACCCCGTGGGAAATGGCTAGAGCAACCTCCTGACTCCGTGAAATGCAGATAAAGTCAACCCCAGACTCTGTGAAATGCGGATAATGTTAACCTCATACATCACTTACGGGTCCTCTCGACTTGTAAGGAGAAAATTCTTTTGTGAGATCCTTACAACCCTCAAGAGAAAACACACTTAGGAATCCTCACGATTCCTAAGGAGAAGATACACCTATGGGATCCTCTCGACCGGTAGGGAGAAAATTCTTTATGAGACTCTCATGGCTCATAAAGTTGAAAAGTCTTAGGTGGCAGATCCTAACCCTGTCTCCTAAGCCATCATCGCCTCGCAGAGAGGTCAAGGTAGATTTTCTACAGGCCACACTCTCCGACAAGAAAGGAAACGATCACTTACGAGTCCTCTCGACTCATAAGCAAGAAAAATTCTCTTATGAGATCCTTACGACCCTCAAAAGAAAACACACTTAGGAATTCTCACGATTCTTAAGGAGAAGGTACACCTACGGGATCCTCTCGACCGGTAGGGAGAAAATTCTTTATAAGACCCTCACGGCTAATAAAGTTGAAAAGTCTTAGGGGGCAGATCCTAACCCTGTCCCCTAAGCCATTGCTGTCCTACAAGGAGATCAAAATAGATTATCTACAAAATACATTTACTAAAATGGATACAGCACCATGAAACAAAATATTTCTTTTATCTATGAATCAAAATGAATACAAAGTACAATTTATGAAAGAAAAAAAGAAATACTCTCATGCAGGAGTATGTACAAAAGAAGAATAAAAATATACAATTCTTCAAGACGGCGGACAATTCAATAGATTTGCCAATTCATCCTTTTTCCGCTGGGCCTCAGCCTCATGATTCATTATCGCTAAGAGACGGGCCTCCGCTTGAGACTGCTGAGCCTGGTATGAGGCAAGCCGACTTTCAAGCTCTTTTTCGGTAACCTTATGAGCTTCGACCATTTCGCGAGTGAAAATGACGGTTTTATCAATGGCTACCACCTTTCTGATAGCTTCTTGAAGCACCCGCCAAAGTTCATACGCCCGAGTGGTCTTGGCCGTAAGGTTAGCTTGAAGTTCCCCTAACGCAGTTGAAGCCGGCTTCCTCTCTGAAAATTTTCGGCTGAGCCTCTTCTCGTATGACAACATATTGGCAGCGCACCGTTCGATTAGTCCCCGCAAGCTCACCTTTACAGCCACAACCTCTGAAGGAAAACGCGAGCACTCAAGGCTATGCAAGCAAGCCTCCACCCGACGACAATACTCGACCCGAAGCAAGTACAGAATATGGGAGGCAACAAGGAGATTCTTAGATATGTATCCTATCAAGCGTGCACTCGCAACTATATGTCTGTTTAAAAGGAAATGATACCCAAAACACTGATGTGTAGGCAACATAACGATAGTGTTCGCACTTAAAGAAAATTCCCATGGGAAAATATAAAAGCTCATCTACACAAACAAGACGCACATATGAGTATACGACATACATGAAAATTCAATAGAAAGCATGCAACAGCCAATGATAAGAAGAGTACATTAATTTAAATATACTACGCTACCGGAAAAAGGTCACCAAACAAAGGATCAGTGGTACAGGGGTTAACAAAACAAAATACAAGGTTTTCTAGCTCCCTCTCTGCCTTCTCCAGCACGTCGAAACGACGATTTTCGCGAGGAGTTACTTCCCACCGATTGGCGCCATGTTCATCCGCAAAAGCAGACATAATAGCCCGTCGGGCTCTTATCTGGCCCAACAGATGAACCGAGCAATCTTTCAGAGCCTGGGTAATCAAGGATGACTCATAGAAACACTCGAGCTTGTCTTCGGCCGCATCAAGAATTGCCAGGGTCATCTCTGCCAGGTGAGGAGGGATGTCAGCAAGCATGGCAAGAAAGATCGTCCGAAGCCAAATGGAGCCCATTGGAAGAGGAGAGCCCCTACGGATTAGGAGTTCATACGTCACCGCGTCACATTCAGCATCAGTGAGAAGGGGATCCGCTAGTCGCACAACAAAGCAAGAAATCATCTCCTCAACGGGCACTTCCCATGGGTGTCGACGGGCATAAGGGCGGTTGCAAGCCATAGCACTTAGTTATTTTCTCAAGATGACTACCCTAAGTTATAAATGGATTTCTCTGTGAAGAGAGAAAGAAACGCATGGATCCAGGTTATAAAGGGGAGCATTCAATGCTGTACACGGAAAATATTGCATGATGGAACTATTTCCAAGGCCCAGAAAAAAGAAAGGCATTGGAAATAAAAAAAGGTGGAACTATTTCCAAGGCTCCCTTTCTGCATTCAATGTTCTACACAGAAAATATGGCATGGGAAATTAAACAATCCCCAATAGTGCCTCACATGCCAAACACGTGAGCAGCAGCAACAATATGACAGAATTTCATAAAGAAGGCATGCAAACACAAAAAGGGAAAGGAAAGACTTATCATTCATATTTTGAAAGTTCGCACAAAAATAAGAGAAAATGTTACAATGGTAAGACATCAAATCCGGGACACGGATTGAGGAATTCAAAAGTAAGGCCGTCTAAAACGTTTCTGGCCTCTCTAGCCATTCTCGTGTGCTTCCTCTCGCGCTCGCAAGCGTCGGGATCTCCGCTGATGTCCTCCACCCTCCGATAGGCAGAGAGTATCGCTGCCTGTTGGAAAGCTTGATGCAGAATATTAACAAGATTGTTTCACCTTTTCTTTGAGATTAGGCCCATCAGATACACTGAGTGTACCTTATCTTCGGCATTATCCAAAGCCTTAAGCGGCATGCCTGTATAGAATAAAGGAAGTGCTTCCCAGATCGCTCTCATAATGAGTTTCAAAAGAGAAGAGCGACGAGAGAGGAGTCGACCGTTGTACTCGTTGAAGCAGCTCATGATCTCAGCACACTGAGCGTTGGTGAACTCCTGGTTCTGGCTGTGGCCCAATGCGCGAATGTCTCCGTAAGAAATGATCTCGTCAAGATCATACAAATGGGCAGCCATGGTATCTGAAATAAAGATCAGTGAGAATTTAATAGATAAACCGATCAAGAAGAATGCTTGTTAAAATGAACAGTGGATTTCAAACAACTCTACATATTCCCCAAGGGGAAAACCCACTACAGAACTCTATGCAAAATCATGAAGGGTCTCTCTGGAAGCATTTTTGCAAAGAACTCAAGGTAAGAAAATCCCAAGAAGTTCTCTATGAAGAACTAAGTTCTTTAGAGGAATTAAATTCCGTTTGAATAGAGGAATTAAATTCCCAGAAAATATTTTCAGAGCTAAAGCTCTTTGGAATGGAATTAAATTCCAGAGAGAAGACAGGTATCATCATCGATCCCTGAGATCAGAGAAGCCCTAACAAAAGGAGTTTATTATTTAAAGATTGGACATTATTTTAAAGAACTTGGAAAGATGGGTTCTTGTTAATGGAAAAACCCTTGGTGTGGATTTAAAATCCAAAGAAAATTTCTACAAGAAGTTCTTCAGCCGTTCAAGATCCTTACCTGAAAAAGTAAATCTTTTGTTGACAGAGTTAAACTCTGGAAACTTTTGAAACAGAGAACTGAACTCTGGGAAAGAGAATTAAATTCTCAGAAGAAAATGAGCAAGGAAGAAGATGGAAAAGGTGGAGGCACTTCTGAAGGAACCCCTGCATTTATAGGATGTGATGGGAAACGGTTCATCTAACCCCTTTCCTAGGCAGATCCAACGGCCATAAAAAAAGTGACAGCGTTGCTCTCACGTGAAAACACGTGAGAACAACGCTGTGGGGGCATTTGTTCCCTTATAAAATATCAAGAAAAACCCAATGGGGCATCACGTGCTCACACGTGACCAGGGGTTACGTGCTGACACGTGATGGATTACTGGGGATTCTGCTGAAATAGAATTAAATTATAATCAAGCAAGCAATTAGTGGAGTCACATGCCCACACGTGATGGGCTTTTAAAAAACCACTGAAGGAATTAAAAAGCATAATAAAACAGTAAGGAAAGATCCCAATGGGGCATCACGTGTCTACACGTGACCAAGGGTCACGTGCTGACACGTGATGATTCCTTAGTTCTTTAAAACAGCAGAATTAAATTCTGGTTAAAATGTTTAATCAAGGGGGTCACGCGTCAACACGTGATGGGTTCCTAAACTCTTTAATTAATAGAATTAAATTCTATTTAAAATGATCAAACAGTGGGATCACGTGCCAACACGTGATAGGCTCTTAAGCCTTCTGAAATAATAGAATTAAATTCTAATTAAGAGGGAATCGAGAACCCTAACTGGAAAAATATTTCTCTAAATATTTCCAAACAAAAATGATTGTGCTTTGTAAATTGGAGCACCGTTGGATTAAAAATCCAATGGTGATTAAAAATCACCAATTTATAGAAAAATTCTATATAAGGAAAGATTTCCGTGAAATTCACCAAGAATAACAAACAGAATATCTTTTGGATTAAAAATCTAATGGTGAATAAAATTCACTGAGTAATCTAAAAGATCATGTTGGTTATAAAATCAATTAAAATCTTTCAATGAAAGATTGACTAAACAAACTGATTCTTTTCTTTCTCCTATAAATAGTAGCCAAGAAGAGAAGAGGGGGGATCGATTTTTGGAGAGAGAAATAGAACAAGAAAGAGAGAGAAAAAAAGAAAAGAATTTAATTCCCCAGAGAGAAAAGAAGATTTCTTCAGAAGAGAAAAAAAACCCTGGGTGAGAAAGGGGAAAGAGATCTAAGCTCCATAAAACAAAAAAGAATTTAATTCTCAAATTAACAGTTTAACTCTTCTAAATAAGAACTTAGTTCTTCCTTTGGTTGAAAATCTGCAGAAGCAGATCTCCCCACAAGTTGAGAATTTAATTCTCATCGGGGAGATTCTGCCATGCAGATCCAAAACTTAGAGGGAGAATTGAGTTTAAGAAATTTAATTCCCCCAAATACTCAGGAATTTAATTCCTCCAACAGAAATAGGGTTTAACCCTTAAAACAAGAACTTAGTTCTTCCTCATGGTTGAAGATCTGCAGAAGCAGATCTCCCCACAAGTTGAGAATTTAATTCTCATCGGGGAGATTCTGCCATGCAGATCCAAAACTTAGAGGGAGAGTTGAGTTTAAAGAATTTAATTCTTCCATATACATAGGAATTTAATTCCTCAAAACAAAATTAGGGTTTAACCCTACCAAAGAATTTAATTCTCAAACAAAGGACTTAAATTATCCATGCACGTAAACCTGGTCACGTGGAAACACGTGACCCTTCCTTCAATGATCAGAAAAGAACGAATGAGATATGGTCACGTGCCCTCACGTGACCCTTAAATAGACTCCTTAAGATGAGGAAGAAAAAGCTTGGAAGCAATGCCTCACGTGCTCACACGTGACCCTCAAAACTGAAGGGAATAAAGCCAAAGGCAATACTGATTTAGGGTGCCTCACGTGTCCCCATGTGACCCCTGATTAACACTTTTTTTAAAAAGGGCAAAAGAGGGAAAACAGAGGATTTAATACCCAATGCATTGGCACTATCACGTGCCCACACGTGATTACAGAGGCTAAGTGTTTAACACTTATTTGCAGATTTTGAGAGTAAAATAAAGGAGGTTTGGCCTAATTCTCAGGCGCTTCACGTGACTCCACGTGACCACCTCATTTTTAGTGTTTAACACTATTTCGAGCGTTTTGTCCCTAGTGTTTAACACTGTTTTAAGCACATCACGTGGGAACACATGATCGCCAAATATGTGCTAGTGTTTAACGCTATATTCAAACTGGTCTTAGCCTAAATTGGCTGAGTCTTCCAGAGGCAACACTCCCCTTCAACTGAACCTCAAAATTGATCAGTTCATATGATATGCAAAATAAAGTCTAGAGCTATAATGAATGGTCAGTGCTCAGCCAAAGATAAAATGTTGTCAGAGCCCCAAACCCCTGTTTAGCATTGCTAAATAATGGGGGGCTGAACCCAGACAAATGATTCAACAGTCCAAACAAAGGTCTAACATTTCGAACCTAATTGGACTTAGCCCAAGTTGGCCATAAGTCCTCAATTCAGATTTAACTGAGCCAATGTGCTCATAATCTAATTAATTGATCTTAGTTCCAAATTGGACTACAGATTTCCCAATCAACTTTGGTTCAAGGGTACATCTCTTCACTCCTTTGATATTTGTCGTTGTAATACTTCAACGTCTTCAGAGAGATGACGGGTCCCGATAACCAATCATTCCATGGACTGTGGGGTCCTTAAGCCCATGGACTATAATGTCCTTAACCTGGACTGTGGGGTCTTTAAACCCACGGACTATGATGTCCTTAACCTGTACCGTGAGGTCTTTAAACTCATGGACTATGATGTCCTTAACCTTTACAGACTATGATATCTTTAAACGGGACCGAGATGTCCTTAAACTAACATTGGACCACCATGTCCTTAAACTGGTAATGAACCGCAAAGTCTCTAAACTAAACAATAGAGCCCAAATGCTTTTTTGTTGGATCTAAACGATCCCGTTAAGTTGATCTTAGTCTAAAATTAGACCAACGTATCCTTAACAAACGTTTAAGTTGATCTTAGTCTCAAATGAGACTAACGTATACTTAAATCCAACCCCAAACCCAAATCCAAGAAAATACGGATTTGGACTAATCCACGCCCTATGGGCGACAACATAAATTAGTTTCCGTATACAATCCACGGGCAACAAAAAACAAAACAAACACCCACGACACGAAGTGACCATCTGGAGAAGGAGAAAGTGGTTACCGCGATGCGGTAGCGTAATTAACTGCAGGGGCTTGCGCCTGCAGGGAAGAGCGTCCCCACAATCAAAAACCCCTTAACGAGGGGGAATCTGACGAAATATGCTACATCGGTCCATCCGTCTAAACCTCCGATACATGGTGCCATAAATCAACTTGGCATCTTCGGAGTGGTGGACGGATTGTATCAATTAGCATCTGCCCCCAAATTCAGGCAAGGCGAACCTACGCGGTTCCGTCTCTGTGTTTCGGAGGAGAACAATGCATGTGGAGCACAGCCGAAGTAGACTATCGCATCTATTAAATTTTGTGTGTAATAAATAAGTAAGAACGGTGTATTATATTTTAGTCAAGTCGTATCATTATCAGGTTATTGCGAAACCCCAATCTAAGAATACTTAGGGACTTAGGCCTCATTTGGGCATCTAGTTTGGAAAGCCGTAGTTTATTTTAATTAGATAGTTTTATGGAAGTATGATTAATCAAAGCTAAGTCTACAACTAAATAAGCTTAGGGTAATACTATTGCATATGCTACTATCTATAATGTGATATAATATTTTCCTATTAAGTAGTATACGTACCATCTCCTTCAACTCCTCGACGGTGGTCTTCAAGGCGGCAACATCATGCTCTAGACATCGCTCACGGGGGGTAGGGGAAGTAACCGCCGGAGTGGAGTCCAATCTCATATGGGCCCTACTAGGACCCAGTCCCCGGCCTCTCTCCCAACCTCCGTGGTGCCCTCCGTGTGCGGCGTCTACGACTGGGGTCAGCAGCATCGGATCGGTCTATCCAGTAAAATCGATCCCCGATGACTCCGCTTGCTCCACCACCCGCTCCTACACCCACATTAACCATTAAAATATAAGTATATCATTTAAATTTGAACTTTTCAAAACAAAAATTTCAAACTTGTGGAATAAATATTTACACTTACGCAATACTCCTGAGTAGCGGTGTCGGGGAATCGAAGCTATCCCGTGGCGGGATCTGTCGAGGTGCCGTGGACGGCAAGATACGCGGTCAGCATGCTCGATGTTTTTATGTCCTTAACTTCAAATTTGTATCCAAGAACACCGAATCCTTTATAATATGCAACCTCCATACAAGGAAACTGAGCTAAACATCTTGAATCACTCTCTAATGATGCAGATAAGTTCGGATCGTGGATCTGACAAAACAAATTTTACGACAAATATATAACGATATAAGTTTAGATTAAAATTGGTAGCAATAACATATTATTCGAACAACTTACATGATCTGCAACCCAATTGCAAAAATTATCCTGATGATATTTTTCCAATCGTTCATCATTCCAATCAGGATGCCCCTCACGTACCTCGTTAAAATGATTTCTGTTCTCAACAATAAATTATGACATTAATATTATATCGTTTCATACACACGAAAACACAAATATAACAATTAATCCAAAAAAACTCTCTCTAATTTCTTCAAGACATGCGCTATTGAGGAGGATAAACCGATATATTTTGTTAATAAACATAGTGTCTACTCTTTTATAATTAGCTTTACCATATGACCCGTCCTGAATTCTCCGAGGCCGATTAAACTTCGTCTCAATGTTCTCGTCCAGATAGCGGGAACAAAATGTGGTTGCTTAATCTAGAAGATAACCTTGCATGATAGAACCCTCTGGTCGATTTCTATTGCGTATATACTTTTTTAGAGTGTAGAGATACCTAAACAAAAATATGTTAAATAAATAAATACAGGCATATAGGAAAACAACAATTTTATAAATTGCATGAAACGAAAAATTCTACGTACCTTTCGATGGGATACATCTATCGATACTGTACCGGTCCGGCTAACTTAGCCTCGGTTGCAAGATGAACCGTCAGGTGTATTATGATATCGAAGAATGACGGTGGAAAAATACGCTCAAGCTTACAAAGTATCAACGAAATAGAATTTTCTAGATTCTCCAGCGTCACAACATCCAGGGTTTTAGCATACAATTTTCTAAAAAAGCAACAAAGGTCATTGATTACTATACCAACCGACTCGGGAAAGGTCCTGAGGGCTAATGGAAGAAGGTGCTCCATAATAATATGGTGATCATGACTTTTCATCCCATCGATCTTTCCTTTCACAATTTTTTGTTGGATATATGTATGCCCTAGAGGCCATTATATGATAGTGGATGTATTTATATATGTATATATATATATATATATATATATATTCAGTGTACATTCTTGCTCGACATGATAGTATGCTATCTGGTTCTTCTTTATCTGACATGTTGACTTGATCATGCTTTTATTCATTTACACATGTTGATAAAGCCCTGAGGATATTTGCTTGACTACTGTGATTATGATGGAGATCATACTAGTGGGACGTCTGTAGTTTATAAGCATATCCTGAAATGTCCCTAGTCGTAGGTGTATCGAGACGGGGCATCGATATACCAGAGTAGACTAGCGTATATGATACTAGACCCATATAATGGGCGATGGATGTTCCCACATCTATTGATGTTTGACATCGAGATCGTATACGGGTGCTCAGTAGTGACTGGGTACACTGGACGGACTCGCCGAGAACTTCTATATGGTATTATATCTATCGTCGGATAGCAGTTCTCAGGTGACACTGGTACAGATTAGTCTGTAGACCCGAGATCGTCATAGAGTCTTGTGTGTTCTCCCACTGTACTTTGATTACCACCCTACCACGGCTCTACTGAGTCGTGCAAACAGGTGGTTTTTGGGTACAGTCCCGAGACACACGAAGGCGATGAGCGATAGGAGGGGTTTCGTCTCTCCCGATATTGGGAGTTGATGATGTGCTGTGCTCGATTGGCTATATCAGTAAGTCCCTGGCCAGGGTTATTGAGATTTACTGAGAAGTGTTATCAGTAGTTTCTCGATCTGTTATAGACTATTCATCGGCACGACTTATTGAGTTATTGGGGTCGACGTTACCATCCCTAGACTCGATATGCAGCATATCTGACGGAGAGACCGGACTGTACGGTAGTGTTGCCGGTTGGCTCGACGGGAGTTGTGACAGGTTCGCTTGTTTTCTTCTGATCGCTCAATACCCGGGTGGCCGTTACGTTTAGCTGACCTCTTGCGGCTTGGGGGTGTTTGATATGGTCATCACCCACTGCCGGCGTATTGACGAGTCTTAGAGTCCCACAATGGAGTTACCTAATCCAGGCGAAACGAGGTGGTGCGCATATGAGATATGCGCGGGGACCCGATTAAATGCGCGTATGTGATACCGTATATTAATCGGGCGGTTAGCTATTGGTCAGGTCATATGTGATATGACCGGTTTGCTAAATCAAGTGTTGATTTATCATTAGCCATTAGCTTTTTCGCTTTAAACCCTTCTTGTCTTTTGTTGTATGCATGCATGTATGCATTTATTCTCATTGATGCACATATGGATGTGCATGCACACATACATGCATACACAATTCTATCATGGTTGTTGATATAGTGGACGGTGGCAATATAAGACTCACACCTTAATAAATATGTTGATATTTATATTTGGAAAAGAAAATGGAATTGGATAATTACTCATGATTTATTATTTTATTCACCCACTAACCTTAGTGTTAACCATGAGTTATTTTCCATGGCCATTTTTGATCCAAAAGAAAATATCTAGATATTTATTAACTTGGGTTAAAAGTGAGAAGAAGAAAATATATATATTTTCTTTTCTCATTCTTATCTCACTTTTTATCATTATCTCTTGAGCTCTCATTAGCCATCATCCTCTTCTTCCTCTCTCTTACTCTCTAGCTTTCACTTGTGAGCAAAAGAGTGATCAAGTTAGGGTTTTGAAGTGAGAAAACAAACCACATCACCATTCTACACTAGTCTTACCCATTAGTTTAAAGTGTTGAATTCTACTTCTTCTCTTGATCAAATGGAGCTTCTAGCTTGAACAAAGAGGACTCCGGGTGGATCGTCGTGGACCTAGAGGATCTCAAGCGAGCCTTTCTCAACCCTCAAGGAGTCGAGTCTAGCGTATGGAGCTACAAAGGTTGTATTCTCAAACCCTAGGTTTTTACTACTTGTGTTAGTGTTAAAGTATTGTTACCCTAGCTTTTCTAGTATGATCCTTAGGTTAGTTTCTCTAGCATCCTATAAAATTTTAATATGGCATGTGTGATTCTACCAAACCCTCGTAGTGGTGTTATAGAAACACCTTCATAGTATGAGAGCCTAACTAGAGGCCTAGACGATGTTACGACAATACGAAAACGAAAACTTCCGCAAAAATACGAAATTAGAAACCCTTGAAAATGCTCTCTGTAAAATTTTTAAAAAGTGACCTGAAAATTATTTAAACAACTGCAGAGTGGCATTTAGGATGATGTAAGAACACAGGTGCAATACAAAAGGGGGGGCTCGGATTCGGCCGTCGACCAAGCCAAAAATTCCGGCGTCGCCGACCCATTGTGCTCCTCTCCTTCTCGTTTTGCTCCAGTGTTCTGTACATTATGATCTGGGGTTTCTAGTATTGTTTGGTTGTCCAGAATTGCTTGTAATGTAAGTTTGGTATTGGGCAATTTGCGGAATAGTTCGTATTCGTATTTTTATAGCATTGTATTGGTAACGTTGGCGACGTTAAACAGGTCGATCAAATTATCAAACACTCGTATTTTCCAGGTTGAACGTACTCGATAACTAATGCAGGTATTCCTATAAACCCTCTAGAAGAAAGTAACCCTAACTCGAGATGTGACCTCCAAACTACGACTGAACCTTAGGGTTTACCGTAGTTAGTGGCGCCACAAATGAGGCTTGGATCTGCCCTTCCACGGTTGGTCCATTAAATACTGTGGCATAGATTTTGGGTATTGTTTAACGGTGCTCAAGTGTTAAGCTTGCTGGGGAATGCGGGTGTTCGTTAATTCGATCGAAGGGTTTAACATCGCTTAGTAGTATATGATACTTGTTTCTGTGACCATAAGCGTAGTATGCGTATCGCCGGTTTCATTGCTATATGTCAACGGCAATTGGGGTACGCACACTTGCTTACGTTGATGACATATGATGTTATGTGTTGCTGTGTTATGATGTATTGGATTGTCGTGATCTAATAGCCGGGGGGTTTATGTGAGATGAGAGTTTTACTTTTCATTCATGTAAAATTCATTTATAATGTAATATTCTTTATTTGGGGCACTTCCGGGTTGAGGATGATGTCACCATTGTTGTATATTATTTACTTTTCCGCATTAGAATGACCCAAGGAGGAGAGCACAAGTGACCGGGTTCTGGGGTCCAGTGGGAGACCATCTCGAGGCGTCGAGACCGGGTTTCCTAACTCCAGAATTGGCAGGGTCACTTGCCGCTCTCGTAGGGGTCTAGGGTGTGGGATTGGCTATTCATCACGACTATGGAATCCATATTTTCTATTGTTGGCTAAATACTAAATACGGACGTCCTAGTATATCCTATATTATCATATCTGTGTTTTTGCTGCCTATATTCTGTGATGTGATCGCTTAATATATCTGAGACGAATGCTATATTATATATGAGATATATAACAGACGTTGCTTATATTTTACACCCGCGCTAGTCCCGTCCCGGTATGCCGTTAGTTAAGTAACCTAACGGCGCATAACAGAACACTGCGGCGAATGCGGATGGCATAAGCGTACGTTGTATTTTCGTTTCTTTTCTGTGATTGGCTTAAGGACTTAAATGATGGGACTACATTAATATGATTAATGTAAAGAAAATAAACCTAAAAAGATGTTGTAGAATCGGATTTGAAAACCGCTCGGCTTTTTATGAAAAAGCTACATTTCAAAACTGCGGAGCTTAAGCCACTCCTTTTGAAAACCATTTGATTCTACGACGATATCAAGTTCAAAGCGTTAAAGGTTTTCTTAAAAACCATCCGCAACCCTCCGTCATTTTAGGAAGTAGAGTACTTAGTATTCGTGCTACATATTTTGATTATAGTCAAGGCGTAGTGTACGGTAGCTAAGTGATGTCTTCCTACAAAACATATGATGTGATTAGTTAGGACATTCATGTGATTATGTTGATCATAATCAAGGGTCATATGGGTGGATCTGATTAATCAAGAAATGATGGGTAGAACTTGACTAGTGCTTATGATATGTTGATTATAGTCAAGGTCATGAGTGCTAGGGGTAAAAACCACATCGGGAGTTTCAAGAGTTGAAATTTGCAATGAGATTGCATACCATCCATATGATGGTTGGATCCCGATCCCACTGTGGGCAATAGTTGCTCCCAAGAAAGTTTTGCAGTTTACAATTAGCTAACCCATTAGGTGTCTAGAAAGGTGTTAACGGGGCTACGCCTCTGGAAAGACGAGGTTTATATTAATTAGATCCGTGCGAAAGCACGGAGAACCTCCCTCAAGTACCGACACTGGCCTGGCTGAACGGATAGCGAAATTGTAGACTGTAATTAATCCTGGCTAGTTTTCTTTTTAAGGTTTGAAAGAAAAACTTGATTAAAGCAGTGGGAGACATCGATTAGATAAGATAATAACCAATCTGATCTTTGCAAGAGCTTTCGCTGAGTGTATTCTTTTCTCTCTCTTAATGGCAGATACCAATGAAAGGACTCAAGCTTCTACTAGATAAAAATAAACTGAATGGGACCAATTATAAAGACTGGCTGAGGAATCTTAATATTGCCTTGACTTATGATAAGGTATCATATGTCCTCACGGCTCCAGCCCCGCCCGTCCCAGGCCCTAAATCCTCAGTTGCGGATATTGAAGTCCGCAAGACATGGGATGCTGACTGTGCCACGGCCAAGTGCCTCGCGCTTGCATTGATGGATAACACACATCAGAAGCAGCATGAGAATATGGACGTCCACGCCATATTCCTCCATACAAAGGAGTTGTATGGAGAGCAACTCGTGTCTTACGATACGAAGCATCCAGAAAGTTGTTTCAGATGCGAATGGCCCCTAGCACACCAGTAGGAGACCATGTTCTGAAGATGATAGCCCTCATAGAAGAGCTTGAGGACCTTGGGTGGACAATGGACAATGAGCAATATACGGATATTATTCTGCAGTCTCTCCCCTCCATCTTTGCTCAATTTATAGTTAACTTCAACATGCACAACATGAAGAAGGAAATACCTGAACTCCTTAATATGTTAAGGAGTGCAGAGAGCACGCTGAAATCAGTGAAAACTCCCGTTTTGAGTGTTGGGCAATCTTCCTCTTCTCGCCCAAAGGCTAAGGCCAAGGGAAAGATGAAGAAGAAACCCACCAAACCTAAGGGTGGAGTTAAAGATGTTAAGGGGAAAGACAAGTCCAAAGCTGGGGAATCGGGGAAAGGGGAATGTTATCACTGCCACAAAACAGGACACTGGAAGCGCAACTGCACCGAGTACTTGGATCTCAAGAAGAAGCATGGGGATGCTTCCGCTTCAGGTGTGTTTGTGACAGAAAACTGTTTTTCAATAAACTCTGCTTCCTGGGTATTAGATACCAGTTCAGGTTCTCACATTTGCAATTCTATACAGGGGCTGAGAAATAGCAAGGTTTTGAAGACAGGTGACCATATTCTCCGCGTTGGAAATGGTTCCAATGTACATACAGTTGCAGTGGGAGAGCATCACTTGGGGTTGTCGTCTGGGTGTATATTGGTTTTGAACCCATGTTATTATGTACCTAATATGCTTTGTAACATAATATCCGTTTCTTTGTTGGACAATGAAGGATACAATTTTGTATTGCAGAACAATGTTATGAACATTCACCTGAATCAAATGTTGGTTGGGTATGGTACACTTAATAACGGGATATACGTCCTAAATCAACACACGGTTTTCAGCATACAACACACTAATAAAAGAAAATTTTCAGAAATAAATGAAGCTTTTCTTTGGCACTGTAGACTTGGTCATATTAACGAAACAAGACTGAACAAGCTACATAAAGATGGATATTTAAAACCCTTTGAATATAAATCTTATGCGACTTGCCAGTCTTGTATCAAGGGTAAAATGACTAAAACTCCGTTTACAGGACACGGAGAAAGAGCTACTGAGCTCTTAGGCCTCATACATAGTGATGTATGCGGGCCAATGTCTACACAGGCTAGAGGCGGTTTTTCATACTTCATTACATTCACTGACGATTTTTCAAGATTCGGTCATGTATTATTATTAAAGCACAAATCCGAACCTTTCGAGAAATTCTCTGAATATAAACTCGAAGTAGAAAAACAAACCGGCTTGAGCATCAAAATGCTTCGATCAGATCAAGGGGGGAGTATCTCAGTACAAAGTTTGCAAACTTTCTAAAGGAGAATGGGATTCTCTCTCAGCTCACTCCTCCTTACATACCACAGCACAACGGTGTGTTAGAGCGACGGAATCGGACCCTATTAGATATGGTTCGTTCCATGATAAGTGATGCTGAGTTACCCGTCTCATTTTGGGGGCATGCATTGGAGACTACAGCGTTTCTGCTGAACAGGGTCCCAACCAAAACCGTGTCTACCACACCATATGAGTTATGGTATGGGAAGAGACCATCTCTTAAGCAATTTAAGATTTCGGGTTGTCCGGCCTATGTCAAAAAGCAGAATCCGGACAAACTCGAGACACGGTCAATCATGTGTAAATTTGTGGGATATCTAAAGAATTCTTATGGATATCTATTCTACCACAAAGAGGAACAAAAGGTATTTGTTTCCCAGAATGCCAAATTTTTAGAAAATGAATTTTTTATAAATACTGATGGCAATGTGGTAGATCTAGAAGAGGTTCTAGAAACACAAACTACAAATGACGACTTGGTTGAACCGGCTGTTGCAGCAGAAACTCATGAACCTCGGCCACTCCGTAGGTCAGGTAGGACTTCTCGCCCACCGGAGAGGTACTGCGGTTTCCTCATTGATGGTGACAGAGAAGACTGCATCATGGAGGATGATGATCCTACCAGCTTTCAGTAGGCTATCACGAGTGGAGACTCTGTGAAGTGGCTGGATGCCATGAGATCTGAAATGGAGTCTATGTACACCAACAAAGTATGGACTTTGGACGTTGTACTCCGTGGGGTAAAACCTGTGGGATGCAAATGGATCTTTAAAAGAAAGATTGGTGTAGATGGGCAGGTAGAGACCTACAAGGCAAGACTTGTGGCGAAGGGTTTACGTCAAAGACCAGGTCTGGACTATGACGAAACTTTTTCTCCCGTAGTCATGCTTAAATCCATTCGGATCCTACTTGCTATTGCTGCTCACTACGACTATGAAATCTGGCATATGGACGTTAAAACGGCATTTCTAAATGGAGATTTAGAAGAATGCGTTTATATGGATCAGCCAGAGGGCTTCATTGACAGTGGGAGCAGCGGGAAAGCATGTAGATTGCTTAAATCCATCTATGGATTAAAGCAGGCATCACGGAGTTGGAACATCCGTTTCGATGATGTTATCAAAGAGTTTGATTTCATTAAAAATCCAGATGAACCTTGTGTTTATAAGAAGGCTGTAGGGAGAGTTGTCACATTCCTCATATTGTACGTGGATGACATTCTTCTGAGCAAAAAATAGAAAGTTCGAAACAATTGGGACTTTTTCGGAGATTGGATGCAGTTACTAATTCATGATCTGGCATGTACAGAATGAAAACTTGGGAAATGAAATTCCTATGCTACAGTCGGTCAAATCTTTCTTATCACTAAGGTTCTCCATGAAGGACCTGGGTGATGCCACATACATTCTGGGCATTCGGATCTATAGGGATAGATCCAAAAGGTTATTGGGATTGTCCTAAACCAGGTACATTAACACCATCCTAAAAAGGTTTAGTATGGAAGACTCCAAGCGGGGTGCCTTACCCGCCTGCCATGGGGTCACTCTCTCTAAGGACTCTTGCCCAAAGACCGATGAAGAGAAAGCTCGCATGAGCATTATACCCTATGCTTCGGCAGTAGGATCTATAATGTATGCGATGTTATGTACACGCCCAGATGTAGCTTATGCACTTGTATAGTAAGCAGGTATCAATCCAACCTAGGGGAGAATCACTGGATAGCTGTGAAGAATATTCTTAAGTACTTGCGAAGGACTAAAGAATTGTTCTTAGTGTATGGTAATGGAGATCTCCAAATGGAGGCCTTTACCGATTCGAGCTTCCAGAGTGATAAGGACGACAGCAAGTCTATCTCTGGGTTTGTATTTACCCTCAATGGAGGGGCGGTAAGTTGGAAGAGTTCCAAACAGGATACCGTTGCAGACTCTACGATGGAAGCTGAGTACATTGCTGCGAATGATGCCGCCAAGAAAGCCGTCTGGATGAGGAAGTTCGTCTCGGAGCTAGGAGTAGTTCCAACCATTATTGATCCAATACCATTGTATTGTGATAATAATGGGGCTATGGCGTTAGCCAAGGAGCCCAGGTCCCATCAGCGGTCCAGACATATCCTGAGGCGCTTTCATTTAATCCGGGAGATTGTAGATCACCACGAGATCGAGATTAGGAGAGTAGACACAAAGAATAACACCGCAGATCCACTCACCAAGGCCCTCCCTCAGCCACAGCATGAACGACTTTTTAAGATGTTGGGTATGAGATACGTCAATAACTAGCCTTAGTGCAAGTGGGAGATTGTTGGATATATGTATGCCCTAGAGGCCATTATATGATAGTGGATGTATTTATACGTGTGTATGTGTGTGTATTCAGTGTACATTCTTGCTCGACATGATAGTATGCTATCTGGTTCTTCTTTATCTGACATGTTGACTTGATCATGCTTTTATTCATTTACACATGTTGATAAAGCCCTGAGGATATTTGCTTGACTACTGTGATTATGATGGAGATCATACTAGTGGGACATCTTAGTTTATAAGCATATCCTAAAATGTCCCTAGTCGTAGGTGTATCGAGACGGGGCATCGATATACCAGAGTAGACTAGCGTATATGATACTAGACCCATATGATGGGCGATGGATGTTCCCACATCCATTGATGTTTGACATCGAGATCGTATACGGGTGCTCAGTAGTGACTGGGTACACTAGACGAACTCGCCGAGAACTCCTATATGGTATTATATCTATCGTCGGATAGCAGTTCTCAGGTGACACTGGTACAGATTAGTCTGTAGACCCGAGATCGTCATAGAGTCTTGTGTGTTCTCCCATTGTACTTTGATTACCACCCTATCACGGCTCTACTGAGTTGTGCAAACAGGTGGCTTTTGGGTACAGTCCCGAGACACACGAAGGCGATGAGCGATAGGAAGGGTTTCGTCTCTCCCGGTATTGGGAGTTGATGATGTGTTGTGCTCGATTGGCTATATCAATAAGTCCCTGGCCAGGGCTATTGAGATTTACCGATAAGTGTTATCAGTAGTTTCTCGATCTATTATAGACCATTCATCAGCATGACTTATTGAGTTATTGGGGTCAACGTTACCATCCCTAGACTCGATATGCAGCATATCTGACGAAGAGACCGGACTGTACGGTAGTGTTGCCGGTTGGCTCGACGGGAGTTGTGACAGGTTCGCTTGTTTTCTTCTGATCGCTCAATACCCGGGTAGCCGTTACGTATAGCTGACCTCTTGCGGCTTGGGGGTGTTTGATATGATCATCACCCACTGCCGGCGTATTGACGAGTCTTAGAGTCCCACAATGGAGTTACCTAGTCCAGGCGAAACGAGATGGTGTGCATATGAGATATGCGCGGGGACCCGATTAAATGCGCGTATGTGATACCGTGTATTAATCGAGCGTTAGCTATTGGTCAGGTCGTATGTGATATGACCGGTTTACTAAATCAAGTGTTGATTTATCATTGGCCATTAGCTTTTTCACTTTAAACCCTTCTTGTCTTTTGTTGTATGCATGCATGTATGCATTTATTCTCATTGATACACATATGGATGTGCATGCACACATACATGCATACACAATTCTATCATGGTTGTTGATATAGTGGATGGTGGCAATATAAGACTCATACCTTAATAAATATGTTGATATTTATATTTGGAAAAGAAAATGGAATTGGATAATTACTCATGGTTTATTATTTTATTCACCCACTAACCTTAGTGTTAACCATGAGTTATTTTCCATGGCCATTTTTGATCCAAAAGAAAATATCTAGATATTTATTAACTTGGGTTAAGAGTGAGAAGAAAAAAATATATATATTTTCTTTTCTCATTCTTATCTCACTTTTTATCATTATCTCTTGAGCTCTCATTAGCCATCATCTTCTTCCTCCTCTTTCTTGCTCTCTAGCTTTCACTTATGAGCAAAAGAGTGATCAAGTTAGGGTTTTGAAGTAAGAAAACAAACCATATCACCATTATATACTAGTCTTTCCCATTAGTTTAGAGTGTTGAGTTCTACTTCTTCTCTTGATCAAGTGGAGCTTCTAGCTTGGACAAAGAGGACTCCGGGTGGATTGTCGTGGACCTAGAGGATCTCAAGCGAGCCTTTCTCAACCCTCAAGTAGTCAAGGAGTTTAGCGTAGGGAGCTACAAAGGTTGTATTCTCAAACCCTAGCTTTTTACTACTTGTGTTAGTGTTAAAGTATTGTTACCCTAGCTTTTCTAGTATGATCTTTAGGTTAGTTTCTCTAGCACCCTATAAAATTTTAATATGGCATGTGTGATGCTACCAAACCCTCATAGTGGTGCTGTAGAAACACCTTCATTTTTATCTTCTTGGTAAATGATCCTGAGAAGCCTGTGGGAACTTTCAAATCATGCAACACCTGCAGGAATCTTTTCTTCTCCGGTTGTGACATATGATATGCAGTATTGGGAAGTACAAACTTGCCCGGTTTATCCGTTATCGGTTTAGGATGCAATTCACTTCTAATTTCCCAGTCCTGAAGATCTATCCGAGCACGGAGGTTGTCTTTCGATTTTCCGTCTTTACAAAGAAGCAAGTTGAGTACGTGCTCGGATACTCCCTTCTCTATGTGCATGACATCCAGACAATGACGCACTAAATTTGTTGACCAGTACGGAAGCTCAAAGAAGTTGCTTAACTTGTTCCAGTAAGGTAGTTTGACATGTTTTGCCAGATCTATCCCGAAGGTCATATTATTGTAACCATCCTACTGAGCAGTCACGTCCTCTCCGGAAAATGAGGCTGGAGGCCCAAGAAGCCCCTGATGACCATCAAAGTGAGCAGCGTCTAACCTGTAGGGGTGGTCTAGTGGCAGGAAACACCGATGACCGCAATAACAAACTTTCCTGCTAAAATTCAAGAATTTCGATGTTATATATTGATGGAAATAAGGGCATGATTTGTGACCATATACGGACCAACCTGATAGCATTCCATACACAGGAAAGTCATTAATTGTCCACATTAAAGCCGCACGCAGTGTAAAGGTTGTATCTGTGTTTGCATTGTAAGTCTCTACACCATCAATGAATAAAGATTTTAACTCATCGATCAGAGGTCGGAGATAGACGTCGATATTGTTTTCCGGTGAGTTTTATCCGTCGATAAGAAGAGGCGTCATAAAGTAGGATTTATCCATGGCCAACCAAGGCGACAGATTATAAGCTATCATTACAACGGGCCATATGTTGTGGCTTCCAGGCATATAGTTGAATGGGCATAAGTCATCACTAGCGAGTCCGAGCGTGACATTGCGAGGATCACTATTGAATATTTTGTGCCTCCTATCGAAATCCTTTCATGCCGGTGAATTTCTTGGATAACTCATTTTTCCATTTTCACTTGGAGGAGCATGGTGATGCCAAATCATTGCCTCGGCTGTTTTGTTGCACCTGAATAGCCTTTGCAGCCTCTGTGTTATAGGAAAGTATCGTGCTATCTTGACAGGTATATCGGACTTCTTATCAGAATCTTTTGGGTTATACCTGGCCTCTCCGCATGTTAGATACTCTTTCAAATATGAATTCACTTTTCGGTATAACACGCAATTTTTGGGACATACTTGAATCTTCTCACACTTCAGACCCAAATCAGATATCATCTTCTGGGCTCCGTACCAACTGTCGGGCACGCTATTCCCGGGGGCATAGAATCTTTCAAATACTTCAGAAGTATCGTGAATGACTTTTTGCTCCATCCATTTAGGCACTTAATCTGAAAAAGTTGGACGAACAATGATAGGGTGTAATATTTTGCATTCTCATAAATTGGTTTTCTACCATCATTCATGAACTTTTCATACATATCCGCACGCGGTCCTTGGCTGGAAGGAATGTCATCTTCGGTCGCAATACTATCACCTAAGGCAGCCTCTACCATATCCTCCATTTCTTCTCTTGGAAAGAAGTTACCGTGTTTTTCTTCTGCCGCATTACCGTCTTCTCTTTCTCCTTCTGCCGCATTACCGTCTTCTTCTTGTCCTTCCCCATGATATAGCCAAGTTGTATAAAGTCTTGTAAAACTATGTTTAACAATATGAAGCTCTATGAATTCTACTTTCTGCCAGTATTTATTTCCACATCTATCTCACGGGCAGAGAATCTTCTCTAACACGATTTTATTATGTGTGCATGCAAATTCAATGAAAGCGGCAACTCCTACGACAAACTTAGGTTGCATACGTTGTTGTTAATCCACGTACATCCAGTCCTTAACTTTGATTCACTCATGGGCCATGTTAAACTGTATAGCATATAAATTATAGGTTATGATGACTATATTGAGAAATCTAAGAATGGAATGGTTACTGACAAAGAAAAAAAATCCGTAAATACAAGTTTGTCGTTGAAAAGAATAAATTATCAATAAACAAAGTTAGATTTGAAGATACCCAAGTATGAGTTGTATTCTGTGTTTCTGTGTTTCAATTTATGATTTTGCTTAAGTTTAGGGTTGTTAGTGTGTATGTGCTTTGTGTAGGGTTGAAAAGAATAAATCATTATTTTTTTGAAGAACTAAGTTCTTTATATAGAGTTAAACCCTAATTTTTGGAAGAATTAAATTCCCATATGTTCATGTTATTTTTTTATAACTTAGTTCTTTTCCCCTAAGTTTTGAATCTGCAGAACAAAATCTCCCCGATGAGAATTAAATTCTCAACTTGTGAGGAGATTTACTTCTGCAAATCTCAACCAGAGGAAGAACTAAGCTCTTATATGAAGGGTTAAGTTTACGGTAAAATTGTACATTTACGTTATCATTGAGTATCCTACTGAAGGAACTAGTGCACCCTAAACCCTAACCCTAATTTTTGGAAGAATTAAATTCCCATATGTTCCTATTATTTCTTTTTAACTTAGTTCTTTTCCTCTAAGTTTTGAATATGCAGAACAAAATATCCCCGATGAGAATTAAATTCTCAACTCGTAGGGAGATTTGCTTATGCAAATCTCAACCAGAGGAAGAACTAAGTTCTTATATGAAGGGTTAAGTTTACGGTAAAGTTGTGCGTTTATGTTATCATCGAGTATCCTACTGAAGGAACTAATGCACCCTAAACCCTAACCCTAATTTTTGGAGGAATTAAATTCCAATATGTTCCTGTTATTTCTTTATAACTTAGTTCTTTTTCCCTAAGTTTTGAATCTGCAGAACAAAATCTTCCCGATGAGAATTAAATTCTCTACTTGTGGGGAGATTTGTTTCTGCAAATCTCAACCAGAAAAAGAACTAAGTTCTTATATGAAGGATTACGGTAAACTTGTGCGTTTACGTTATCATCGAGTATCCTACTGAAGGAACTAGTGCACCCTAAACCCTAACCCTAATTTTTGGAGGAACTAAATTCTCATATGTTCCTGTTATTTCTTTTTAATTTAGTTCTTTTCTCTTAAGTTTTGAATCTGCAGAATAAAATCTCCCCGACGAGAATTAAATTCTCAACTTGTGGGGGAGATTTGCTTCTGCAAATCTCAACCAGAGGAAGAACTAAGTGCTTATATGAAGGGTTAAGTTTACGGTAAAGTTGTGTGTTTACGTTATCATCGAGTATCCTACTGAAGAAACTAGTGCACCCTAAACCCTTACCCTAATTAACCCAAAATTAAACCCTAATCATCATCCTAACTCAAATTATCCCTAATTGACCCAAAATTAACCTAATTAACCCTAATCATCATCCTAACCCAAATAAACCCTAATCAACCCAAAATTAACCCAAATAAATCCTAATCAACACCCAAACACAAATACACTCTATTTTACATAATTAACCTAAATTAACCCTAGCCCAAACCCTAACCCAAATCAACTTAACCCTAATCATCACCCAAACCCCAACCCAAATTAACTCTAACCCAAACCAAAATTAACCCTAATTGATCTAATTAACCCTAACTCTAACCCTAATCATCGCCAACCCAATTTTACCTATTTAACCCTAACCCTAACCCTACCTAATTAACCCTCACCCTAACCCTAACCCTAAAACAAACCCTAACCCTAAACCGAAGCCTAACCCTAACCCTAACCTTAAACCGAACCCTAACCCTAACCCTAAACCGAACCCTAATCCTACCTAACTAACACTAACCCTAGACCGAACCCTAACTCTAAGCCCTAGTAGTAACCCTAAAATCAACAATAACACAAATAAAAGCATAATTATAAGTTAAAAATTGAAATTAACTCACCTTAGGCCGGCGATTCTACTGTCGATGAGGTGGAGGAGGCCGGAGATTCCACTGTCGACGAGACACAGTCGACGACACGAGCTTGGTGTACCGGCGACGAGGAAGTCGACGATGATGTACCGACGACGAGGAGGCGCGCGCGAGTGTGGTGTTAAGGAGGTGCGCGCAAGAGATCGGTGACAAGAGGGAGTTGGGAAATTTTGGGAACGATGAGAAAATTTCTGGGCTTTACTTTTTTTTATAAAAGATTGTATTTTAATATTTTAAATTAATCCATAGGGCACCGTAGGGCAACCATCTGGCCCTACGGATTAATCCGTAGGGACATTAAAAAGTTGCCCATGCGGATTCCTGTAGCCGTAGGGGCAACCCCTTATTGTAGTAGTGAGGCTCTGGAACTTAAAACCCTAAATGTCATTTTGAAGTGTGTGCAAAGACGATCAAGCCCCTGAATTTTCATATCCAACGGCCATCAATGAACCGCGGTTCCGCTGCCCTTTACCCCCTTTAGCCGCGGATCCGCCGCCCACTGATGGAGTTTTGTCTCCAAATTTCTCGTGCCTTCTTCTCTCGATATTTGGAGATCTTTCTGATAAAAATATTCTGAAAATATCTTTCTCTCTGCCGTTGCGAGATTCTTCAATTTGCTCCTAACATTCGACGGATTTTGTTTGATGATTTGATTTGATATAGATCTCCTACTTATATTTCAGACCTAAACTGATTTATTATAATACCTGCACAATATCTCAAATCAAATTGTTAGTAGTATTTGTTTTATTTGAGATAATATTCCAACCAATTAAATGATATGATATCTTAATAATATTGGTTAAGAATATTTGATATGATATAATATGCATATTTTAAGAATTAAGAATCTCATGGATATTTTATTTAAATATGATATGCATATATTCCCCCAATTATATTAATTATAAATTAAGAAATATATGAAAAAATCCTTTTTGCACATAAACTCACAATGTTCTTAAATTACAAATAATACCTTTTAGTAATAAACAATAATATGGAAAATGACCGTAAAAATATGCAATAAATATGACTGTACAGTTGGCAATCATTTTTTAAGGAAGTTGAAATCCAACCTCTCATTGGTTTACGCAAAAGTACATTACAATGCATCTTTGGTGTGGATCATTTTTGCACGGACATCTCTTTTTAGGTATTCTAAGCACGCAAAGAAGTGAGAGTGTCAATGCTAACTTACACAGACATTTAGATCGAAATATGATTTTACAGGACATGATTGTTCACTATGATTCATGTGTATCAAAAACTCGGAGGGATGAGGCCGAGGATGAGTGCAAAACACGGCAATCTTTTCCGTTGTTGTGTACGGATATGCAAGGCCTAGAAAATCATGCTGCTAGAATCTACACTCCTGACATATTTGAATTAGTCAAATTGAGATGCGCAATATACTTCTGTGTACAGTAAGACAATATGCGGCACAACCTAGCAAGTATGTCGTTTCAGTAGCCACTCGGAGCAGTAGTACCGAGTTTGAATATTCAGTTGAATTAACAGGTGTCTTAGACCAAATTAAATGCAGCTGTCTCTTTTTTGAATCTTTCGGTATTCTCTGCTCCCACATATTCTCCGTTCTTAAGTATCTGCACGTCGAAGAGATCCCACAGCCGCTAATTCTGGAGAGATGGATGAAGAATGCAAAATGCGGTCTGACACCGTTGAGACATTGTGCATTTCATAATGAAACTGAAACGAGTGGAAGGTATAGTGCTATAGCTGACTTAGGATACAAAGTGTTTTTCAAAGTCTCCGAATCAGGTGTTGAATACAAGGAAATAATGCAATGTCTGACCGACAGTCTCCATAAATTTAGCGACAGTTTTAGTGAAGACACAATCGAAGACTTAGAAGCAGAGCCATTAGATCGAAGAGACAATATGTACAGCGGCGCGAACAGTTGGACCACGTACTAAACCTTTTAAAGGTTGTGATCAAAGGATGTAGAAAGTGTAGAAAATCGCGGTATGAAATGCAGATTTACAAGTGTGGACGTTGTAATAAAATGGGTCATAATATGTTTTCGTGTCCATATTTGCAAGCCGATGGATGAGATCGTGTCCTTTTGTTTGTATTTGGGTCATCGTCTTCGTACCAGTCTGTATCGTAAAAGGTTCTGTTTTTCGTTCAATTATTACTTCTATTTTAGAACTAAAAAGTAACCAAGTTTGCAAGCTGGTGGATGTTTTCAAGTGGTTCTAAAAGTAATAAGGTGGAACAATTTGTATTTTAAATGGAACTATTGTTTTACCAAGTGAAACTATTGTAATTTGTCCAGATTTGCAAGTCAATGGATGTTTTCAAGTGGTTCTAAAATGTAATCAGGTGGAACGATTTATATTTTAAATGGAACTATTGTTTTACCAAGTGGAACTATTGAAATGGATATTTATAATGAATTTCATGTTTCCCAGATGGAACTATTGTTTTACCAAGTGGTACTGCTGATTTGAAAATGTTATAATTAGATTTTGCGAAACAAAACACGAAATTATTGCAACAGAGAGTCCGACTCAAATAGTCCGACTTAGATAGCCGAACTCAGAAAAGACGAGTCATATTATTAACTTAGTAAGAAGAAAAATTAGAATATTGCAGTTAAACTTTCAATCTTTCATATTACACTCATAAAACTGTAACAAAAATCAATGTGAAGAAACAAAATATATACAGTTGAAAACACTAAGCACTTTCAATCAGAAAATATATACAGTTGATTATCCTCCAACGGTAGCATCCTAGCAATGAAGATGCGCCATTCGTCAGGAGAAAATCCGTCGAGTGATCTCGCAATATCCCTTTCCTCGATCAACGCCAACATGTACAAATATAGATAGAGTCCATAGTCGACTCTGAAAAAATGAAGGAATATTCAAAAATATGTCTATGTTTCATGCCGAATGAAAAGTGAAACTTTCTAATTTCCATGTGGTACTATATTTCTTTCCAAGTGATACATTCTATTCACCAAAGTGGAACTCTAACCTCAAGTAGAATTTTAGTTAATGTAGATTTTTGCTTTTCCAGGTGGAACGTTTAACTTTTCCGCCTTTTCAGGTTAGTAGTTCCACTTAGAAAAACTGGAAAAAGAAAGTTTCACTGGGAAAAACTAGAAGAAGAATGTCCCCTTTGATAAGAAAAAAGGAAAACACATCAAGTTGTACTTGGAAAATAGAAAGTCCTACTTGAACAAATATTAAGTTCCATTTCATATCAATAAAGTCCCAATTACCCGTTAGTTTGCTGAGATGATGGGAAGATTCAATAGACAAATTAGAATGATCCTCCACAAAGATCGAAAAAATTCTTTCCAAACCGCTTTACCCATTGCATAACAACCTTAGCACCCCAAACCCATGGACCATCCACGCTTAGTGCTATTGAGCTGTAATGCCTGAACTCCTTGGCTTCCATATTAAGAACAAGCAGTTGCAATGATCATGATTGCATATTGGAAAGAAAATTTGACTTTTTTCTCCGCCAATGAGCCATCAACGAACATATTGAAGGAGGAGGGTTCAATTCTAGGCACACTGTAATCGCTCGGCCCTTTTTCGGATTCATTGACAAGCATGTTCTGTATTGGTGCATGTTATCATTTGATGAACATATTATGATAATATAAAGTATACAGAATAGAGTAATCGAGAATACCATGAACCACAGAGAGAGGATCGCCACCTTCTTTGCAAGGCTGGTTTTTAAGGAATCGTACCGATCTGATATATGACGATAAAAAAGCCTAAATTAAAAAATTCAAATTTTTTTAAGTTCATCTGGATCTCGATCATAAACTTTTAAAATCAATTTTTGCATTAATTTTGTGAGTTTATGATCAAGGAACAAATGGTTTTCAAATTATTTGATTTTTTGTGTAAGCTATGTTAACATCGTAAATCGCATCTGTATGGTTGTAATTTTATTTTTGTTTGTAAATTTCTTAATATAATTATTTGAATTTTATAATATTAACGGCTAAATTCTCAAGATCTGAGTACCAAAATTCAATTTCAACCTTACGGATATGTCTTACAATACATAAATAGGTTACGTATAAAACATTATCTGATTTGAAAGTCATTTGTTCCTTGATCATAAACTCATATTAATACACAGAGAAAAAAATAATCTTAGAAGCTTATGATCGAGACTCAGATGAACTTCAAAAAAATTGAATTTTTTTATTTAGGCTATTTTATCACCATATATCAAATTGGTACGGTTCAAATTGTCAAAAATACATATTTATTACTCACGGTTCAACCTTGATTGGTTAGATAACATGTAAAATTATTAAGGCCGATATGCATTAGTTAAGGTTGAACTGTGAGTCCTATATAAGTATTTTTAAAAAAAATGCAACCGTACCGATTTGATATATGACGATAAAATAGCCTAAATAAAAAAATTCAAATTTTTTGAAATTCATCTAGACCTCGATCATAAGCTTTACAGATGATTTATTCTTTGTGCATTAATTTTGTGAGTTCATGATCAAGGAACAAATGGCCGTCAAATCACGTAAGTTTTTGTACGTAATATATTTATGTATTGTAAGACATATCCGTAAGGATGTGATCGAATTTTTGTATTTGGATATTGAGAATTTTATCGTTATAGTTATTAAATTCAAATAATTATATTAAAAAATTTACGAACAAGAAAAAAATTATAACCGTACGGATGTGATCTACGATGTCAACAAAGCTTACGTACCAAAAATTACCAGATTTGACGGCTATCTGTTCCTTGATCGTGAACTCACAAAATTTATGCACAAAGAATAAATCATCTGAAAAGCGATCAAGGCTTAGATGAACTTCGAAAAATTTGAAATTTTCTTTTCAAGCTATTTTATCATCATACATCCGGTACGGTTAAATTATTTAACAAAAATGCAATCATAGGACTCACAGTGCAACCTTGATTGGCATATAGCAACCGTAATAGTCTTATAAGTTATCTAACCAATCACGGTTGAATTGTGAGTCATAACCTTGGATTTTTCTTTTTAATTTGAATCGTACCGATAGGATTTATGATGATAAAATAGTTTGGTAAGAAAATTTCAAATTTTTCGAATTTCATCTGGGCCTCGATCATAAGCTTTTCAAATGATTTATTCTTTGTGCATTAATTTTGTGAGTTCATGATCAAAGAAAAGATGACCGTCAAATTAGTTAATTTTTGGTATATAACCTATTTATGTATTGTAAGACATATTCATAAGGATGTGATCGAATTTCTGTACTCGGATATTGAGAATTTGCTGTTATAGTTATTAAATTCAAATAATTATATTAAAAAATTTACAAACCAGAAAAAAATTACAGCCGTACTGTAATACCCCATGTATTATCTGGTATACCCATTTATACCAGATCAGCATGGGGACCCACTGTAAAAACAATGGGGAATTTTCGAAATACATTCGGAAAGAGGACAGATCTGTGCTATAAATGGGATGATACCACTCTTCAATACAGAGGCGCCTTTTAAGTGAACTGGCACTACAGAAGTTTGAGAACTCCGTAGTTAAGCGTGCTCAGGCCAGGGAAGTCCTGGGATGGTGACTTCCTGGGAAGTGGCCCCTGGTCAGGTCCAGTTCGCCCCGAAAGACAAAACCGTGCGGCTATGGCCAGAGCGGACAATACTCTCTGTATTGAGAGTAGGTCGTGACAGAATGGTATCAGAGCTGGTTCATCAATAGTAGGTCTGTGGTTCGAGGACAAACCATTGTTCTAAGTGGGGGAGAATGTAATACCCCATGTATTATCTGGTATACCCATTTATACTAGATCAGCATGGGGACCCACTGTAAAAACAATGGGGAATCTTCGGAATACATTCCGAAAGAGAACAGATCTGTGCTATAAATGGAATGATACCGCTCTTCAATACAGAGGCGCCTTTTAAGTGAACTAGCACTACAGGAGTTTGAGAACTCCGTAGTTAAAAGTGCTCGGGCCAGGAAAGTCTTGGGATGGGTGACCTCCTGAGAAGTGGCCCCTGGTCGGGTCCAGTTCGCCCCGAAGGACAAAACCATGCGGCTACGGCCAGAGCGGACAATACTCTCTGTATTGAGGGTGGATCGTGACAAAATTCTTAAAAGACATGGGCGTTGTGATGAATCAACCCCCACTCAAAGAAGTTGAACCGCCACCCTTTCTTCTTATCCGGAACGAGCATGGGAGTAATCCACCATCATTGTTTCGTCTCTATAAACCGAGACGTAAACCCGTACATGTTCTTCTACCAATCTTGGTGCTACATTGATAAAACTTTTGAATGGTTGGTAGTCTTTGTAAAGTTTTATATTGACCAATAACTTTACCTCCTCTCTTTATAATTTTAAAATGCTTAATACTGTTTTACTCAAATTTGAGGGGGAGATAAATATATTTTGGCTCTTAAATGAAAAGAATTTTTTTTACGAAGTTGTGAGCCAAAAATAAGTTTGGGGAAGAATCTCACTTCATTAATTCTTGTCCCCGTTAATAACTTTTCCTCCCAAGCCTACAGGTTTTGAGATCAAAAGATGACATCAGTGAGGGCACTGCTGCAAATAGGTTTGGGGGAGGTTTGTGCTTATTTACGCATTATCTTGCATTATACTATATATAAGCACAAAAAAATTTGATAATAAAAGATTAGAAAGTAAAAAATTACATTTGAAAGATAGGAATAGTTTGATAAAAGCAAGAAATTTAGATGTTTTTTAAATGAAGCTAGTAATAAGTAGTTATGAGCTGTTGTCCCAAGGGTTAGTAAGATGAAGGAAATTACTAATCTGAGGATAAAAATAACTCTGAAAAATAGTCCCTATTTTTTAGTCCAAATATTTGAACGTTGATACCCTATTATACGCACTTGCACACATATTGAAATTTAGGATAGTAGAGGATACCTTGAAATTCTCTTGTCTAAAAGCCTTGGTATGAAGAAAAATAAAAATATAAAGAAAAAAATGGAGAAGAAAAATGAACACTGGTTTTGTAATTGCTCAAGGCAGCATAAAAAATATAGCGAGGGTGCTTTATCACCTAGTTTCTTAGACCAACTGGTTTGGGAGCCACTACTAAACCTTAGGTGTTGCAAAACGATGAAATTGCTAATTACGCCTTAATAAGTGAGAAAATTTAGTAATCGGTCGGTTAGTACCTCAAGAAGTATTAACGGTCGCATGAAGAATGTGTGAGCAATTCCATCTAAAATATCCACCGACTAAAAAGTATTAAGGAAGATGGACAAGAGTATGATAACTTGAATTGAATTCTCTAAGTGTAGCGATATCTCTTACACACACGTAGGGGTATATAATCGATATTTGGAAGAAAGGTAGGGAGGAAGACTAAACGCGATGTTTTATTGAGGGGTGATGTGATTTCCGATATCTTTTCATGACCATTAAGATAGGGCTTATGGCAACCGAAAATGTAGTGTAGTTGGAAACTCTTATTTTCAAGTTCTTTCTTTTATAGTTCTTATTTTTGTATGTAACTTTCATCTTCTCTCTTTTGTAGTTGAAAACCCTCAGGAGACAACACTCCTCCTACTAGGGACACCTAGAACTTTAAAGGCAATATTTTCCTTACTTTTGTTAAGTACTTAAAGGTGTTTATGGTAATTATGGTATATATGTCGGTTTATCTGCAAAATACTCTTTATCATATGTTTATACACTATACTTAATATTATAAAGAAAAATATTTGCATATAATATTTATATAATACTTTAGTAATTTAAATATGCATGTCATATCAAACATTCTTAATCAATATTCTTAAAATATAATATCATATAAAATGGTTAGAATAATATCTCAAAATAAATAACAAATATTACTAATACTATGAATTGAGATATTATGCAGATTTGGCTCAAGTCTGAAGATCAAGATATCCAAAATGTCGGGAATAAAATCTGTCGATAAAGTTGAATCTAATCGTAAAATCATGAATGGCAGAGACTCGGAGAAAATTTAAAGATTCCAGACATCACAAGAATCTCCACGTGGAAATGGGGTATTAACATAAGATGTGGAAATGGAGCTCGGAAGCTTAATAAGAGAATCTCTGTCAGCCCCAGCAACGGTCCTTTTGAAAGCATATTTCCAGCAGACCAAGGCTTTAATATGAAGGGAACGGAACGGAACTGACTTGCTAAACATACTTTACAAACATACATAATCTCTAAAGATATATCCTGTAATAATAAAACTTGCTCATTTATTTCACTCGGTCATATAGATACAAACCATGTATGTCACTCAATCAATTAAAGAAGCTGTCTCCGTAATTTGCCCAATCCAAAACCCTAGCAAGAGAGAGATAGAGTTTTCAAGGCTGTACACTTGACAAATGTACCTGCATGCCTTTGTAACGTGGGGCCCGCACCCCATGACCCTCTAGCTAAACGACATGTGCCCGGTTACTAGATGTTTGCAACTGAAGGAAGTAAGGCTCCTATTAAAACCCTTTCCCTCCCTCAAAGTCCTGCTTTAGACGACGATTATAATAAGTAGTTACGCTGCCATTTTTCCAATAGCATGGAACGGCATGGCCCGGGGCTAAGGCAACTCCAGTGGGAGAGCCGTGTTATAGGTGACCTTATTGCACGGTTCAGAAAGCACTTGTGTATGTGATGCAAGTGAACGCGTACGAAAAAGCTGTTCCATCGTTTGACCCTATCTATGTTTCCCCGATGGCCCAAGAACACACTCATTCTTTAGCCGTAGAGAAACTTTTGAATTGCGAGTTACCATTACGAGCTCAATATATACGGGTGTTATTCCGTGAAATAACTCGAATTTCAAATCATTCCCTTGCCCCCGCTCTCCTTGCAGATATGTACATGGACACAACCATCTACGTACATGGTCAGCATAACTCTAGTCAGAAAAAACTTCTCAACAAGGACTAACTGTAAAGAAAATTCTATAAGCCACTTGCAAGCCTTTTAAAAGGTTCCGAGATTCGTAAAAAGGAAGAGAGAGAGGGCATAAAATATTTGCACCAATCTCAAAGCCTATTTAAGGACTTGCAAGAGACTTGTAGAGAAATATTCTCTATCTACGAGCCCTTGCGTACTAGGTTTTTTTACTCTAGTCGATCTAAAACCACCACTGAAGCAATGCCCTTCTAGCTACATCGAAGCCCTACAAAATCTCTTGGGTCTCTCTCTCTCTCTCTCTCTCTCTCTCTATATATATATATATATATATATATATATATATATGAGAATAATGGAGGAAAGAGGCCCTAGAAGGTTTTTTGCGTTAGACGGCGGTAAAAAGTATGTCCTCCACCATTTATTCGACGAGCGGCACCTTCCAACTTGATATGCATCCTCTAATTTATCGATGCACCAAATTTCATATGATTAGAACACTATTTCACCGTTGATTTAGTGAGTGCAAAATCAACGGTTTACCGACAATAGAACTTTTTACATTGCTAAATCAACGGTGAAATGGTGTTGTAATCATATAAAATTTGGTGTATCGACAAATTAAAGGATGGATATCAAGTTGGAAGGTGTCGATCGTCGAATAAAATGGTGGAGGGCTACTTTTTGCAGCCGCCTAACGTATAAAGCCTCCTAGGGACTCTTTCCATAATTATTCTATATATATATATAGAGAGAGAGAGAGAGAGAGAGAATAATGGAGGAAAGAAGACATAGGAGGGGATTTTCTTGTATGGCGTCGAAAAAATATAACCTTCACCATTTTTTCCAACGATCGGCATCCATCATCATCATCATCACCATCATCGTTATCATCTAAGATGTGCATACACCAAATTTCATGTGATTCCACCACTTTTTCACCATTGAATTAGCAATGTAAAAAGTTCTATTGTCAGTAAACCATTAATTTTGCACCAACTAAATCAACGGTGAAAAAATGGTATAATCACATGTAATTTGGTGTATCCACATCTTATGATAAAAATGGAGATGATATATGCCTATCGTCGAAAAAAATCATGGAGGGTACATTTTTCCGACGCCATAGGAGGAAATTCCTTCATATGGCACATTTCCTCCATTAATCTCATATATATATACACACACACACTCTTGTCCTATGAATCCCTATTGCACCATACACCTACAGTAACTCAAAACTTTAGACGAGACTTCAAAGGGGTTAAAATACTTTTAGGAATGGAAGGACCAACTAGATGTCACAACTTGTTTGCATCTAAATATCTTTGATTTTGATGCATTCACAATTACCACAACTTGTAATATTTTTTTTTTAAAAAAGCTAATAAAGTCACCCCATTGGCTGCACAAACCCATTCGTTGTCTCTCTCCCTCAAACTTAAGTCGTCTTCAATCATTTCTCTCTTAACATCTAACCAAAAGCCTAAATGAGAGAAAAGAATTAAGACCCTCCTCAACTCTAAACTGCCCCAAAAGGAAGGAAAGAAAAGGAAAAGACAACCAAAAAAATGTACCCCAAAAGAAGATGCACCATGCACACTAGCTAGTGTACAAATTAGCATCATCTTCACCAATGGCAAGCAAAGCAGCCCTCTACTCTCAGAACTAAGTGAGTTGTGTTGCATGGATGGCCCCAAAGACGGTATCGGCATCGCTCTAGCTAGGCAAAAACCCCAAGAAATAGCTTGGACTTCTCCTTCCTCCATTATTCTTCCCCGTGAAGCGTTGCATGCATGGTTCTTGAGGAGCCATCACAAAATGAAACCGATAGATCCACAAGAACCAAACATGTCACATTAATTGAGAGCCTTGTGAACTTACCCATTTGGACAAACTATAGAGGTTAAGGCGATAGAAGTTGATCTACTTAACAAAAGGAAATGAAAATAAAGTGGTTGGTTTGTATGAAGAGCTAGCTTGAGACGCAAGTGAGAAGGCAAAAAGCAAAGGCAAAAGGGTAGGGTTAATAAGAAAATGGAGAGGGATTAATGTGTTTTGTGGTTAGTGAATGGGTGGGCCCACATGAGAATTTAACGGCCAAGTTTCTCACTTTCAAAGCCCAAAACAAAGGAAAAAACTAGTATGCAAAGGCTTGCATGGTGCAAGCCACTTGCAAGCCCTTGGATGAATTTAGGATTTGTGCAAAGAAAGTCATTTAAGGGCTTGCAAATGGCTTGCACCATCCAAGCCCTTGCATAGAAGTTTTTTCCAAAACAAAGGAGTGCTTGTCAAACGGCCTCCCTTTCACAGACAATCTCAAGGGTCGATCCTATGATTTTATGTTTTGGAAAAATGCTTAGTCCTTTTATTAATTTGCTTTTGCTTATTAATGAAACTTAATAGTATTTTGTTTAGCAATGGAATCGTATATGTTATGTTCCATTTTTTATTATAAGGCTTGACAAAAAGCTAACAGTTATAAAAGGTGAGAACAAATTTTGGGAACAGGGTCTAAACTAACGTAGCATGTACGTCTTGGTTGAAAAAATCTAGAGCTGTGGTCAATCATCTGATCATGATTTAGTGCCATTTTAGATCAATGGTTAATGTTAAAAATGCATAAATCTGTTTCTTTTGATGACATAAATGAAACCTTTTTGAATGAGATTGTGAGAATGGTTTCTTAAAGTCATATAAGCCGGTCGGATCCATGAGATTAAGAGATATCCCTCCTGTATGGCTGTTATGATAATTTTGAACATAATTTGCCATTGAGGAAAATATTGATTTGACTTGCAGTGATCGATCGATACAATATATATTCACCAATACTCGCTATAACTTTGGCGCGTAGTTGCAATGGAAGACGAATGAGATATAGATTAGATAAAAGGTTAAAAAATATATATATATAACAGAGATCAGTAAGAATGCTAAGGTGAGAACAACTACTGAAAAACAAACAGCATTTAAACTGAATAACTTCAAAACCGAATTTTTGCTATGTATCTAGTAGGAGAAAATTTCTAGCCAAAAATTAATTAAGATTTTATCTTCTCTAATGATGAATCTCAATTCTGAACTATGTTGGATTAATTGGTGCATATATAAACTGAAAACAGGCCTTGAACTTGGCAATTATAGCAACCATCCATATGTTTAACATCCATCTTATGCAACATCTTTCATTAATTAAGGCTCTGATTTGTTTATAATTTAGCTTACATTGACCTTTAATTTGCAATTTCTATATATGTTGGTATGAGGGCGATGAGGAGGACGTGGATGTTGAGAAAGTTGACAATGAAATGCTCGACATAGATCTCAATGACGAGGTAGCTAGGTAGATATCGATCAAGGATATATATATCTGTGGAGCAATGCCATCATGCATCTATATGTTAGCCTAACAATTAAAACAGCTTTTTTGATATGTTATTTGTTGCCAAACAATTGAGTTAATTTCTTGAAAGGCCGGTGTGCTTGTTCATCAGTAAGTTATCAGTGATGCTTGGTATTATTAGCTCATAGCTCGGTTCCAAACTTCTAGTCAGGTGCATGTATTTATAGGCATGTACGTATGTAGCTTAATGCCGTTATTTTGTAATCCATAAATTTCGCTTTACCCTCTTAATTGTTGCAAGCTCTCGATCTGTGGTGGTTCTGTATTTAACTAATATTAAGTTTCTTTAAATTTTTTGGTAGAAACTTTGGCAAGTGAAAGTTAGTTCCTCCTGATATTCACCTCGACTTGTTATCGTAATTATTGTTGTCAATGTAATAAGGTTTTTATAATTCCATTTTATATTTGTGAAAATGGTACTGAAAAAAATTAAGGTTGCAAGGTAAGGGAAAAAACTTATATAACATGTATTACTACAAATAAAAATTTAAGACAAGATACCTAAAATTGAGGTTTTCATTACTTAATCGATGCATATACATAAATATAATTCATGATTCAACTTATATCCAAAAAAGAGACAAGAAAATCACATACCTGCTTTTCAATGGATTCAATGGTGCACGACGATTTTTTACTGCATAGAGAGTATCTATAATCGTATTGTTTTCAAACTTTTCAACTATTTTTGTCTCGATATATAAAGTCAAACAATTGGTAAGAAAGTCATCCTGCCTGATGATGCTCACTAATGGTATTTTCTAAGATTACGACATATGGCGGGTGACGTGTCCCAAAGGCTACGGAGGTGGAATAAATGAGATACATTTGGGACGTTCCTCGGGACCTCGTTTCCGAGGACGCATCCGACCTTTCGGGGACCTTCCTGAGTACTTTCCATTTTCACCTAGCAAACAGCCAACAGCTCGCCTCCGAGCAGTCCAGCGAGCTTTCCTTAGCCTCCTTGCTCGTCTCCGAGCCATTTGACAGGCCGAGCTTCCTCGGCCTCCTTGCTCATCTCCGAGCCTCCTGACAGGCCGAGCTTCCTCGGCTTCCCTGATCAACCGAGAGCGCGGAACCCAAACGCCTTCGCAACTGCTCCGCGTATCTCGCCAGGGCGAGATATCCGCCTCCCCACGCTAGCGCGTCCCCCATTAATGGACGTATCCCTCCATTAATACGAGGATAACGCAGGAGCGTAACTGACGGCGAAGATCTCGCACCTGCTCGCTCCACGCGACCACTACATAAACCTCTTTTTCAGACGACTCAGGTAACTCGAACTGAACCCAATAGGTGGTTACGCTGCTCTTATTCACCGGCACTAACTTGATCGTCGGAGGGTCCTGCGATGGTTTCCCACCCTGGGACTTTCCTTGGAGGTAGCTCGGCCTCAGTAACTTCCAACAACTCATTGAGATCCACACGCTCAACCACCCCCAAAAAACAAATCCCAGCCGCTAAAAATTGCTCGCAATCAGATCGACAGAGGACAACATCTGAGGGAGATCACAGCCTCCATCTGTTGGCGCCATCTATAGCAACATTTTCAAAAGCTTCTCCACCCATAAAGTTGATCTTCCGCCCTCGACCCGATGGCGAGCGACAACCGCGACGATCCAAATACGAGCCGCTACATCCTCCACAACGGAGACAAGAGCGGCTCGTCTTCCCTCCTAACGTCATCAACGCCATATCCGCTCGGATCGACAGGCTCACATCGTTGGTGGATGCACTCGTCCGCGTTCTAGCAGCGAACCCTACCCACCAGAACGTGATTCCACCTCCGCGGGATAACGACGTCCGCAGCAGGACGGATGGCCGTGCTCAGGCCCTCGATTTCACTCATGCTCATCTCAGTGTCACCGAGAGCCGGCATGCCGCCTCCAGCTACCATGGCCCTCATGCGGCGAATGATTTCATGACCCGTTGGGTGCCGAAAAGCTCCACATCCCGATCACAGGGAAGACTTAGGTCGTCGCTCCAATACCTGCCGCGCGCTTTCACCCCCTAAAGAGGTGTCGATCAGTTCGTCTGCTTCCAGGCATGACCGACACCCCTTCTCCCGCCGAGGTCGCGCGAACGGCGAACGTCAGGACTACTCAAGAAGGGCCTTATCTGAGAATTTAAGAAATTTGATAGAGCGGAATCAAAGCCGCATCATCGCGCAGACCCAGAGCGGGGGTAGCCACCATTCCGACTGTGCAGAATACTCGGGATACCAGCACCAACTTGAAGCCCTCGAAAAGAAAATTGAAGGCATATGATGGGATGGCCATGCGTCCGGTGAAGAGGCCAGGTATTCCGCCGATTCACTCACAAAGCCCTTTACAGAAGAGCTACTGGCCGAGCACGTCTCATCCAGGAACAAGCCGCCAAAAGTGGCCATCTTCGACTGGAAGTCCGACCCGAAGGACCACTTGGACGCATTTACGGCATGCATGAGCTTTCAAGATAACTCAGACGCGACTCAATGCCGAGCTTTCCCCACCACCCTAATCCGGACTGGTCGAGACTGGTTCCGAGGGCTTACGCCATGCTCCATCTCGACCTTCGACGAGCTGGCTATCCAATTTCTCGGTCACTTCGTCGGAAACGACGACAGAAAAGGACGGTCGAGTACCTGTTCACTGTCAAGAGCGGAGACAAGGAATCCTTCAAAGGGTATGTCACCCGTCTCTACAATGCCCTCCTGAAGGTTCGCGAGCACCGCGATGAAACAGTTATCACTGCGCTAAGGTCGGGTCTTAGGCACAAAGAATAGCTCCGCTCTTTTGCATTAGCGCAACCTAAGACCGTGGCCGAAGTGAAAGCCTGGACCGAGCGAGAACTCCAACTCGAGTTGGAGGTGAACGCAAATCTGCCCCGAGGTGACCAAGCGGACAGAAAAAAAGGGACAGGGAGGAAAAAAAGAAAGTCGATCGTCCGAAGCCTTACTTCCCGAGATTTTAGGAGTACACTCCTCTAAACATTTCCCAGACCGAGCTACTGGAGGAAGCTAAGGGCAAGAGGTTCTTTAAGCTCCCGCCAGTTACCCAAAGAGCAGGCAAGCGTCTCCGCGGCCCATACCGCGCCTTTCATAGGTCGCAGGGTCACCCGACTAAGAACTGCAAACAACTCTGTGACTACATTAAGGAGTTGATCCGCTCTGGCCACATGGAGAAATACCTGCGGGACAAGCGGCAGGCAGAGCAAGAGCAAAAAGACCAAACCCCTCCCGAGAAATTAACAATCGGGTAAATCATGGTCGTTACCTCGGATCCAACTTGGGAAAATTGGGGGAACCACCGCATCCTCCCAGTTAAGGGTGTAAGCGATATACCACACAAGAGGTGCAGGAGAGACGAACCGATCATCTACACCGATGAAGACCTCGACGGCATATCGCTTCTTCATAATGACTCTCTCGTGATAACGGACAAACTCCTCCGTTACGAAGTCCAAAGAATATTGGTCAACTCAGGGAGCTCGGCGGATATTCTGTTCTACGACTGTTTCCAGCGTATGGGGCTAGGACCATCCGACCTTCGACTGTCCTCCCATGTCCTCTCTGGGTTCACCAACCATTCCGTCTCGGCCGAGGGATTGGTCACCCTCCTCCTCAACATTGGGGAAGCGGGCAATACGCGAACCATACCAGTGGACTTCTTCGTTGCTAAGGTCCCTTCACCCTATAACATTCTCCTGGGACGTCCTACCTTAAACGCCCTCCAGGACCAGATCTCGACTCATCACCTTGCGATCAAATTCCTTTTGGATCAAAGGGATAGGCCGGGCCTATGGAGACCAGCAAACCGCTAAGATTTGCCTCGCCTTGACGTCCATCGTCGGAGAGCAGGACGACGATTTTGAGGACGCGCATGATTTTCAAGGATCCTTAGTACATGCAACGACCAAAGGGAAATTCGAGGTGCCCCGGTAGAAGCATTGACGGAAGTCTCCCTCGTAGGAGTCGATGGACGGACAGATCGATTCTCTCTTGGCCGGGGACTACCGCGAAGACTTGATCCGTTTCCTCCGGGAAAATTCAGAAGTATTCGCTTGGACGCCCGCGGATATGCCCGGGATCGACCCCAAAGTGATCACCCACAAGCTCGGGGTCGACCCGCAAGCCCGACCCGTCCGACAAAAGAAGAAAAGCTCTGCGCCGATTAAACAAAAGACGATAGAAGACGAAGTAGATCGATTGCTCGCAGCCAACTTCATCAGGAACCTGGACTACTCAGATTGGCTAGTGAATGTGATCATGGTCAAGAAGGCAAACGGGAAATGACGCATGTGCATCGATTTCACGGACTTGAACAAAACTTGCCTCAAAGACAACTATCCACTTCCTCGGATAGACCAGCTAGTAGACAGTTCGGCCGGCCACGAACTGCTGAGCTTTATGGACGCTTTCTCCGGTTACAATCAGATCCGGATGAACCCGGCCGACGAAGAGCTTACCGCCTTCACCACGGATCGGGGGTATACTACTACAAAGTGATGCCCTTCGGACTCAAGAACGCAGGTGCCAAGTATCAACGCCTGGTCAACAAGCTGTTCAAACCACAGATTGGAAGAAACATGAAAGTCTACGTCGACGACATGCTCGTAAAATCCGTCTCCTCAACCGGGCACACTAAAGACCTCGGCGAGACATTCGACGTCCTGCGTAAGTACAAAATGAAGCTAAATCCAGCTAACTGTGTGTTCAGAGTCACCGGTGGGAAGTTCCTCGGGTTCATGGTTACCCATCGAGGAATCAAAGCAAACCCAGAAATGATCAACGCCATCCTCAACATGGTAACGCCCAAGAGCAATGTCGACATCATGCGCCTCACGGGAAGGGTGACTGCCCTGAGTCGCTTTATGTCCAGATCCGGAGAGAACCGCCTCCCGTTCTTCAAGGCCCTAAGGAAAATTCCTAAGTTCGAATGGTCTGAGGAATGCTAGAACGCTTTCGAGCAACTCAAGACGCACTTAGCGACTCCCCCGCTACTCATCCGACCGGTCAAGGGTGACAAGCTATTATTATATCTAGCCGTCTCCGACTAGGCTGCAGGCTCGGTGCTTGTCAGAGAATTTGAAGGCATACAGAGGTCGGTCTATTACGTGAGCCGTGTCTTCAAAGATGCAGAAACAAGATATCCGGCCATAGAGAAAATAGTCCTGGCACTTGTCGTCGCCTCCAGAAAACTTCGACACTATTTCCAAGCGCACACAATCCTTGTCCTCACCGAGCGACCTTTAGGATCTATCCTCGCCTCCCCCGAGTCGTCAGGTCGTCTGGAGAAATGGAGATGGGAATTGTCCCAATTCAATATCAAATACCGTCCCAGACAAGCCATCAAAGCACAGGTCTTAGCAGATTTCGTTGTCGAATGCACTATTCCCGCTAAAGAAGGAACGACGGATCGGGGCCCCGAACCACGTCACTCGGTCGAGGAGGTGCCCGACCCCATCCCATTGGGTGCTCTACGTGGACGGATCCTCTACCGAAGAAGAGAGCGGGGCTGGCCTGATCATCCACGGCCCGGACGAAGCGGAAATGGAATACTTCTTAAAGCTCGGGTTCAGAGCGCCAAACAACGCCGCGGAATACGAGGCCTTATTGGCAGGACTGCGAATCGCCTCCGGGGTAGGGCTGAAGACCATCAGAGTTCGCAGCGACTCCGCTCTGGTCGTCGGCCAAGTAACTGGACGTTTCGAAGCACAGGAACCACTCATGATAAAATACCTGGCCGAAGTAAAAAGGCTTTGAAAAAATTTCGACGAAATCCAAGTGGAGCAGATTCCCAGGAACTTGAACACTTAAGCCGACGCCTTGAGCAAGCTCGCTTCTTCCTATTCGGCCAACCATAAAAGAAATATCCTCTTCGAAGTCTTGCCACAGCCCAACGTAGAAGATGGAGATGTAACACTCCAGATCTACACAAACTCAGGAAGAAAGCCGGGATTGGAGAAAGCCCCTCGTGGAGTTCCTAAAGGGCAGTGTACTTCCCGAAGACCAAGAATAGGCTCGCCGGCTTCGGGCCAAAGCACGACATTTCGCCTGGAGCAACGGAAAAATGTACAAGAAATCATACACTCGGCCTCTGCTCCGATGCATCGACACCCACGAGGCTGACTAAGTTCTGCAAGAGATACATGAAGGGGTCGGCGGAGCACATCAAGAGACCCGAACACTGGTCCCAAAGGCACTGCTGTAAGGGTACTATTGGCCGAGATTACACCAGGATGCCGAGAAGCTGGTCAGAAGATGCAAGAATTGCCAACTTTTCAGCAGCATACCTCGTCTCCCCGCCACCTAGCTAACTCCACTCAGTTCCCCTTGGTCGTTTGCACCATAGGGGATAGGTATGGTGAGCCAACTCCCTACCGGCACGGGCGGGCACAGATACATCCTCGTCGCTGTGGACTATTTCACGAAATGGATAGAGGCCGTACCCATCAGGAAACCGGACGCCACCGCTACGATAAAGTTCCTGCAGAACAACATTATTTCTCGATTAGGATCCCAAGGTGCATAGTTATTGACCATGGGACCAACTTCGAAAACGATAGAGTCAAAGAGTTTTGCAACGACTACCACATACTAATGAAGTTCGCCGTGGTCGTACATCCTCAATGCAACGGGTAGGCCGAGATAGCGAACCGGGGCATCATCCGCGGTCTCAGAGCCCGTTTGGAAGGAAGGCAAGGCGGCTGGGTCGAGGAACTGCCACGCGTGCTTTAGACATTGCGAACATCAAAGAAAACAGCCACGGGAGAAACCCCATTCAGCCTCTGCTACGGTACCGAGGCAATGGTCCCCGCGGAAATTGGACTGCCCGGTTATAGGGTAGAACATTTTGACGATGAAGCCAACACCTCGGCACTCCAAAGCAACTTGGACATCTTGTTGGAAAAGCGGGATCGAACGCAAATCAGAGCAGCCGCCTATCAGCAGCAAACCGCGCGCTACTACAGTACCCGAGTTAAATATCGGGCCTTCAAGACGGGAGATCTAATCTTACGAAGAAACGAATTCGTAGACCAAGAGAGACTACATAAGTTCTCCCCGAAGTGGGACAGACCATTCCTCGTAACAGAAGTTTTGCCCGATGGAGCGTACAGTCTGCAGGACGCCGCGAGGCGTAATTTTGTTCGGTCTTACAACGCCGAGAAACTTAAGTTGTATAAATAAACTTGTACCCTCTTGAGATAATGTAATTTCTCTTAGCACTTAATTAAGTCTCCTAAGCAAGGTCCTCTTGTGGAAGAGAGCTTTTTTGGGGCTCCACCCCTTTGTTCCTTTTCTCGGTTCCGAGACTCCTAGGTTTTTTAAGAAAGAGTATAAAATTTACCGAAGGGATAAAAAGAGGCAACGCACCTCAACAAAAGAGAAATTTATTTATTAAGAGATATTATGGGCTCCCCAGCCTTATAACAATTACAACAAAGGAGGGCGAGGATTAAGGAAACGTTGTCGGTGGTACACCGAAGAAAGCTCCTCCAACCGAGCCCAAGCAGCCTCGGCCCGCTCCTTCCTACGGTACTCGCGGACCCTAGAAGCCACGGACTCCCCAGGGCCCCCGCCTGCCGAGCAAGATGTGGCAACCAACCTTTGCTGGAAAATCTCAAGCAGAAGGTCCACCGAGCGGTCCCGCCTACTCTTTGAGATCAGACCAAGCCCGTGGACAGTGTGCATTTTGTCGAACGGCTCGTCCATCAACTGCGAAGATAGGGTGTTGTACAAACCTGGGGAAGTCCTCCATATCGCGTAAATTAGCACCTGAAGCAGAGGAGATTGCCGGGGGAGTAAGCGTCCGCAGTGGCCCTCCAAGCGGCTTATCACCGCCTCGTACGTCCCCTCGGAATGATCGAGCTTATAAAAGTATATATCGTCACGAGAAACGATCTCTCTGATGGTATACACGCGGACGGTCATCTTCAGGAAATGCAAGAATAGGAAGAAACCAACATGCCTTCGGAATTTATAGCCTCAACAAAAATCTTCCAACAGTCGAGATTTACTCGCACAAATGACGCAAATCACGGAATATCGCACTTTCCCGATATGGTGCTGCCACGTGTCATCCGCGACGGTCGCCATTCCCGCCTATATGGGTCACGGAAGGTTGGACGACGCCCCAAGGAGATACTAGACAGATAATAAAGCCCTTACCACGAGGCCGCCGGGTAGCTTCCTGCACGGCCTATCCGCAACGGGTGGTTTCCTGCCTAACAAACGCTGAGGATCCAAAGCCCTCACCACAAGGCGGCCGGGTAGCTTCCTGCTCGGCCCATCCGCAAAGAATATATTCCTGCCCTACAAAGAAATGGATTTAAAGCCCTTACCGTGAGGCCGTCGAGTAACTTCCTGCTCGGCCCATCCGCGGCGGGTAGTTTCCTGCCCAACAGGTTTCCTGCCTAACAAACGCTATGGATCCAAAAGCCCTCACCGCGAGTCGGCCGGGTAGCTTCCTGCCCGGCCCATCCGCAGCAGGTAGCTTTCTGCCCAACAACGCTGTGGATCCAAAGCCCTCACCGCAAGCCCACCGGGTAGCTTCCTGCTCGGCCCATCCGCAACGGGTAGCTTCCTGCCCAACAGCGCTGTAGATCCAAAGCCCTCACCGCGAGGCCGCCGGGTAGCTTCCTGCTCGGCCCATCAACAGCGGGTAGCTTCCTGCCCAACAAATGCTGTGGATCCAAAGCCCTCACCGCGAGGCCGCCGGGTAGCTTCTGCTCGATCCATCAACAGCGCGTAGCTTCCTGTCCAACAGCGCTGTGGATCCAAAGCCCTCATCGCGAGGCGGTCGAGTAGAATCGAGTGACGCATGCTATCGTTCGATTCATACTCAATGAACGATCGTCACTTAGAAAGGGTGGACGCCGGCCTAACACTTGCAAGATGAAAAGACTTACGAGCTAAAAGTACTTACAAGATGAAAAGACTTACGAGCTAAAGTGCTTGCAAGATGAAAAGACTTACGAGCTAAAAATACTTGCATAATGATCAGACATTTGAGCAAAAGGAAAATACATATTTTATTCATGATCAAAATTATGTACAAAAGTATTGTGGGCTCCTCAGCCTTACAAAAATGCCCGGAGGCTTACAAAAATCTAAAACAAAAATATATACAAGAAAATCGCGGAGGGGGGATAGATTAGACCGCCCACTTGGCCGGGATCTCACCCTGCTCGACGCCGCCATCGGGGGCCAGAACGGCGACCTCTGAGTCTGCACTTCCACCGACAGCCTCGCCTCCTACAGCCAGCTCGGCGCCTCCCCCCTGCGGCTCTTCCTCGGCGAGAGGGAACTTAGCAAGGAGCTCGCCGTCGACAAACTCCAGCATAAATTCCTTGACGGCGTCGAGGGCCTTGTGCTACCCGACAGTCGCGGATTCGGCGAGATCAAGGTAAAACTAATTGGACGCCTTGTAATCCTCCACGGCCTTCGCCGCCTGGCTCTCGGCAAGCTTCGCCGCGTCCAAAGCCGCCCGAGCATCCTTCTTGAAGGCGTCCCTCGACCTTTTCATGGAGTTGTAAAAGCTGTTCATCTCCTCCATCTTGGCTTGAATAGCTCGGTTGGATTCGGTTAAAAAACGATGGGACTCCTTCAGCTTGGAGGTCGTCAGCCCCTCGGCGACCAATCTCGAGTCAAGGATGGTCGCCTTCTCCTCCGCTTGCTTCAATTGAAGGCGAAGCTCTTCCTCCCGCTAGGAAGATTCGCCCATTGCCGGGTATCTCCTCGGACTCAGGAGAGCACATGTTAGAAAACTGAAACCGAGGAAATAAAACTCGAGTGATTTCTTAAGAAAGAAACTACCGACCTGAACCGCCCTGAGCAATCGCGGCCACATGGGCCTTCATGGTGCCCCGGGGAATCTTGGTCCCCGTCGCCTTCTCCATGTCCGCCAGCAAGCTGTCGGCCACGGATAGCCCCGAGAGCACCTCAAAGCATAAGTCGCCCTCCTGCACTTGGATTCCGGTAGGGGGCGGCCGAGAGACCACCCGTTTCCGTCTCTTGAGTCGGATTTCCTCGGCTGGGGGAGAATCCTCTCTCACCCGGGGCGCCGGTTCCCGCACGTGCTTCTGACCCCCACCCCCACCCCTACGGCACTCCTCCGGGACTGAGGTTGCTGCGGAAGGCTTGGCCAGAGGAGTTAGCCTTGGGGCCGCGCTTGGACCGAGTCGGGACGAGCTGGCGCCGCCGCATTTCTTCCTTGGGCCTTGGAGACTATGGCAGCTATGATTTTTACCGGTCCATGGGCTCTGCAAAATAAAGAACACACAGGAGAAAAAGGTCAACGGCATTAAAAAGGCAAAGAAACTTAGCAAAGTCTAAACAGATTGTCAAAAACCCTAACTTACCCAGAAAACGCGCGGTACTGAGCCCAGCTCAGCTCAGTACCTGCTCGGACAGCAAGACAACGGCCCGCTGGATCGATTCCCACTGAGACGCCACTCTCACCTCGGGGGAGGTCGACTGCTTTTCCCTCGGGCAGTCAGCCCTGTGCCATTGTGTGGGCACAGGCCAATCCTCACCCTCCGGTGGCCCGACGAATACGTACTTCTCCTTCCACTCATGGATGGAAGAAGGGACGACCACTACCCCCGATCCGGCCGTCCCACCCCTACGTTTTTTGCCACGCCCCGCTTCCCAGAGTACGCTAGATTGGGCACGTGACATAGCCAACCATGCTACCTGTGGGTAGGAAGTATCCATCCACAGTCACATTACGGCTGTAGAGATATCAAGAACAAGATAAAACTATCTAAAACATGTCCATAATCCAGAATAACAGGAGTCAATAATAAATAAATGCGGAAGCAAATGATCCAATACAAATAACTGAAAAGTGTGTCCCATAATGCGGGCTCACATCAGGAAAAAAATGCAGGAAATAAAACTAACTACTACTGAACTCACAGCTCAGCCTGCTGGCTGAAGTACACCTGCTCGGACTGCAACAGCGGTACGGAATCTGGGCCATGCAAAACCCAGACGTCAGCGCGTCATGTCATCAAGTAATATAATATGAACAGTGTAGCAGGCAATGTAATATAAACATGAATACAGCAAGAATAACAATAATATAAATCATACCAGTACAGGGTAGCGTGCAGTGGGTAAACTAAACTGTTCTATCAGGTTTTCTATTCTAAAGTCTTTGAAATCAATTGATGAATCATCGATGTAACTCAATAGTATCCCGTACATACCCGGGACCACGGCCACAATATTCTCGGCTGCAGCCGAGACATGCCGCTAGGCACAAAACAGGAATGTGTACACTCGATAGTATCCCGTACATACCCGGGACCACGGCCACAATATTCTCGGCCGAAGCCGAGACATGCCGCTAGGCACAAAACAGGAATGTGTACACTCAGAACAAGTAGTGAACTGCCGAGTTACAAGTCAGCTTTCACATTTGATTTCCCCATACCCCCAAGTTATATGTGTATGTCAAATCAGGTATTCCGAAATCAAGAAACTAATGCCAACACAGGATCAGGTAAACAGGTTTGTCTGGATAGACAACAGGAACGGTCCATGAGGACTACATGTCAGGTTTGTTGGCATTAGACACAGGATCAGGTAACGGGTCAGGTCATGGTACATCCGGTCAAGTCAAGCAGTGTACGGTACCATATCATGTCAAGTAGGAAGTGTAACAGGTCATGTCAGGAAGCACAAGATGTCATGTGGGTGCTCATAATCAAACTAACATAAGCATGTGTATAAATAAACAAGCATGAGTACTATCAGAACAATAAACTGGAACATGTAATATGATATGCAAATAGATATAATTTCAAGGATATGAATGCACAGTTATCGATTAGGGTTACATTTATAGTTCTAATATTAATTAGGATGCAATTTATTAAACATGGAGTGTTAATATCACATTATTATGTAGTAATGTGATCTATGGATGCAATTATATGTATCTTAAATGCGATGGATGCAAACGGGTATCCGAAAAGTTATAAAACTATAAAATGGTAATGTGGGATGTACAACTAAGCAATATGCGATATAAATATTGATATAATAATATTAATATGGATAGCATATTCAAAGCGATTAATAACTATAAAAGTGGTATTGATTAACCATGCACAAGAAGGTTCCGTTCAGAAATTCAGCGTCACCATAATTTGTAAAATAGCTTAAAAATAACAAACGTTCTCCAAAAGGGACGTGTCTTATACCAAAACAAAGATAATTCAATAAGGTTTTCAGTTTTATAAATATAAGCATCTCAGGTTGTCCCTACAAAAAGTTATGAACATTCGAAGTTGAAAGTTTGCTGCTGGAATTTCCCTGGACAGCAGTTTGGAGACATTTTCATTTGCATTTTACGTTATTTAAACAATTTATTTTGCAAGTAAATATTTCATAGAGTTATAGTATTCTGAGTTAGCTTCGTAACGAACTAAAGAACGTATACTAATGATTTTTCTATGATTTATAATGAATTTTATAAGATAAGGTGTACAGTAAATTTCAGATTTGTCATATCCGATTTTTCAACGACTTTTCATGTGTAAACTATAAGATTTTCAAATGTGTAACATTATAAAATGAAGATTATAAACTAATTAAAGATAATAATAATAAATATTACGACGACATATATTTTAAATGATATGGTTGCAGTATAATGTAATCTAGTATGTCACAAGATAAGTTTTCATGATCTAAATTTAATATGATATAAACGGATGCAAACGGAACATCGAAACGTTATAAAATTAAACATGGGGCACTAGATTTAAACTATATGTATGGTATTTATTTAAATAGGTATAAAATGAATTATATAGCATGTAGCAAGATTAACTTGCCTCGATGGGTCGCGAATCGGGAAAACGGAACGTTAACCGTCGGCGGGGAAAACTCGCGACGGGCGCACGGTTCACGGAATGAATCCAAACGACGAACAAAGGAACCACACGGGTCGGGGTACCTCGCTGGAACGTCGAGAAGCGTCACCGGCACGACGGAATTCCGGCAACAAAAGAACAGTTAAAAAAAAAGAGAAACGAGACATGAAGTAAGAAGAGAAAGAATGATAAAGAGAAGTACGAAAGAATATATGAGAGAGAGAGAGAAAAAGTGGAGAGAGAGAGAGAGAAAAAGTGGAGAGAGAGAGAGAGCTGCAGGTGGGGGCCCACGGAATTAAAAGGAACGCGATTGGCTAAAAGGGAATCGTTAGTTAGGGATAAATATTAATTAAAGATTCAAAACATTTTAAGGAACAGTAGGATATATATATATAGGTTAATTTAAAGATTTAAAAGATATGTAATGAACAGTAAGATATCAGGTTAGTTAGAAAAATATATGCGATGGTTTTAATAATATTAAATTTTGGGATTTTGGCGCCAAATAAAACATTTCCAAATCGCGCCCGGGTCGAGTCCAAAAATTTGAAATTGAAATAATAGGATTTTAAGCGGGATCCAAATTTTAAAATTAAGTGTTTTATGATTAAAAAGCATACCCCCAAAACGGACACATGTACGCGCACGTAGCCGTCCAAACTCGCCCGTTTCACTGAACGGGACGAGAACACAATGCACGGACGCTACCATGAGGCTAAGGGTGTCGAGTAGGCCAAGATGAATATTTTCAATTTTATTTTAGATGCCAAAATTTGTTATATGTAGAAATGAATTTGCCGGATAAATTTTAAAGTAAGCAACAAACAAGCAAGTTAAACGAAATGAGTACCACATTATGCTCAAACAGTAACTGAAAATAGTAGCATTGGGCTCGGGTGTTACATTATACCCAACTACAAAAAGAATTCCGTCCTCGAAATTCCAAGAATACAAAGATAGATAACTACAAGAAAAGGTGAGGAAACTTCTGCCGGATTTCATCTTCTCGTTCCCAAGTGGACTCTTCATGCGAGCGATTACCCCAAGAAACAAGCATAAGGGGAATAACCTTGTTCTTAAGAACTTTTTCCCTTCGATCCACGATTTTAATCGGTCGCTCCTCAAAAGTCAAGTCTTTTCGTACTGTTAGCTCCGAATGATCCAAAACGTGTGTTTCATTTCGAACATACTTACGGAGTTGAGATACGTGAAACACATCGTGCACATTTGCCAAGGACTGCGGTAACGCCAAACGATACGCTACCTCACCAACACGCTCCACGATCTCAAGGGTCCAACGAATCGAGGACTAAGTTTTCCTCGACTTCCAAAACGAATCACCCCTCTAGTCGGTGATATCTTCAAGAATACCAAATCACCCACGGTGAACTCTAGAGGTCTTCTTGACGTATCTGCCCAACTCTTCTGTCGGTCCTGTGCTGCCTTCATATGATTCCTGATAGTGTTAACCTTTTCAACTGTCTGCACAACCAAATCTGGTCCCAACAATCTTCGTTCACCGACATCATCCCAACAAACAGGTGAATGGTATCTACGACCATACAAAGCTTCAAACGGAGCCATCTGGATAGTTGCTTGAAAACTGTTGTTATACGAAAACTCCACCAAGTGTAGATGATCCTCCCAAGAACCCTTGAAGTCCAACATGCATGCTCTCAACATATCTTCAAGAGTTTGGATCGTTCTCTCCAACTGACCATCAATTTGAGGATGATAAGCTGTGCTAAACTTCAATCGAGTCCCCAAACTTTCCTGTAAACTCCTCCAGAAGTGTGATAAGAACCGAGTGTCCCGATCGGACACGATGCTCACCGGTACTCCATGCAACCTTACAATCTCCTGCATGTACCGCTCTGCCAAAGTCTCTGTTGATTGACCAACCCGGAAAGGAATAAAGTGAGCTGCCTTGGTCAATCGATCAATAATCACCCATACAGCATTGTTGCCTTTAGGACTCCGCGGTAAAGCCGTCACGAAATCCATGGTTATATGTTCCCACTTCCACTGAGGAATCGGAAGTGGTTGCAATAAACCAGCAACCCTTTGATGTTCAGCCTTAACTTGCTGACTCGGCCTTAACTTTGCCACAAAGCGAGCAATCTCCTGTTTCATGCCTTCCCACCAGAAATGCTGTCGAATATCTTGGTACATCTTTGTGCCTCCTGGATGTACAAAATAAGCTGAACTGTGTGCCTCCTTCATAAGCTCTTCGCGAACATCTCCCTTTGGCACACACAAACGGCTACCATACCTCAACGAACCATCTTCGTGGATTAGTAAATCTGTTCGTAGCCCGGCTTCAACTTGCTCTCGAAACTTTTGCAGTCTAGGATCCTGCGATTGTGCTGCTTTAATATTCTCGATCAAAAACGAATGTACTTGCAGCTGCAACAACTGTCCCGTAGAACGCGGTAGCACAACCTCCAAGTCAAATCTTCGAAAATCTGCGACGATCTCCTTCTGCGTAGTTAACACCTGAATTACTGGTAACCGATTAAGCACATCCGGCACAACATTAACCTTCCCGGGATGGTACTTAAGATCAAGATCGTAGTCAGCCATCAGCTCCAACCATCTACGCTGCCTCATGTTATGCTCCTTTCTGTGTGAACACATACTTCAAGCTCTTATGATCTGTAAAAACTTCGACTCTTTCGCCCAAAAGGTAGTGTCTCCAAATCTTCAAAGCGAAAGTCACAGCCGCAAGCTCCAAGTCATGAGTTGGATAATTCTTCTCATGGGTCTTCAACTGTCTCGATGCGTATGCTACAACCTTCCCATGCTGCATCAAAACACATCCCAATCCTTTCCCAGATGCGTCGCTGTGAATCACCAATCCTCTGGAATTGTCTGGCACGATCAGAATAGGGGCGGTTATCAACTTCTGCTTCAACTTCTCGAAAGCTAACGCACACTTATCCGCCCATACAAAAGGTACCTCCTTGCGCATAAGCTTGGTCAACGGCTCTGCCAGACGAGCAAAGTTCTCCACAAATCTCCTGTAATATCCGGCTAATCCAAGGAAACTTCTTATCTCAGCAACATTCTTTGGAATAGGCCAATCTCGAACTGCTGCAATCTTTTCTGGATCGACGGCATTGCCATCGCCAGACACAACATGCCCCAGAAACTTCACTTCCTCCAGCCAAAACTCGCACTTACTCATCTTCGCATACAATTTCTCCTGTCTCAACGTCTGCAGTGCGATCTTTAAATGCTCAGCATGCTCCTCAAAACTCTTCGAGTAAACCAGAATATCGTCAATGAAGACCACGATAAACTGGTCTAAGAACGGTGAAAAGATTCGGTTCATCAAGTCCATGAATACCACCGGCGCATTCGTTACTCCGAAGGGCATCACTAAGTATTCGTAATGTCCGTACCGAGTTCGAAACGCCGTCTTGCAAATATTTTCTGCTTTTACTCGAACCTGATGATATCCGGATCGCAAATCCAGCTTCGAGAATACCCTCGCGCCACTAAGCTGCTCAAAAAGTTCTCCAATGCGAGGGATCGGGTACTTGTTCTTAATAGTCACCCGGTTTAATTCTCGATAGTCGATGCACATCCTTCTCGTGCCATCCTTCTTCTTTACTAATAGAACTGGAGCTCCCCAAGACGAGTTACTGCTTCGAATCCAACCCTTTTCAAACAATTCAGCAACCTGTTTCTTTACATCTTCCAACTCTACTGGCGCCATTGGATAATACGCTTTAGATACTAGCGCTGCACCAGGAATAAGATCAATTGCGAACTCCACGTCTCTCCTCGGCGGTAAACCCGATATATCTTCAAACACGTCCATAGAATCACGAACAACAGCCGGCTCTTTACTTTCATCACTTCCATTGATGCAAGAATATTGTTTGTCGGCCTAGCCCTAAACTCGACCGGCCCGACCGAACTGCTTCCTTAACGCAACTGCTGTCTGCTGCAAACTCCATTTCATCCCAGATAAACTCTGCTGCTCTTGGCTGCTGCAAGTATTTGTGAGAAAGTGGTCAAACCCAGGGAGACAATCTGCCTCTGGATGTCCACGTCCAGTCTGCGCATGAACCTTGTGCCCTGTCTGCATCGTTGGCAACTAAAGGTCCAGCGAAACTACTGAGTCTCGTCCATTCTGCTACATGCACATCTACGGGTGCTCCCTTCTGCTTTAGTCCAATGAACTTCTCTTCCATTTCCTCCCGTGCAGTCTGCGGGAAGAACTTCTCCAGGAAACTCTTAGAAAAATCCGCCCACTTGATCGGCTTGGGCAAGCGGGTCTCCTCAACAAGCCACCATTCTCGGGCGTAGTCCACTAGCTGAATGCGTACCACAACAACTTTTTTGTCATCTGGAATCTGTGCCGCAAAAAGCAAGTTCTCTGTGTCAACTAGCCGCTGCTCCACTGGCAACGGCTCCTTTAAACCAGTAAATGTAGACGGACCCAACCGCCTGAAATCTGCTACGGTCCCTACTCGGTCAACTGGTCTAGCTCCAACATTGTTCACAGACTGCTGAACGATCTGCAAACCTTACCGAAACGAGTCCGCTTGCTGCTGGATCAGCTCGGTCTGTTTCTTTGATTCTCCAGCATTCCTCTTATCACTCCAAGCATGGCGGCTTCGTCCACACGCCTCTGGTATGTCTTCAATTTCTTACCGGCCATAATCCTGAACTCAAAATACCCAACATTAGCATGATGATAGATTTTGAATATAGATCAAGGCTAGAACTCCAAGATACTTAAATAGAGTACCGCATTGTAACTATGCCGCGGTATCATAGCCACAATTACATAACTCCATCCAAGTCGCCTAAGTCCTAGAGATAACAAGAAATCAGGTTTTCGAATCGATATGCAAAGGAAGTTTGCACATCGTAAAAGATATAATCAGGAAGAATGTGATTCAAGAATGATAAAACGGTCAAGGTGGCAGGACATGTTTCCTAAACACGGGTATTCTGATTCGTGTATTGGGTACAATACCCAACTACAAAAGAATCAACCCGACTATCCTATGTCTCTGATACCAAAAGAACCATGTCACGCCCCGCTTCCCAGAGTACGCTAGATTGGGCACGTGACATAGCCAACCATGCTACCTGTGGGTAGGAAGTATCCATCCACAGTCACATTACGGCTGTAGAGATATCAAGAACAAGATAAAACTATCTAAAACATGTCCATAATCCAGAATAACATGAGTCAATAATAAATAAATGCGGAAGCAAATGATCCAATACAAATAACTGAAAAGTGTGTCCCATAATGCGGGCTCACATCAGGAAATAAATGCAGGAAATAAAACTAACTACTACTGAACTCACAGCTCAGCCTGCTGGCTGAAGTACACCTGCTCGGACTGCAACAGCGGTACGGAATCTGGGCCATGCAAAACCCAGACGTCAGCGCGTCATGTCATCAAGTAATATAATATGAACAGTGTAGCAGGCAATGTAATATAAACATGAATACAGCAAGAATAACAATAATATGAATCATACCAGTACAGGGTAGCGTGCAGTGGGTAAACTAAACTGTTCTATCAGGTTTTCTATTCTAAAGTCTTTGAAATCAATTGATGAATCATCGATGTAACTCAATAGTATCACGTACATACCCGGGACCACGGCCACAATATTCTCGGCTGCAGCCGAGACATGCCGCTAGGCACAAAACAGGAATGTGTACACTCGATAGTATCCCGTACATACCCGGGACCACGGCCACAATATTCTCGGCCGAAGCCGAGACATGCCGCTAGGCACAAAACAGGAATGTGTACACTCAGAACAGGTAGTGAACTGCCGAGTTACAAGTCAGCTTTCACCTTTGATTTCCCCATACCCCCAAGTTATATGTGTATGTCAAGTCAGGTATTCCGAAATCAAGAAACTAATGCCAACACAGGATCAGGTAAACAGGTTTGTCTGGATAGACAACAGGAACGGTCCATGAGGACTACATGTCAGGTTTGTTGGCATTAGACACGGGATCAGGTAACGGGTCAGGTCATGGTACATCAGGTCAAGTCAAGCAGTGTACGGTACCATATCATGTCAAGTAGGAAGTGTAACAGGTCATGTCAGGAAGCACAAGATGTCATGTGGGTGCTCATAATCAAACTAACATAAGCATGTGTATAAATAAACAAGCATGAGTACTATCAGAACAATAAACTGGAACATGTAATATGATATGCAAATAGATATAATTTCAAGGATATGGATGCACAGTTATCGATTAGGGTTACATTTATAGTTCCAATATTAATTAGGATGCAATTTATTAAACATGGAGTGTTAATATCACATTATTATGTAGTAATGTGATCTATGGATGCAATTATATGTATCTTAAATGCGATGGATGCAAACGGGTATCCGAAAAGTTATAAAACTATAAAATGGTAATGTGGGATGTACAACTAAGCAATATGTGATATAAATATTGATATAATAATATTAATATGGATAGCATATTCAAAGCGATTAATAACTATAAAAGTGGTATTGATTAACCATGCACAAGAAGGTTCCGTTCAGAAATTCAGCGTCACCCTAATTTGTAAAATAGCTTAAAAATAACAAACGTTCTCCAAAAGGGACGTGTCTTATACCAAAACAAAGATAATTCAATAAGGTTTTCAGTTTTATAAGTATAAGCATCTCAGGTTGTCCCTACAAAAAGTTATGAACATTCGAAATTGAAAGTTTGCTGCTGGAATTTCCCCGAACAGCAGTTTGGAGACATTTTCATTTGCATTTTACGTTATTTAAACAATTTATTTTGCAAGTAAATATTTCATAGAGTTATAGTATTCTGAGTTAGCTTCGTAACGAACTAAAGAACGTATACTAATGATTTTTCTATGATTTATAATGAATTTTATAAGATAAGGTATACAGTAAATTTCAGATTTGTCATATCCGATTTTTCAACGACTTTTCATGTGTAAACTATAAGATTTTCAAATGTATAACATTATAAAATGAAAATTATAAACTAATTAAAGATAATAATAATAAATATTACGACGACATATATTTTAAATGATATGGTTGCAGTATAATGTAATCTAGTATGTCACAAGATAAGTTTTCATGATCTAGATTTAATATGATATAAACGGATGCAAACGGAACATCGAAACGTTATAAAATTAAACATGGGGCACTAGATTTAAACTATATGTATGGTATTTATTTAAATAGGTATAAAATGAATTATATAGCATGTAGCAAGATTAACTTGCCTCGATGGGTCGCGAATCGGGAAAACGGAACGTTAACCGTCGGCGGGGAAAACTCGCGACGGGCGCACGGTTCACGGAATGAACCCAAACGACGAACAAAGGAACCACACGGGTCGGGGTACCTCGCTGGAACGTCGAGAAGCGTCACCGGCACGACGGAACTCCGGCAACAAAAGAACAGTTAAAAAAAAGAGAAACGAGACATGAAGCAAGAAGAGAAAGAATGATAAAGAGAAGTACGAGAGAATATATGAGAGAGAGAAAAAATGGAGAGAGAGAGAGAGCTGCAGGTGGGGGCCCATGGAATTAAAAGGAACGCGATTGGCTAAAGGGGAATCGTTAGTTAGGGATAAATATTAATTAAAGATTCAAAACATTTTAAGGAACAGTAGGATATATATATAGGTTAATTTAAAGATTTAAAAGATAGGTAATGAACAGTAAGATATCAGGTTAATTAGAAAAATATATGCGATGGTTTTAATAATATTAAATTTTGGGATTTTGGCGCCAAATAAAACATTTCCAAATCGCGCCCGGGTCAAGTCCAAAAATTTGAAATTGAAATAATAGGATTTTAAGCGGGATCCAAATTTTAAAATTAAGTGTTTTATGATTAAAAAGCATACCCCCAAAACGGACACATGTACGCGCGCGTAGCCGTCCAAACTCGCCCGTTTCACTGAACGGGACGAGAACACAATGCACGGACGCTACCACGAGGCTAGGGATGTCAAGTAGACCAAGATGAATATTTTCAATTTTATTTTAGATGCCAAAATTTGTTATATGTAGAAATGACTTTGCCGGATAAATTTTACAGTAAGCAACAAACAAGCAAGTTAAATGAAATGAGTACCACATTATGCTCAAACAGTAACTGAAAATAGTAGCATTGGGCTCGGGTGTTACATTTTTTAAACGAAAAATACACCCAGCTCAGCTCTTCCTTAGTGGTACCGGGATGATTTTTATAACAAAGAAAAGACAAGAGGAGGGTCAAACTGAAAAGGATCTGATCAAATTTTAACCGGACCAAAAACCCGAGGAGGATCCTCCACGAGCTCGGTGCTAGCTGGCTCGGGACAAGATGGAAGCAATGAAGCACCGCACAAACCTCTGGTGAGAGGGGCAGACACATTCTTACCCGGAATGCTTCTGGGTACAGGACAATCTCCTTGTCCCGCACCTGGTCTGCCCACTCACCCTCTCTGGCCAGACGGAGTGAATAATTGGAAGGAATATGGAATCGAGTCCGGATGTCGGAAACCTCGACCATGCGATTCAAGACGGAGGGCGCATCGCGGGTATTCCCGATGCGCACCTTGGGAGCTCTTATCGCCGCCCGACGTCGAATGACTCGGGCAGCCCTGACTCTAAGGGTCGAGCCCGACACAGAAAATGCTGTAGAAGAACCCTCTCAGCTATCTGAAGCCGAAGAGGAAGAAGACCCACTGGACTCGGCGTCAGCAACTGGAGCCTCATCGTCCGACTCTACCCCTACTACATCTATAGACATCTCGGAGGAAGACATCTCACCTGATTCAAAGAAAGGGACTCACCAAGGAAAAATCAACGGAAGATCCGATCTATGCGGAGGAGCTCCGAGCAATCTTTAAGCAACGAAAGAGAATTAAGGCAAAGTGTTGGCCCTAGGATGGTCCCCTCCTATTTATACATCCCAAAGAGTACATTCTACGGTCCAGATCGACTCCCACCAAAACGAAACGTCGCGCCTAGCGACAGTAGAGGCTCTACGTGGCGGTTGACCATTGGGGACGTCTCTTCGTTGCAGGAGTCAGTGACAGACTGTCTCGCCCGCCAACCGACGTCAGACACGTAGCTCGTACCCCAACCGACGATCGAGTGAAACGACGCCCCCTCTTTAAAGCGCAATCATTTCACTGATACGCTGACGCCATCAGGGATACACACGAAAATTTAGGCGCACGATGAGACGCCACGTGAACCCAAAAATCGAAACGACGCAACCACCAAACGCCATCTCATTTCCGGACGCCATGTCGTTCCTGGGCAATCCACACTATGATTCTCGGCACCAAACTGAGCAGAAGAAAACCAAGCAGGCCACTCTCGACCCGACCCATAAATAGGTCGGAACGAGAGTGGAGGGCTAATGATGATGCTCACAAGTGGTATTTCCTCATATTACGACACGTGGCGAATGACGTGTCCCGAAGACTACGGAAGTGGAATAAATGAGATACATTGGGGGCGTTCCTCGGGACCTGGTCTCCGAGGACGCATCTGACCTTTCGGAGACCTTCCTGAGTACTTTCCATATTCACCTAGCAATCAGCCAACAGCTCGCCTCCAAGCAGTCCAGTGAGCTTCCATAGCCTCCTTGCTCCTAACAGGCCGAGCTTCCTCGGCTTCCCCAATCAACCGAGAGTGCGGAACCCAAGCACCCCCGCAATGGCTCCGCATATCTCGCCAGGGCGAGATATCCACCTCCCCGCTAACGCGTCCCCCGCTAACGCGTCCCCCCATTAATAGGCGTATCCCGTCATTAATATGAGGATAACATAGGGGCGTAACTGACGGCGAAGATCTCGCGCATGCTCGCTCCATGCGACCACTATATAAATCTCGCTTTCAGACGACACAGGTAACTCAAACTAAACCCAATAGGTCGCTACGCTACGCTTATTCCCCGGCACTAACTTAATCGTCGGAGGATCCCACGGTGGTTTCCCACCCTGAGACTTCCTTTGCAGGTAGCTCGGCCTCAACAACATCCAACACCCATTGAGATCCACGCGCTCAACAACCCCCAATAACAAATATCAGCCGCTAAAAACCGCTCACAACCAGATCGACGGAGGACAACATCTGAGGGAGATCACAACCTCCATCACACCCTCTTATTACCAAATGTTGTTTTGATAAGTTTCATAGCCGAAAATGATCGTTCGGAAGTTTTCGTTAAAATCGTGGACCCCCGGGGGTATACTCCACGGCGAGATGGCTTGGGGGCGCCCCAACCCGAACCCCTTTAGCTCCATCCCATGCTATACACATGAAATGCTACAATGGGTTTCGAAATTTAACTGTGGGCAAATGAGCTACTTTACAGTGGGTAAAAGGCCATGCACGTAGGATGTTTGATGAGATGCTACAATGGGTGAATTGATCTCCTGTGAGAAAAAGTTTGTGCAAATTTTCTATTCGTTGAAATGTGGCAATTCCTACATTAAGTTCAAATTTATTAACACGCCAATTTTAAGATAAGAAAATCAGACTAGGTCACTAGAAATTTAAGACATTAAGTTGTAAAGATTCATGATATATCCTGCCTATGCCTTCCCTTTAAAAAGAACTTCTAAAGACTCAGCAAGATGCATACATTAATTGAATCAAACAAAATAACCAGTATAATTTTACATTTATTGGTTGAAATTGAAACTATTAACATGAAAGCACACTTTAGTAAATCCAACAGGACATATAGAATGTTTCATGCATTAATTTATCAAATAAGCATTAAAAGAAACAACAAAAGTTTAACAAAAAGTAATTACCTTAGCCTCGCCACTGAGGCATTTTATTACCCCTGGTATGAACAAACATAAAACCGGAAATGCCGCAACGCCTGTTCCAGCGATAAACCACAAGTACTGAGCCCACTGTGTTGTCAAACATATACAGGGTAAGGCTTAAAAGTGCAAAAACTATGACCATAACACCCCATACAAAGAACGACCAATGCAGATCTCCGATTTCATTCATGACCTAGAAAAAGGCAGAACTGATTAATATAAAATTTGATGAAGGACTGTTCTATTTCCCTTCTATAATGTGGAAAAAAAATTGTTTAGACATAAAAAGGTCAAGCGAAAACCCTTTAGTTAGGGTTTTTCAATCAAATTACAGAATTAAAAAATTAAAAAACAAAAGAAGGGTTTTTCAAGAACCCTAATCAAGAAATTCAAGTTGCGACAGGAATTACAAATCACGGATTTACCAAACGCCAGCGCGGAACCTCAGGGCTTTTGACATTTTCTGGGTCAATGACTTGTTTGATAGGCACCGCTCGTGTCAATCGCCGACCCAGGAGATCGAGATCGACTTTCTTCTTCTTCCAGAATTTTAACATCGCGAAGCAATCGCTGTCGATCGTCGAGCTCATCTTGGAAAAAGAATTTTGGGAATAAGAGAGACAGAGATGTTTTTTTTGTTATTTTTTTCTATTTTTTAAGTTGTGAACCACTAAGACAGGAATTTGAGTAAGTCAATACTTTTAAAGAACTTTCTGGATGATGTTGAGACCATCTATAGATCAAGTGGAGATCAACGTGGACATTAATTTGGGTGCATTAATTTCTTTTTGATTATTCCTATGTTAGTCGTTGCAGTCCACTGAAACTTTTATAATAATAATAATAGAAGGCTACAACATGCCAATTCCGCAATAATTCTGCTTTTTTTTTTAGCATCGGAAAAGCAACCCCTTTAAGTAATACTTTTTTTCTTCCCTGATTGCAGATACACATTTTTCTTTTTCAAATGCAAGTTTATTGACATACATCAATAGTCTCGGCCAATAGTCCCTAATAACACTATCTCAACTAAAATATGACTTTTTCATTTAAATTACAACCAGTATGGTAACAAAAGGATCATAAGAATTAGATTTAGATATATCATCCCTACATGACCGAATGCATAGCGTCGCGTGTGCATGCCTACGCTCGAGTCCCCTTGCATCAATTTTGGGATTTTTCATTCTCAGATTAGATGTTAATCGTTTAAATATAAACATAACCACTATATAATGGAATGGCATCGTGGCCTTTCGGATCCGAAAGTTTAGGCGCGTGTGCGTGCCTACGTTCGAGTCCCCTTGGGGCCAGAAAGGAGAACAAATTTCTTGGGGGTTTCCATTTTCATAATTTGATGTTGAACCATTTAAATTTAGACACAACACATCCCTACATAACCTAATACCTAATGCCATAGCGTCGCCTGTGCGTGCCTATGTTCGAGTCCCCTTGTGTCATGATGTGAACACAAAATTTTTGGTTTTTTTTTGCTATTTTCATATTTGATATTAAACCGTTTAAATAAAAAAACGGAACCCAAATGTAATAGGATGCCATTGTGTCCTTTTGGATGGGGGCTCTAGCCGAAAGCTTAAGCGCGAGCGCGCGCCTACGTTTGAGTCCCTTTGGGGCTAAAAAGGCCATCAATATTTTTTGGTTTTTTTCATTTTCAGATTTAATATTAAATTCTTCTTTTAAAATTCTGCTTATTTTCTTTTGATTGTTTTGGTAGAAAAAAGCATTTTAAATTCCCTAGGCCTTTTCTTAGAAACTATGATTTTTTTGGAGATTTTATATTCAGTACGTAAGTTATATTGTTAGAAGCTTCTTGGAATTGAGGATTACTTTTTTCAAATTAAGTTACAAATTAGTATATATTGTTGCCAAAGGGAGTGGTGATGCAAAGATTAGATTTTTCTTCAGTACAAGGAATCACCTGATGTCACGATCCGAAAGGTACGGAGCGTGACCGACACTTAAATTACGGAACGTCTCGAGGCGTACGTAATCCAAGTAAGCCAAAACCCAGAAAACAAAACCAAATAAATCAGTAGAATGAAGGAAAAACCAATTTAAAACAAGTAGTTTAGCAACATAAGCCGAAATATGCATTTTTTAAAATCTCAAGTCTTCTGAAAATTTCGGCAGAGTCTCCTTTGTAAAAACTGACCCCAAACGGGTACAAACCTGATAAAGCATATATATAATGAATAAAGGCATCCCCAAGCGGAAGCTGGCTCTTCGTCAATCGACAGTCACAACCACCCAAGCAATATAATATACAACGCCGAAGGGCGAGAATCAAAACTCAAAAGGAAACTCAAAATATCAAGAAAACCCATAATAATACAAGCGCGACTCTACAGTCGAAAAAATAAACACTGGTCTTCTATCTCTATCAAATATACAAGTCTGGTTGATGGAGTTTTATTAGATACAACTGAAATAATATAACTGTACAAGCGTGGTCACGATGCGAGTGAACTCACCTACCAAAGCAATCACTCGGAAGGAACAGTGTGCCAGCAACTGTAATGAAATCTGCACGTCAAACCTGCAAGAAAGTGTGGCACAACGGGGGTGAGTTGCCAATTCGTGGGTAGAAAACATCACAGAGCATAAATCGCATGTATGACGCTATCTTAGGTCATAACAAGTAATATCCTCAAATAATATCATGGTCCATTTATGTATAAGTGTAATACTATATGCTCGTGTCGGTGCCTCAGATAGCAACAAATCAGATATATGATGTATGAATACATAACGAATAGAAACAAAATGCATCATGAAATCAGCAGAGAAATCAGTGTCAAGTATCGACACAAAACATAAATCTCAGTATCTCAATATCTCAGTATCTCAATATCTCAAATCTCAATATTTCAGTATTTCAAATCTCAATATCTAGGACTCCGTCAGTCCGGATCGGCCCATATCATCAAATCACTCGACCACGAACGGTATCCTCCGGATATCCGCCGCGCCATGTAAAATCACCGGTAGGCAGTCTACCCCTGCCGGGCTCATCGTCTATTACTCGAGCTTCTTGCCCCGGGGTACCATACCGGGTCCACCATGTACCCGAGACGGTTCATCTGGCTCCTCGAATCGGGTCTCAAAATCCAACAGCTATTATGAAAACTCATGGTGGACGACTCGTACATCACGAGAAAACCGCAACTTGCATTTTAAAAAGAGGGAGAGAGAGAAGTTTATATATATTCTTGCGGTTTTCCCCCAAATCCATAAATCTCATGGAAATCCGAAATCCAAGAATCGAGAGTAAGTAAACAGTGAATATCAGCATAATGCTGCATGACCAATGAGTATATGAATGCAATAGTTAAACTAACATATGGAAGCTATAACATGTTGCAACTATCAGCCAGCAAGCCATGTTAATGAAGTGGTATTTTCTAAAGTGTACGTGACATGGCAATTACCGATGAAGATGTGTGTGAGCCGGCAAGCGAGTGTATGTGGAGCATACGCATCATCGGTAATGGTGCTGGTGTCCTGACAGTATGGTTCATAATCACTAAGTACACAATAAACATGCAATGAGGCGATAACAACACAATAAATGGCAATGAATAGTAAATGCAACAATAATATGCGGAACATGAATGATAACATAACAATAAGGAATTTACATCGCTATACATGTGTCATACTGCTTTGCCATTGAAATAATATGAATCGTGGAGTTTTGAAAATAAGGGTTACGGTGTTTTTATGAAAAGATACGTCCTTTGAAATATCCGTAGAATCCCTTGTCCTGTCTTTAAAATACACACGATCCGTTAGTTTTGAAATAGGTATGAATCGAGTCTAGTCTAACATCTACAAATAGACTACAGGACTGAGCTAACAGGCTAATCGAAACGAATAAGGAAATCACCTACATCTGAGTCGATATATATACACTATATAATAGTCGGTGATCTCGCCTCAATAGTATCCCATACGATACACCATCTAATATGACATTCTCGAGTCAAGAGTGCGGATCTAACATCAATAGCCTGTACGGTAAATCCAACGTACGGCATCCTAAATCAGGGTACGGGTCAATATCACATCTGTCTCAGTATTCATCTGGTATCCTCATCATCACCTATCGTGAACTGGGTACTGATCTACGTCTAGTACAATACTGATACCGTCTACAAAAATATATGCGTGTGTATGAAACACATCGCCTACCGATCCGCTATCATCATATGTCGCATCTCATAATACGATCCGTATCACATCACCGATCTCATGGTATCAAGCCCAATCTCATCGACTCATCTCCAACTATCATAGAATATCCTCATACTCCAAGTATAGGTATACGTATATATATACATAGTCCCATACCTATGTGTGTAAAAAAATATATACGTATCCCCATAAACGCCCAAGTAATAAAATGCATGCGAGTGTGTGAAGGTGTGTGTATGCAAATCTTTACTCTAGGGTTCCGTGATTAAAAAATCCACTAAAGTCCTTTCTTCAATTCTCTCTAACCCTAAACCCATAATCCCCTAATGCTTTTCTTGCTAAGGTTCATATCACACACTAGCGTATAAATGTACATCAATATCGCATCACATCAATTCTTACGACTTTACGGGGGGGTGCTATACGCCATCCACCCGACTTCCTCCGTAGATATAATCTACTCACCTGATCTTCGCTTGTTGGAGTCGATGACGTCACGCTCTCCTCGTCGTCTCGACATCCACGTGGGGGTGCCTACATGTAAACATACAGTATCATAAACCGAAATCGCGGATAAAAGCCCAAAATGGCATACGAATTTCACATAGGTTAAAACCTAGGATCCGCTCAAGTAAAAGAACCAAATATCTCTCGATATCGGCGTATAAACGCCAATTGATCGAGATAAAACCCAAACGTACAATTCGTGGTTTCACAAATCACTACTTATAATATGAAATAAGTTGTTACTTATAAAAACCTCAAAATAAATCAATTCGATTTATTTCCGAAAACCTAGAAAGCACTTAATTACCGTTTTAATTCGAAACTTGATATTTTAACAAAACTAATAGCCATAATATTCACTAAATATCATAACTAAGTCATATAAACCATTACCATAATTTAATCTCATCAATTTTTATAAAACCCAAAATTCTAGTTTGCAATTTTATACAATTTTAACAATTTCAAAGTAAAAATGCACAAAACAACAACTAAACTTGGTTTTGCATGATCCAAAGTATTAAACTACAATTTATAATATTAATAATGTCATGAACCCCTAATTATATTTTAATCTAAATCATTTAATAAATTTCCAAAAACCTAGTTTGCAAAATTAGCATAATTAGAACAAATTTAAAATTACAATTAGCAAACTAGCAACTAGCTTTGTTTTAGCATGCCCACTAGATGTTAACCACACAATTTGTCACGCCCCGCTTCTCAGTATACGGCGAAGGGGACGCAACCGGTCCGCTACGTATATACTCAGAAGTACATACGCTAAGCGTATCTAAGCAATATAAAATAAATACACAAGAGACAAGATATAATAAAAACAGCAATTTTTATTTATTAAAATTCTTTTGTACAATGCATGAAGAGAAAATACAACTGAAATAAAAACGATACCTAAACAGTGGCATAACAGGAAATGAAAAGTACTGAATGGAAAAGTGTACAATGAAACTAAAGTGCTGGATCTTCGGCAAACTGCTCCAAGTCTTCTGCAGATGGTTCGATCTCTGATGGGTCCAAACCACCTGACGACATTCAAAGAAGAAAGAAATAGAATGTCGTCAGCGAACAGGTCGCTCGGTAAGTCCTAAAGGTAAGAGGAAACTAGAATAGATAGAATAAGAAGATATCTTTTAAAGTTGTATAATGTTGTTGTAATATTGTGTTAACACAGTTATTTGTAGCTTGGTACAGAAGGATACCAGTGTATACGAGAGGGGTCTCTATATGCTAGAGACCAGGGCAAACGGAATGTACAAGGAACCGTTAAGCCACGGTATAACAGCAACGGAATATAGGTTAGGTGTCTTAATCTTACCTCCTCGTGCCACTTTTAACACTTTCCGTACCAATCTACCCCTTAAACCCCGTAGTGTTTTGATTGTATTGTTTGTCTTGTAAATTGTATTGATTGTATAATTGGTTGACTGACCGAAACCATGATATCAGTAAACGGATGTAACCGTAGAATCATGTAAATGGAATAACTGGAGAACCATGTAAATGGAATGTATTTCCATGGTTCGGTTCAGTCAAGTTGTATAGATTGATAATTGGATTCATGGATTCATGTGTTTTTATTGAATTGGAATATTATAGATTGTAGATTGACCTGAATCATATTCAAGTCAGATTAATCAGACTCAAACCCGAGTCAGACAATTAGAAATGTAAATCGAAATCTTGATTATTTCTTAAACCTATAATTGCTAGGGTCGTTAGGGTAATTTATAAACTTGAGAGGGTTTTATGTAAAATATACTTTTATATACTTTTCAAAATACTCCCCAAGCATTTATTATTCGTCTTTAGAGTTGTAATGAGTGTGGATTTTATATTGTGATATTTCTAGTGAAAATATCCTAGTTTTATAAATAAAGGTATTTATCTATAATATTGATTTATTTGAAATTCATGGTATTTTAGTGTAAATTTATTCTTGGGATATTTAGAAAAGGTGGAATATTTATATCATAACAAAATAGGTATTTTAATGATAAATATGCATATATTTATAATAAAAATAATTTTAATATATATATTTTATATTCTAAAAATCTCATTTTCTTAAGATGTCGTATTTTAAATCTTTCGAGACCGAATGCTCCTTGCGGAGGTCTGAATCTCGCACTACTAACCCCGAGGATGTGCGATAATCCGCACCATCCCGAACGGGTTCCCCAAAGTGGGTTATAGCGGCACTTTGCAAAGATTTTAAAATACTAAATCCTTTAGAAAACGGTTTTATAAAGTAAATGGTATTTATTGGTAAAAATGTCAATTTTCCGTATTTTAGATTCTAGGGTTTCCTAAGTCAACTAGACTATTTCTAAATGGTCTAAACGATAAGTCGTGAGATGCCTCAAATCGCCTCTTCACCGCCAATTGTGGCCAGGTAAGTACAAGTGAAGAAAGGAGGGATCCGCCCACGAATCACCGTGAGACGGGCCTTTTAAAATTACCTTTCTCACTTGCCTAGCCTATACACCACAAAGTCAGGTTTAGATAAACGACCGATATCCACAACTTATCGTATTTTCATAATAAGATGTATTTATTTAAAAGTGTATCAACTCTAACTCTTTTAGAAATAGTTTTATTAAGTGTATGGTATTTAAATGTAAATGCTTGTTTTCTCGTATTCTAAGATTTCAATGGTATCGTGTTAGGTTGTATGTAAGTGTGTGAGGAGGTAGGTCGTTACCTCATGATCTACTTTAAATGTATAGCAAGTTTGATGGGTTAAATGAAGGATTGAAACATGTGGTATTTAAGTGAAAAAAATACGATAATTTGAGAAAGCTATCATTTCATGTGATGAAACTTGTTCAAATTGTTTAATTAGTGTTTAATAATCAACATGAGGAAGTTCAAGAATGATTGTATTAGTGAGAAGTGTAAGTGTACGGTAGCGCCCCAGCCGTCTATCCGAGGCCAAAATGCGGAAACGAAAACTTTTTCAAACTAGAAACCGGCGCTATCGTATACTTTAAATCCGGATCGAACCATTAACCTACAACTAGCAAACTAGAGAAGGGATAGAAAGGCTATACCGATCGATCCGTGTCCTTCGGTCTTTGGCCACCATCCCAAGCTCCTCGCGGCATCTCCGGTCTCGATCTCCTCGTCGGAAAGGGCACCACATCTTCGAGTCTTATTACGGGCTCCCGCTTCATCCGAAGCAACTCGGGCACGAAGTTCGCTAGCCGACGTGTCCAAGGCGAAGTAAAGAATGTTTGTGACAACTTTGTCTCTTGCATCCATTGTATGGATGGAGGTTAGAGATGATGCCATTAATGGAGGTTGTGAGCTAGAGGAAGAAGAAGAAGAGCAAGCATTTTCTTTCTTTTGTTATCCATGATAAAAATGAGAGAGAGCTTGTAAAAAATACAAGACCAAGCTCTCATATGGCAGCCCCTCTCATTCTCTTCTCATCATATCAACACAAATCAATCACAATATGTGACACATGCACAAAGAAAGAGACCATGAGTCACCACTTGTGCATCTGTCATAATTAATGATCCTAATCATGATTTCTAACTCACAATTTCCATATGCAAACATTAATCCAAATGTTTGCAACAATAAAAAGATACGGCAACATTTAAAGTAAACTCGTGACGGATCACAAGGATACCCCTCACCTGTATATACATACCTGCATCCGCATTCTGACCGAATGCGAATGCGATGAGACTAAAGTAATCCAACAAATCTAATACTAGGATCCGGCTTAAACCAAAGCCCACTAGTATGATCCGCCCGATCATGATGCGTGCACTACTGCACGTATATGATCGGACCCTGCCATATATCATACGGCCTCTACAACGTTTCGTCCGAAACTTGAAAACTGTCTGTGGGGGACTCTAAAGACTCGTCAATAGTTTGGTTGTAGATTTAACCACTGGCACGTCAGTGGTACTAGCTGTACGTAACGGGCTACCAGGGACTGACCAAAAGGGAGGTCGATGAGCGAACTCATCCTGATACCCTACTGAGCCTGTCAGTGACAATATCCGTACAGTCCGGTCCGTTCGTTTATGAGTATCGCATGGCGGGCCTAGGGAGTTGGTAAAAGTCAGACCCCCAAAAACGGTACAAGTCGTGTCGGAGTGTAGCCCAGAACACCCTGAGATACTACTAGAATACCTACCAGTAAATCTCCTGCCTTAGCCAAGGACTTCGTGTAATGGCTCTCCTAGACACAGCGCGATCTCACCCCCAATACCGGGAGAGACGAAACCCCTGCCGATCCGCTCACTGCCTCCATATGGCTCGGGACTGTACCCAACTAAAACCTGTTTGCACGACTCCATTGAGCTTTGGTAGGGTAGTAATCAAAGCATAGTAGGAACTCACACGAGACAAATGACGATCTCGGGTCGATGAACTAACCTGTACACATGTCACAAGGGAACTGCTATCTGACGTCAGGTATAATACCAACTAGCATGTTCCCGGCGAGTCCTGTCCGGTGTACTCATAACCCAATGAGCACCTGTATACATCTTAGGTGAACCAACTGACACCAATGGCTTGTGAGACCGGCCACCGCCCTCGTCGGAGTCTCGACTGTATACACTATTCTACTAATGGAGTATCGATGCCCAGTCTCGAAACTCCCACGACTAGGGACCTTTTAAGGATGTGCTTATAGACCCCAGCTCCCACGTATATGATCGCCATCATACTGCTGGCCGTCAAGCAAGAATCCTAAGGGCTCTACCAACGTGCAATAGTGACCTGTAAGGTCACCTAAAGCAGTACACGATGATAAAGATAAACCATGGTAGCATACTATTCTCTATCAACGTGTAATAGTGAACTACAATGTCACCTAAAGTATATACACGATGATAAAGACAAACCAGATAGTATACAAACCTCTCGAGTAAGACTGTCCTACCGGTATAGGTCCTCCCTCAATCATTGCAATCACGTGCCTGCGATCCAATAATTGACTTTAAGGGCACTATATCCAACAATCTCCCATTTGCACTCAAGGCTAATTATTGCGATGTCGCATACTCACAACCCGTGTGATACTGAACACCCAACTCCTCTACTGATCAGTTTCACAAAGCCCATTTGCGAAACTATTGCGTTCGAGGAATAGCCTCAGCGAGTGGATCCACTCTGATGTTTCTTTCTATGTCTCTCTTTATCTCAAGTTCGCGGAGAAAGCCATCTCCCGAAGTGAGCAATACCTGTCTTAGAATATGTCTAGATATCTTATGGGAGCTGGTTCATAAATGAACTCCAAATCCAAACTTCTTAGACTGTATCGTCAACTGAATTTAATCAGTATCCTGCGCCATGCCTCCCTCAGTATCCGCTTGGACCACCTGTCCAAACTACTGCCCCTCGTCAGAGAGAAAACTATAACTCTGACAGTTACTCTGTCATCCAGGTCACCTTGGAAGCCTGGAATGATAACCGTCTCCTAAAAGAGACCGTTGTTATCATATCCCTAGAACATCCACTTATGTTCTAAAACTTCTTCCGAACGTTTCTCCAGGATAGGATTAATATCAACTTACTGCATCTCGTGCAAAAACAATATCTGGTGTGGTACTTGATATCTCATGATTGACTCAATTGCCTAAGCAAGTGATCTGCCAATCATGCACATCCCTCTCCCCTTTAGTCTGTAAGACACATTTAGAGAGGGTGACTCCATCACCTGCAGGTACACTACCGTGCCAGGAGTCGTCCATTCTAAATACTTTTAGAATACTGTCCAAGTACCCAGATTGGGAAACTACCCAAATCTAGATCTAAAATCATAGATCTAGTAACCAGAATGTCTGATATTATATCTATATCCTATGTGGAGAAACCACTGTGTGACAACCAAAGTATAACCGATCGTAGTATAGGAATTTCACTTCCTACTCTGTGTATGTCATCCAAATACCAGGACATCACACCCTACTACCTTCTTAACAGATCCATCTCCTATTCTGATGAAGTCAAACCTATGACTGTCACATCAGAAATAGATGATCTATCTCCGCTATATCTGCTTTAGTTTATAAATAGACATAAGCTACTTGTCCACTATGCTTCCGCTGCTCCCACTGACTACGACAACCCTCTGGCAGAGTCATATACACGTGCACTTCTAAAGCTGGTTTAGAACGGCGCTATACTCATCCTCCTGCCGGGTCTCACAGTCTGGAACAACAGCAATGGCAAGTCTGGGTAAACAAGAACCTCCCTGTCACCGTCTTTGAGCATACAGAAGTACCTCTCGAGCGCCTGAGGTTACCCACCATATCTGCGGAGTGGCCAATGGAATGTCAAACCAGATTGAATTTTTAGGTTCTTATCAAATTTTCAGTAATCGTTTGCGGTTCTGGAATCACTTCCAGTTCTACCATACTCCCACTACTGTTTTCTGAAAAAATCCATTTTTATTAAAACTGTGGCGAGTCAAGAACAATATCACTATTGATCTTCCAGATGGTAGAAAGTCAACCCTCGTCATAGCCCGGGTCAACCCACAAACAGCCATTACAGAAACGTGCCTTAAGTTATCCAGAGTCTGGTTTTAAGCATAAGCCGGACAACTCCCCGTACCTTAACATAGTTAAGATATGAACTATTCTATATCCAATATAGAAAGAGAGGCATTGATTTAATTGGAACCAGATTCAAATCATGCAGCTGTCTCCAGTGCATGTCAACTAAATGGAGAGAGGCCGATCAGCGTTACTCAACTTAGGAATTCATCCAGATATGAGTAACCTGAAAGAGAAGCAAGTTCTCATAATCATTACTATCAACTGAATACCATACACAAGTATCTACATCTTCGATCACTTTGAAGAATCCTGATACTTGCAATACCTGGTTCTCTACTTTATTCATATACCTATAACTTCTCAAAACTTAGACCTTGCATTTCTACGAAACACATGTCTAAGAACTAGAGAAGTCACAAGTAAACAGAATATAGTACGAGTACCAACCCCTCTATCTTCATGGACACTGGACAACATACAATACTCTGTATAAGTCTTTCGAGTCTAATAACTCATTCCCTGTGTGTCGTAGGTTGAAAACTGTACTTATGGTTAAGAAGAATTACACCGCTGTTTAATGCTCCTTACCTAATCATCCACTGATATAGGTAAATGTCATAGACATAATTTCAAAAATTTATATCTCACTTTATAAAAATAAACGTACAGATATATCAATTTGAAATTGGTGCATAACAACGGATATTCAAAACCAAATATTTGCCGCCCGGCAAACAACCCAGGCGATTTCCTCAAATATCACCAATTACAACGAATCCCGATATAATGAGGATGATCACCCAATCCCCAATAACTTACTCCCACTCATCATCTGAAAAACCATATAAATGTGAGAATCAAACCTGGTAAATACATACCCTGGAGTAAGGACTAATTGGGAAATCAGTTTTCTTTTAAAAGTACACAGTGAAACTGAAACATGTAAATGTTTCGAAGGGGTATCCGGGTATTTTAAGTAATGCCTCTTCCATTATCAGATTCACAACTGTAACCGTATATTTCTTTGCCATCTCTCCAAATCCCTTTATATGTCTTTAGTCATTACCTTCTGTACACCCCTTTATGCTAAATGGTTTTCTTCCTTCCCTACCGTTCGGCACCAGCCTATGGTTTGGAAGAAGACTATCCAATAAGCGTAATAGGTGTACTGTCCTAATCTTAGGAGCACTCGCAACTCGAGAGAAAGTAAAGATAAAAGACAACTGAATAAACCTTATTCCTATTTCTCCTGAACTAGAATCCATCCCCGAACTGGAACAAGTCCCTTCGAGTTCGTATATAACCATACGATGGAGTATCCAATTTAACTGTGGATCTTCGTAGTGATACGGGGTGTTCCGGAGAAATACAAAGGTGAAGTAGGAATGGCGATGAAATACTTGGTTTGGTCGTGAATAGCAGTCACACTTTACTTTGCCCTCTTACTAATCCCTTTATTTGTCTTTACTTAATACCTTCTATACACCATCGTTAGGCTAATTGGTTTTCTTCATTCCCTACCGTTCGGCACCTGCCTATGGTTTGAAAGAAGACTATCCAATTAGCATAATAGGTGTACCATCCTAATCCAAGGAGCACTCGCAACTTGAGAGAAGGTAAAAGGAAAAGACAACTGAATAGTCCTATTCATTTTCTCCAGAACCGGAAACCATCCTCGAATCTGGAATATATTCCTTCGAGTTCATATATAACCATACGATGGTTTTATCCAATGGAAGTGGATGTTCGTAGTAATACGGGATGTTCTGGAGAAAAGGGTAAAAGTAGGAGTGGCAATGAGGTATGCAACTCTGACAATCCAAAAGCCGGTGTTTTAAGAAAGTTCGGTTAACTTGGTCACTGAGTCATAATCAAGGGTCGGGTCATAGTCGCTGCCAAAGAGAGAGAGAAAAGAAACACTCAGCGTGCACTCTAACCATGATCAGAATGGTTATCACTTTATCTAATCAGGAAACCTCCCACTGTATTGTCAAATTCTCCTCCAAACCTGAAAGAAAAATTAGTCGGGATCACCCGAGGAGTAAACCAACTCATCAGCGGGAATCGGGATCCAACTATCATCGCATGATAACGTGATGGAATCCACTCACGTTATTACACTCCAGAAGGTATGCGCATATCTGGCAAGTTTCAGTTTCTTTAGAAACTCCCGATGTGTGTTTTTACCCCTAGGACCCAAGTGACCTTGACACAGTCAACAAATTAAAGAGCCCTAGTCAAGTTCAACCCGTCATTATCCTGGATTGCATTAAACCGACTCATACGAGCCCTTGACACAGTCAACAAGGCCGCACGACTATCCTAACCAATCGCATTAATATGCCACAAACAAACACTACTTAGCTACCGCACACTACGTCCTGACACAGTCAACAAACGCAGTACGAATACTAAGTAATACTTGTAAGAAATGACGGAGGGTTACGGCTGGTTTTTGTCGAAAAACCATTAGCGTAATGAACTTGATATCGTTGAAGGAACTGCATCGCTTTTATAAAAATATAGTGGCGAAAACCTTTGCTAAAGAGGTCACTCCAGGTGAAAGGATCTCGTCTCTTTCCCCATAGAATGAGGTGCAGGATATTTCAACTGAATACCATGATGCAAAGCAAAAAGTAATCGGCTATAGTGAAGTTATTACCCTGACGCAAACATCTGTCCAAGGGGTCGCTCCCGGTAAAGGGATCACGGCCCTTGCCTCGTCGACTGAGGTGCTGGATATTCATAACCGAATACCACTGTGCAAAACAAAAGAGAACGTCCTTGCAATAACGGCCCTTTTTGAAAAATGTTCCAACAACATCAAACAGGTTTGTTTAGCTTGTATTGATCCGAATCAATGCAGTCCCATCAATTAATCACACCACAAAAGAACGAAAATATGATGTACGTATATGCCATCCGCATTCGCCACTGGGTCCCGTCATCACCCGTTAGGTTACTTAACTAACGACAGAGCGGGGACTGGACTAGCGCGGGTGTAAAACATATACAACATTTACTAGTATATATATCAATATATAATAATCGCTCATGGCGCGATAAAATGCAACATCACAGAAATGTAATAAGTATCACAGAACAATACAGATAATCTGAGATCCCCGGATTTCATAGAGCCGCTACCGAAACCCGACGTTCCCCTGATCGTGTGGATAGCCTGTGCAATGAAATCCTAGACCCCTACGGGCGCGGCAAGTTACCCGCCAAAACCTGAAGCGAGGCAGCCCCCTTCAACAAAGTGAATAGACCACCCAGCACTTCACGGAATCCGGTAACTTGAGCACCCCTCCTTGGGTCAACCTGTACCCCCTACGAGTGCGGCGAATAGCCCGCCAATTCTAGAGTGAAGCCCACTCCGTCTCAAAGCCATGAGATGCGGGCCCGTTGCCCTCTAGAACCCGGCTATCCGTGCACCCCACCGCGGGGTAATCCTAGTACAGAAAGTAAAATATATATACAATGGGTACATCGACCTCAGCCCGGTCGTGCCCCAAAAGAATAATATACAAACAGACAGTGACGGCAGTCCACATGTCGGACGCTCGCCCCGAAATATCAAATGTACAAAAAAAAAACCAAACTGTACCACCATTGCATCCAGGCTATCCCCCACGACAAATCCGCAATATCACAGCACAACACAGAACATCAACGTGAATGTCACGTTCGCAAATCCGTCTAAAAGGGCTATAACAATTAGACAAGATTTACCAATCAAATGACATTCACGGTCGCAGATATAATGTAAATACTGTGAACTAACATATTAAAAATTTTCGATCGACAAAATTTCCCGAAGTGGGCCCCAAGCACAATACCCAGTACTCAAACAAATCTGGGCCCAAACAAAAAATACCAGAAACCCCATTTCCAAGTCAGAGAGCACTGCAGAAATTTTGGTGCAGTGTTGCTACAATACTGCGGTGGATCCGTGGCCAAAACGTGGGTACGGCCGCGGTTCCGCCGCGCTACAGTGAAATTAGCCTACAAAATTTCTGCAGTTTTCTTAGAAAAGCCTGCCTGATTTTCTGACATACTCAAAATAATATTTCGACGACAAAAAAAATTCGACAGAAACTCGGAATTGGAAATGCAGTTTTTGAAAATTTCGTTCGATCGAAGTTCTAAACACGTTAGAGCAAGCTAGTAAAGGTTAATGGCGTGGCTCTGATACCATGTAAGTGTACGGTAGTGCCCCGGCCGTCTATCCGAGGCCAAAATGCGGAAACGAAAACTTTTCAAACTAGAAACCGGCGCTATCGTATACTTTAAATCCGGATTGAACCATTAACCTACAACTAGCAAACTAGAGAAGGGATAGAAAGGCTATACCGATCGATCCGTGTCCTTCGGTCTTTGGCCACCATCCCAAGCTCCTCGCGGCATCTCCGGTCTCGATCTCCTCGTCGGAAAGGGCACCTCATCTTCGAGTCTTTTTACGGGCTCCCGCTTCATCTGAAGCAACTCGGGCACGAAATTCGCTAGCCGACGTGTCCAAGGCGAAGTAGAGAATGTTTTTGACAACTTTGTCTCTTGCATCTATTGTATGGATGGAGGTTAGAGATGATGCCATTAATGGAGGTTGTGACCTAGAGGAAGTAGAAGAAGATGAAGCATTTTCTTTCTTTTGTTATCCATGATAAAAATGAGAGAGAGCTTGTAAAAAATACAAGACCAAGCTCTCATATGGCAGCTCCTCCCACTCTCTTCTCATCATATCAATACAAATCAATCACAATATGTGACACATGCACAAAGAAAGAGACCATGAGTCACCACTTGTGCATGTGTCACAATTAATGCTCCTAATCATGATTTTTAGCTCAAAATTTCCATATGCAAATATTAATCCAAATGTTTGCAACAATAAAAAGATACGGCAACATCTAAAGTAAACTCGTGACGGATCACAAGGATACCCCTCACCTGTATATACATACCTGCATGCGCATTTCGACCGAATGCGAATGCGATGAGACTAAAGTAATCCAACAAATCTAATACTAGGATCCAGCTTAAACCAAAGCCCACTGGTATGATCCGCCCGATCATGATGCGTGCACTACTGCACGTATATGATCGGACCCTGCCATATATTATACGGCCTCTACAACGTTTCGCCCGAAACTTGAAAACTGTCTGTGGAGGACTCTAAAGACTCGTCAATACTTTGGTTGTAGATTTAACCACTGGCATGTCAGTGGTACTAGCTGTACGTAACGGGCTACCGGGTACTGATCAAAAGGGAGGTCGATGAGCAAACTCATCCCGACACCCTACTGATCCTGTCAGTGACAATATCCGTACAGTCCGGTCCGTTCGTTTATGAGCATCGCATGGCGGGCCTAGGGGGTTGGTAAAAGTCAGACCCCCAAAAGCGGTACAAGTCGTGTCGGAGTGTAGCCCAGAACACCCTGAGATACTACTGGAATACCTACCAGTAAATCTCCTGCCTTGGCCAAGGACTTTGTGTAATGGCTCTCCTAGACACAGCGCGATCTCACCCCCAATACCGGGAGAGATGAAACCCCTGTCGATCCGCTCACTGCCTCCATGTGGCTCGGGACTGTACCCAACTAAAACCTGTTTGCACGACTCCATTGAGCCGTGGTAGGGTAGTAATCAAAGCACAGTGGGAACTCACATGAGACAAATAACGATCTCAGGTCGATGAACTAACCTGTACACATGTCACCAGAGAACTGTTATCTGACGTCAGGTATAATACCAACTAGTATGTTCCCGGCGAGTCCTGTTCGGTGTACTCATAACCCAATGAGCACCTGTATACAACTTAGGTGAACCAACTGACACTAATGGCTTGTGAGACCGGCCACCGCCCCTCGTTGGGGTCTCGACTGTATACACTAGTCTACTAATGGAGTATCGATGCCCAGTCTCGAAACTCCCATGACTAGGACCTTTTAAGGATGTGCTTATAGACCCCAGCTCCCACGTATATGATCGCCATCATACTGCTGGCCGTCAAGCAAGAATCCTAAGGGCTCTACCAACGTGCAATAGTGACCTGTAAGGTCACCTAAAGCAGTACACGATGATAAAGATAAACCATGGTAGCATACTATTCTCTATTAACGTGTAATAGTGAACTACAATGTCACCTAAAGCATGTACACGATGATAAAGACAAACCAGATAGTATACAAACCTTTCGAGTAAGACTGTCCTACTGGTATAGGTCCTCCCTCAATTATTGCAATCATGTGCCTGCGATCCAATAATTGACTTTAAGGGCACTATATCCAACAAGAAGTGGAATTTTATAGAAAACCGAATCGGAAATCGGATTTGTTCCGATTCCGTCGGGTTTTGTAATTTCGTATTTTTTTTGAATAGGGAAAAGAGATAGAAAGGGATATACGGGTTTTCGATTACACTAGAGAGTAAGAAGGAACTAGAGGGATCGCCGATGTTGCGTCGTCGCCGGTAGTTCCTAAGACGTTCGCCGGAAGTTCCGCCGGAATTTCGTCGGAGTTTCGCCTCGAGCTTGTTTTCAAAGTACACGACTCTTGGAAAATTTTTGAGAGAGTGGGCTCAGAATTTTGGGATGAGAGGGTAGAGGGTAGGGGGTGTATTTATAGGGTAGGCTAGGGGTAGGGTGGGTGAAGGGTTTTTAAATAAAAAAATTGTAAAAAGTGTGAAAAATCATTAAAAATGGTTTAAATGGGGGCATAAATCATTCTCTGGAACCGATCCATTAATTTAGAGTGTGCAGGGGGTTAGAGAAGACGAAGAGACACGTTTTTGGTGTTGGGGACTCGGCCGTCCGGCCGAGTCCGGCCGTCGGCGCCGGCCCGAGTCGGCCGGCCATCTCGGCCGAGTCGGGGGTCGAGGAGGTGGGGGGTTGCCAGGGTAAGACACTGGTATTTTTAGATTTTTAGGTTTAGTTCAACTTTTGGGAGTTATGGTGTGTGGACTGTTGGGCTTCCAAAGGATTTGAAATAAAATAATATTAAAAATAATGTAGGGCAAGGGATTTGAACTCTGGTGGTTTGGTTCAGCGGTGCAAGGTGTTATCAATGAGCTACAAGCTCCTTCTTGTAATTATTGTGTGAAATAAATACTTAAAGAGATATCAGTAACATTAAATACTCCAAGTATACTTTGAATTTAAATCAATTCATTGTATATTAAAAAATGGAGTTGTTACATAATTAGACCATGATCAATTGACCTAAACCCTAACTTAGTTCAAACCCTTCTCTTTAAATTTCAACTTTCAATTAAACCCACAATTTAAACACCTAATTAGCTTAGATTACAACAAAAACTAACAAGGTACAATTAGTGTAAGATTATACCTCACAAATTTGAAGATCTAACATGAAAATCTTGGCCTCCAAAATGGCTTCTTGCTCCATGATCCATACTAGAATAGGTTAAGAAGAAATGAATAGAGATTGGATTTTGATTTTATGAGGTTTTTGTGTTGATTTTTGAAGAATTTTGTGGGGGTTTTGAAGTGAAAATGAGGTCAAGAAATTGGGGGGGAGGGGGTGCTTAAGAGAGGCTCGGCTGAAAATGGGGAGAGGGAGAGGGAGAGAGAGTGTGGGTGGCGTTGTGAGGTCATGAAATTGTCAAAGTCAACAAAGCCCACACTTATATGTTTATTCTTTTCTTTTAATTTCATTGTTTTCTTTTCTTTTAACTTGCATTGGGGAAAACTTTGGGGGGGGGGGGTGTTCTGCATATCTCGGCCAGCCCCTTGGTGGGGTTGTGTGGGTGTGTGGGAAGAAAGTCCAAGTTAAGAAAACACCCCATGCCTCAAGTATATACTCATACCTCCCTTTTATTTAATTATTTTTCACAATTTAAGCATTTTTCTATCATATTTTCTAAAACCATCTTAATAATTTCTTTTTATTTCAAAAACAATATTTTACATGTTAGTTTAATGTGTCATGATGCACAAAATTCGTATCAACCCATTCCAATTTGTAATTATCCCTAATTAAATGTATTAGTGATGGCTTAAAATAATATTAAAATAATTAATTTCGGAATATTTTTCAGTAAACTATAAATTTTACAAGTGGCTCAATAAACACCAAATACTAGCAATTACATGGCTAGAATATGTATATTTGATTTTATGATGAAAGATAATTATATCGTGATTTTTTACGGAAAACACCCGTTATTTTACCGATTTTCCGAAATTTCACGTAAACGATTATCAAAACGTTACACCTGATATTGATAGATTTACTTGACTTATTTTCATAACTGGTGGAAGTCGGAATCTTCCTCGGATGCTGTCCTCCGTTGATATTGTGACGAGCGAGGCTAAATGGTTAAGATTTGTTGTGGAAGATTGAGCGTGTGGATCTCAACGGGCTTGCTGGTTGATGTCAACGCCGAGCAGCCTGCAAAAGATGTCCCAGGATGGGAAACCACCGTAGGACCCTCCAGCGATCAAGTTAGCGCCGAGGAATATTTGGTCAGAGTAGCGGCATATTGGAATCAATCGGCTTGTCTGAATCATCTGAAAGAGGGGTTTAGATAGGAATCGCCTGACGGCGAGCCGATGCGGGATTCTCACCGCCCGTTTCGTCTATACGTAACGTCCGCATTGATGGAGAGAGGTGCTAGCGTGGGATGCAGAACGTGGCGAGGCGGAGATCTCGTCGTGATGAGATATACGGAGCCGTTACGAGGACGCTTGTGCTTTATACTCCCGGCCAAACAGGGACGTTAAGAGATCTTAACCATAGGATAGCTCGGAGAAGAGCAAGGAAGCTGAGGAACCTCGGCTCTATGGTCGCTCGGAGATGAGCTAGGAAGCTGAGGAAACTCATCTTTATGGTTGCTCGGAGACGAGCTATTGTCAGGTGGTTAGGCGAAGAGGGAACGTAATTAGGGGAGGCCCCTAAGAGGTTGGATGCTATCTCGAAGGCGAGACACCGAGAAATGTCTCCTTCGCATTGTACTTATTTTGGCTCCATAAACTTCAAGGAGCTAGTTGGTGCACGTGGGAGACTTGTCATCTGCCATGTGTCTTGATCAGGGGAACCCCCACTGGGAAGCACCTCCATAAGCCCCCATACCGGTTCCGACCTATTTATGGATCGGGTCAAGGATGGATTGTTTGGTCTTCTCTCTTCAGTTTTTTGTTGAGGAATCTACATAGCGCTGGTCGATCCTTAAGTGTCTTAATCTTTGAGCGTATTTTCGGATGACGTCGGCAGATCACTGATGGGACGGTGTCATTAAGGCGACGTCGCTTCGCCTGCCCGGATCGTCATAGCGCCGAGCTGGCCGTCGATTTGTGCCACGTGGACGCATTCGGACGACGGATGTGAGACGTCGCTTCATCCGATCGGATCAGCGTGAGGGGAAGGCTTCCAATGGTCGGCTACCGCATGGCGTCACATGGAGCGTTGACGCGCGATGTTTCATTTTGGTGGGAGAGGATCTGGCCACAGGATGGCCTTTGCTGAGGGTATAAATAAGGGTGTTCTGCTCCCAGGAAACACCTTTGCTCACTTGCTCTCATGCTGTCTTTAGATTGCTTGCTCTCATGCTGTCTTTAGATTGCTCAATGCTCCCGCTTTTAGGTTGGCTTTTCAGTTCAAAACCTTTTTTACCTCTCCCCTCCTTTGAATCAAATGTCTTCTTTTGATCTTCTAGTTGATGTAGTTAGGATAGAGTCTGGCGATGAGGCCTCGTCCTCCAAAACCGAGTCTAGTGGGTCTTCTTCGTCTTCCCCGTCTTCTGATAGCCGAGAAAGCTCTTCTTCTGCCGTGTTGGGTTCGCCCTCAAGGGGTGGCGATTCCCCTGTTCCTCAACGCCGAAGGGCCAAGAAGGCCTCTAAGGTGCGCGTCGAGAACGTTCGTGACGCTGCCTCGGTGTTGAACAAATTAGACAAGTTTCCTAATATACGAGTTCGCTTCCACATTCTCCCTGGCTATACGCTTCGTTTGAACAGGGAGGGTGAACGGGCAGACCAGGTACATGGTAATGAAATTGCCATGTACTTGAAAGCGTTCCGAGCAGGGATGCGTCTTTCCTTTTCACCTGAGGTTCGTGCAGTCCTCCATTATTTCCAACTCATCCCGGGCCAGCGAGCGCCGAATTCGTGGAGGATTCTCCTTGAATTTATGGTTCGACTCAAAATCGATTGAATTCTTTTTAACTTAAGGCTCCTCTTGGCCTTTCTCTGCTACAAGAACCATTTGAACACCTGTAAGGACGAGCTGAGTTGGCTGTATTTTTCCTTTAAGAAGCATAAGGATAGGACGGCCGGGTCAAAGATAGTGGTCGTCCCTTTTTCCATCCACAAGTAGAAGGAGAAGTTTATCTTCGTTGGTCCTCTAAAGTGAGAAGACTGGCCGGTGCCCACCGAATGGAATAGGGCGGATTGCCCGAAGGCTAAGTTGCCAAATACCCTGAAGGCGAGGATTATGTCCCGGTGGAAGCCGATCCAGCGCACCGATGACTTGCTTTCCGAGCAAGCCCTAAGCTGGGTAGAACGCGACCCCGCGCGCTTCCTAAGTAAGTTAGGTCCGAGCCGTTCAATTTAGACTTGATATTTTTTGTTGCTTTCGTTATTAACCCTTTCTTGTTCCTCCATGCATAGCCCATGGACCGATCAAAGATTATAGCAGTCTTGGCCGTCAAGACACAGGGTAGGAAGGGTGGTAGCACCAGCTCGTCCAAGCCCGTGCCGAGCGGAACGTATCGCCAGGAGCCTTCTGTAAAGGCTACTGTCCCCCTACCAGTCCTGAGGAGTGTAGGAGAAGTGGGCAGAAACAAGCCCGGGATCATACTCATCGAGTGAGGTCGGAGGCGCTGCCGAGCCTCCAGCCAAAAGGCACAAGAAGGTGGTTTCCCGGCCGGAGTCGGCCGGGATACATATTCAGGAAGGCGATCTCCGCCTCGAGGTGCCGTCAGGACTGTCTGTGACCGACGACCTCCTGGCGAATATGGAAAAAGCGGCGGGGGCCAAAATACTTCGGGACACCATGAAGGCTCATGTCACCGCGATAGCGCAGAAGGCCGTTCAGGTTAATGAGCTCTCCACAAATTTCCTTTAAGTAATTTTTCACTTGTTCAGATAATACTTTTTGCTTTCTTCTCCAGGTTCTCCATCATTGCGCCTTATTGGCTGCCATAGAGGTTGCCTTGACGATAAAATGAGCGAGGGAGACCTCTTCGTGCGAGGAAGAAATTCTCTCCGAGTTGAAGAAGGCCGAGGAAAACGTCGCCACCTTTGAGTCATGGTTGGTCTCAGAGGAGCTAAAGGTCGCAAGGCTGACCGAGTCCAACCGGATTTTGACCGAGCCCAACCGGATCCTCTAGGCCCTGGTCGATAGGTTCCTCTCATCAAAGAAGACAGTTAAAAAATTTAATTGTGGTGATGATATGAATATGTTGAGTAACAAAATAGATTGTTTTTATAAATACCTTTATAAATGAAATGAAGGGAAGGTTTGGATAAAGTGCTAAAATATAGAAGAAAGAGAAAGGAAAACTTAAATTTCTAATTAAAGAAGGTATTAAAAAGGTTTAATTGGTGATGTAGATATCTTGAATAAAAAAATAGATCCACAAGTTTCTCTTATATTTTGAATTATTTTACTAAAATATAAACCGTGAACACATTTTACAAAACAATAGACCATCAATATATGGCATTAGTTCCACTCTTGAAATTTGCATTATGATAGCTGAGATTTTGCACTTGCATGTTATCACGAATGTTCATATCGACTCAATGAAATTGCCATTCAGATAAACTACAGTTCGTTGTTGCATTAATTACACTCTTGCAACCGCCATTCAACTCACTGAAACCGCCATTCATAGTATGGATAGATAGATAAGAGGGGTAAATCCCCTCGAATTGAAGGAACCATATTCGATACGAACAATATGCAAAAGCCAACTTCCATAGAAATACCTAATCTTCCACCTTTCTAAAATTGAACTCAAATGCATAAAGTAGTAATCATATGCAACCTGGTTGCAATTCAATATGGAATAAAATCATCACAAAATCGAGGAAAAGATATTCAAATCCCCAACTTGGTTACAGTACTAAGATCTCGACTCCAAATATTTTGACCAATATTATTCCACTCGTGATTGTACAAATTTTGAATGTCAAGAGTTCCCTCACTAAATTACATTATTCAACTTCACTGTCGTAGTAAACTCTATGCTACAACTAAACGTCATCTAGTTTGGCTAAAATACAAAGGGAGGGAGGGGGGGGATAAAAGATAAAAGCAAAGATAAAAGCTATAACGAGACTCGTGCAACTACAGAAAGGTCGCAAGAAAAAAATTAGAATTACGGATCTATAATAAATAGAACAAATCAATTACTAGGAATCTCCCAATACTGGCCCATTTTCTTGGTTACCATATCATAAACCTTGTCAACTTTGCTCGGGTCAACCTTAAATAGAGAATGGGCATCGGATTTCTTCACAACAGAACCCTTGAATATCTCCTGAAACAACACCTCCTGCATTTTGAGATACAAGCTAGGTAGCAACCTGTTCTCACAGCACAGATGTTGCTCCTGAAAACCATAAGAAGTTAACAATTAGCAGTCGTTCATTATAGGTACTTCAACTTTAGATGAATGCAACACAGTTTCTGGATTGTTATAACAAAACAACAATCAGCACAAGAAAATACAAAATTTTCAGCACGAATAATAGAAGGCGCTTCAAAGAAGATAGGAAAAAGAAACACGTGCAAGTATCCGAGAGTTCATGGAAGGCTGCCAATAGCAGAATGGTCTCATTATGCATATGCTTAGTGAATCATAACTAGGTTTCAGCTATGATTTTTATATTAAAACAAAATAAGTAAAACTTACAGTTTCGCTTAAAAGTTCTGCTCCAGGAAGTCCGGTAATATTCCATTCATCGAAAGATTTTGTAGAGGCCTGCGACGTTGGTGAATCCTTGCTATCCAACACAGTGCCACCTTTTACTTTATGATTATCAGTGAAGTTTCTTGGGCTTCCATCAGTCTCACCCTTTTCTCTGTTCATGGGCCGGGTTGACTTTGGCAATGGTTTACCACTTGGAATAGTCTGACCAATTTCCTTAGACTTTTGTGCACTTGTTTCCAATTCCCTTTTCCTCTTCTGCTCACCGTACATTTTTGCTTCGGCCAATGTACGGCACCCAGCAGCACGGCATTCCTGCAATTTACAACCAAAATAGTTGGAATAAAGTTAAGAATTAACATAGCGCAAACAGTATGAATCACATACTCAAAACATGGGTAAGTAAAAACCAGGAAACCATAAACCCCAATACCGTCTAGTTCATCCTTCAATCGATGGTGCTTATGCTGGCTTTTGTAAAATTTGAGAAAAAAGTATCTTAACCCAAAATCATCTTGAAATACGTTGGCAAAGGTCTAGGTTCCGGTCTTTTTAATTCTAAGTTTGCAACAGCAAGCAACTAAGCAGTAAAGAGCTCAATCACATATAAGTGTCACCTGCAACTCTTCAATTCTTCTTTGAATTTTACGCTCATTGATGACAGCCTTAACTAGAGTGTCATGCTCTCCTTGAGGTAGAAAACGCATGAAAACCTTGAAACGCTGAAACACCTCTTTATCTTCACTTGAAAGTTCCCTCTCCAATGCATTTGGATAAAGCAACTTCCTTTCCAATATGAAATCCTTTCTCTTTTTCCTTTCATCAAGCCTGGCATGGAACTTAGAACACATTAGAAAATGGAATACTTACAGGAAAAGGTCTGCTCTGTAATACAGAGATAATTTTTATATGTTTAGAAATCATTAAAGTTTACACACAGGGAGAGAGAGAGAGAGAGAGAGAGAGAGAGATGTGTTGTGCGTGTGTAAGCATATCAGTCTGCATGTTACTAAAAACTGAAGAGGCGGCTCGTGTGTTGTGCGTGTGTAAGCATATCAGTCTGCATGTTACTAAAAACTGAAGAGGCGGCTCGCATATTATTTCTGTGAACTAAAAATAACTATGAACTCAGGGGAGCAATGGTAATCCACTATGATAGTTTGCCTTCGTGGACTTTAAAGGAGGTGTCTAGAATGAAAAAGTATGTTCTGCAAAAATACAAATTAGGAATTTTATTCTTATAATACAGGATATAATAACGAGCTACAAAAGTGATAAATGTCCAGAGGTTAAGAAGCTTGAAATCAAATTTTCTGCAAACTAGTATAGACTTTTTAAGGCCATAAAATACTGATGTCAATTTTCCAGTAAACTTACATGTGCCGTTTTCACCCAGTTCAATTTTTGAAATGACCGTTGAGTACACTTTTCTCAAGAAAAACAATTCCAGGGAGTTCTGCCAGTGTATGTCCCGATTTGCATACAGCTAACCATCTAGGATTAGAACATATTCCAAGCTTAATTTGATACCACCGCTATTGGAAACTAATGAAAATTACACTTACTCAAAATCTCCTATCGATTTTGTTGTATGGCACACTAGCATCACCGCCTATTAGCCATCATGTCTTGTGCTTTTTCTTTTTCTTTTTTTTGTCAACTACTTCATGTCTGTAACCTCAATAAAATGTGGAAGGGCCAGAAGACCACCCTTGGGGGTTTGGATCGGCTTAATTCAATTAAGATTTACTCTTTCAGTTATTTATACAATTTTTAAAAACTATAAAAAAGAAGAAAAGAGAGACTAATGAATACGTCCAACAATATGGAAAATATTTAAAAAGATTTTTAAAAATTTTGGGGAAAAATTTCATTGCTAATTTCTCAAATCTTTGAGTATGACTATTAGAAACATGCAATACATTTCTATTTGAGCATCTCCCCTGCCCCCCCCCCCCAAAAAAAAAAAAATCATGAGAATATTTATTCATTTGTGTCATGCAAGGAACTAAACTAAAATTTCAATTTGAAACTCTCTCTCGTAAAATGCAAAAGATAGATATGAAGAATTTATAATGTGTGGAAAAAAACAAAGAGGGTTATATTAAACTTCTCCAATTTCAAGATGCAAGCTTTTGTCCTTTTTCTTTAGCCTTTTCTAAATAATAAATGTGTGTGTGTGTGTGTGTGTGTCAGAGAGAGAGAGAGAGAGAGAGAGAGAGAGAGAGAGAGGTGCGACGTGGCATCTTTAGCATTAAAAAAGAGGTGAAGAAATTTTCCATATTTTAAAATTATTTTTCAGATAAAAATAGGATAACGCTACATGTCATCCCTTGTGTTCTAGTTATAACAATAAAGATTTATATTTGAGGGGGAGACCTGGAGTTTCTGATAGATTACTGTTAGTGTACTCTCCCAATGGAAGCTGCGATTTGATAAATAAATTTGACGGAGATTAAGTTGATTAAGCATATTTATTTACATGGAGGGACCAAACACTGTGGCAGTGCCTCAGTGCTATGTCCACCTGGTTGCCCCACACTTGTCAAGGACCCAAATACTGCTAGAAAGATATTACACTTAGAGATTATTGAACTGCTTCTTACCTCGATCACATGATCAAAGATAGATTTTATGTGCTCAAGAAATGGCACAACATCTTCATATGTCTCAATTGATGGATAGGGAGGTTCTCTTGTGTTACAAATTACAATAACCAAACGGTCCGATCGAGTTATATGTTAGCTCCCTCATAACCTTTAACTAAATGCTTAAATCCCCGATATCCCTTGAAAGTAACCATTTTAATCTCATGATCTCTTGAATCTAAAATATATTCTGCCCTTTTAACATCCCTACAAATTTTCATTCAGTGTATTCTTGCACCAAAAACTTGACTATCGATCATTTCTACAAGTTGCCTTGATACTATGTTAATAATTACCTTATATGAGAACTATGAACTATCTACTTACAAAGAATAAGATTATTCATTTCCAACCATGACATAAGATTGTACCCTACAAATGTTGCTGTCTCATATGAAAGAAAGGAAAGGCCAAGTACATACCTTGACAAATAGATATGAAGCACTCGCAGCTTCAATTCTCGATCAGCCTCAGAATCAGTTTCTTTGAACTCCATCTCAGCCAGCGACTTCTCTGCATCCTTATCATATTCAGGATCGAACTCCTGCCTCTTGGCATTATATCCACTAATTGCAGTCAACGAAGGTCCTTCGTCTCCTGAATATTTAGGCTTTTTTACACCAACGCTTCTATCCACATGAAGATCTGCCAGCTTAAAAGTATCAATGCAAGGACTTACCAATTTACAAAGAAATGTAGGACACTGAAGCATCAAGAAAACAAGCTGAGATATACTTCTTCTAATTAACTGCCCATATTTTGCACTTTGATACTAACCACATAAATTCCTTGCTAATAAAAATTTTGATTTTACATATCTGACACAACTATGAATTTCCCAAAATGGACAATGCGAAATAGAATGCAAAATTGAGTGGCTACTGGCTGTACCATTAGTTGGCGTCAAACCTTCAACTTTTGTTCCATCAGATACATCCTTAAATTGTCCAATGGTTGAAGCCTTCTTACTAACACCTACAGGTGATATAGCTATTACAACACATACTAATAAAGAATTTCCAGAGTTGCCTTAGAAGAAAAACATAATGAAACTTTATGGGATTGAATTTGAAGAACTGATCAAACTATGGTTGTTAATTCTTTTATGGGTAAGGTTATGATCCCCTGTGGTTGTACGTTTTCCATATCTCTTATCAATAAAATGTACTGGTCTACTCCAGGACATAGGAATATGTTGAACACAGAACTGAGGATTTTGAATGAATATAATCATCCAAGAAGATAAACCATTGAATCTTCAGAGAGTAGATAGCGTTACCAGCATTTGAACCTGACGGCTGTCGTCCAGTTGGACCATCACTTGAATCTTCAACTCTAAGGACCATGAAGCAAGAGAGGAATTTTTTTCCATAAGTTGGATTGCTAAGATGAAGTTAAAAAAATATTTAAAAATATAAAATAAAATAAATGATTGGAGCTAACATACTTGACCCTTGATGGTGAGAATGGAGACTCTTCTTTTGGGGTAACATCTCCGAGCACTGATAGCCCTGTCATGTAAATAATAGCAATTTTACAAGCTCTGACTTGTTAATAAATGCTTCTTTGGTTCACTTGTCAAAGGTCCAAAGTAGACAACACAACTCGAAGGAATGCAATTGGTCATGTCCATCTATACAATGAACTTAATTATTACCGCCATTGCAGCAGAGGATGGGGAAGAAAAATTATACATAAAAACCAAAATTAGTGAATATGGCTTTTCTATTAAAGTATATATGGAAACTGTCCAAGGTGAACACCTAAAAATGTAAATAGGAAGCTAGGATATTTTGAATGTGTGATTAAACTGGGAAAAACACAAGCAGGAGACCATAGAAACCATGACAAACATTGTGTAAATAAGCTCTAAAAATGCCAATTAAAATGTGACTTGTGCATTTGAATATAATAAGTTTAAACCATATGACAAGGAGACGAAAAATACACTTCTGCATAAATGACACAATTTAATATTACAAAATCAGGATCAAGCTTATCAAAGCAAAAGAAATGGCTGACATGTATATCACAACATAAGAAGTAATATTTGTAATGCATCCACTAGCTATGCCACTTGCTGAACTTCAAGAATAAAGTAGTTGGCTAAGGAAAGCATATCCACGTATCCAAATTCCAATCATTATGCCTAATTCTTTTAATACTAATTATTCTCGAAACATAACTTATTACTCTAAATTATCGATCATCTGTACTAGTCTGTATTTTGCTATCTGCCTGAATCTGCATCCATACAGATTTCACATGTCATTGTCTATTCAAAGGTAGCCTACTTGCATATAGTCTTTATTATCTGTGTTGACATTTGTCGCTTTCAACACTTTAATTCCGCACCCCCCCCCCCAAAAAAAAAAAAAAAAAAACAGAAACCCACCCAAAAGAAGAAGAGAAACTGAGGAAGGGTGTGTTCTCCTTTCTATAGAAGATGTGCACTGGATACATCTAGGAATTTACACATCAAACTTTCATAAGTTATATACTTATGACGGAGTATGCTATATATAACAAGAATCTCATATTAAAGATGTAGTTATCAGAAGAAAAAAGGGAGAAAAATACAGTAGTAAATTCCCTACATACCTTTCTTTCCCTCCCCTTGCACTTTAGCCATAGCTAAAAGTTCCTTTTTATTCTTCCCATTTACACGAGACATGTCCTATTCCATGTAATTCAATAAAAAGTAATGACAGGTGTAAATTCCAAGTTCTAGTAAATGCAAGACCAAATTTTTTTCCGGATGAGTAATATACCGGAAGAGGATAGCAGGGGGAGTACATGTATGCTGTCATATAATGGTCAATACATTGTGTCTTGGTCTTAGTACCAACATGTTCAGCAACTTCTGCCCAGTTCCCCAGTCCGTACATTTCAGCCCCCTGAAAGTTAAACTCACAATTAGTTATTATTAGGATTGTTTCATGTCACACACACACACACAAATAAAGTAAGGAATTTGCAACCAGGTGGCTGAATATGCAGAACTCATGATAAGTGTGACAAAGAATACCTCTAAAAGCAGTATTTCCTCATCCGCGTTCCAGTCTGGAAAAATGAGTGGAAATGACAAATTATCCTGCCAGAAGAATCCATGGAAGATGAATGAAACACATAATGATAGCTTAAAATACTTTACAGACATCCTAAATAGCTGGTTGTAAGGTATTAGATTTATTTTGTTTAATGCATGTGATGAGAAAGGTAAGGTTTACAACTTCTCTTGATGTTTTAGATGTAATGTCCTTATGGACAAGATGGTATGATTATATTAATATATTATTCAAAGATTTGATAACTAAACCAATGTTACTTGGAACACGGAACGTTTTGGTACGCAAAACGACAACGGGAACACAGAACACCAACGCCACTTGTTGTGGAACACGGTATGATAAGGGTGTTCTTCTTCCATGTAAACATGGAATGGAAAACGTCACCTCTAAAAAAGGAATGTTTTGGATAGTTTGCTCGAAAGTGTGCATTTTTGTATACTATACATTAATATAATTCACTTTCTTTTGATAAACAATAAATATTTTTTTAGCATAATTCAACAATAATTCGATTATATGCCCCATTTAACTTAAGCTGTGATCGGGGCGTTGATTCTACCGATCTAGCATGCCAGTGTTCCCAAATTGAGAACGGTAGTTCCAAATCGCAATTCGCTAGTTGTATAGTGATTTATGGTAACATTGAATATTGAGGGTAGATGAATGGGTGTGCAAGTGCTTGTTTGAAGATAAATAAGATTTGACAGGACAGAACCATTACACAATTTTATGGACTGTTTAGTAGACAAATCTTCTAGCAATGAAAAAAAACTGAACCGATCGCTATACTTAAAGGAAGTCATGGTAGATGTACCAACCATAACCCGGTAAGGGTGATTGCTTTTGTGTGGAGTGACTTCTGCACCTACAGAAAAGCACTCCACACAAAGATCAAAGTCAGGACATTTTGTGCATTTAATCCGTATCTTTCCTGATATGTCCTTGTTGCAATAATTGCAGTGATATAAAGCCTTTCTCCCTTCACTGGTTCCTGGACCTGCATCAATGGCGAAGAAGTAGAAGAATTATTCATCAAATGGATGCCATCTTAAGTCTGCAAGTATGACAGGCAATAGCTAACATGTTAAAGGTTCTAATAATATTGGGTTATTTTGATATACATCAAATGGATCCCTCCAAACTTTGCTATTTTGAAATACCCCACTCCAAACTTCAAATTTGAAATATTCAACTCCAAACTTATAACTAAACTACATTACTACCCTTAGTTAAACTCTATCCAATTTTCAGAGATTTTCTGTCGGATATGACCGTGAGGGATGGAAAAACCAATATAACCCCAACGAATTGCTTGTTCTCCCTGCTTCTCTCTCTCTCTCTCTCTCTCACACACACACACACGCGCGCACGCGCGCGCAAAGGCTCGTCCTTCCATTCAGCAAGATTATGCTTTTGGGGGGTCTCGTTGTCCCATGGATCCCATCCACTGTCCTTTGGGTCTTTTTCACATCCTTCCAAATTTTTTTTGGGGGGAATATGAAGGTGCCGATGGTGAGATGATCAGGAGATGAGGGTGCTAAGAGAGGAAGATGAAGGTGTGCTGACTTGAGGAGCGAAGAAAAAGATGATATGTGAGGACAAAGATCTCGGTTTGATGAAGGTGTTGAGGATGAAATGATATGGTGTGAGTAAGAGGGGTAGGTAAGGAAATAAGTATGCTAACTTGACCATGGTAACCCTAACCATCTAACCAAAGTAACCCCATGCTAACAGAGTGGGGTTATTAGCTAACAGTGAATTTTGAAGCGGGGCATTTAAGATTATGAAGTTTAGAGTGGTCAAAATAGCAAAGTTTGGAGTGGGGTATTATAAAAATAACCCAATAATATTATACACTTCTTATCTATTTAAAGCTGAGATATATTACATCCATAGTCCTTCAGCATAATCACAAAAGACAGTAGGCTAAGTATACGTGTATAATACAAATGTTTAAAAAAATACAAGATGCAGCTAAAAGTTCGATGTAAAAGTTATGAACAACCAAAACTCTCTTTCCACGGCATCTTGATTCCACGCTCACAGGGAGAGTTCCAAGGTTTAAGTCCCAAAGACGTGGAACCGTATCGTTATATAGGTGGGTTCATCACTATATAGTGAAACATAGCTAATAGCTACACGTATCCATAAGCACTCTAAATCCATATCCTGTGATACTAACATAGAATAAGATTTTAAGGAAGTTACCCGTAACTGCTGTTTCTGAGTTTTCTCCACTCGAGACAACCCTCCTCCTCTTTGATCTACAAACAAGGGCAAGTTATAGAATTTTAATAGGCGGAGAATAAAAACTACAAGCATTAACGGCAAACATTCAATTACACTATCTAGTATGAAAGAAATGACAATGTAAATCTTCAAAATTCAAAACCATGTGCAGAATGCTGTAATGCTCTGCTCATAAATTTAAATCAAAGCAGTTGTTACAACTAATACTAGAAGAAGAGCCGCAGTACAAGAGAGCAATAAAATTAATTCTTTTGCCACAAATCCTTCTAATTTTCCATGTCATGCTAAACATACTTAACTTAACCCTATTAACTCTAAAATCTGTGGATTGAGTCCACTTTTCTATCTCAATTTATTCTCTATTCCATCAATTATTGCAGTATTAAAGGCAAGCCGCACACCCCAAAGAAATCTAACATTGCATTTGCATAGTATAAGCATGTACAACTAATGCAATAAGGCAAAACTAAGGATGTCGTGGACCTAGCTGCAATACAAAATGGGTTTCCCCCTCCAATTGTCCTCACTCTACTATCCTCTAACGTAAATGCAATCCCTCGCGTTAACATTATAATCATTAACCCCTGACCCAATCTTTTATTGTTGGATGGAATGAGACTCGCTCAATGCACGATTATTAATGTCGTTGGATATTTCTAAAACGATGGAGACCTCCATTTTGAAAATGATGAAGTCTTTTTATGTAATCAACGCAGCATAATTACAATCTCAAGCATAAGCAGTGACCAGACTCAATAACCCTTAGTTTACGAGGCTAAAGTATCATAAAAGAGATTCAAACAGGAAAAAGAACTGCAGCAACATGCAAAATTTACTCGATTTCAAGATTTCAATATTCACACAAACAGAGAGAGAGACCTCTGATTAGAGTCTTCGTCGTTGGAGTTCGAAACTCCTCGATATCGCCCCATCGCTGCTCAAAACGGCGCAAAATTGAACCTTTGAGATGCAAAAATTGAATCTTTGGAACCCTGATTTGAGGCCGGAGAAGACCGGAGAGGGATTCGACCGATGACTTAGATTCCCACGGGAGTCCCTTGACTTGTTTTGGGATGTTTACATAATGACCCCTTGGTTTTATAATATCTCCATATTAATACCAGACAACCTTAAATGTTTTCATATTAACGCCTCACTTTGTAAAATTTTCAGGTAACCATGTTAAATGATTCGAGACAGTTTTAGTATTTAAGATATTGTTGATCTTGGTACTTTTAATATTTGAACATTTCAAAATCATAAAAGTACTGAAGTTTTAACAAAAGGAAAGTTTAAGCCTTAATTTTCATTTTCATATTTTCACCGCTAATTTGACATCTTCGTTCCTTTCTTATTTTAGACTTACAACGTATAAATTTCTTGTAATTATGTTTTAGTCGGAATGCCTTCTGGAAATAATGTCTTTTATCATTGCCGTTTTTTGTAAATTTTTATTAGCATGATAAGACCATACGGCACAATTTTATTGCATCAAAATATCAAGTTGTTGAAATGGAGTTTGGCTGGCCGCAAGTACTTTCAGACTTCAACATAAAATCAATTTAGGCTAACCTTAACTAAATTGGCATTACAAAAAGATGCTTTTACGACGGTAACTTTTGGGCACCAACGAGAGTGTTTCACACTTCAACACAAAATCAATTTAGGTTAATCTTAACTAATTTGGTTGTTTTACAATGGTAACTTTCAGGTGCCATATTCGACCTCACGAAAGATTGGCCGAGTTTTAGAAATCAATTGTTATGGTATACATTTATAAATGGGGTTCTTATAAATAGGATTTTCTATTTAATAATCTCTTTCTAATTGAACAAACATCATAATAATTAGGCTAGATGATTTTGAAAAAAAATGTTAAAACTCCTCTTCTAAAAATATTTAAAACATTTTGTGCAGGATATGAGTTCATGCACAACTGTGATATGGTTATTCATTGACTGACATCGAATTTTATAAAATAAACTAGTATCACCAACTAATAAATATATAACAAAATAAAATATTCTAAGAAAGTTTCGATTTTCATTTCTAGTTTGGTTCCAGCATCCTATAAAATGTTATGAAAATATTCCATTTTTAAAAGTCCTATTTTCAAAAGCCTCAATTGCCTAACAGACCTTTCTATGTTTTCATATTTCAACCCGAAGCTTTGACATTTCAAATTTTATCCTGAAACCTTTATGATGTCTTATGTAACTCATCTTGGTTAGTTAGCGAGAGTTTTATTAAGATATTCATTTAATATGTTAAAAATCGTCGAAAGCATTGTTTACCGTAAAAAACGGAGACAAACCGGAATGGATCGTCTTGTCTGAATTTGGAGGCAGATTCTATTTAGATTTATTCGTCCACCTCTCCAAAAATACCAAGTTGATTTATGGCACCGTATATCAAAGATTTGAACGGATGCGGACGTTGTAGCAGACTTCATCAGATTTTCTCTCATTTTACGAGGGTTTTTTGATTGTGGGGACGCTCTTCCCGCAGGCGCAAGCCCCTGCAGTTAATTACGTTACCGCATTACGATAACCACTTTCTCCTGCTCCGGAAGTCCATTTCGTATCGTGTGTGTTTTTGTCTGTTTAGTTTGTCCGTGGATTGTATACGGAGACTAATTTATGTCTTCGCCCGTAGGGCTCGGATTAGTCCAAATCCGTATATTTTAGATTTGGGCTTAAGTCGGTTTAAGAATCGTTAATCTGGTTTGAGATTAAACTTAAAACATATGAGCATTTGGGCTCAATTATTTTAGTTTAAATACTTCACGGTTCATTATCACCATGTTTAGGACGGAGTTTTAGTTTAAGAATATTTCGGTCCAACATTTCCGTTTTGAGGACAAATATTAGTTTAAGAACATTTCGGTCCATTATCGTCGTATTTAGAGATGAATATTAGTTTAAGAACATTTCGGTCTAATATTCCCGTTTTGGGGACGAAAATTAGTTTAAGGATATTTCGGCCCATTATCGTCGTTTTTGAGGCGAATCCTAGTTTAGGGATATTTCGGTCCCTTATTCATCTTGCGCGCACATGTGTTTGTTACATGACGAAGTGAACAATGGTGATATGAAATGTGCCCAATTTGGGGCATGATCCGATTTGAGGTATGCACGTCAATTTGGAAGTGTATCAAGAAGTTATTGGTCGTCAGGAGCCGCCACCTCTCTAAACACGTTGAAGAATTACAATGTCATGTATCAGAGATGTGAAGAGATGTACTCTTAAACCAAATCCGTATTTAAGAGAAAAAAAGATGATGGTCCTAAAAATCGTTAGCCATATTTGATACTAAAATTATCTTAGGGGATACGAGATGAACATCATTTTAGATACCATCAATGAGAGATCATCAGTCACGTTTGAGACTGTGATCAGTTTGGAAAATCATGAGCAATATGAGTTCAGTTGATTTAAAATAAAAAAGGAAGCCCAAGCTTCACTGACTTAGCCAACTTGGGCTAAGATTGGGTTCTTATACAACCCAGCAGTGCTAAACACTCGATATATGTAGCGCTCACGTGTATTTCACGTGGGGTACTCAGATATGGGCGCTGCCCACTTTGCATGGCACTCACATGCGAAGCACATGAGTGTTGAGCATTAATTCCAAATTTTTTTTGCTCACCCCCTATTTTTACATAAGTGCTCAGCACTTGGCTGACGCTCACATGTAGAGTATGTAAGGCGTTCTAGTTTTTTCTTCTGTCTGTTTTAAGCACTCAAGGCAAAATAATAGTGCTAAGCACTAATTTTACTCACATATGCTTTACGTGAGACGCCAAGTTCTTCTTGTTTTTTTAGATATATTAATTTTTATTGATGACATTTAGTCATTGATGACCATCAAGATGTCTGTTTTGAAGATCTTGAATCATTATCATTGTTTTTATTGGAGAACTAAGTTCTCTTTTTTTTATTTAAGAACTAAGTTCTTTATGTGGGGTTAAACCCTAATTTAGGAGGAATTAAATTTCCAGAACATATATTCTTTTTCCTTTTAACCTAGTTATTCTCTCTAAGTTTTGAGTCTGAAGAACAGAATCTTCCCGATGAGAATTAAATCCTCAACTTGTGAGGAGATTTGCTTTTGCAAGTCTCAAACCAGAGGAAGAACTAAGTTCTTGTATGAATGGTTAAACCCTTATGTCCGTTATATCAGGCAAGAGGGATACTTTTGATCTTTCTTTGTTATTTACCTAGAGTGTTCTTGAAGGAGGAGGGTCTTCTTTCTTTGAGAATTAAATTCTCCGTTCTCTCAAGAACTCACTGTATTTTTTTGTAGGAGTTTATAGGTTTTTTTACTATCTTTTTGTCTATCTGCCCCTCTCCGTCTCTCTCCATCTCCCTTTGAGATTTGAACTCTCGGGTTCTTTATATAGTGGAGGTAAGTTTGTTAATTAATTTTGAGAAAGTTTCTCATTGAGAGATTCCAATTTAATTAAGTGGTCTCAAAATCTGTTTGGGGAATTTTACCCACCGTGGGATCTTTGATCCAAGAACTTCTGTTTTACAGAATATGTTCTTGTTTTTAACAAGATTGGTGTAATATTCTCCTATATACAGAATAAGATTCTATTGGATGGTGATATTTTTATCACCATTGGATTTTTAATCCAAGAGTGCTTGGTTTAACAGAGCACAATCTTTCTTTATTTAGAAAGATATGGGAAATATTTTCCATCTCATTGGATCTTTAATCCACCAACTTTCTATTTAACAGAAAATGTCCCTCCCAATAGAATTTAATTTTATACTTAATCACTATTGGATATTTGATCCAAAGTTTCCTTATTTGAGTAGAATTTAATTCTATATAAGAAGGTGCCCGTGAGGCTTATTTAATTTCTATGATTTAGCGTCCATATGCCCTGCATATGGACGCTCACGTGTTTGACACGTGAGGCTGATTTGACATATAGTTGTTTAACTGCAGCGCATATATGTTTTGCATATAGGCGCTCACGTGTTTAACACGTGAGGCTTATTGGCCTATCAGTTGTTTAATTGCAGCGCCCATATATAAAGCATATAGGCGCTCACGTGTTTAACATGTGAGACTTATTAGCCTATCAGTTTATTTGATTACAGTGTTTATATGCTTTGCATATAGGCGCTCACGTATTTAACACGTGAGGTTTGAGTTGTGGGGAATTCTCCCCCTTTTCTCTTTTTTTATGAGGGAACAAATGCCCCCGGCGTTGTGCTCACGTGGCTTGTACGTGAGTGCAACGCTGTCCATCTTTATCACCATTGGATTGCCAAGGGGAAAGGGAAGCTGAATCACTTTCCATCACGTCTTATAAATGGGGCTTTTGGCCCTTGAAATGACCACTGTTTCTTCATCTTTTACCTCAACTTTTCCTTGAGAATTTAATTCTCCTTCCAGAGCTTAGTTCTCTGCCCCTAGCATTTCAGAGTTAAGCTCTGCACACACTTCTTTTGGGTAAGGTTATGAACGACATTCACCTCTTAGGAAACCCTTTCCGTTCTTGTTTTGGATTTTAAATCCATTAACGGAGCTTTGCTCTTTTCTTGAACTGATCTCTTAAAGATCTAAAAACTTTTTCTTTTAAGTAGACTCTGGGGTCTTGAATCAATGAGGATTGTTAATTCTCCTCTTAGGGTTTTACCCTATCACTGATCTTTAAGGATCCTTAGAATTTAATTCCATTTTCTTTGTTTTCCCCACCACGGAGGGGTTTCGGATTTAATCCCATTATCAGAGGAATTAAATTCCAGTTTGTTCTATAGAGCTTAGCTCTGAGAAAATTCTTTTGGGAATTTGATTCCCTTTTCTTATTTTCTTTTTAGGGTTCTTCTTGCAGATTTGAAATCTGTGGTAGACACACATTTTCCGAGGGTATTGGGAGTTTAACTTCAAAGTTTAATAAGATTCTTCATTAAATGAGAATCCTTTTGGATTCTTACAATGAATGCTTTCCTCGTCATTGATGGGGGCATTAGAACCATTGTAATTTCTTTTTAGATCGTAATAATTTTGATATTTCGATTGCTAAACCCCTTACTGGTTTTTCTTTGCAGATACTATGGCGTCTCGTCTTTATGATCTTGAAAAGATTATCTCTTATGAAGATATTTGCATCCAAGGCCGCTGTCAAGGCCAGGAATTTACTGACGCCCAATGTACCGAGGTGATGCGTCGCTTTGACGACTACAACGGTCGATTACTCCCCGCCGTTCCGCTCTTTTGAAGATTATCGTTGGGTCAATTTGGGAAGCAATCCTTGAGCTTGATGAAATTATACCGCTCGAGACGCTTGACGACGCTGAAGACAAGGTGCGTTCAGTATATCTGATGGGCCTGATCTTAAAGAAGCGGAGAGATCATCTTGTCAATATTTTGTATCGCGTCTTCCAACAGAAGGCGATAATATCCACATACCAGAAGACGGGCGACATTAGCGGGATTCCGACGCTTGCATTCGTGAGAAAATGCATAAGAAAATAGCCAAAAAAGCCAGAAGCACTTTGCTCAAACTTGCTTCTAAGTTCATGAATCCGTGTCCGGAATTCAGCATCTTGCCGTTGTAAACATTTTTTTTACCATCAATGTATAAATTTTTTCAAAGTATGAATGACAAAACTCCCCCTTCCCTTTATTCCAATGCTTATATGTGCCTCATGTGCAGTGTTGTTATACATATATAAAAATTGTTGCCGGTGCCCACGTGTCATGTGTATGAGGCGCTGCTGAGGATTTTAATCCTGAACTAGCGCCGGCGCTCACGCGTTACGCACGTGAGGCGCTGTTGAAGGGATCGTTTCACTTTCTTGCACTGATTCCCATGAGTCAACATTTTCCTTTCCCATTCCTTTTTTGTTATGACTTGAAATAGTTCCACCATGCACAACATTTTCTGTACCTAGAATTGAATGATTTTCTTTATAATCTGAATCTATATTTTCCTCTTTCTTCACAAGAAGAGTGCCATTTTCTTAACAAACCAAGCGTTATGGTTTGCAATTTTCCGCATTCTCGTCGGCAACCATGGGAAGTACCTATCGAGGGAATTGTTCCCCGTTTCGCTGCGCGACTAGTGGATCCCGTTCTTACTGATGACTAGTGTGACATGGTGATGCACGAGCTTTGGCTCGTAGGGGCTCTCTTCTTCCTGTCGGTTCCATTTGGCTCTGGATGATATTCTCGTCTGTGCTCACTGACATCCTCCCTCATCCAACGGAGATGACTCTTGTTTCCCCAATCAGAGCAAAACTCTGTTCAAATTTTAAAATTTGAAATAAAGCATCGCTTCATAGCAGCGCCAGCGCTGAGAGTCAAAGACTCCGAGGCAGCGCTCACGTGCAAAGCACGTGAGCGCTAGCGCTAAGAGCGTTGCGTTCTAAGCAGCGCACCACGTGCAAAGCACGTGAGCGTTAGCGATAAAACAAAATGTTCTCGGCCCTTGGATCAAAGATCCAACGAACATGATTAAAAATCATCAATTGACCAGAATAAAATTCTGTTAAGGAAACATTCCTTAGAATCTTTCCAAACAGGAAAGATTATGCTCTGAAAATCAGAGCACCGTTGGATCAATGATCCAATGGTGATTAAAAATCACCAAAATACAGAATAAATTCTGTATGGGAAAAGATTTTTCAATCTTATTAGAAACAAGAAGATTGCCTTCTATAAAATAGAAGCCCTAGGATCAAAGATCCAATGGTGGGGAAATTCCCAAATCAATTAGAGAAAAGATCTCTTTAACCGATATAACAAATCAGCCTACCCTATATAAAGGCCCCAAGACTTCAAGTCTCATAGAGAGAAACTCCTCCATAAACTTTGAGAAATTTCAGAGAGAAGACCAAGCTCTCAGTAGAAGAAGAATTTCTTCAAGGTAAAATAAAAAGATCAAAGTATCTCATAAGAAAAGAACTTAGTTCTTTTGCCAGATCATAGATCTTTAAGACAAATTGTCTTTCACAAAAGAGATTATAACAACTCATTATAGGGGGGAATAATTCAATTCTCTTAGGATCACAGATCCATAAAGGCAAAATCTTTCACCAAAAACATAAGAGATTGAAACATCTCCTATAAAATAAGAACTTTGTTCTTGGATCCACGAGACAAAGTCTCTTATAAGAGAGAATTTAATTCTCAGAGAACAGAGCTGTCTAAAAAGAAGCGCTTCAGCACTCCAAATCTAGCGCATAGCGCTGCAGAGCCTTAGCGCTCCAAATTTAAGGAAGCACCTCAGCGCTCCAAGTCTGGCGCACAGCGCCAAGCGCGCCACGTGCTCCTCAAGTGTGCGCTATTTCATCAGAAGCGCTCTGCGCTCATAGTCTGGCGCACAGTGCCAAGCGCGCCACGTGTTCCTCACGTGTGCGCTATTTCACCAGAAGCGCTCTGTGCCAAGCGCACCACGTGCTCCTCACGTGTGCGCTACATCATAAGAAACGCTCTGCGCTCATTGACTGGCGCACAGCGCCAAGCGCGCCACGTGCTCCTCACGTGTGCGCTGAAAGAACATAAATTGTTCTTTAAATGATAAAGCCCTGAGCCATAATGAGTGCTCAGCATTCAATAAAAGACAAAAAGTTGTTAGGACCAATGCTCAGAATTATTAAATGAACAAGGACTGAGCCTAATTAAATGTCTAACATTTTAAATGAATGGGCCGAGCCCAAGATTGGCCACAGATCTCTAATTCAGATTAATTGAGCCCAAATACTCATAAATCTTTGATCTTAGTCCCAAATTGGACTAAAGATCTCCCAACCAATATTGGTTCAAGGGTACATCTCTTCACTCCTTTGATATTTGTCGTTGTAATCCTTCAACGTCTTCAAAGAGGTGATGGGTTCCGACAACCAGACATTCCACGGACTGTGGGGTCCTTATACTCATGGACTATGATGTCCTTAAACTTTACAGAGTATGACATTTTTAAACTATGGACTATGATGTCCCTAAACTCCATGGACTATGATGTCCTTAAACAATAGAGTCCAAATGCTCTTTTGTTGGATCTAAATGATCCTGTTAAGTTGATCTTAGTCTAAAATTAGACTAATATATTCTTAACAAACGTTAAGTTGATCTTAGTGTAAAAACTTAGACTAACGTATTCTTAACAAACGTTTAACTTGATCTTAGTCTCAAATGAGATTAACGATCCTTAAACCCAACCCAAAACCCAAATCTAAGAAAATACGGATTTGGACTAATCCACGCCTGTTTCCCCCAATCAGAGTAAAGCTCTGTTTTGAATTTCAAAATTCAAAAATTGAAGCAATGGTTCAGATTCTGCGCGCTGCGCGCCACGTGTCAAACGTAGACGCGCTAGCGCCAGGTGCGCTGCTCCCTAGGCAGCGCACCCCCAATCAGGGCAAAGCTCTGCTTTAAAATTCAAAATTAAATTAAAGCAACGCTTCAGATTCTGCTGCGCTCTGCGCCGCGCTCCGCACCGCGCGCCACGTGTCGAACGAAGGTGCGCTAGCGCAAAGTATGCCAGCGCTGGAATTAAAAGAATTCCCCACCGTTAGATCAAAAGTTCTAATAATAATAAATTATTAATTAATCAGAATTAAAATTCTGTTATAGAAAGATTTTTCAATCTTATTAAAACAAGAATATTATCTTCTATAAAATAGAAGCCTTAGGATCAAAGATCCAACGGTGGGAAATATTCCCAAATCAATCAGAGAAAGATCTCTTAAACTGATTTAACAAATCAATTGGCCCTATATAAAGGCCCCAAGACTTCAAGTCTGGGAGACAGAAGGGAGAATACACAAAAAAGAGAGAAAAACCCTCTGCAAAAAGAAGAGCAAGCTCTTAGAAAGAAGAAGATTTTTCTTCATTTTCAAGATAAAAAGAACTGTGTTCTTGAACAACAGAGATGAAACCATCTCGTAAAAAGAAAAAAACATCTTCTAAAAAGATTTTAGATCTATAAAAAGACCAAGGTCTTTGATTAAAAAGGAAAAGATCAAAAGATCTAATCATAAAATAATAAAAGAAGTATTTTTACTTTATTCACAGATCTTTTGATCTATAAAGGCAGAGCCTTTTATATAAAAAAAAGAAACAAGAACTTTTGTTCTTAGATCTTGAGGCAAAGCCTCCTTTGAAGAACATAAATTTGTTCTTTGATCTTAAAATAGATCAAAATGCGCTTTGCGCTATTAGAAAGTGCTTTGCACTCATGAACTGCGCCCTTGCGCTCCTTGGACCGGCGCTCAGCGCCAAAACCTGCCATGTGTCAACCAGAGACACAATCTGCGCTTTGCGTTTTTAAAAACAGAGCACTGCGCTCATGATCTGGCGCTCAGCGCCAAGCGCGCCACGTGTCACTCACTGGTGCGCCAACAAACTAGCGCAGTGTGCTCATAAATTAAAAGCGCAATGTGCCAACAAACTAGCGCTAAGCGCGACACGTGTCCTCCTCGTGTGCGCTATCCAGCAGAAGCGCAATGCGCTCTTTCCTTGGCGCAAAGCGCCTGACGCGCCACGTGGTGCACTGTCAGAACATACTTTGTTCTGATAAATGCTATGCATTGTTAAAAGGGCCGAGCCCAAATAATGGCTCAATAGCCAGAACAATAAAATGTTCAACTTATATCAACTGAGCCCATATGCTCATAAAGCTGCAAACAGACTTTAGTCCCAAATTGGACTATAGATCTCCCAACCAACATTGGTTCAAGGGTACATCTCTGAACTCCTCTGATATTTGTCGTTGTAATCCTTCAACGTCTTCAGAGAGGTGACGGGTCCCGACAGCCATACATTCCACGGACTATGATGTCCTTAACCTTGACCGGGATGTATTTAAACTAACATTGGACTACCATGTCCTTAAACTGGTAATCGACCGAAATGTCCGTAAACTAAACAATAGAGTCTAAATGCTCTTTTGTTGGATCTAAACGATCCTGTTAAGTTGATCTCAGTCTGGAAATTAGACTAACGTATCCTTAACAAACGTTTAAGTTGATCTTAGTCTCAAATGAGGCTAACATATTCTTAAACCAAACCCCCAAACCCAAATCTAAGAAGATACGGATTTGGACTAATCCACGCCCTACGGGCGACAACATAAATTAGTCTCTGTATACAATCCACGGGCAACCACAAACAAAACAAACACCCACGACACGAAGTGACCATATGGAGAAGGAGAAAGTTGTTACCGCGATGCGGTAGCGTAATTAACTGCAGGGGCTTGCGCCTGCAGGGAAGAGCGTCCCCACAATCAAAAACCCCTCAGACGAGGGGGAATCTGACGAAGTCTGCTACATCGGCCGCATCCGTTTAAACCTTTGATACATGGTGCCATAAATCAACTTGGCATCTTCGGAGAGGTGGACGGATAACACCAATTAGCATCTGCCCCGAATTTCAGGCAAGACGTTTATCGCGTCTGCGTGATTCGGAGGGGAACAGATTCTGGCACGTCCGGTGGGACCTTTTCCTCTTTCCACTCCACACTTCGTGTGTCGTGTTCACGAATGAATCGCGGTTTGCTATGGTTGCCTGTGGATTCAAGGTACTTAGATTTAGTGTCTTGCTCCGTACAGAAAACAGAAGATTAATGGTTTCAAACTGCACTAACTGCAATTGCAACCCTCGCTCCGTCCCGTCCAGAGGAGTGACTTACGGGCCCCAAGCGGCCTCCATCTTCGCTATGCCGATGGAGCAGGTGACTCAGGCCACCACTGGGCTGTTCTTTGGAACCATGATCCCACCGATGAGCTTCAATACCCCAATGTCGTCGCAAGAGGCTTCAAAGAAGTCGGTTTTTGATCGGCTTACAAATACCGCGGCCTCTCTCAACTGGTCGCCCAAGTCTAATGCCTCAGTTTTCAGCAAACTGGGCCGAAGCTTAAGCGGGCCTATGAAGAAGCCCACGATACCTGAAGAGGCCATCCCAAAGCGGATAGCCATTCCTACTCCTAAAGTCGTCAAGGCAGCCTCCCCTGCTAAAGGGTCGGTCTTCACAAGACTGCCCTTTTCAGCTCCCACTCCATGCGAAGTCACAAAGGTTGCTTCCCCTGTTCGAAAGTCGGTCTTCGCAAGACTGACTATCCCCTCTCAACGAACGTCAGTCCTCGACCGGCTAGCGCCAGTAACAGCCTTTCCTCAAAACAATGGGCAGGACAAAGCCATCCCCATAGCCGAACCAACACCATCTGCTCGACATGCTCGCCGTCGTCACTGGCGCCGAGCATGGAAGGCTGGAGGAAGCTCTCCGTCTGGATTTACTCCACCAGCTCCAACGGTGGAAGTTGATACTGCTGTTCTAATCGGGAACAGCTTTGACTACTTAACAAGGTGCGCAGGAACTCTCCTATCGCCGTGCTGAAGAGATCTCCTCCACCGGTGGAGACGGTCACAGAAATGAAACCAAAGCAGTCCCCTCAACGGCTGTCTTCCAAAGTTTACAAAATCTGGCGACAAGTCCGAGAGTCGGTGGTGGATCGGGACTATCTTCGCCGACAGAAGAAGATGAAGGCTCAGAAGGAAGAGCACCGTCCTGTCAAAACACAACGGACGACAACCACTTGGGTGCCCATTGCAACGGCCCCCTCAACTTCGACCGCTTATAAAAGAAGGAGGCTGGAGAAAGCCCCCATGCCTGCGGCAAATGTCAAAGGCACTGAGCCCAAACGCCCTAAGTCTGGAGGTATGGTGGTGCATACCGTCTATATGGCATCCGGAAAAGAGGATAGCCGTACCTCTACAGATCATCGACCGCTTACGCGATCTGTGACAAAAGCCTAAGAACAGCAGCAGAAGCTTCAGGAGATGCTGACTGCGGTGGCCGCACTCACCGGACCAAAAGAAAGCCCGGAAACATCCGCGGAACAGCGTCACGAACAAGAAACTGATGCTGACTTCTTTCGCAGAGTCCTCGAAAAGAAGGACAAAGAAGCCGCAGAGCAAGCGGCTAACACTTCTTTTCCAAGACATGGTCGGGATGATGTTACAGCCAGATCCTCCAGCCGAAGATCCTCCAGTGATAGTTGAAGATGATAGAAGAGAAACATCAAACCCTCTGCCGGCTCTGTCGACAGCCAAAGAAGAGACAGTCTCCAAAGCTGCACTGGATGACTATATTGCTCAGCAAATAGGAGTTCACCAGGCAAATGAAGCGGCCGGCCAAGTTGTCAAGACTGGACGACCCTATCCGGGCTGGTATGACCAAATAAGTTACCCGCCGGGATATACGATCCTTAAGTTCCATGTGTATAAAGGGACGGGGAATCCACATTAGCATGTCGCCCAGTTCAGGGCTCTTTGTGGTAACACCGGAGGCGATGATAAACTACTACTTCGCCAGTTCGTCGGCAGCTTGTCGGACACAGCTTTCGAATGGTATTCAGAGCTTCCCAACGATTCTGTCAAAACTTTTGCAGAGATGGAGTTGTTATTCACTCAGCGTTTTGCGAGCGCTAGCGGACGCACCCCGATCAATCAACGCCAGAGTAAAGCCAGGAGAGACGTGGGTGCAGTATGCAATCCGGTGGTGGAACCTATGGTCGAAATGCGAACAGCGCATCGAAGAAGCGCCGGCAGTGGGCATGTTCCTTGTCACTCTTGACCCTCAAGCGACCATCTCACAATTCATGATGTTTTTTAAGCCAACTACTTTCCAGGCCTTGATTGACAAGTTGACCCAAATGGATCAGATGGGTCATAGACCATCTCCTTCAAAGACGGATCCTCGGAATGAAAAGGGGAAAGGAAAAGCAACTTTCGTCACCAATACTCAACAATAGCCAAGTAACTTAAAACCGGTCGTTCGCCAAAGCAATATGCGTCCACGCCCATCCTTCGAGGAAAGGCTAGGACGTCCTTACTTGTTTCCTCAAGACAAAACGAGAAGACTGTTTGAGTTGGCAGTGCGCAATAGGCTCATAAATTTGCCGGATCCAAAACGTCCGTTGCAGCCAGGCGATCTCAACAATCCTAATTACTGCCCTTACCATCAAGCAGTAAGCCATCTAATCGAAGATTGCTTCGTTTTCAAAGGCTGGATTGAGGACCAATACCAATAAGGCAAGTTCGCATTATCCGAAAACTGGAAGGTGAACCCGCCACAATCTCATGCTCCTAAAAAGTGGACACGCCGGGGGCATCGTGCTCTTTTATAGAAGAAACTCCGTGGGAGGTCGCCCTTTCAGCCAAAACTAAAAGAATGCTGAAGAATCTTCACACATTCCCAGCCGTCAGGTGGAAAAGTCCGCCAGAGCCCGAGGTCATTGATGGGATGCTGAAACCACGCCCAACACCGAGAATTGATAGCAGTGGGCAAAACACCCAGGCACAGCCGTCAAAGTCTTCAAAGAAAAAGAAGAAGACCAAAAATCTCGCGCAGTTTGATGACAAGTGCACGGATCTGTGAAAACATATTGACGCACTAGAAGAATATAATCAGAGGGCGCAGACTCCAGTCACACTTTGAGAATTCCTCAGCCACGTCCTTGAGGACGGAGATGATGACAAAGACTCGTCGGATGAACCTGAGGATTATATGGCAAGCTGCCATATGATCTCTCACTCGTCGATAGACAGTGAAGAAGCTCCTGACGCAGAGAATCCGGGAGCAGATCCCGAGCCGGAACTTCTAGGGCCATCAGACGAAACAATTGACGCATTCCTGAACGAAGCCCGCCTAAAAAGCAAAGCTGATCGGGAGCGCAAGATGGCCATATTTGAAAAGGCCAAACGCCGGCGACTAGACAAAAGGGTCGAAACACTCCCACCAGATCAAAGTACATCCGCCGCAAATAAAAGCAGGATCAAGACAAAGAAGCGATTCGCCAAAGCCATATCGATAGGGATGAAGCTGCCCTCTTTCAGAGAAAATTCTCCTGGTGGTATACATCTTGATGAAGAGGACGTACATCCTAACTTCTGCTTATATCATCAAAAGATCGCACATCCTACTGAAGACTGCAACTCCTTTAAGTGTTGGTGGCAAGGGTATGTCGCTCATAGGTAACACTTCAAGAGGACAAAGCGTAAAACTCGTAGACAGCGGAAAAATGTGACAGATGAGCGTAAAAGAATTGCCGGCAATTGTCATAGGGTTGATCCCGGGGGATCGCGAGTTCTCACCTTCGGGAGTGACTCCGAAGAAGAAGTTGCCCTCGGCCCCCTCTTCAAGAAATCCATCTCTGAAACGAAAGAACTGAGGAGTTGCGAGAACATTCAGCCGTGCAATCGCACGCTACCCGAAAAGAATCTCGGACCCGCAAACAAGGGATCGAACAAAAAGGATAAGGGGAAGGGAAAATTGGCCTTCGTCGCCAACGCTCAACAACAATTGAGTAGCCCTAGACCGGTTGTTCGCCAACGCAACAAGCGGCAACCCCTCTATGAGAAGTTGAAACGTCCTTACTCATTTCCCTGGAATGAAACAAGGAGACTGTTCGAACTAGCAGTGCACAACAGGCTTATCATTTTGCCGGATCCAAAACGTCCGTTGCAGCCAAACGACGTCAATAATCCCAATTACTGCCCTTACCATCGAGTACTGGGCCATCCGATCGAAAACTGCTACGTCTTCAAAAACTGGGTTGAAGACCAATATCAACAGGGCAAGTTCGCGCTGTCCGAAAACTGGAAGGTGATCCCGCCACAACCACATGCTCCGAAAAAGATGGATATGCCGGGGGCATCGTGCTCATTCATAGAGAAAGCCCCATGGACCAAAAAGTCCGTAAACTAGAAATTCGCCTCAAATATGGCAGCGATGGACCGCTATGTCCTAAAACTGGCTATGGACCGAAAAGTCCGTAAACTAGAAATTCGCCTCAAATATGGTAGCGACGGACCGCTATGTCCTAAAACTGGTTATAGACCGAAAAGTCAGTAAACTAGAGATTCACCTCAAATACGGCGACGGTGGACCACTATGTTCTAAAACTGGCTGCGGACCGAAACGTCCCTAAACTAACGATGGACCGCTATGTCCTAAAACTGGCTATAGACCGAAAAGTCAGTAAACTAGAGATTCGTCTCAAATACGGCGACGATGGACCACTATGTCCTAAAACTGGCTGCGGACCGAAACGTCCCTAAACTAACGATGGACCGCAACGTCCTAAAACTTGCAAATGACCGAAACGTCGTTAAACTACCACCAACCCGCGGCATTCTCAGGCTGACGTGGTAAAAAAAAACGTTATGTGAATAAGCAGAATGGGCACGGATAAAAATCCGAAAGGGCTCCGTGAGTAAAAACAGCAGAGCTACCGGCGAGTCTTGTGAAAACCTGAAAGGGCGTAACCTCGTTAAAAAAAAGAAAAAAAAAGGTATGTCCATAAGCGAAATGGGCACGGATGAAAACCCGAAAGGGCTCCGTGAGTAAAACAGCAGGGCTACTGGCGAGTTTTGTGAAACCCGAAAGGGCGCAATCTCGTTAAAAGACGCTTGCAAGGTCCTCTCGACCCTGTAAGGAGAAACCACCTGCGTGAGATCCTTACGACTCACAAGGGAGCAACTTACTCAGGGATCCCCACGATCCCTAGGGAGAAATTACACTTGTGAGATCCTCATGACTCGTAAGGAGAACCATCTTATGAGACCCTCACGGCTCATAAGATTCAATAACCTTAAGTTACAGGGATCTGAACCTGTTCTTAAGCAATCATACCTCCCGATTATGCCCTACAAGCGGCTCAATATTGACCCTTGTATACAATCCATGGGCGCGAATAAACATTTCCCTAACAAAGTCCCATCCGCAACTAGGGATATGTTTGCACGGTGAACAACCCTTGTGAGTCCTCTCGACTTATAAGGAGAAAACACTCTTGTAAGATCCTTACGACTTATAAGAGAACATACACTTAGGAGTCCTCACGATTCCTAAGGAGAAAACGCACCTATGAGATCCTCACGACTCGTAGGGAGAAATACCTTTATAAGACCCTTATGGCTTATGAAGTCAAAAGCCTTAGTCGACAGGATCCTAACGCTGTTTGCTAAGCCACCTTTGTTCGACATCGGCAGAGGCAAATGATGATTCGCTCCTGGCAATATTCCAATTGTAGCGGTGCTGATGCCGAAATCAGTGTCTAATCCTAAGCTTGCAGTAAGAAGCTAGCGAGCCACACATGCGTATGAAACAGCCGAAATGATGGGACACCTTGCAAACAAAATCAGCAAGTAAAAATGTTTGCATGCCAAATAGCCGAAATGATTGGGCAACTCGCAATAAAAAGCAGCGAGTAAAAATGAAATAAATAGCCGAAATGATTGGGCACCGCGAAAAATAGTCGAAATGATTGGGCAACCGCGACCTTCGCGATATAAAAGCTGAAATGATAGAGCATCGCGGAAAGAAATAGAATAAAATAAAATTTATGCCCTACAGGCGATTCACATCAATCCCTGTATACAATCCAGGGGCACAAACAAAGAAGGAAGCACACCTTCCCTCCCCAGGCTCCATCAGAAAGAGAGCCAAGTCTCGACGGTCACATTTGCATCCCATAAGACCAACAACAGCATTCCTCCTTATGCCAGCAAGGCACGGAAGCGACACAACGAAACAGAGCCACGGTATAGTCCCCAGTTCCAAATCTTAACGGCAATATCTGCAGCATAAAAATCAGCAACGGTGATCCTCCTCATTCCAACAGGACTCGGACGCAACATCACCAAGTAGGAGTGACGGCAAAATTCCAGCTCCACCTCAACATTCGTCACAACAGACGCAATGTCAACAACGACATTCCTCCACAGTCCAGCAGGATGCAGATGCAACGTCAACAAAAGACCCCATGATCGAAACAAAGCGGAGTGAGGGAAAAATCCCAACTACACCGCGACATTCGTCTCGATACAACAGACGAAATGTCACTACAGCGTCCTTCCTCCAACAGGATTCGGACACGCAAAACCAACAAATGAAGCAAAGGCAATATTCCTAGCTTCAAAGTCTTGACGGCAACTCATATAAAGCCTGAAAGACCACCGGAGATCATCCCACATGGAGTGGTCACCACCTCGACGTTCGTCTCGATACAGCAGATGAGATGTCACCACAGCGTTCTTCTTCCAGCAGGATTCAGACGCGACAATCAAACAACGGAGCCACGGCAAAATACCTAGTTCCAAACTTCGACGGTTCACCAGCAACCTAGAGACAACCGCGACATTCGTCTCGATATAGCAGACGCAATGCCAGCAAATGAAGCGAAGGCCGAATTCCTAGCTTCAGGGTCTTGACGGTAACTCATATAAAACCTGAAAGACTATCGGAGATCATCCCACACCAGTGCGGAGTGGTCACCACCTCGACGTTCGTCTCGATACAGCAGACGAGATGTCACCACCGTGTCCTTCCTCCAACAGGATTCGGACACACCAAAACAAACGAAGCGAAGGCAGAATTCCTAGCTTTAGGGTCTTGACGGTAACTCATATAAAACCTGAAAGACTATCGGAGATCATCCCACACTAGCATGGAGTGATCACCACCTCGACGTTCGTCTCAACACAACAGACTTCCTCCAACAGGATTCGGACACGCCAAAGCAAACGAAGCAAAGGCCAAATTCCTAGCTTCAGGGTCTTGACGGCAACTCATATAAAACCGGAAAGACCATCGGAAATCATCTCGCACCAGCATGGAGTGATCACCACCTCGACGTTCATCTCGACACAACAGACGAGATGTCACTACAGCGTTCTTCCTCCAGCAGGATTCAGACGCGACAATCAAACAACGGAGCCACGACAAAATCCCTAGTTCCAAACCACGACGGTTCACCATCAACCTAAAGACAACTGCGACATTCGTCTCGATACAGCAGACGCAATGCCAGAAAACGAAGTGAAGGCCAAATTCCTAGCTTCAGGTCTTGACGGAAACTCATATAAAACCGAAAAGACCATCGGAGATCATCTCACACCAGCGTGGAGTGATCACCACCTCGACGTTCGTCTCGACACAACAGACGAGATGTCACTACAGCATTCTTCCTCCAGCAGGATTCAGACGCGACAATTAAACAACGGAGCCACGGCAAAATCCCTAATTCCAAACCTCAATGGTTCACCAGCAACCTAGAACAACCGTGATATTCGTCTCGATACAGCAGACACAATGCCAGCAAACGAAGCAAAGGCCAAATTGCTAGCTTCAGGGTCTTGATGGCAACTCATATAAAACCTGAAAGACTATCGGAGATCATCCCACACCAGAGCGGAGTGGTTATGACTCATCGGGGCTCTCCAAAATGAGCCTAATCTCAAGTAAAAAGCGGCATGGCAAAATTCTTAACACTTGCTCTTCCGACGGTCAAACTGCCTAGGAGGATTGCTTGAAGACGTCTTGTCCATCCCCCGAAGGGATCAGAGACATGACAGTCGCAAGGCTACTCGAACAGTAAGGTTGCCTATCGAGGAATACATCAGCCAACGTGACGGTACGACGGACAAAACCCCAGTACCATAGACCCTAACGGACCTCTGTCGTAAAGAGCAGAGGTTAACTGTGACATTAGGATATTCTTGCGAGAAATGCTCGATTCGTCTCGACTCGTGAGGAAAAGACTTAGGCAGCAGGGATTAAAAAACCTGTTTCCTAAGTACTGGGGCCCTGCAAGTCGGTCCGTAATGGACTCTTGCATACTATTCACGGACCACACTCTCCAAAGTCGAATCTCGACAAGGAGGGAGACAACCACTTACGAGTCCTCTCAACTTGTAAGAGGGAAAATTCTCTAGTGAGATCCTTACGACTCTCAAGAAAAAACGCACTTAGGAGTCCTCACGACCCCTAAAGAGAAAATACACCTACGAGATCCTCTCGACTCGTAGGGAGAAAAATCTTTATGAGACCCTCACGGCTCATAAAATTGAATAGTCTTAGGTGATAGATCCTAACCCTGTTTCCTAAGCCATCATCATTCTACAAAGGATCCGAGATTGACGGCTATATACTATCTACAGACCGCACTTGCGAAAATCACATGGCAAACAACACAGCAAGAAAGAAGAAAGCAGAGAGATGACACAAGACATTACAAGGAACGTGTATCTTTTATTCATGAATTCGATTGGGTACAAAATACATCATATGAAAGAATAAAAGAATGAATACATTTTATTCGAAATTACAAAGGGTACAAAAATTATTGAGAAGGAAGCGCTTTCAATAATCCAATCAGTCGCTCACGCATTTCCTTCAGCCCCTCTTCTTGATCAGCTGCCACAGCCAACTCTGCTTCAACCTGGGCTCACTGCTGCAACTAAGACGAAAGTTGTTCCTCGGCAGCCCGCTGAGCTGCTTCACGATTTTGTGCATCCAGCTCGATAACGTCGAGCTTCTGCCTCAATGTTAACCCATCAGAAATGCATCGCAGAAGGCCTTCGAAGATAACTTTCAACTGGGCAGCATTCGCATCAACCTGAGCATGCAGTCAAGCAGATTCGCTTGAAGTTTCTTTACATTCCTTCTGCTTTAAAGCCACTTCTTACTCAAGATGGCGAAAGTAGGAGGTGCTCTGCTCGATCCACGCTGCCCGTTGAGTGCTCGCAGCCAGAATCTCAGGTGCAGGACGCCTAAGCTCAAGCTCATGCATGCAAGCCTCGATTTCCCTGCAGCAATTAACCCAGGACTCAACGACGCCCTTACCATGAAAGTTCGTGAGCGTCGCCAGCATGGGGTTAACCTCTGCGGAAAAATCCGCAACATATGTGGGAGTCTCCACATCGAGCTCCTCAATACAGTCGCTCAGCATGCGCAGACTGTTCGCGGCGCCTTTCGAGGATGGACGTCTGGAGAATGGGCCTGCCGGCATCATAATGCGAGACTCGAAAGAGGCCAGAGTCGAAACGATCACTGCAAAACAAATCACAATCAGATGACGGTTCAAGAAATATAAGAAGTTCATGAATGATGGGATTTGCTATACCAGCTGCAGCAGGTGGCAAAGCCAGGAGGATCAGTGGCGCAACTGTTCTCTCATATCCTCCTTCAATCTGTAGTACTGCAGCCAAGACAAAGAAGAATCAGAAATGATTTCACTGTTGATAAAAGAAAGAGCATTAATTGAAGGCTGTATTCACCAGCGCCATTGGATGAAGCAATCTCCGACGGGAAGGAGAAGTGGGGATGCAGCGTCTGGTACAGGTGGTCAAAAAGGACTCCTGCAGAAACGCGATAACGTAACGTCAGTGCATGAAGTATACGACCAAGAGATAAGACTGATGGATCACACATCCATACCTTCCAACATCTGAGACGGTGCGAGAGAAGGTAGAGAGGTGGTCACCGTCAGGGCGGTAACTAACGGCGCTGTCTCGAGTAGTGCGATATCAGCACTAGCCGCACCTGCATTAGAAACAAGATAAACCCTGTCAGGAAAGATTGAAAAAGATTGCAGAATAAAAAGAAGGGCGGTGACCTAAATTCTACTTGATGAGTCGCCAGCCGGAACTGAGATGAGGGCATTACTTGATTCAATAACGGCGTCTCCCTCCTCCATCAGGACGGTCTCACCTCCCGTCGCCTCATCCCCTGACTCCGCGAGAGCCGTCGTCACGCTTGCGACGCCAGGAGATGGCAAGGAACCGTAGGCGGGAAGGGCGATGATCGGGGCGGTGCCTGACTCTTGAGAGAGAGCGGCCACCTCAGACCCAGCAATTGTACCTGTTTCGCTCGCCACCACGGGCTCAGTAGTTATGGCCGTCTCTTCCATCGTCGCCTTGGGCTTGGCCATGGTAGCCGTCTCGTCAGCCACTACCTCAAGCCCGGCAATTGTGACCACATCGTCTACCATCGCCCCTGGTTTGGGAATAGCAGCCACCTCCTCTACTGCTCCCTCAGGCTCCGCGGTCATCGCCGTCTCTTCGGGAAGACTCGGCCCTGCAAGATAGGGTATATGAGAACCGATAATTCAAAAATTTTGACAATGGGACCTCACGGCACATTACCTGGAGTTGATTTACCGTTCGCATCCCGAGCCGCACGTGCCGCCCGTCTTTAAGCAGTAGACAAGGCGACCGGAGACTCTTCTGAAGGAGTAGCAGCAGGGGCAGCAGCGCTCGAACCCGCACCCACAGCTAGAGTAGCATTACGTTCCTTTACTGTGCGCCTCTGGCGTTTCCTTTCCTCCAGGGCCGTTAAAGTAGACCTTCTAGAAGCCTCCTTCAACAGGGCATCATCATCCGCACCCAGGGTTAGCTCTGGAGCCGTCAAGGCTTCCGTCATCAGTCGTTTGAGTAAGGCCTCTTTCGGCAGTACCGAAGAGGCAGGGACTTCGGTGGCTGGCCCGGGAAGAGTCTCCGCATCATCTAGCGGGATCGGCATTGTGGTCCCTACGATGAGATAAAGAAAAGGTTAGATTGTCCATAAAAAAGGAAATGAAGACTTAATGAGCCGAGACATACCAATGCCCAACAGAGCGCGATTCCTCTCCTCCTCCTCGAAGGTCCTGAGGGAAGCCGCCAGAGCTTCTTCAGTAGTAAAGCCTGTTACAAAAGGAGGAAAGTCAGTCAAGGAATGATAATAAAAATAGAGATATAACGCAATGACAAAAGCACGACTGATAATTACTTGATTGCATGAGGGCGGCTATTTTCGCTTGGTAGCTTGCGAATCGCGCAGAAGCAGCAATAGCGGCATCAAGATCAGTGTCTTCTGGCGCTATAAAGAGACCCTCATTGGTTCCATATTCACTTAGGCCTTCAGTATAAGGATCCTGAGGCTCCAAGCCGAGTACAGCATCTAGGGAGAGGACCGACTTCTTCTTCTTCTATGCGCGAGTTCCAGTCGCAGCAAGCATGAGCTTACGCTTGGTGGGCACCTTGGGACGGCGAGTCCCGATATCCGAGCCCGCGCTAGATTCGGGTGAAGCTACGTTTACTGTCTCCGCGGGAGCACAGGGCACCGATGGCACATCCACTATCTCCACAGGAGCGCGGGGCAATCCACGCGTAAGGCTTAGCACACGCGGAGGCTCGACTGCAGCGACTTCTCTTAGCGAAGGGGGGACAGTGGTCCATCGCTTCAAAGGGACTTTACGATCACTGGCAGGAGGTGCATTTTTGCGATCAAGCAGCAACCGCCTTTCTTCTTTAATAACGTCACCCGTTGAATGCTGGTACTATGCCGTATACGCATTAAGAATCCGTGGGACACAACTCGGCTCGCTGATAAAGAAGTGAGAGCCCGTATTCAAACGCATGAAGTGATGCAGCGCGCTCCTCATCCCCTCTTCAGCAGCAGTGGGTTCCAGCAGAAAAGCTTCAGCGACACTCCTTGGTTATAGCTCAATTGTTGGGCAAAACGATGCGGATTATATCTCATGAAAAGCGCCGCATCATTTTGCCTAAACACCAGGAAGCCCAGTCTGATAGAATATAAATGGAGAGTCTCCCGAGCTGTTAGAACCGAGGCTCCGTCTTTGAAAATATCTTGCAATAACCGCACCGTTGTGGTAGACTCTTTTCTGATGGTTAACACCTTATCGGTAAAGGTCATCCCGTCTCCAACCGTGCGGGGGCGAAGGAACAAACCTCTAGCAGCCCGCGGTGACGGATTTACAATTGAGGCACCGACTAGTCGCATAATCCGGGGGAAACTGGACCTGTCATAGAACGATGGCCTTCTATGGATACCAAAAATGCCAAGCGCATGTAGCTCGAGCCATGACATGAATTAATGCATCAAGAAGTTCGCATGCTGTACTCCAGGTTCAGTTGTATCCGCCGCTTGACTAAGGCCATGATACAGATGGGCTAAGCCGGCAACCCTGACAGCCACTTTCACCCCAACAGTCATCTGGTGAGCCGGGTAAAAGACAGATGGCCTTATACGGCGAAGGTGCATCGGGAGCGCGAACTAGCTCAACCATAGCCCAAGAAATCCCAGAAAGAATGCTTCCTCATCCATCCCAGGGACTGCAATCTTCGCAAAAGGAACAACTGGAGAGTTGGGAAGGAAGAAACCCTTCTGATTTACCTTAGTCGCTGGCAGGTTCTCCAAACCTAAGCTGAAAGGGTCGTCGAGCGTGGTGAATTTAAATTTAACGGCCTCCTTCGAGAAGACTTGTGGGTGAAGGAAGCGAGTGATGAAATCCTCGAAACTAACCCCGCGGCTCCCAGATTCGAGAAAAAGGCCCTCGTAGATACCCAACAGTTTGATCAAACTAGGAAACTGGTGTTGAACAGCATTCACCGGGGTGAGGCCCATTATCACCGGCTTGGCACCGAAAACATATTCGTCCATGGGAAGCAACTCCTCATAATGCTCCCCTATGACCGGTAGGCCAGAAACCTCTGCAAATTCCTCTAAAGAGATTGATACTTCTCGGTCCAGCGAGAGGAAGGTGTGAGTAGGAATATTCCACTGTTCCAGAAATGCCTTAACCCACCAGGTGGGAAGCGTAGGATATTGGAAGAGAGAAGCATAAACGACGGTATACAACCCAAGCCTCATCAACTGTGACTTCTTCGCTGACAGAATGTAGCGGGCCCATTGCAGATAACCGGTCGGATGACGAGGAATCAGGCCTATGTTATATGGTTTCCCCCACAGCCGCGCCTCGCCTTGACAAATACGGCGTCCCAAGGTATCTAAAACCATGGGAGGCTGAACGGGAATCGAAGCTATAGCAGGCTGAAGAAGACCTTCTGAAGTCCAATTGACCATCTCCACGGCGTAGTTCACCGGGGGTGAGTTGGCGTAATGGATCGCCGTGATGGGCTCCGAGGGTACCGCACATGAAAAGCTTTGTCGACCCCTGATAATCTGATTGTATCATGACCCCCAAAGGTGAAGATTCTTATGTTCCGGATCATGGTCTCTGATCAAAGCTAAGACCTCCCGGTCTACGGGTGCTCCAAGGAATCCCCCCTCTGAGCGAACGAACGGGAACAAAGCATCGAAAGACATGTTGCCTGCAAAAGAGACAGAAATCAACTGTCAGTGTTGTAATTTAATCTTAAAATTCCGACGCTCGGCACTTTAAAATTTGTACCACACTGCAATGCAGTGGAAAGGGGACCAAAGGGGGACCCACAAAATCCAGATGACAATGCATCAATTAATAAGACAGCCTCATCATTAGATGGGACTGTCAATTAATGAGGAAATTCTCAAAGAATATTCTCATTGAATGAGAAATCCCTCGGGAGAAGAAGAAAATCTCCCTTTCAGAGCAAAGCTCTGTAACAGAGTGACACTTGTCAAACTCTGGTCATGAAGGACTAAAATTCCTTAGAGAGCCTAGCTCTGTAATCATGATAGAAAATCCATCAAGGATTATCAAAATTAATGCTTGAGAATTAAAATTCTGGGATCTTAAAGATCCATGAAGAAACTCTTAAGAGTTCTTCATCAAAAGATCAAAAGATCTACATGTTATCAAAAGAGCAGAGCTCTGATTCATGGGATAAGAAACCCCAAGAAAAGATCTGTTTAGATCTATGAGTTCATGAGAGCAAGGCTCTATTAATGAAACCCTAAAAGAGTTTTCTTTAGATCAAAGATATATGAAGAGCAAGGCTCTGTTAATGGGTAAAAACCTTAATTTATCAAAAATTAATTTTACCTAAGTTTGGTAGAGTTCTAACTCTTGAAAGTTCTTAAACAGAAGAGCAAGGCTCTGAATAAAAATTCTTAAGAAGAAGATGGAAATCATCTGAGGACCAAAAGGTCCTATTTATAGGCACTGAAACGCCTCTTCAACTTCTGAGTTGATCCAAGGGCTCAAATGTTGTCACCGCCGCACTCACGTGTGCGCCACGTGAGCGCAACGGTGGGGGGGCATTTGTTTCCCCCAATCAGAGCAAATCTCTGTTTTGAATTTCAAAATTCAAAAATTGAAGCAACGCTTCAGATTCTGCGCGCTGCGCGTCACGTGTTAAACGCAGACGCGCTAGCGCCAGGTGCGCTGCGTCCTAGGCAGCGCACCCCTAATCAGAGCAAAGCTCTGCTTTAAAATTCAAAATTAAATTGAAGCAACGCTTCAGATTCTGCTGTGCTCTGCACTGCGCGCCACGTGTCAGACAAGGTGCGCTAGCGCAGTTGCGCTGCGCGCCACGTGTCAGACAAGGTGCGCTAGCACAGTTGCGCTGCGCTCTGCACTGCGCGCCACGTGTCAAACACGTGTACGCTAGCGCTGTTGCGCCGCGCGCCGCGTGTCGAACGAAGGTGCGCTAGCGCAAAGTACGCCAGCGCTGGAATTAAAAAAATTCCCCACCGTTAGATCAAAAGATCTAATAATAATAAATTATTAATTAATCAGAATTAAAATTCTATTATAGAAAGATTTTTCAATCTTTTTAAAACAAGAAGATTATCTTCTGTAAAACAGAAGCCTTAGGAACAAAGATCCAACGGTGGGAAATATTCCCAAATCAATCAAAGAAAGATCTCTTAAACTGATTTAACAAATCACTTGGCCCTATATAAAGGCCCTAAGACTTCAAGTCTGGGAGACAGAAGGGAGAATACACAAAAAAGAGAGAGAAACCCTTTGCAAAAAGAAGAGCAACCTCTTAGAAAGAAGAAGATTTTTCTTCATCTTCAAGGTAAAAAGAACCGTGTTCTTGAACAACAGAGATGAAACCATCTCGTAAAAAGAAGAAACATCTTCTAAAAAGATCTTAGATCTATAAAAAGACCAAGGTCTTTGATTAAAAAGGAAAAGATCAAAAGATCTAATCATAAAATAATAAAAGAAGTATTTTTACTTTATTCACAGATCTTTTGATCTATAAAGGCAGAGCCTTTTATAAAAAAACAAAAAAACAAGAACTTTTGTTCTTGGATCTTGAGGCAAAGCCTCCTTTGAAGAACATAAATTTGTTCTTTGATCTTAAAATGGATCAAAATGCGCTTTGCGCTATTAGAAAGTGCTTTGCACTCATGAACTGCACCCTTGCGTTCCTTGGACCGGCGTTCAGCGCCAAAACCTGCCATGTGTCAACCAGAGACACAATCTGCACTTTGCGCTTCTAAAAACAGAGCACTGCGCTCATGAGCTGGCGCTCAGCGCCAAGCGCGCCACGTGTCACTCACTGGTGTGCCAACAAACTAGCGCAGTGCGCTCATAAATTAAAAGCGCAATGCGCCAACAAACTAGCACTCAGCGCTAAGCACGACACATGTCCTCCTCGTGTGCGTTATCCAGCAGAAGCGCAATGCGCTCTTTCCTTGGCGCAAAGCGCCTGACGCGCCACGTGGCGTACTGTCAGAACATACTTTGTTCTGATAAATGCTATGCATTGTTAAAAGGGCCGAGCCCAAATAAAGGCTCAATAGCCAGAACAATAAAATGTTCAACTCATATCAACTAAGCCCATATGTTCATAAACCTACAAACAGACTTTAGTCCCAAATTGGACTATAGATCTCCCAACCAACATTGGTTCAAGGGTACATCTCTGAACTCTTCTGATATTTGTCGTTGTAATCCTTCAACGTCTTCAGAGAGGCGACGGGTCCCGACAGCCATACATTCCACGGACTATGATGTCCTTAACCTTGACCGGGATGTCTTTAAACTAACATTGGACCACCATGTCCTTAAACTGGTAATCGACCGAAATATCCGTAAACTAAACAATAGGGTCTAAATGCTCTTTTGTTGGATCTAAACGATCCTGTTAAGTTGATCTTAGTCTAGAAATTAGACTAATGTATCCTTAACAAACGTTTAAGTTGATCTTAGTCTCAAATGAGGCTAACGTATCCTTAAACCAAACCCCCAAACCCAAATCTAAGAAGATACGGATTTGGACTAATCCACGCCCTACGGGCGACAACATAAATTAGTCTCTGTATACAATCCACGGGCAACCACAAACAAAACAAACACCCACGACACGAAGTAACCATATGGAGAAGGAGAAAGTTGTTACCGCGATGCCGTAGCGTAATTAACTGCAGAGGCTTGCGCTTGCAGGGAAGAGCGTCCCCACAATCAAAAACCCCTCAGACGAGGGGGAATCTGACGAAGTCTGCTACATCGGCCGCATCCGTTTAAACCTTCGATACATGGTGCCATAAATCAACTTGGCATCTTCGGAGAGGTGGACGGATAGCACCAATTAGCATCTACCCCAAATTTCAGGCAAGACGTTTATCGCATTTGCGTGATTCGGAGGGGAACAACGCCTTACGGGCGACAACATAAATTAGTCTCCGTATACACGACACGAAGTGACCATCTGGAGAAGGAGAAAGTGGTTACCGCGATGCGGTAGCTTAATTAACTGCAGGGGCTTGTGCCTACAGGGAAGAGCGTCCCCACAATCAAAACTCCCTCAAATGAGGGGAATCTGACGAAGTCTGCTACAATGGCCGCATCCGTTTAAACCTCCTATATACGGTGCCATAAATCAACTTGGCATCTTCGGAGAGGTGGACAGATAAAACCGAATAGCATCTGCCCCCAAATTCAGGCAAGACGTTTGTCTTCCCGCGTCTTTCAGCGGAGAACAGATTCTGGCACGCCCGGTCGGACCTTTTCCTCTTTCCACTCCACATTTCATGTGTCGTGTTTCGCGAACGAATCACAGTTTGACATGGTTACCTTTGGATGTGAAGTACTACGATTTGGTATCTTGCTCCGTTTAGAAAAACAGAAGATCAATGGCTTCAAACTGCACTAATTGCAACAACTCTCACTCCGTCCTCACCGGAGGAGTGACCTACAGGCCTCAAGCGGCCTTCCTTTTTACGATGCCAGTAGACCAGGTGACACAAGCTACCACAGGGCTATTCTTTGGCACCATGCTCCCATCAATGAGCTTCAACGCCCCATTGCCATCGCAAAAAGCTCTAAAGAAGTCGATCTTTGATCGGCTTACAACTACCGCGGCCCCTCTCAACGGGTCACCCAAGTCCAGTGTCTCAATTTCAACAGACTGGGCCAAAGCTCAAGTGGTCCCATGAAGAAGCCCGCGATACCTGAAGCGGCCATCCCAAAGCGGATAGTCATTCCTATTTCTTAAGTCATCAGAGCGACTTCCCCTGCTAAGGAGTCGGTCTTTACAAGACTGACCGTTTCAGCTCCCGTTCCAGGCGAAGTCATCAAAACTGCTCCCCATGCGCGAAAGTCTGCCTTCGATAGATTGGCCATCCCCACCCAACGAACGTCAGTTTTCAAGAGGCTAACGCCGGCAACAACCCTCCGTCAAAACGGGGGGCATGACGAAGCCACCTCTATAACTGAGCCGGTCCCGTCAGCACGACATGCTCGCCGTCGTCACTGGCGCCGAGTAAGGAAGGTCGGGGGCAGCTCTCCTTCTGGACTAACTCCGCCAGCTCCGATGGTGGAAATTGATACCGCTGTTCCAACTGTGAACAGCTTTGAACCACTTAGGAGGGTACGCAAGAACTCTCCGAAGGCCATGCTAAAAAGATCTCCTCCACCTATGGAGAACGCTACAAAGGTGAAGCTAGAGCAGCCCCCTCAGCGGCTGTCTTCTAAAATTCATAAAGTTTGGCGACAGGTCTAAGACTCGGTGATCAACCAAGACCACTCCCGCCGATCGAAGAAGATGAAAGTTCGGCAAGAGAAAGACCACCCTGTCGTACCGCAGAAGGTGTCGTCTACTTGGGTGCCCGCTGCAATGGCCCCCTTAACTTCGACCGCTTACAAAAGAAGAAGGCCGGAGAAAATCCCCGTGTCTGCGACAAAGCTCAAAGGAACTGAATCCAAACGCCCCAAGTCTGGGGGTATGGTGGTGCATACTGTTTATATGGCATCCGGGAAAGAGGATAACCGTATCTCTACGGGCCATCGACCACTCACCAGATCCGTAACAAAGGCCCAGGAGCAACAACAAAAACTCCAGGAAATGTTAACACAGATGGCCTTACTCACTGGGCCAAAAGAAAGCTCGGAAACGTCGTCAGAGCAGCGTCATGAACAAGAAACTGATGCCGAGTTCCTCCGCAGAATCCTCGAGAAGAAGGACAAAGAGGCAGCGGAACAAGTGGCCAACATAAAATGAATGACGCTTTTATTCCAAAATATGGCCGGGATGATGATACAGCCGGATCTTCTGCTGAAGACCCTCCGCTTGTCCTTGAAGACGACAGAAGGGAGACATCGAACCCTCTTCCGGCTCTATCAGCAGCCAAAGAGGAGACCATCTCCAAAGCCACCCCTGGATGACTATATCGCTCAACAGATACGAGCTCATCAGGCGAACGAAACGGCCGGCCAAATTGTTAAGACTGGACGACCATATCCGGGTTGGTACGACCAAATAAAATACCCGCCGGGATATACGATCTCTAAATTTCATGTATATAAGGGGACGAGGAATCCACATCAGCACGTTGCTCAATTCAGAGCTTTGTGCGGTAATACTGGGGGTGACGACAAACTGCTGCTTCGCCAGTTTGTTGGCAGCTTGTCGGAGACAGCGTTTGAATGGTACTCTGAACTCCCGGATGACTCCATTAAGACATTTGCAGAAATGGAGTTACTGTTTACATAGAGATTCGCCAGCGCTAGCGAACACACCCCAATCACGACATTGATCAATGCCAGGGGTGAAGCCTGGAGAAATATGGGTTCAGTACGCGATACGGTGGCGGAACTTATTGTCGAAGTGCGAGCAGCGCATCGAAGAAGCTCTTGCGGTAGGCATGTTCGTGGGTGCTCTTGATCCGCAGGCGACCATATCCCAGTTCATGATGTTCTTCAAGCCAACTACTTTCCAGGCCTTGATTGACAAGCTGGCCTAAATGGATTAGATGGGTCATAGACCATCTTCTTCGAAGGTGGAACCTCGAAACGAAAAGAGGAAAGGGAAGCGACCTTCATCGCCAATGCTCAGCAGCAGCCCAGTGGTCCGAAACCAACTGATCGCCAAGACGATAGACGGTGATTCTTTAATGAAAAACTGATGCGCCCTTATTCGTTTCCCCGGGATAAAACGAGAAGACTGTTCGAGCTGGCGGTGCACAACAGGCTCATCACCTTGCCAGATCCAAAACGCCCATTGCAACCCGGTGGGGCTAATAATCCCAATTATTGCCCCTATCACCAAGTGGTAGGCCATCCAATCGAAGATTGCTTCGTCTTCAAAGGCTAGATTGAGGACCAATACCAACAGGGAAAATTCGCACTGTCCGAGAATTGGAAAGTAAGCCCGCATCAGCCACACGCTCTTAAAAGGGGGGACACACCGGGGGCATCATGCTTTTTTATAGAAGAAGCTCCATGGGAGGTCGCTCTTTTAGCCAAGACGAAAAGAATGCTGAAGGATCTCCAAACATGCCCGGCAATCAGGTGGAAAAGTCCGCTGGAGCCCGAGATCATTGAAGGAATGCTGAAGCCGCGCCTGACTCTAAGAATTGGTAGCGATAATCAAAACGCTCAGGCCTAGCCGTCAAAGTCTTTGAAGAAGAAGAAGACCAAAAAGCCTGTGAAGCCTGATGACAAGCACACGGACCTGCAAAAACATATTGACGCGCTGGAGGAATATAACCAGAAGGCGCGAACCCCGGTCACACTCCAAGAGTTTCTCAACCACATCCTTGAAGACGGAGATAGCGACAAAGATGAGGAAGAAGACTCGTCAGATGAACCTGAGGATTATGTGGTAAGCTGCCACGTGATCTCTCACTCGTCGGTAGATGGTGAAGAAGCTCCTGATGTAGAGAAAATGGGGGTAGATCCCGAACCAGAACTCCTAGGACCGTCAGACGAGATGATTGACGTATTCCTGAATGAAGCCCGTCAGAAAAGCAAAGCCAATCGAGAGCGCGAACTGGTTATATTCGAAAAAACCAAACGCCAGCGACTGAATGAAAAGGTTGAGGCACTCTAATCAGATCGAAGCACGTCCGCCGCAGACAAAAGAAAACTTAAGACAAGAAAATGATTCGCTAGAGCCCTGTCAATGGGAATGAAGTTGCCCTCTTTCACAGGAAATTCTCCCGGCGGTATACATCTTGATGAAGCGGTCGTACATCCTAACTTCTGCTTATACCATCAGAGGATTGCACACCCTACCAAAGAGTGCATGGCCTTTAAAAACTGGTGGTAAGGATATGTTGCCTACCGACAACACGTTCAGCGAATGAAGTGCAAGGATCGTCGGGAACAGAGAAGCACGACAGAAGAACGCAAAAGAACTATCGGCAACTGCCATATGGTTGATTCCGGGGGATCGCAAGTTCTCACCTTCAGGAGTGATTCTGATGAAGAAATAGCCCTCGGCCCTCTCTTCAAGGAATCCATCTCTGAAGCAGAAGAGATGAAGACCTGCGAGAACATTCAGCTGCGCAATCGCACGCTACCTGAAAAGAATCTCGGACCTGCAAACAAGGGATCGAACAAAAAGGATAAGGGGAAAGAAAAGGTCCCTGAGGATATCACCCTCGATGACCGAGTCATCGAAGAGCTGGCAGCCAAGGACCCGCCCAAGAAAAACAAAGTGGATTACAACGTTCTGGCACACCCGAGGAAAATACCCTCGCAACTAAGCATTCTCGATGCCCTTCTGCTATCCAAAGAGGCGAGAGATTCTCTGATCAAAGCACTACAAGAGCCTGACCAGTTTCAAGCTTTCCTTGCCGAAGAAAAGATGAAGGACGAGCTAGAAGAACTTCACACAGCTGACATCACTTTCGGCGATGAAGATCTCCTCCTCGGAACATGCGAGCATAACCGTCCCCTATATGTCTCCGGGTACTGCCACGACATCAAGATAGGGAAGATTCTAGTTGACAATGGGTCCTCTGTCAATCTCCTAAATGTGAGGGTGCTAAAAGAAATCTGCATGAGCATCCAACACCTCGCTCGGGATAAAATCACTATCTCCGGGTTCGACTCCCAGTCATCACGGACGCTCGGGTCTGTGATACTGACGCTACGTTTTGGGCAGCTCGTCACTGACATCAAATTCCATGTCATTGACGCCAAGACTTGCTACAACGCTTTGCTCGGCAGGCCTTGGTTACACGAGTATATCAGTGTATGAAGTATTTCAAGGATAGTCTTGAGTATACCGTAACAGGGGAGCTGAACTCATTCTCCGTGAATGAAGTCCGAAAGTACGAAAATGCAAAATACTTCTTACCAGACTTCGAAGACACGGAAAGATGCCATAAGCCCGAGAATAAGTAAAAAGCTATCACCACTATTCCGGTCTTTGGGAGCGATACCGAAGAGGAGGAAGAAATAGTCTATTCGGGGCCGCCCCAATGCAACAAGCCGGGACCGTCTACCCCTATTCTGATCTTTGGCAGTGACTCTGAAGACGAGGTCAATGCAGTGTTCTCAGTCCGCCCATCGATGCAGGCCTTCACCGGAGATGATCAGAGTTTGCAAATCACCGTGGTCCCGAGAAAGCATTTCAAAGAACTCGACACACTCGATACCTATAGTGTACAAGAGCTGCAGACATTCTACGTCCTTCCCATCCGGAAAGATGAAAAGGCGATCCTCTTTTATCGATCCGCGGAGAATAAAGTGGAGAAAGAAATCTAGCATGGTGCCGATTCTACACTTGACAGGCTCCAGCCCATCCGTTTGCCCAGATACTACACGGAAGGATTAAAAAGGTTGTTGACGCGCCAAGGCATACCCTTCAAACAGACTGCTCGACAAGCTCAGTTCTACAACAGGATCTGGAACGTCCCTGGGACTCAGCGAAAGTTGCCCAGTGGGAGAATAGAAACGATTGGGCTTGGATATGTTCAATACAAGAAACGGGAGCGATTCCATGGCTGCTACGTTATACATGACTTTGATGAAGAAGAAGATGCTCTGATAGAAGACGCTAACCCTGAACCAAAACAAGTTCCCGCCATGAAAATGCCAAGTCCGTCGTTCGAAAAACAGATGGACAAGCTAATAAGGAAAGCGGGTCAAAAGGCCCGGGATGACCATATCCGTGAAATGACCATTTATGAAAAAGCCAGGATGCAGCGCCTCCTTCAGCAGGCTATGAAAAATGACGATGCCCTTCGTCGCCAGCCCGTCATACGGAAGACTCGACGTGGAGGCAAAAATAAACTGAAGAACGGAAAAAATGTTCGACAGCAGCAAAGCGGGTCCAAGAAGCCAGGCGATCGAGAATTGGGCAGCCTGGATCCGTCTTTTATAATGAAGATGGGCCGAACATATTCATTTCCCTGAGACAAGACAAGGAAGATATTCGATCTTGTCATGAAACATCAAATGGTTACGCTCCCGGAGTCCAAACACCCTGAGCAAGCAGACGAGGTCTCTCACCCGGATTATTGCTCGTATCACCAAACGATAGAGCATCCTCTTGAAGACTGCTTCACCTTCAAAAACCGGGTTGAAGACCAATATCAACTCGGCAGGTTCGCTCTATCCAACAGTTGGATGGTATCCCGACCGCAAAAGCATATACCAAAAGCAACGTATATGGTGAGAATAGAACCAGATCAATATCGGTCTTGGAAGCGATCTCGTACCTGTTATGCGATAACGTTGTCAGGAGAAGGAGTACATGAGGATATGGCTGACCTCTCCTGGTGCTTCGAAAACGATGATGATGAGGTGATCTCAGAGTTTCCACCGGCGCCAAAGGAACAAGAAGATGGGATACATACTACTGCATATAACCTCAGAAAAATCGACTTGGGAAGGGCAAATGGCCCACGGCCTACGTTCGTTAGTGAGTTGCTGTCCGAAGAACAGGTAGTTACGCTAACAGATGTGCTCTTGTAGTATAAAGACTGTTTCGCATGGAACTACTTCGAAATGCCGGGACTAGATCCAGAAGTAGCTGTGCACAAATTGGCGATATCTCCGGATATCAAGCCAGTCAAACAAGCGCCGAGAAGAATGTGGCTCGAACTTGAAATGAGCATCAACGCCGAGGTCAAGAAGCTAATCGACTCTGGCTTCATCTAAGAGGTTCAGTACCCTGACTGGATTTCCAACATCGTCTCAGTGATGAAGAAAAATGGGACAGTGCGCATCCGCGTAGACTTTCGGGACCTCAACAAAGCTTGCCTAAAGGATGACTTTCCCGTACCGGTCACCGAGCTGATGATAAACAACACGTCCACTCATGAAGTTTTCTCCTTCATGGACGGCTCATCGGGGTACAATCAAATAAAGATGCATCCCGAAAACCAGAAGCATACCGCTTTCCGGACCCCTTTGGGCATATTCTGCTACAAAGTGATGCCTTTCGGTCTGAAGAACGCCGGTGCTACCTATCAGAGAGCCATGACGAAGATTTTCGATGATCTCATACATGAAATCGTCGAATGCTATATTGACGACCTCGTTGTAAAAAGCAAATCACACGAGGAGCATTGGGAGCATCTGAATATCGTGTTTCAGCGCCTTCGGAAATACAACTTAAAGATGAACCCTCTCAAATGCGCGTTCGGAGTCTCCTCAGGTAAATTCCTAGGATTCATTGTACGACACCGAGGCATCGAGATAGACCCGTCGAAGATCAAGGCGATCGTGGAAATGCCTCCGCCAAGAACTCTCAAGCAACCGCGGTCTGTCTAAGGAAAGCTCGCATATATCCGACGGTTCATAGCCAACCTCTCCGGCAAATGCCGCCCTACAGTCATCTAATGAAGAAGGGGACCCCTTTCGTCTGGGATCGTAAATACCAGAGCGCACTATACGAAATCGAGCAATACCTGCAGAATCCTCCAGTGCTGACTGCTCCAGTCAAGGGAAAACCTCTCATCCTGTATACAACAGCCCTTAAAGGTTCTTTAGGCGCGCTATGGGCACAGGAGAATAACCAAGCGAAGGAGAGAGCCCTCTACTACTTGAGTCGAGTTCTACTGGGGGCAGAAAACAACTACTCCCCTATCGAAAAGCACTGCCTGGAGTTAATTTTCGCGATAACGAACCTTCGGCATTATGCTTTGGCACATGAGGTCCATCTCATATCAAAAGTGGATCCTCTCAAATATTTGATGTCAAGAGCCATACTGATAGGAAGGCTTGCTAAATGGGCCCTACTCTTAATGGAATTCTCGATAACAAATCGACCGCTCAAGGCAGTGAAAGGCCAGGCCATCGCCGACTTCCTTGCTGAGCATCCGATACCTGCCGATTCACCCCTAAATTGCGAATTGCCAGACGAGCACGCGTTTGACACGATCGACAGGGAGAAAGGAGAGAGTGACGGTTGATAGGAACTTTACTTCAATGGGGCATCTTCCATGAAGAAGCGACAGCACAACTCCCCCATAATCAAATCTGGGGTTGGCCTTATCTTCGTGACTCCGCAAGGAGGGATAATGCACTTTGCCTTCTCCTTAACAAAGCCGAGGTCAAATAATGAAGCCGAATATGAAGCTTTGATAGCAGGTCTTGAGATCACTGTCGACATGGGAATCGAAAACCTTCTTATATACAGAGACTCCTAGTTGGTCGTTAGTCAAGTAAACAGCGACTATCAAACGTGCAAACCAGAGTTGGTAAGGTACGGCGAGAGAGTACAACAATTGCTGACTCAGATCCCTTCCTACGCCCTGGAAAGCATACCACGAGCGGAAAATAGCAAAACTGATGCACTAGCCAAGCTTGTTAAAGAATTGGCTGACGAAAATCTCGATGACGTAAGGATCGTTATGCAAAGCCGTCGGGTTCTTGCACCGGTAGAAATATCTCCGGAGTCGTCCAAAGAAAAGGAAGCGACCAAGTAAGCGGCCCTACAGATAGAGGACCGGGAAAAGGTCAAGGATTAGAGAGAAGTCTTTATAGACTACTTCAAATCCTGTCGAACACCTGAAGATGCGTCCTCAAGACATCAGCTCATGAAACGAGCTCCATCCTTCGCCTTCGTCAATGACACTCTATATAAGAGATCATTTGATTCTCTATGGCTAAGATGCCTGGGACCTGAAGAAGCAAGGAGAATCGTCCAAGAAACTCACGACGGACTCTACGGTTCTCACCAAGCCAGGCCAAAGATGAAACCAAAGATCAAAAGAATGGGCTACTGGCCCACAATGATCCAAGACTGCCTCGAATACGCGAAGCAGTGCCACTCGTGCCAGATTCATGGGGACTTTATCCACCAGCATCCAAATCTGCTACATCAAACGGTAGCTAGCTAGCCGTTTGAAATGTGGAGAACTGACATAATCGGGCACATTGAACCAGCATCGTCCAGAGGCCATCGGTTTATACTGGCGACAACTGATTACTTCTCCAAGTGGGCAGAAGCAGTACCACTAAGAGAAGTGAAGACGGAGAATATCCTCCATTTCTTCAAGATACACGTCATTTATCGATTCGGCACTCCTAGACGGATTTTCTCCGATAACGGGCCGGCCTACAGAAGCCATAAAATCAGCCGCTTCACACAACAGCATAATATAGACTGGAGATACTCTTCGGTCTATAATCCTCGAGCTAATGGTCTAACTGAGGCTTTCAACAAGACCTTGACGAAGATCATAAAGAAGACGGTGTCTCGAAATAGGAAGGACTGGCATGAGAGACTGCATGAAGCTCTCTGGGCGTATTGAACCACGTTCAAAACGGCCACAAACACAACGCTGTATGCATTGGTATTCGACACTGAAGCAATACTCCCCTTGGAAATAGAGCTACCCTCCTTACGAGTGGCAGTTCATTACGAGCTAATGGACGAAGACAATGCTCATCTTCGGCTTGAGGAGCTCGACGCCCTTGACGAAACCCGGCTCATGGCGCAGCAAAACTTGGAAACTTACAAAGCAAAGATGAAGCGCTCATACGAGAGATTGACTAGGCCGAGAACATTCCGCCAAGGCGAACTCGTGCTAGTGGTCAAGAGACCTATGATCCCCAATCTTGCCAAATAGGAGGAAATTCGAGCCGAATTATGAAGGCCCGTACATCATAGACAAAGTCTACCAGGGTGGGGCTTACTTGCTCATGGATATGCATAGCGAAAGACCCTTCAAGCCAATAAACGACCGTTTATTGAAGAAATACTACGCCTGACCGAGATGTCTATAAATTACTACGGACCGCAGCATCCCAAGGCTGACGCAAAAAATAAAAAAATAAAAAAGAAAAAAAAGAAAAAAAACGGTAAGTCCATAAGCAAGATGGGCACGGAAACCCGAAAGGGATCCGTGTGTAAAACTAGCAGGAGTACCGGCGAGTTTGTGAAAACCCGAAAGGGCGCAATCTCGTTAAAAGACACTTGCAAGGTTCTCTCGACCCTGTAAGGAGAAAATACCTGCGTGAGATCCTTACGATTCACAAGGGAGCAACACACTTAGGAATCCCCACGATTCTTAACGAGAAAACACACTTACGAGTTCCTCACGACTTGTAAGGAGAATTCCCCTTTGAGACCCTCACGGCTCATAGGATTCAAAAGCCTTAAGCTACAGGGATCTGAACCCGTTCTTAAGCCGTCATACACCTCGATTTTACCTTACAAGCGTTTCAATATTGACCCTTGTATACAATCCACGGGCATGAATAAACATTTCCCTAACAAAGTCCTACCAGCGACTAGGGATATGCTCACACGGTGAACGATCCTTGTAAGTCCTCTCGACTTATAAGGAGAAAACACTCTTGTAAGATCCTTACGACTTATAAGAGAACATACACTTAAGAATCCTCACAATTTTTAAGGAGAAAACGCACTTACGAGATCCTCACAACTCGTAGGGTGAAACACCTTTATGAGACCCTTACGGCTCATGAAGTTAAAAGCCTTAGTCGACAAGATCCTAACCCTGATTGCTAAGCCACCTTTGTTCGAACCGATAAAGGCAAATGATGATTCGCCCCTGACAATATCTCAGTTGTAGCGATGCTGATGCCTAAATCAGTATCAAATCCCAAGTTCTTTCACGGCAAATGATGATTCGCTCCTGGTAATATTCCAGTCGCTGCGATGTTGATGCTAAGACTGGTACTAGATTCTAAGTTCCATACTCGCGATAAAAATCACCGAGCCAAAAATACATATGAAATAGCCGAAATGATGGGGCAACTTGCAACAAAATCAGCAAGTAAAATATATGCATACAAAATAGCCGAAATGATTGGGCACCACGAAAAATAACCGAAATGATTGGGCAATCGCGACTTTCGCGATACAAAAAGCTGAAATGTTAGAGCATCACAGAAAGAAAAAAAAAAACAAACATATAACATGAAACTTTTGCCCTACAGGTGAGATCACGTCGATCCCTGTATACAATCCAGGGGTACAAACAAAAAAGGGAATCATATCATCCCACCAGGCTCCATCAGAAAGGGAGCTAAGTCTCGACGGCCACAATTACAGCCTGGAGACCCACAACAGCGTTCCTCCTCATTCCAGCAGGATTCGGATGCGACAATCAATCTCGGAGCCACGGCAGAGTCCCTAGTTCCAAGTCTCGACGGCCACATCTATAGCCTGGAGACCCACAACAACGTTCCTCCTCATTCCAGCAGCATTCGGACGTGACAATCAATCTCGGAACCACGGCAGAGTCCTTAGTTCCAAGTCTTGACGGCCACATCTACAGCCTGAAGACCCACAACAGCGTTCCTCCTTATTCCAGCAGGATTTAGACACGACAATCAACCTCGGAGCCATGGCAGAGTTTCTAGTTCCAAATCTCGACGGTTCACAGACAACCTAAAGACCACCTCGACATTCGTCTCGTTACAACAGACGCAACGCCAGCAAAGCGGAGCCGCGGCAAAGTTCCCAGTTCCAGGACTCGGCGGTGCAAAGACAACCGAGAGTCAACCCATTACCCCGTATGGCTAAAGTCAATCCTGACCCCGTATGGCTAAAGTCAATCCTGACCCCGTATGGCTAAAGTCAATCCTGACCCCGTATGGCCAAAGTCAACTCCTGACCCCGTATGGCCAAAGTCAATCCTGACCCCGTATGGCCAAAGTCAACCCCTGACCCTGTATGGCCAAAGTCAACCCCTGACCCCGTATGGCCAAAGTCAACCCCTGACCCCGTGGAACACGGCTAAAGTCAATCCTGACCCCGTGGAAAACGGCCAAAGTCAACCCTCAATCTTCCCCATCGAAGCAATGCTTTGACTCGAGAGCAGGTCAGCTCATCAATCACTTACGAATCCTCTCGACTTGTAAGGAAGAAAATTCTTTTGTGAGATCCTTACGACTCTCAAGAGAAAACACACTTAGGAATCCTCACGATTCCTAAGGAGAAAATATACCTACGAGATCCTCTCGACTTGTAGGGAGAAAAATCTTTATGAGACCCTCACGGCTCATAAAGATGAAAAGTCTTAGGCGGCAGATCTGAAACTGTCTCCTAAACTATCGCTACCCTGCAAAGAGTCCAAGATGAACAGCTACCTACTATCTACAAGTACACTTGTTAAAATCACATGGCGACAATACAGCAAAGAGAAGAAAGTGGGAGATAAAAAAATGTGTATCTTTTATTCATGAATTCAATTAAATACAAGACGAATCATATAAAAGAATAAAAAAATGGATGCATGTTATTCAAAGATTACAAATGTTTAATTGATACAAAGGTAGTTACTGAGAAGGAGGCATTTTCAATAAGTCAGCCAGTTGCTCGCGCTCTCCTCTCAACTCCTTTTCATGGTCAGCCGCTGCGGCCAGCTCTGCTTCGACTCAAGCCCATTGCTGCAAGCCAGACGAAAGTTTCTCATCGATTTCCCGTTGAGCAACTTCGCGATTCCACGTAACCCACTCCAGAAGGTTGAGTTTTTGCCTTAGTGCTAGTCCGTCCGAAATGCATTGTCGCAAATTGTCAAAGACAACCCTCAATTGCACAGCGTTTGTTTCAACTTGGGTGCGCTGCCGGGCGGATTCACCTGAAGCCTCCTCGCATTCCTTCTGCCTCAAGGTCGCTTCTTGTTTGAAATAGCGGAAGAAGGGAATGCTCTACTCAACCCATGCAGCCCGTTGAGAATTCAAAGCCAACATTTCTAGAACGAGACGCCTGAGCTCAATCTTATGTAGACATGCCTCGATCTTCCTGTAGTAGTTAACCCAAGACTCAACGACGCCCTCGCTATGGAAGTTCACGAGCATCGCCAACATGAGATTGACTTCAGCGGCAAAATCTGCAGCAGATGCAAAGGCCTCGTCGTCAAGGTCCTCAATGAACTCGCTTAGCATTCGCAGACTATTCGCAGCACCCCTGGAAGAAGGGCGTTTAGCAAAAGGCCCTGCCGGCATGGAAATCTGAGACTCAAAGGGAGCTGGAGTCGGTGTGATTGCTGCAAAACAGATCATAGTCAGATATCGGCTTAAGAGATAAAGAAGATGCAAGAGCGATGAAGGCTACTATACCGGCTACGGCAGGTGGCAGAGCTGGGAGTACTGGTGGCATGACTATTCTCTTGTCTCCGCCTTCAATTTGTAGCGCTGTAATCAATTTAAAGTTAACAATGGCAGGGTCACCCATTAAAGAAAAGAAAAGACGTCGGTTAGAAAAGATACTCACCGGCACCAGCAGGCAGACTAACTTCCGACTGGAAGGAGAAGTGCGGGTTCAACACTTGATACAGATGATCGAAGAGAACTCCTACAAGGTTGCGACGATGCATGGTCAGTACAAGGAAGATGACATCCACAATTTAAATTAGACAAATCACAAACCCATACCTTCCAGCATTTGAGAAGACATGAGAGAAGGCGAAGGGTCAGCGACCGTCAGAGCAGCAACCGGTGACGCTTCTTCGGGTGGCATGACCTCAACGCTCACCACACCTGCATAAGAAATGCCGTCAGAAGGGATTGAAAGGGATTGCGGAATAAAAAGGAAAATAATGACCCAAGATCTACCTGATGAGTCGCCAATCAAAACCGCGACAAGAGCATCACCAGGCGCAGCAACTGCTTCGCTCTCCTCCATTGGAATGGTTTCGCCGCCCGTGGCTTCATCCCCCGATTCTACGAGAGCTGTTATGACACACGTAATGCCATGCGATGGCAGGGAACCGCAAGGGGAAAGAGTGGCAGTTGGGGCAGTCCAGGACTCCTGAGAAAGAGTGGTCACTTTGGGTTCGGTGATTGCCGTCATCTCACCTATCACCTCCTCACCAGGACTTAGCCCTGCAGGGTATGATATATGAGAATCTGAAGATCAAACTCTAATAAAAGGACCCAGTGTTACGTTACCTTGGGATGGCCTTTCAATTGCCTCCCGAGCCGCGCGTACTGCCTGTCTATGAGCGGTAGACAGGGCAGCCGGAGCACCCTCTGGAGAAATAAGGACAGGGGAAGCAGTGCTCGAGCCTGCACCTATAGCCAAGGCGGCATCACGTTCTTTCGCTGCACGTCTCTTGCGCGTCCTTTCAGCCTGAACTGCGAGAGGTGACCTCCTCAGGACTTCCGATAAAGGTAGACCATCATCTGAACCAAGTTCTGCCTCCGGTGCCGTTACGACGTCCATCATCGGCTGCTTTTTCGAGACCCCTAGTGGAGACTTAGGGATAGCCGTGGCTGCCGTGGCCGGCGCTAACGATGCCGCTGTGTCACCACTCGCGATCGACACTGCACTTGGGATAACCTGAGTCGAGGTAGTTCCTGCAATAAGATGAAAAAGAAGAGTTAGTTTACCCTTAAAAAAGGGGAATGAAGGCACAGTGAGCCGAAATGTACCAATACCCAAGGAAGCGCGAAGCCTTTCCTCCTCTTCAAAAGTCTTGAGGGAAGCTGCAAGAGCCTCTTCGGCTGAGATATCTGTTGAAGAAGAAAACGTCAGTCAAAGCATAATAATTAAAATGACCATGGAAAGATATGACCGAAGTATACCTGGTTGGGCAATGATGATCAGCGCTGCCTCATTGCGAGCCAATTGCGCTGAAACCGCGATAGTAGCCTCCAGATCGGTATCATCCAGCGCCATGAATAAACCTTCATTAGTCCCGTACTCATTCAAACCCTCGCTATAGGGAGCATGGGGCTCCTGGCCGAGTACGACGTCGAGAGAAAATATCGACTTCTTTTTCTTCTATGAGCGAGTGCCGGGAGCCGATAACACAAGCTTGCACTTGGCGGGCAATTTGGGGCGATGAGTCCCTATCTCCGCACCCACGCCGGACTCGGGAGACGCCACAGCTACCGCTTTTTCAGGCACACAGGGTAGGGGAAGCTCACGTATGACACGTGGTACCACAGCCACAGTAGCCTCTCTCAAGGGAGGATGGACGATGGTCCGTCGCTTCAGAGGAACCTTTGGATTACCCGCTGGGGCGGTGCCCTTGCGGTCAAGCAGCAATCGCTTTTCTTCTCTAATAACGGTGCCCATCGAATGCTAATACTATGCCACATATACGTTCAGGGCTTTTGGAACGCAGCTTGGCTCACTAATAAAGAAATTGGAGCCAGCGTTCAACTGCATAAAATGGTGCAACGCGCTCCGGATACCCTCTTCAGTAGCAACCGGTTTTGCCAAGAAGGCCTCGAGTGGGACACCCTGATTATAAATTAATTGCTGGGCGAAGCGATGCGGGTTGTACCTCATGAACAATGCCGAATCATTCTGCCTAAACAAGAGAAAACCCGGCCTGATGGAGTATAAATGAAGAATTTCCCGGGCTTTCAAGGTAGAGGCCCCGTCTTTAAAAATGTCCCGTAATGGCTGCACCTTTTTTTTCTGATTCTTTACCGATGGTTAGAACCTTATCGGTAAAGGTTATGCCATCTCCAACCGTGCGCGGACGAAGGAGAAAACCCCTAGCTTCCCACTGTGTCGGATTTACAATGGACGCGTCAACTAGCCGCATAATCCGAGGAAGTTATATTTTTCGTAAAAGCAAGGCCTTTTATGAGCGCGGAAAGCGCCAAGTACATGTAGCTTGATCCATGACATAAAATAATGCATCGAGAAGTTCATGTGCTGCACCCCTGGTTCAGTAGTGTCTGCTGCCGAGCTGAGGCCGTGGTACAAATGGGCTAACCCAGCGACCCCGACAGCCACTTGCATCCCAATAACCATTCGGCGAGCTGGATAAAAAACGGACGGCCTCATATGGCAAGGGTGCATTGGAACCACAAACCAGCTTAGCCATAGCCCGAGGAACCCTAAAAAGAACACTTCTTCGTTGATCCCAGGAGTTGCAAGCTTTGCGAAAGAGACGACCAGGATATTGGGGAGAAAGAAACTCCTCTGATCTGCCTCCGTTGCTGGCTGGTTGTCCAAACCAAAACCAAAAGGATCATCGAGTTTGGCAAATTTCACGGCTTCCTTCGACAGGACTTCTGAGCGGAGAAACGGGTGATGAAATCTGTGAAATTAACCCCACAACTTCCGGATTCGAGAAAAAGTCTCTCATAGATATTCAACACCTTAATCAAACTAGGGAATTGATGTTGAATGGCGTTCTCCGAGGTAAGGCCTATCATCATTGACTTGGCAGCAAAGACGCACTCGTCCGGAGGAAGCAGCTCCTCGTAGTGTTCTCCCCTAATCGGTAAGCCATAAACCTCTGCAAACTCCTCTGAAGAGATTGAAACTTCTCGATCCAACAGAAAGAAGGTGTGGATCGGAATATTCCATTGCTCCAGAAAAGCCTTGACCCACCAGGCAGGAGACGTAGAATATTGAAAGAGAGAAGCGTAAATCGGGGGATACAACCCGAGCTTCAGCAGCTGTGACTTCTTGGCTGACAAAATATAGCGGGTTATTCCCCACCGAAAGACGCGCGAAGACGTGGCAAACGCCTCGCCTGAATTTCGGGGCAGATGCTAATTGGTGCTATCCGTCCACCTCTCGGAAGATGCCAAGTTAATTTATGGCACCATGTATCGAAGGTTTAAACGGATGCGACCGATGTAGCAGACTTCGTCAGATTCCCCCTCGTTGAGGGGTTTTTGATTGTGGGGACGCTCTTCCCTGCAGGCGCAAGCCCCTGCAGTTAATTACGCTACCGCATCGTGGTAACCACTTTCTCTTTCTCCAGATGGTCACTTCGTGTTGTGGGTGTTTGTTTGGTTTTTGGTTGCCCGTGGATTGTATACGGAGATTAATTTATATTGTTGCCCGTAGGGCGTGGATTAGTCCAAATCCGTATCTTCTTAGATTTGGGTTTGGGGGTTGGTTTTAAGGATTCGTTAGTCTCATTTGAGACTAAGATCAACTTAAACGTTTGTTAAGGATACGTTAGTCTAATTTCTAGACTAAGATCAACTTAACAGGATCATTTAGATCCAACAGAAGAGCATTTGGGGGCTCTATTGTTTAGTTTAGGATATTGCGGTCGATTAGTTTAAGGACATTACGGTCCATTGTTAGTTTAAGGACATCTCGGTCTAATGTTAGTTTAAGGAAATCTCGGTCCAGGTTAAGGACATCATATTCCGTGAGTTTAAAGACCTCACAGTTAAGGTTAAGGACATCGTAGTCCGTGAGTTTAAAGACCTCACAGTCAAGGTTAAGGACATCGTATTCTATGAGTTTAAGGACCCCACAGTCCGTAGAAATGTGTGGTTGTCGGGACCCGTCACCTCTCTGAAGACGTTGAAGGATTACAACGACAGATATCAGAGGAGTAAAGAGATGTACCCTCGAACCGGTGTGAGTAGGTTGAAAGATCTGTAGTCCAATTTCGGACTAAGACCTGTTAAATATTCATGAGCAGATGGGCTCAGTTAAATATGAGTTGAGGACTTATGGCCAATCTTGGGCTAAGTCCAATAAATGTTTAACATTTTATTTTGGGCTGTTGAGCCTTTATTTGGGCTTGGCCCTTTTAACAATGTTTTTATCTTGTATTGAATGCTGAGCATTCATCAGAGCTCTAGGCTTATTAAAGAACAATTTATATTCTGTTAGCGCGACACGTGGCGCGCCAGACGCTTTGCGCCAGTTAAAGAGCGCAATGCGCTTCTGCCAAGTAGCGCACATGTGGAGGACACGTGTCGCGCTTTGCGCCAGTTAAAGAGCGCAATGCGCTTCTGCCAAGTAGCGCACAAATGGTTGACACGTGTCGCGCTTGGCGCTTTGCGCCAGATGATGAGCGCATGATGCCAATTTATGAGCGCAGAGCGCTAGTTTAGTGGCGCACACGTGAGTGACACGTGGTGCGCTTGGCACTGAGCGCTAGCCCATGAGCGCAGTGCGCTATTTCAGAAGCGCAAAGCGTAAGTTGTTAATTGGCGCATACGTGGTTGACACGTGGCGCATTTTGGCGCCGAGCGCCGGTCCAGAGAGCGCAGAAGCGCTGTTCAAGAGCACAAGGCGCATTTCATGAGCGCCAAGCGCATTTTAAGAGCGCAAAGCGCATTTGATCAATTTTATGATCAGAGAACAATTTTATGTTCTTTTTAAAAGAGACTTTGTCTCAAGATTTTAAGAACAAAAGTTCTTATTTTTGCAAGAGAGATTTTCAATCTCTTATTTTAATGAAAGGCTTTGCCTTTATAGATCAATGATCTGTGAGAAGAAATATTTTCTTCTTTTATTGTATGATGAGATCTTTTGATCTTTTTGGTGAAAGACTTTTTGTCTTGTAGATCTATGATTTTTTTTAAAGAAAAGAATTCTTCTTTTTATGAGATGATTTCATCTCTGTGTTCATCACCATTCTTTTACCTTGAAGAAAAAATCTTCTTTTGCTGAGAGCTATTCTTCTCTTTCTTTGAATTTTTCAAAGTTTATGGGGGGGGGGGGGTTTCTCTATTTCAGACTTGAAGTCTTGGGGCCTTTATATAGGGAAAGTTGATTTGTTGAATCAGTTAAAGAGATCTTTCTCTGATTGATTTGGGGATGTTTCCCACCGTTGGATCTTTGATCCTAGAGCTTCTGTTTTACAGAAAGCAATCTTCTTGTTTTTAACAAGATTGGAAAATCTTTCCATAACAGAATTTAATTCTGATTAATTAATGATTTATCATTACTATTAGATCTTTTGATCTAACGGTGGGGAATTTTATAATTCCAGCGCTAGCGCATTGATTGGTGTGAAGAATTGTGTTTGTAGTTTAACTGCAATCAATAACGGTGTCGCGTGTAGCTAGACCGAAATGAGTACGGGTCGTCCTCAGGGAAACGTGGAACCTTTTACTCTTACTTTAGATGTGTTGAAAAAGAGAGGAGGGATAAAGAATTTTGTGGAATGGTTTCTAGATCTACGTTAGGCACTAATGCAAAATATAGATCTAGATTATTTATGGATGTAGTTAATATAATAAGGGGGCTTGTAGGGTTCGTTAGGATTTAGTAGTTATGGACGATTAATTAAAAGTTACCCTTTTTATTTTTTAATAGATTTAAAACTAGAACGACGGTGATGCGTGTAGATTAGGGTTTCTGGAGGGAAAAGGAATCCCACTCTTAACCCTTATCTCGACACGGAACTCCATTCATATCTAGCCTTTACCAAAACAATCATTAATCTAATCTCTAATCGCGGTCGGAACTAACAAAGAATTGTTAGCGCGTCCGATTAGGATGTTAATGATTCTTTTGATAAAGTTCATAAACTTTATAGGACTTAAAAAGGGTTTAGGGATGTTCATCATCCATTAGCCTATCCTAATCCTACGAACCCTAACAAGCGGAGAATTACTCGCGCATGTTGGGAGAAAAAGGGATGGAGAGAAATTGCATAATTAAACTATGAAGAAATAGAATAAGAAAAAGAAAGCTACTTTTATTTATCAACAATATTCATTACACTTGAATTCTTAGAAAATGATTACAATTTCTAGTTGCTTCTCGATCTCTTCTCAGGAGGTAGACGAACAGTTGATGATCAGCCTGGATGCGTGAGCCGTCTTGGACTTCGTTATCTCGTCGGCTTGATAATTTTTCCAAGAGGCTCTCGGTCCATATTTATAGTCCAAAGCCAGAAACGCTTGCTTCCAAATTAGGGAAATAGTAGTAGAGAATCTCCCAAAAATTGCGCAGCCCCTAACTCATAAATCTTGCCGCGGATCCGCGGCCCAAGGGAGGGTATGGCCGCGGATCCGCGGCCATTCAATCTCAGCCCTTGATCAAATTTCTTAGGCTCTGTATTTGTGACATTTGGCGATCCTTGGAACCTTTGTAACATGGAAATCTTCTCGTGGTTGCTGCCAGACTTGGTTTCCAAGCTTTGCTTTCTTAATTAGGCAAGTTTTCTTTAACAACTTGATTTCCTTGATTTTAGTCTTGGAAAAATTCTGCACAACAACTTGGAAAAATTTTGCACAACAACTTAAATAATATTTAGTAGACTTTGTTCTACTAGGATTTGGTCAATGATATTATTTGCATACATTTTCTTACCAAATTCTAATTATAATATATCAACACATGGAAAATAGTATTTTTACAAATAAACCCTCATATGTATGATATATTATAATAAAGACCTTTTTAAATATGGAAATAGTAGGAAAAATGTAATAACAAATGTGCAGTTTTATCAACTGAACACGCATTCGTGCTTTGCACGTGGTGCGCTGTTCAGAGCGCAGCGCACCGGTATTTAACACGCGGTACGCTGCTCAGAGCGCAGCGCGCCCTGCGCTAGCGTACTTGTATTTGACAGGTGGCGCGCGGCACGCCTAGCGCTAGCGCACACATGGTGCACTGCCTAGGGCGCAGCACTGCCTGTGCTAGCGCACCTGTATTTGACACGTGGCGCGCAGCGCGCTTAGCGCTAGCGCACACATGGTGCACTGCCTAGGGCGCAACGCTCCTGGCGCTGGATCTGAAGCGTTGCTTCAATTTTTGAAATTTGAATTTCAAACAGAGCTTTGCTCTGATTGGGGGAAACAGATGCCCCCCCACCGTTGCGCTCACGTGGCTCACACGTGAGTGCAGCAGTGGCAGCATCTGCGCCCTTGGATCAACTCAGAAGTTGAAGAGGCATTTCAATGCCTATAAATAGGACCTTTGGTGCTTTAGATGACGTTCATTTTCTTCTTTGAGAATTTTTATTCAGAGCATAGCTCTTCATCTTAAGAGATTTTAAGAGTCAAAACTCTGTCAAAACTTAAGTAAAGATTAAATCTTTTAATAAATTAGGGTTTTACCCATTAACAGAGCCTTACTCTTCATAGATCTTTGATCTAAAGAAAACCCTTCTAGGGTTTCATTAATAGAGCTTTGCTCTCTTCAAATCATGAACCCATAGATCTAAAGAGATCTTGTTTCAGGGTTTTTTAACCCATGAACAGAGCTTTGCTCATAAAGAACTCTTAGAGTTTGTTCATAGATCTTGGAGATCTTAGAATTTTTAATCCATAAAAATTGATTTTAATTTTCTTTTTCTAATGTGTTTTTTCCATCATCAATTTTTCCAGAGCAAGGCTCTTGAGGAATTTTTATTCTCTCATGATCAGAGTTTGACAAGTGTCACTCTGTCACAGAGTATTGCTCTCAAAGGGAGATTTACTCCTCTTCCCGAGGGATCTCTCATTTAATGAGAATTTTCTTGAGGATCTTCTCACTTAATTAACAGTCTCATCAAATGATGAGGCTGTTTTATTAATTATTAATTGATGAATTGTCATCTTGATTTTGTGGGCCCTCTTTGGTCCCTCTCCACTGCATTGCAGTGTGGTACAAATTTTAAAGTATCAAGTGTCAGAATTTAAATTAAATTATAGCACTGACAGTTGACTTTTGTCCTTTTTTTGCGTAGGCGACATGTCTTTCGACACTTCCTTTCCGTTCATCCGATCAGACGACGGATTTCCTGAGGCGCCTGTAGACCGGGAGGTTATTGCGTTGATTAGAGACCATGACCCGGAACACAAGAATCTTCATCTACGGGGTAGATGGTATGATCAGATTATCAGGGGCCGCCGGAGCTTTTCTTGTGCGACGCCTTCGGAGCCTATCTCGGCGATCCCGTATGCAGATGCACCCCCGGTGAACAATGCCGTGGAGGTGGTTAATTGGACTTCGGAGGGTCTCCTTCAGCCTTCGATTGCCGCTGTACCCGTGCAGCCGTCGGCGCTTTGGACATCTTAGGGCGGTGCATATGCCAGGGCAAGTCGCGTCCTTAGGGACAGCCCTACAACATCGGGCTAATTCCCCGTCATCCGGCCGGGTACTTGCAGTAGGCCCGGTATATCTTGTCAGCGAAGAAATCGCAGCTGCTAAAGCTCGGCTTATACCCTGCGGTCTACGCTTCCTTGTTCCAGTATTCTGCACCTCCCACATGGTGGATCAAGACGTTTTTGGAGCAGTGGAACATCCCGACCCATACCTTCCTCCTACTGGATAGAGAGGTCTCCATTTCCTTGGAAGAATTTGCCGAGGTTTCTGGTTTACCAGTTAGGGGGGAGCACTATGAGGAGCTGCTTCCTCCGGATGAATATGTTTTTGCTACCAAGCCAGTGGTGATGAGCCTTACCCCAGAGAACGCTATTCAGCACCAGTTCCCAAGTCTGATAAAGGTGTTGAACATGTATGAGAGCCTCTTCCTTAAATCCGGAGGCCGAGGGGTCAGCTTTGCGGACATCATTGCCCGTTTTCTTCGCCCGGAAATTTTTTCGCGACAAGGCGAAAAGTTTGCTAAACTTGATGATCCCTTCGGCTTCGGCTTGGACCGTCAGCCGTTACTGGAAGCTGATCAAAAGGGTTTCTTTCTTCCTGACATCGCGATCGTCCCTCTGTCAGAAATCGCCGCTCCGGGCATTAATAAGAAAGCGTTCTTTCTCGGGTTCCTCAGTTTATGGTTAAGCTGGTTCGCACTTCCTATGCATCCTTGTTATATGAGGCCTTCCGTCTTTTACCCCGCGCATCGCATGGTTGCCGGAATACAAGTGGCCATCGGGATCGCCGGGTTAGCCCACCTATATCACGGTCTTTGCTTAGCAGCAGATACCACTGAACCAGGGGTGCATCCTGCCAACTTCCCGATGCATTACTTCACTTCATGGATGGAGCTGCACGTTCTTGGGGTCTTTGGCATCCACAAAATACCTTCTTTTTATGACAGATGCAAGTTCCCACGGATAATGCGGCTGGTTGACGCCTCTATCGTGCGTCCGTCACCACGGGAAGCTAGGGGCTTGCTCTTCCGTCCGCGCACGGTTGGAGATGGTATGTCTTTCACAGACAAAGTCTTGACCATCGGCTAGGAAACTTCAAAAGCGGTGCTGTCATTGCAAGACATCTTTAAAGATGGGGCCTCCGTGTTGAAAGCTCGGGAGATTCTTCATTTGTACTCCATCAGGCCGGGCTTTCTTGTATTCAGGCAAAATGATGCGGCGCTATTCATGAGATACAACCCACATCGTTTTTCCCAGCAGCTGAGTTACAATCAGGGAGTCCCGCTGGAGGCTTTCCTGGTAGAACCTGCTGCCACCGAAGAGGGAATGCGGAGCGCGCTGCATCATTTCATGCGCTTGAACACGGGGTCTCACTTCTTTATCAGCGAACCGGGTTGTGTCCCGAAGGCCCTTAATGTACACATGGCCTGGTACCAACATTCAATAGGATCTGTTATCAGGGAGGAGAAGCGACTGCTGCTCGATCGCAAAGGTGCACCCCCTGCTGGTGATCGAAACGTCCCTTTGAAGCGACGGACCATTGTCCCCCCTCCGTTAAGAGAAGCTGCCGTGATCGAAGTCCCACACGACAGGCCTGAGCTACCGGTGCCCATGCTCCTGTGGAGACAGTGAATGTACTACCGGTGCCCCATGTTCCCATGGAGATGGTGAATGTAGCTTCTCCTGAGTCTGGCATGGGTTCAGACATCGGGACTCGTTGCCCCAAAGTGCCCACCAAGCGTAAGCTTGTGCTGGCTGCGACTGGAGCTCGCTCGCAGAAGAGGAAGAAGAAGTCGATCCTCTCTATAGATGCTGTACTCAGCCAGGAGCCTCATGCTCCTTACAGCGAGGGCCTGAGCGAATATAGGACCAATGAAGGTCTATTCATAGCGCCGGACGATACTGATCTCGAGGCTGCCATTGCAGCTTCTGTGCGATCAGCAAGCCACAAAGCGGGAATGGCCATCCTCGCGCAATTAAGTAAGTATAAGCCGTAACTTCTGTTATTTCATTATATTTTTATTATCATGTTTTGACTGACATTTTTCCTTCTGTAACAGGCTTTTCCACTGAAGAGGCTCTAGCGGCTTCCCTTAGGACCTTTGAGGAGGAGGAGAGGACTCGCGCTTTGCTGGGCATTGGTATATTTCGGCTCACCGTGTCTTTATCCTTTCTTATGGACAATCTGACCCCTTCTTCATCTTATCGCAGAGACTACAATGCCAATCCCGCAAGGTGATGTGGAGATGCTTCCCGGGCCAGCATCGAAGTCCCGATCTCCTCGGCACTGCCGAAAGAGGCCTTACTCAAACGACCGATGACGGATGCCATGACGGATCCAGAGGTAACCCTTGGCGTGGACGATGACGTCCTATTGATGGAGGCTTCTAGAAGATCCGCTCTGATGGCCCGAGCGGAAAGGAAGCGTAGAATGCGCACGGGAAGGGAGCGTAGTGCCGCCTTGGCCGCGGGTGCGGGTTCGAGCACCGCTACCTCTGTCCCTACTCCTTCAGAGGATGCCCTGACTGCCTTGTCCACTGCCCACAGACAGGCAGCACGTGCGGCTCAGGGAGCAATCGAAAGACCAACTCAAGGTAATGTGACATTGGGTTCTTTTGTCAAAGTTCTAACTTTCAGGTTCTTATATATATCCTATCTTGCAGGGCCAAGTCTTGCCGAAGAAGTGGCGGCAACCACTGAGCCCAGGGTAGCAGTAGAGGAGATAGCCACGATCGCCGAACCTGAGGCAGCGGTAGGCGAGATGGCTATAATCGCCGAGCTCGAGGTAGCGGTGGGTGAGATGGCGGCAACCACTGAGCCTGAAGTGGCCACCCTTTCTCAAGAGTCTGGAACTGCTCCAATCATCGCTCTTTCCCCTTGCGTCTCCCTGCCATTGTCGGGTGCTGTGAGTATCACGACGATTCTCATAGAGTAGGGGGATGAAGCCACGGGCGGCGAAACTATTCCGATGGAGGAGGGTGAAGCAGTCGTTGTATCAAGTGACGCCCTTGTTACGGTTCCGACCGGCGACTCACCAGGTAGATTTTGGGTCATTGCTTTTATTTTTATTCTGCAATCCCATTCAATCTTTCCTGACAGTATTTATCTCGTTTTTAATGCAGGCGTGGCGAGCGTTGAGGTTGCGCTACCTGAGGCAGCGCCATCAGTTACCGTTTTGACGGTGACTACTCCTCTACCTTCTCTCGTACCATTTCAGATGTTGGAAGGTGCGGATTTGTGACCCATCAGTTTTGTTTCTAGGCTGTATAATTTATGTACTGACATTGCATTACTGCGTCCTTACAGGAGTCCTTTTTGATCACCTGTATCAGGTGCTACACCCACACTTCTCTTTCCAGTCAGAGATTAGTCTGCCCGCTGGTGTCGGTGAGTATCTTTTCTAACCGACATCCTTTCTTTAACGGGCAGTCATGTTATTGCTAATTCTTCGTCATGACCCGAAAGTACGGAACGTGACTGGCACTTAGATTACGAGACGTCTAAAGGCGTAACGTAACCTAAGTCAGCCAAAGCCCAGAAAAATCTAAACCAAAATCAAAGCGAATGAAGGAAAACCTTTAATGAAGACGGTTTTTAAATCATTCAAGTTGCATAGAATCCCTTTAAAAAGAAAACATCAAAAATTTCCGAAAATTTCGGCAGAGTCTCCCCTGTATTTTCTATCCCCCAAAATGGGTACAACAAGATAATAAACCTGTAATCATAAAAATGGCATCCCCAAGCGGGAGCTAGCTCTTCGCCCAAGGCGGATCACAACCACATGCAATATAATAGTAATATCAAGAAAAGAGCATAAAAGAAACGCAAAATATCAGAAAACACAACGCCGGCTCAAGTGAGCTCGACCCAAAAGAAACCACATATATACAATCTCTCAGTCTCATCACTAGGTCGCATATACAATATAAAGTGGTAGATGGAGAATACTAGATACAATGATAAAGCAAAAAGAAATAAAGTGTGCTCGCAACCCACCTACGGGCGATGTCGCGAGTCTGAGCAAAAGGAGCTGATGATAAGATAGCCGCTGCTACAAGACAGATGAGTCCGACCTGCAAGACACTGTAGCACAACGGGGGTGAGTTGCCAGCTCGTGAGTAGAATATAACATCTAGTAAAGCAATCGTAAGAATGCACGTAATGCACCACAACATGTATGTCCATATGTGATTCAATAGCTCTAGTATGCATGCACATGTATGCAATGTCATTACTAAATCTTTAAGTGTTTTAAATGCTAAGGATACTGCATTCTTAATTTTAGAAAATGAATATCTGTATAATAGCTAAGTACCATCAAGAAATCATCTGAAAACCCATGTCAAGCATCGACACCAAATATGAATCATATCTGTCTCAATATCGGGCTCCGTCAGTCCGGATCGGCCCATATCATAAATCTCACGACAACGGTCGGTATCCTCCGGATATCCGCCGTGCCAGACATCACCGGTAGGTAGTCTTCCCCTGCCAGGCTCATCGTCTACAACTCGATCTTCTTGCCCCGGGATACCATACCGGGCCCACCATGTACCCGAGACGGTTCATCCACTCCTCGAATCGGGTCTCGAAATCCAACAGAAAACATGAAAACTCATGGTGGACGACACATACATCACGAGAAAACCGCAACTTTGTTTTTTTTTAAAAAAAATGATAAATATAAGCTTTTATTAAATTCTTGCGGTTTTCCCCAAAAATCCAGAAATCGCAGCAATACTGAAATCCTCAAGAAAATCATAATGTTCACATGTTATATATGATAAATGTTTATGATATCAATGTATATGATGTGAGTTTTGGCTAGAGATCTATGTAAATATGATGATGATGCGAGATATATGCATGCGATGCAATTTCATATATCAAGTATGAATGCAGGTGACGATATTAAGATAAACAGGTTCTATAGTGCACGTGGCATGGCAATTACCAAAGGCGTGTGTGTCATATGAATAGTGCGTGTGCAACAGATGCCAATGGTAAGGTGTTCGTGTCCTACGAAATGATATCGCATAAGTATAGATGAATGTCCATGCAATCTAATATACGGTTAGCTATAAGGGTATGCAATGTACATAAACGGATAAGCTAGCTAACAATATAAATCTTGCAAAAAGTAGGGTAATCCTAACTAAGGGGGGGCGCATCGCGCCATCCAGACGATTCCCCCATAGATGAATACATCTACTCACCTGAAATCCCCGCTAATCCGATCCGACCACCGCCTTGGCTTTACGTGCCGTGTCCGATGTTTCCCCGACCGATCCTATATTTGCACAACACCAAGCATAAGATTACATAACCTAAAACGATGCAAGTCACATTATACAAATATCGACGCTCTCGAATTAAACATAACATGCACTCGGTGCGCGGGAAAACGCACGAAAATCGCTAATCTTTAACTAGAATCGTCATTTCGGGGAAATCGACAAAACTAAAACCCGACTAGACAAAACCTCGCGCTCACGCACTCTAATAGTCCTATACGAAGCTAATTATATCGCTAACATTACGCAATTTGATCGCATTCTAATTTTTGTAAAAATCTATTAAGCAAATTTCAAACCGATTCGATGCAAACGTTGCAATTTAACGATTTAGCGAGCGTAACCTTACGCAATTAATCACTCTAATCAAATAGGTAACCAAAGCCATAACTTAACTCTAACAACCATGCTTCAAACCTTAGTTCAACATCAAATCCCATTCTTGATTTTCATGAACAAGAATTTACAACTAAATTAATACTTCAAAATTGAATTTTAGCACATATAACTACAAGTTAACAAACTAGTTTAGGATTTTACCTCACAAGTGGAACCCTAGCATGATCAAGACACCAAAGAAGCCTCCTTTGTCCTAGTTTTGAACTAAATTTGGTTGAGGAGAGAGTGGATTAGGGTTTGGCTTTGAATTGAGATAGAAATTGTGAATTTTTATTGAATTTTTAGCAAGAAAAAGAAGCAAGAAAGAAGTGAGGAAATGGGGAATTCTGCAGGTGAGGCTCGGCCAGCAGGTGAGGAAGGGTGTTGTGGGTTTTTTGGAGAAGTTTCTAGGTCCAAAAACACCCCATGTTCTCATTTAATGCTTTCATATCAACATTTTACAAAAAAAACCATATTTTACATCATTTTTTTCATTAAATTTCCAACCCTAAAACCAAAATCTTGCAAGTCATGATACAATTTTATTAACACCATATTTTAGCTTATAAAGACTCCTAATTATGAAATTTACCTAATTAAATTTGTATTTATCACTAATTTAATGTATTTTAAAAAGCTTAAAATAAAAAAAAAAAATTAATTACGAATTTTTTTTTATTTAACTAGAAAATTATAAGTGACATTTTAGTGACAAAATTATAGTAATATCTTATCTAAATTTTGTATAATTAGGTCTACAATGAAAAATATCTATTTTGACTTTTTACGGAAAAAGCCGAAAAATTAGCCGATTACCGAAAAACTGCCTAAACGATTTTTCGAAGGGTTACATCTTCTTTGCATTGCTTGTAGCTTTACAAATTGAAGGAGGGGACGAGGGTATCGTTGCGCCACCAGCACTCCCAGCTCTGCCCCCTGTTGCAGCCGGTATAGTAGACTCTATTGTTCGTGTATTTTCTTTATTTCTTGAGCCGACATTTGATTGTGATTTGTTTTATAGCGGTCACATCGACTCCAGCCCCGTTCGAGTCTCACGTTATAATGCCGGCAGGGCCCTTTTCCAGACGTCCATCCTCAAAAGGTGCTGTGACCAGTCTGCGTATGTTGAGCGATTATATCGAGAAGCTTGACACGGAGGCCCCTACATTCATTGCAGATTTTGCTGCCGAGGTTAATCCAATGCTGGCGATACTTATGAACTTCCATAATGAAGGCATCGTTGAGTCTTGGGTTGATCACTGCAGGAAGATTGAGGCCTGCCTGCATGAGCTTGAGCTTAGGCGTCCTGCTCCTGAGATTCTGGTTGTGAACTCCCAGCGGGCTGCATGGGTTGAGCAAAGTGCCCTTTTCCTTCGTCATTTCGAACAAGAGGCGATCCTCAAGCAAAAGGAACGTGAGGTGACTTCCGCTGAGTCTGTCCAATTGCGTGCCCAGGTCGAAGCGAACGCCGCGCAACTGAGAGCCGTCTTTGACAATTTGCAGCGATGTATTTCGGACGGGCTGGCATTGAGGCGGAAACTCGACTTCATTGAGCGGGTTACGCAGAGTCGCGAAGCTGCCCAACGGGAAATCGATGAGAAGGTTTCATCGTGCTTGCAGCAACGGGCTCGAATCGAAGCGGAGCTGGCTGCGGTGGCTGACCTTAAAAAGGAGTTGAGAGGAGTGTGTGAGCAACTGGCTGACTTATTGAAAATGCCTCCTTCTCAGTGGCTGCCTTTGTATCAATTGAACATTTGTAACCTTTGAATAACATGTATCCAATTTTATTCTTTGATATGATGTATCTTGTATTCAATTGAGTTCATGAATAAATACACATTTTTCTTATCTCCAACTGTCGTTTTCTTCTCTTTGCTGTGTTGTTGGTATGTTATTCTGGCAAGTGTAGCCTGTAGATAATAAAGAACTTTTCATCTTGAACTCTTCGAGAGGTAATGATGGCTTAGGAAGCAGGTTCAGATCTGCTACCTAAGACTCTTCAACTTCATGAGCCGTAAGGATCTCATAAAGTCTTTTCTCCCTACGAGTCGAGAGGATCTCGTAGGTGTATTTTCTCCTTAGGAATCGTGAGGATTCCTAAGCGCGTTTTCTCTTATAAGTCGTAAGGATCTTACAAGAGAGTTTTCTTCCTTACGAGTCGAGAGGACCCGTAAGTGTTTAATGAGATTGACATTATCCGCATTTCACGGTGTCAGAAGTTGCTCTGGACATTTCCCACGGGGTCAAGGTTAACTTTGGCCGTGTTCCACGGAGTCGTTGGATGACGTATTTCCGAGGCGGGGTCATGTAGATGACGCGTTTACGCGACGGGGTCATGTGGATGACGTGTTTCCGCGATGGGGTCATGTGGATGATGTGTTTCGGCGACGGGGTCATGTGGATGACGTGTTTCTGCGACGGGGTCATATGGATGACGTGTTTCCGCGACGGGGTCATGTGGATGACGTATTTCTGAGATAGGGCCATTTGGATGACGTATTCTCGAGACGGGGTCATGTGGATGACGTATTTCTGCGACGGGGTCATGTGGATGACGTATTTCCGAGACGGGGTCATGTGGATGACGTATTTCAGCACGGGGTCATGTGGATGAGGTATTTTCGAGACGGGGTCATTTGGATGACGTATTTCCGTGGCGGGGTCATATGGATGACGTATTTCCGTGACGGGGTCACTTGGATGACGTATTTCCATGACGGGGTCATATGAATGACGTATTTCCGTGACGGGGTCATTTGGATGACGTATTTCCGAGATGGGGTCATTTGGATGATGTATTTCCACGACGGGGTCATGTGGATGATGTATTTCCTCGACGGGGTCATTTGGATGACGCATTTCCGCGATGGGGTCATGTGAATGACGTATCGTCTGCTGTAATGAGACGAATATCGAAGTGGTCTCTAGTTTGTCTGTGAACCGTTGAGTTTTGGCTTCTTCTTCTGATGGAGCCTGGGGAGGGAATGCGTGGTTCCTTCTTTGTTTGCGCCCCTGGATTGTGTACAGGGATTGCTGTGATATCACATGTAGGGTATAAATTTCATTTTTCTTTATTTCTTTCCGTGATGCTCTATCATTTCAGCTTTTATATCGCGAAGGTCGCGATTGCCCAATCATTTCGGCTACTTTTCGCGGTGCCCAATCATTTCGGCTATTTATTTTATTTTTACTCACTGCTTTTTATTGCGAGTTGCCCAATCAATGCGGCTATTTTGCATGCATACATTTTTACTTGCTGATTTTGTTGTAAGTTGCCCCATCATTTCGGCTATTTCGTATGCATGTGTGGCTCGCTAGCTTTTTTTTTGCTGCAAGCTTGGAATTAGACACCGATTTTGGCATCAGCACCGCTACAACTGGAATATTGCCAGGAGCGAATCATCATTTGCTTCTGTCGATGTCGAACAAAGGTAGCTTAGCAAACAGGGTTAAGATCCTGTCGACTAAGGCTTTTGAGTTCATGAGCCGTAAGGGTCTCATAAAGGTATTTCTCCCTGCGAGTCATGAGGATCTCGTGGGTGCGTTTTCTCCTTAGGAATCGTGAGGATTCCTAAGTGCATGGTCTCTTATAAGTCGTAAGGATCTTACAAGAGTGCTTTCTCCTTATAAGTCGAGAGGACTTACAAGGGCTGTTCACTGTGCAAACATATCCCTAGTCACGGATGGGACTTTGTTAGGGAAATGTTTATTCGTGCCCGTGGATTGTATACAAGGGTCAATATTGAGCCGCTTGTAGGGAAAAATCGGAGGTTGTGGTGGCCGCTTAAGAACAGGTTCAGATCCCTGTAGCTTAAGACTTTTGAATCTTACGAGCCGTGAGGGTCTCATAAGAGGGTTCTCCTTACGAGTCGTGAGGATCTCGCAAGTGTAATTTCTCTTTAGGAATCGTGGGAATCCCTAAGTATGTTTCTCCCTTGTGAGTCGTAAGGATCTCACGTAGGTGGTTTCTCCTTACAAGGTCGAGAGGACCCTGCAAGTGTCTTTTAACGAGGTTGTGCCCTTTCGGGTTTTCACAAAAACTCGCCGGTAGCCCTGCTGTTTTTACTCACGGAGCCCTTTCGAGTTTTCATCCGTGCCCATTTTGCTTATGGACATACCGTTTTCTTTTTTCTTTTTTTTTTATTCTTCTTTTTTTTGTATCAGCCTTGAAATGCTGTAACCCACAGTAGTTTATCGACGTCTCGGTCAACAGCTAGTTTTAGGACATAGTGGTCCATTGTTAGTTTAAGGACGTTTCGGTCCGTCGTTAGTTTAAGGACGTTTCGGTCCGGACCGGCTACTTCTTATAGAGTTTGGGCTTAGGAAGATAGCGAGCGGAAATAGTCGTCGTCGTCTATCATTAACCTAGGCCGTAACTCGTCAGGTGTAGTACTTCTTTAGGAAGCGACCATTTATTGGCCTGAAGGGCCTTTCGCCATGCATGTCCATGAGTAGATAGTCCCCACCCTGGTAGACCTTGTCTATGATATACGTGTCTTCATAGTTCGGCTTGAATTTCCCCCGTTTGGCACGATTGGGGATCATAGGTCTTTTGACCACTAGCACAAGTTCGCCTTGGCGGAATGTTCTCGACCTAGTCAATCTTTCGTATGAGCGCGTCATCTTTGCTTTGTAAGCCTCCAGGTTTTGTTGCGCCATGAGCCGGGTTTCATCAAGGGCGTCAATCTCTTCAAGCCGAAGGTGAGAATTCTCTTCGTCCGTTAGCTCCTAATGAACCGCCACTCGCAGAGAGGGTAGCTCTATCTTGAGGGGGAGTACCGCCTCCGCCTTCATGCAGTCTCTCATGCTAGTCCCTCTTATTTCACGATACCGTGTTTTTTACGATCTTCGTCAAGGTCTTGTTAAAAGACTCAGCTAGACCGTTAGCTCGGGGATTATAGACTGAAGAGTATCTCCAGTTTATGTTATGCTGTTGTGCGAAGCGACTGATTTTGTGGCTTCTGTAGGTTGGCCCGTTATCGGAGATGATCCGTCGTGGAGTTCCAAACCGATAAATGACGTGTGTCTTGAAGAAATGGAGGATATTATCTGTCTTCACTTCCCTTAGCGGTACCTCTTCTGCCCATTTGGAGAAGTAATCAGTTGTCGCCAAAATGAATCGATGTCCTCTGGACGATGCTGGTTCGATGGGGCCGATTATGTCAGTCCCCCACATTTCGAACGGCCAGCTAGCCACTGTTGGATGTAGTGGATTTGGGTGCTGATGGATAAAGTCTCCATGAATCTGGCACGAATGGCATTGCTTCGCATATTTGAAGCAATCCTGAATCATCGTGGGCCAATAGTAGCTCATCCTTTTGATCTTGAGCTTCATCTTCAAGCCGGCTTGATGAGAACCGCAGAGTCCGTCGTGAGTTTCTTGGACAACTTTCCTTGCTTCTTCTGGTCCCAAGCATCTTAGCCACAGAGAGTCGAACGATCTCTTAAATAGAGTATCATTGACAAAGGCGAAGGACAGAACCCGTTTCATGAGCTGGTGCCTTGAGGATGCATCTTCAGGTGCTCGACGGGATTTGAAGTTGTCTATAAAGACTCCCCTCCAATCCTTAGCCTTTTCCTGGTCTTTTATTTGCAGAGCCATTTGCTCGGTCGCTCCCTTTTCTTCAGTGGACTCCGGAGATATTTCTGCCGATGCGAGAACCCGACGGCTTTGCACAACGATCCTCACGTCATCGAGGTTTTCGTCAGCCAGTTCTTTAGCGAGCTTGGCTAAAGCATCCGCTTTGCTATTTTCCGCACGCGGTATGCTTTCCAAGGTGTAGGAAGGAATTTGAGTTAGCAGTTGCTGCACTCTCTCGCCGTACTTCACCAACTCTGGCTTGCATGTTTGATAGTTGCCGTTTATTTGACTAACGACCAGTTGGGAATCTCCGTATATGAGGAGGTTTTCAATTCCCATGTCGATAGAGATCTCAAGACCTGCTATCAAAGCTTCGTATTCGGCTTCGTTGTTCATCCTCGGCTCCGTTAAGGAGAAGGTGAAGCACATTATCCCTCCTTGTGGAGTCACGAAGATGAGGCCTACCCCGGATTTGATTATAGGGGTGCTTTGTTTGCACTTCTTCATGGAAGACGCTCCATCAAAATAGAGTTCCCACAGGGTATCATCCCCATCGATCGTGTCAAACGCATGTTCATCTGGCAGTTCGCAATTCAAAGGAGAATCAGTAGGTATTGGATGCTCAGCGAGGAAGTCGGCGATGGCCTGGCCCTTCACGGCCTTAAGGGGACGATAAGTTATCGAGAACTCCATCAAGAGCAAGGCCCACTTAGCGAGCCGCCTTGTTAATATGGCTTTTGACATCAAATACTTGAGAGGATCCACTTTCGATATGAGATGGACCTCATGCGCCAACGCATAGTGTCTAAGCTTCGTTATTGCGAAGATCAACGCAGGCAGTGTTTTTCGATGGGGGAGTAGTTGCTTTCTGCCCCCAGGAGAACTCGACTCAGATAATAAAGGTCTTTCTCCTTCCTTGGTCGTTTTCTTATGCCCACAGCGCACCTAAAGAACCTTCAAGGGCTGTTGTGTACAGGACGAGAGGTTTTCCTTTAATGGGAGCGGCCAGTACTGGCGGATTCTGCAGGTATTGCTTGATTTCGTCCAGTGCGTTTTGGCATTTGCGATCCCAGACGAAAGGGGTTCCCTTCTTTATCAGGTGACTGTAAGGACGGCACTTGCCTGAGAGATTGGTTATAAATCGCCGGATATACGCGAACTTCCCTTGGAGAGACTGCAATTGCTTGAGAGTCCTTGGCGGAGGCATTTCCATGATCGCCTTGATCTTCGACGGGTCTATCTCGATGCCTCGGTGTCGGACGATGAATCCCAGGAACTTGCCTAAGGAAATTCCGAACGCGCATTTGAGAGGGTTCATCTTCAAGTTGTATTTCCGAAGGCGTTGAAATACGGTCTTCAGATGCTCTAAATGTTCCTCGTATGATTTGCTTTTAACCACGAGGTCGTCGATATAGCATTCGACGATTTCATGTATGAGGTCGTCGAAAATCTTCGTCATGGCCCTCTGATAGGTGGCACCAGCATTCTTTAGTCCGAAGAGCATCACCTTGTAGCAGAATATACCCAAAGAGGTCCGGAAGGCGGTATGCTTCTTGTCCTTCGGATGCATCTTTATCTGATTGTATCCTGACGAGCCGTCCATGAAGGAGAAAACTTCATGAGTGGATGCATTGTCTATCATCAGCTCGGTGACCGGTACTGGGAAGTCGTTCTTCGGGCAGGTTTTATTGAGATCTCGAAAGTCCACACATATGCGCACCGCCCCGTTCTTCTTCATCACTGGGACGATGTTGGCGATCCAGTCAGGATACTGAACCTCTTGGATGAAGCCAGAGTCGATTAGCTTCTTGACCTTGGCGTTGATGCTCATCTCAAGCTCGAGTCGCGTTCTTCTTGGTGCTTGTTTGATTGGCTTGACGTCCGGGGATATTGCCAATTTGTGGACAGCAATCTCTGGATCGAGTCCCGGCATCTCGGAATAGTTCCATGCGAAGCAATCTTTATGCTGCATGAGCACGTCTTTTAGCGTGGCCACCCTTTTTTCAGACAACAGCTCACTGACGAACGTCGGCCGCGAGTCACTTTCCGTCCCTAAATCAATTTTCTTGAGGTTATCTGCAGTAGTATGTATTCCATCTTCCAGCTCTTTTGGTGCCGGTGGAAATTCTGAGATTACCTCATCATCATTGTTTTCGAAGCACCGGGAGAGGTCATCCATATTCTCGGGCTCTTCTTTTGACAACTTTATCATATGACAAGTACGAGATCGCTTCCAAGACCGATGTTGATCCGGTTCTACTCTCATGGCTTTGGGTTCATGCTTCTGCGGCGGGGTTACCCTCCAGCTGCTGGATAGAGCGAACCTGCCTTGCTGATACTGGTCTTCTACCCAGTCTTTAAATGTGAAGCAGTCTTCGAAAGGATGTCCTATTGCCCTGTGATAGGAGCAATAGTCCGGGTGAGAGACTTCGCGCGCTTGCTCGGGGTGCTTGGACTCCGGGGGTGTCATCATCTGATGTTTTATGACAAGATCGAATATTTTCCTTGTCTTGTCTTGAGGAAAAGAATACGCTCGACCCATATTTTTTATAAGAGACGAATCCGGACTGCTCAATTCCTGAGCGCATGGCTTCTTAGATCCGCTTTGTCACTGTCGAACGCCTTTCCCGTTCTTTGGTTTGTTTCTGCCTCTGCGTCGAGCCTTTTGTACAACGGGTTGACAAGGAGGAGCATTTTCATTTTTCACAGCCTGTTGAAGGAGGCGTTGCGTCCTGGCTTTCTCGTAGATGGCTATTTCGCGGTTATGATCGTCTCGAACTTTTTGACCTGCTTCTCTTATAAGCTTGTCCATTTGTTCTTCGAACGACGGACTGGGCATTTTCACGGCGGGAGCTCTTTCTGGTTCAGGGTTAGCATCTTTCCACAGAGCATCTCCTTCTCCATCAAAGTCATGTATGACGTAGCAGTCGTGGAACAGGTCCCGTTTCTTGGATCGAACATATCCAAGCCCGGTCGTTTCCATTCTCCCGTTGGGCAACTTTCGTTGAGTTCCGGGAACGTTCCAGATCCTGTTATAGAACCGTGCTTGTCGCGCAGTTTGCTTAAGGGGTACACCTTGGCGTCTCAAGAGTCTCTTTAGTCCGTTCGTGTAATATCTGAGCAAACAGATAGGCTGGAGCCTGTCAAGTGTAGAATCCGTGCCATGCCAGATTTCTTTCTCCACTTTGGTTTTCCCGGATCGGTAGAATATGATCGCCTTTTCACCTTTTCGCCTGGGAGGGACGTAGAATGTCTGCAGTTCTTCCACACTGTAGATATCAAGCGCGTCTAGCTTTTTATGATGCTTTCGCGGAACCATGGCAACTTGCAAACTTTGATCTTCATCAGTGAAGGTTTGTATTGATGGCCGAGCAGAGAATACGACATTGACCTCATCTTTCGAGTCGCTGCCGAAGATCAACATAGGAGCGGACGGTCCCGGCTTGTTGCACTGGGGCGGACCTGAATAAACTATTTCTTCTTCCTCCTCGGTATCACTCCCGAAGACCGGAATAGTGGTGATAGCTTTGTTCTTATCCTCCGGTTTGCGACATCTTTCTGTGTTCTCGAAATCCTCCAGGAAGTATTTTGCATCTTCGTACTTTTGGACTTCATTCATGGAGAACGGGTTTAGTTCCCCTGTCACAGTATACTCGAGACCATCTTTGAAATACTTCATACACTGATGTTGTGTAGAAGGGATGATGTTGTACTCGTGTAACCAGGGCCGGCCGAGCAAAGCATTGTAGCAGGTCTTAGCGTCAATGACGTGAAACTTAATGTCCGTGAAAAGTAGCTCAAAGCGTAGTGTCAATATTACAGACCCAAGCGTCCGTGATGACTGAAAGTCAAATCCGGATATGGTGATTTTATCGCGAGCGAGGTGTTGAACGCTCATGCATATTTCCTTTAGCACCCTTACGTTAAGTAGATTGACGGAGGACCTATTGTCGACCAGGATTTTACCTATCTTGATGTCATGACAGTATCCGGAGACATATAGGGGACGGTTGTGTTCGCATGTCCCATGGAGGAAATCTTCATCGCCGAAGGTGATATCGGCTGTGTGCACTTCTTCCAGCTCGTCCTTCATCTTTTCTTCGGCGAGAAAAGCTTGGAATTGTTCTGGCTCTTGTAGTGCCTTGATCAATGAATCTCTTGCTTTTTTGGATAACAGAAGGACGTCGAGAATGCTTAACTGTGAAGGTAGCTTTCTCAAGTGTGCCAGAATGTTGTAGTCCACCTTAATTTTCTTTGGCGGGTCCTTGGCTGTCAGCTTTTCGACGGCTTGGTCATCAAGGATGATATCCTCAGGGACTTTTTATTTTCCCTTATCTTTTCTATTTGACCCACTGTTCGAGGGCCCAAGATTCTTTTCGGGCAGCGTACGATTGCGCAACTGAATATTTTCACAAGTCTTCGGTTCTTCCTCTTTTCCCAAGGTGGACTCTTTAAAGAGAGGGCCAAGAGTCATTTTTTCGTTAGAGTCGCTCCTGAAAGTAAGAACCTGCAATCCCCCGGCGTTGACCATGCGACAGCTGCCAGTAGTTCTTTTACGCTCCTCGGTCGTACTTTTTTGCTCCCGACTAGTTTTGCGTTTCATTCGCTTGAAATGTTGCCGGTGAGCAACATATCCCTGCCACCATCTTTTAAAAGCGTTACACTCTTTAGTGGGGTGCGCAATCTTTCAATGATATAAGTAGTAGTTAGGATGCATTTCCGCTTCACCAAGAATGTTTCCTTCGGAGGGTGGTAGCTTCATTCCCATTGATATGGCTTTAGCGAACCTTTTCCTCATCTTGAACCAGTTTTTATTTGCGACGGATGTACTTTGATCTGGCGGGAGTGTCTTAACTCTTTCGTTCAGTCGCTGGCGTTTGGCCTTTTCAAATATGACCATCTCGCGCTCTCGATCAGCTTTGCTTTTAAGAAGAGCTCCGTTCAGGAATGCATCAATTGTTTCGTCTGATGGCCCTAGAAGTTCCGGTTCAGGATTTGACCCCAGTTTCTTTGTGTAAGGAGCTTCTTCATCGTCTATCGACGAGTGAGAGATCACATGGCAGCTTGCTACATAACCTTCAGATTCATCCGACGAGTCTCCTTCGTTTTCCTCATCTCTGCTCTCAAGGACGTGGCTGAGAAATTCTTGGAGTGTGATTGGAGTCCGCGCTTTTTGATTATATTCTTCCAACGCATCAATATGTTTTTGCAGGTCTGTGCGCTCGTCACCAAGCTTTACGGGCTTTTTGGTCTTCTTCTTCTTCTTCGAAGACTTTGATGGCTGGGTATGAGTGCTTTGGCTATCACCACCAATTTTTGGAGTTGGGCACGGCTTCAGCATCCCCTCGATGATCTCAGGTTCCAGTGGATTCTTCCACTTAATTGCCAGACATGTATGGAGATCCTTCAGCATTCTTTTAGTTTTGGCTGAAAGAGCGACCTCCCATAGAGCTTCTTCTACGAAAGAACACGATGCCCCCGGTGTATCCGTCTTCTTGAGAGCGTGCGGCTGAGGCGGGTTTACCTTCCAATTCTCGGATAATACGAATTTGCCCTGTTGGTACTGATCTTCTATCCAGCTTTTGAAGATGTAACAATTTTTGATCGGATGGCCCAAAATTCGGTGATAAGGGCAATAGTTAGGATTGCTAATGTCGCCTGGTTGCGCTGGACGTCTTGGCTCCGGCAGAGTGATGAGCCGGTTGCGCTGGACGTCTTGGCTCCGGCAGAGTGATGAGCCGGTTGCGCAGTGCAAGCTCGAATAACCTCTTTGTCTTGTCTCGAGGGAACGAGTAAGGGCGTCTCATTTTATCTCTAAGAGAACTAGTTCTATCATTTTGGCGATCAACTGGTCTTAGACCACTGGGCTACTGTTAAGCATTGGTGACGACGATCGCTTTCCCCTTTCCCTTCCCATTTCGAGGCTCCGGCTTTGGAGGGGGCGGTCTATGACCCATTTGGTCCATTTGGGCCAGTTTGTCGATCAAGGCCTGGAACGTGGTCGGTTTGAAGAACATCATGAATTGGGAAATAGTAGCCTGAGGGTCCAGAGTGCCCACAAACATGCCCACTACCGGTGCTTCTTCGATGCGCTGTTCGCATTTCGACTACAGATTCTGCCATCGTATTGCGTATTGAACCCAAGTTTCGCCTGGCTTCATCCTGGCGTTAATTAATGCGGTAATCGGGGTATGCTCGCTAACACTCATGAATCGCTGGGTGAATAATAGCTCCATTTCTGCGAAAGTCTTGACGGAGTTGTCTGGAAGTTCAGAATACCACTCGAATGCCGTCTTCGACAAGCTGCCGACGAATTGGCGAAGTAGCAATTTATCATCACCTCCGGTGTTGCCACATAGAGCCCTGAACTGGGCGACATGCTGGTGGGGATTGCCCGTCCCCTTGTATACATGAAATTTAGGGATCGTATATCCCGGCGGGTACTTTATTTGGTCATACCAGCCTGGATATGGTCATCCAGTTTTAACAACTTGGCCGGCCGCTTCATTTACCTGGTGAGCTCGTATTTGTTGAGCAATGTATTCATCCAAAGCGGTCTTAGAAATGGTTTCCTCTTTGGCTGCTGAAAAAGCCGGAGGGGGGTTTGATGTCTCCCCTTGTTCCCCTCCGAAAGACGGCGCGACACTGCGTCTCGCCTGAGGTTCGGGGCAGATGCTAATTGGTGCTATCCGTCCACCTCTCCGAAGATGCCAAGTTGATTTATGGCACCATGTATCGAAGGTTTAGACGGATGCGTCCGATGTAGCAGACTTCGTCAGATTCCCCCTCGTTTGAGGGGTTTTTGATTGTGGGGACGCTCTTCCCTGCAGGCGCAAGCCCCTGCAGTTAATTACGCTACCGCATTGCGGTAACAACTTTCTCCTTCTCCAGATGGTCACTTCGTGTCGTGGGTGTTTGTTTTGTATTTTGTTGCCCGTGGATTGTTTACGGAGACTGAGTTATGTTGTCGCCCGTAGGGCGTGGACTAGTCCAAATCCGTATTATCTTAGATTTGGGTTTGGGGGGTTTGGTTTGAGGATACGTCAGCCATACGTGAGGCTAAGATCAACTCAAACGTTTGTTAAGGATACGTTAGTCTCACTTTAAGACTAAGATCAACTTAACGGGATCGTTTAGATCCGACAAAAGAGCGTTTGGACTCTAACGTTCCAGTTTAGGGACATAGTGGTCCATCGTATGTATGGCCGTCGGGACCCGTCACCTCTCTGACGACGTTGAAGGATTACAACGACGGATGTCAGAGGAGTTCAGAGATGTACCCTTGAGCCAGAGTTAATTGGGGGGATTCGTAGTCCACTCTGTTTGAAGGTTTAAGGATACGTTAGCCATCTTTGAGGCTAAGATCAACTTAAACGGGACCGTTTAGATCCGACAAAAGAGCATACGGGGCTCTATTGTTCTAGTTTAAAGACGTTGCGGTCCATGGGTAGTTTAAGGACATTGCGGTCCATGGGTAGTTTAAGGACATCGCGGTCCATTGTTAGTTTTAAGACATCTCGGTCAAGGTTAAGGACGTCGTAGTCCATGGGTTTAAGGACCCCACAGTCCATTGTTAGTTTTAAGACATCTCGGTCAAGGTTAAGGACGTCGTAGTCCATGGGTTTAAGGACCCCACAGTCCACTGTGCTCTGGATGCTTCACACGGGTTCACTGCCGTGCTTGGCGAGGACCAGGCTCCGCTCTGGACGTTTTCCACGGGGTCAAAGAGTGACATTATCCGCGTTCCACGTAACCAGGAATTTGCATTAGACATGAGTTTAAGGACCCCACAGTCCATATCAATGTGTGGTCGTCGGGACCCGTCACCTCTTTGAAGACATTGAGGGATTACAATGCCAAGTATCAAAGGAGTGAAGAGATGTACCCTAGAACCGGAGTGGATTAAATAGTCCTTGGCCCAATTTGGGGTCAAGACGAATTAATTATGTTATGAGTCCATTGGACCAGTTAATCACCAATTGAGGACTTATGGCCATCTTGGGCTAAGTCCAATCAGGAGAGGCTTTGCCTCTATCCATTTAGGCCAATTGGGCCAAAGTCTAGTGTTAAACACTACAGAGCAGTCAGTGTTGAACACTGGGAATGAGGTTGACAAGTTAGTGTTTAACACTAAGAGATAATTGGTGTTAAACACCAGCAACAAGGCTTTTCGAATTAGTGTTAAACACTAAAAACAGATCAGTGTTGAACACTGCAAATGAAGATCTCAGATTAGTGTTTAAATGCTAAGGTAATCAGTGTTGAACACTGCAGATAAAGCTTTTCAATTAGTGTTGAACACTAAAGCCTAACAGTATTTTAACACTGAGTTCGAGAGTTTCAATTTAGTGTTAAACACTAAGACAAGAGGGGTCACGTGGCAGCACGTGAGAGCGCCCTCCCTTCATTTATTCTGAGATTATCTTGTCTTTCAGGGCATCACGTGCCATCACGTGATGGGCATTCAAATGCCTATGTATTAGAGCTTCTGCCGAGGGTCACGTGGGTCACGCGGGGTGCTGCCTTAAAGGGACTTTCTGTAGATCTCTTGGGGGGGGGGGTCACGTGATGACACGTGACCCTGCCTCTATATATTTTTGTTTAGAGTCTTTGTTAATCTTTTTTCAGGAATTAAATTCCTCGAACTGTAAATTTCAGAGGAATTAAATTCCTACTTCCTTTCGAAGACTTTGTATTCTGGAATAGAGTTTAACTCTGAATTTTCTGTAGGAATTAAATTCCTCATATATGTGAAGGGCTGAATAGGGTTAAACCCTAATAAAAGTTTTTAAGGAATTGAATTCCCATTCCCTGTTAAATGATGATTAAGGGAATTAAATTCCCGTTGTTTCAACAGAACTAAGTTCTTTAATTAGGGTTAAACCCTGTTTTCTTTTTTTGTTCTGAAGGAATTAAATTCCCATGATATAGGGTCAAGCCCTACTTTTATTTTAAAGGAATTAAATTTCTATAGTTCTGTGAGAATTAAATTCTCGTGCTTGCATTCCCTCTCTATGTTTTGGATCTGCATGGCAGGATCTCAACCCATTGAGAATTAAATTCTCAACCTTAAGGGGAGATGTGCACTTTGCAGATCCTCTATCAAAGAGAGAAGAAATATGTTCTTCTGTTTTTACATTATCAGAGTTAAACTCTGTTGAGAATTAAATTCTCTTTCTTTCAAAAGGCCTTCCCTTTCTTACCTAGGGTTTTTGCAGAAGATCCAAGTTCTCCAAGTATCGAAGCTCTCTTTCTTTTCTTTTTTCTTCTCTGCGTATCTATATCTTCTCTGTGTCTCTTGGCTCCTATTTATAGGAGAAGCAGCCGAATCAATCAGTTTTTGACGAATCTTCATTAAGAGATTTGATTTGCATCCATCATTCGTTTTGGACCTTTGGATTATTAGGTGAATTTTATTCACCATTGGATTTTAAATCCAGAGATTCTCCTTTGTTATTTTGGTTAGATTTAAAGGGGAAATCTTTCCAAACCCGAGATTTTCCCATAGATAGATGATATTTCATCACCTCTGAATCTTTAATTTGATTGGTTCCAGATAGTTGCTTTCCTTTGGAAAGATTTGAATTTCTCTCAGAATTTAATTCTGTTTGACAAAATGGGCTTTGAGAGCCGGTCACGTGTGACCACGTGACCCATGGTCACGTGTGGGCACGTGACCCCCTTTGGAATGAGCCTTTTCCTTTCTTTTGCGCTCTGTCTTCTGATCGTTGCTTAAACGTCACGTGCCACCACGTGACTCCCGGTCACGTGTGAGCACGTGACCCTTGTTTGAACTCTTTTTCCTTGGTTCAACTGGAGAACGAGTCTGCTGTCTTGAACGTCACGTGGCAACACGTGACCCTGGTCACGTAGAAGCACGTGACCTCTTCTGAAGCCTTTTCCTTGACTTGATCAGGGAACTGGTGTGCCTTTTGACTCTTGCATTTAAATGTCACGTGTCGCCACGTGACCTGGGTCACGTGGGAGCACGTGACTCTTTCTGAAGCCCCCTTTTCTTCAACGTAGTCAGGAAACTGAACTTGCCTTGATGATGTTTTTAGGTGTCACGTGCCAACACGTGACCGCTAGTCACGTGTAAGCACGTGACCCTCTTCTGAAGCTTTTCCCAGAAGCTTTCCTGATTTTAAATCAGGAAACAAATGCCCCCACAGCGTTGTTCTCACGTGTCTGCACGTGAGTGCAACGCTGTCACCTCTTGTGACCGTTGGATTCCTCTAGGGATCTGGGGAGACGAAACGTTTTCATTGTCTTCTATAAATACCTCTGTCTCTTCATAGGAGCCTTCACTTTGTTCATCTTCTTCTTCTGAGAACTTCTTCTTTGAGAATTTAATTCTCGCTTTCAGAGCTTAGTTCTCTGTCTTGAAACAATCTTCAGAGTTTAACTCTGTTCGAAAGGAATCCTTTTTCCTCAGGTAATGTTCTTGGACAACGATGGACCTTCACATTTCTCTGGATTTTAAATCCAAAACAAGGGTTTTTACCCTTTTTTCTTCATATTTTCCATAAGAACATGAAACCGCTTAACCTTCAAACTGTAGGTCTTTTAGGGTTTAGACGATCCTTGGGGAGATGGCGTTTCAGATCCATGGCATTTAATTCCATCCAAAAAATGTTTCTGGGAATTTAATTCCCTTTTCTTAATAAGGAATTTAATTCCAACGAAGAACTCGATTTCTTCACACAGAGGCTTCCTGGGGTCTCTTGGCCCGAGGTTGTTCTTCCTGCAATTAATGCAATGGGGGCTTTGTAATGAATCTCATGACTTTTATTTTAGGTACCATGGATGCCCATCTGTACAGTCTTGACGAGATCATTTCCTATGGGAATATTCGTGCGCTGGGCCGCAGTCAGAACCAGGAGTTCACTGATGCTCAGTGTGCCGAGATCATGAGCCGCTTCGACGAGTACAACTATAGGCTACTCCCCCGTCGCTCTTCTCTTCTGAGGCTAATCGTGCTGGCGATCCGGGAGGCACTTCCTCTCTTTTGCGCCGGCATACCGCTCGGGGCCTTGGACACTGCCGAGGATAAGGTGCATTCGGTGTACCTTATGGGCTTGATCTCAAAGAGAAGGCGGGATAATCTCATCGATCTCCTTCATCAGATTTTTCAGCAATCAGCCATATTGGGCGCCTACCGGAGGGTAGAGGACATCCGCGGGGACCCCGATGCTTGTGACCGTGAGAGAAAGCATACTCGGGAGGTTCGAAATGCTTGGAAGATCTTGAATAAAGTTAATTTCGAGTTTCTCAACCCATGCCCCGCGTCTGAAGCCTTACCATTGTAAAAGTTTTTCTTTTTATTTTGTATCGCCTTCTTGAAGTCTGGATGATAAATTTTGTTGTGTCCTTGTATGTTTGCACGCTTTTTCTCTGAGATTTTATTATTTTGCTACTATTGTTGTTTGTGCTTTTTAACATGCAGGGTATCACTCCATATTTTCCTTTTAACTGAACATCAGGTTTAGGCCTCACGTGTTCTACACGTGGGATCCCTTGATGTGGCTGTTCACAAGATTTTCCTCATGCCATATTTTCAGTGCACAATGTTAGGTGCAGAAAAAGGGCCTTGGAAATAGTTCCATCTCCTTGATTTTCGGTGCCTTTCCTTTTTTAGGCCTTGGAAATAATTTCACCATGCAAGGTCTTCCGCGCACAGCACTTAATGCACTTCATTATATATGAGGCTGTAGCCTTCTTTTCCTTTCACAGAGAGATTCATATCATATATATATTTTTTTTCCTTGAGGGAGAAACGAGTGCCATGGCTTGTAATCGCCCTCATGCTCGTCGACAGCCGTGGGAAGTTCCTCTTGAGGAGATGATCCCCCGCTTTGCTGCTCGGTTGGTGGATCCCCTCCTTTCTGACAACGAATGTGACTCGGCCATGCACGAGCTCTCGATCCGTAGAGGGTCTCCCCTCCCGATGGGTTCCCTCTGGCTCCAGATGATTCTCGCGGCCGTGCTTGCCGACATCCCTTCTCACCCAGCAGAGATGACCCTGGCGATGCTTGATGCGGCGGAAGAGAAGCTCGAGGGCTTTCATGAAGCGTGCCTGATTACTCAGGCCTTGAAAGATTGCTCGATTCATCTGCTGGGCCAGATCAAGGCCCGGCGAGCTATTATGTTTGCTTTCGCAGACGAACACGGCGCCAATCGATAGGGAGCGACTCCTCGTGAGAACCGTCGCTTTGATGTGCTGGAGAAAGCAGAGAGAGAGATGGAGAATTTTGTCCTTTGCTTCGTTAACCCCTGTGCCGTTGATCCCATGTTTGGTGACCTTTTTCGTTAGCGTAGACCATTTTTTTTTAATTAGTCTCTCCTTTTTACGCTTTATGCAGAACTTCGACGTAGGCTTGGTATTAGTATGTATGTTTCCGCTTGCATAAATAAACTTTGGATTCTTCTCGTGAGAACTTTCTTTAATTGCAAATGCTATCATCACTTTCCTGCACATCAGACCCCTTCTTTTTTTTGGCATTATGAATGTTCATGCAATTGCAAATGCTGTTACTATATATTTTTTTTGAATACTCATATGATTGCGAGCGCATGCTTGAAATATGTCGGAAATCCTTCTTGTTGCCTTTCACGTCAGGTGACATGAGCGCGTTTTAGATCGACTATTCCCGTCGGCTGGAAGCCCATTTATACGGTCTTGTAAATGTCATGTTTGCAAGGCCGCGGTCACGAAAGCGAGCTTATGTGGCCACGTAGCGAGCATATCGTTATGCGAGAAAAAGGCTCGGCCATAAATTTTCGGAGAGGGAGCTAGCTTCCAAGGCGCTGAGCGAGTTTCGCGCTACCCTTATTACCAGGGCCAACCAAGTGTATGAACTCTGGCGGGTGCTTCAGGAATCCATCAAAGAGGTGGTGGCTCTCGACAAAGCTGCCACGTTCACTCGTGAGAGGGTCGAGGCTCATAAGGCCACTGAGAAAGAGCTTGAAGCCCGGCTCGTTCCGTATCAGGCTCAGCAAGCTCAAGCGGAGGCTCGTCTTCTGGAGATTTTGCGTCATGAAGCCGTGGCTCAGCAAAAGCAGGATGAGCTGACCAAGCTGCTGAATCGCCCGCCGGCTTGAGACATTTGTATCTTTTCCTTCCTTTTTGTACATATTCACGGATGAGAGTATTTTCTTTTTGTTTCTTTCATAAATTGTACTTTGTACTCATTTTGGATTATGAATAAAAGATACATTTTTCTTCTAAATGGTGTGTCTCCTTTTCATTGAATGTATTCTGTAGATATTCTATCTTGATCTCCTTGCAGGACAGCAGTGGCTCGGGACTCAGGGTTAAGATCTGCTCCCTAAGACTTTTGCTTTTTATGAACCACGAGGGTCTTATAAGGAGTTTTTCTCCCTACAGGTCGAGAGGATCCCATAGGTGCGAGTTCTTCTTAAAGATCGTGAGGATCCTTAAGCGGGTTTTCCCTTGAGATTCGTAAGGATCTCACAAGAGAGTTTTTCTTTCTTACAGGTCGTGAGGACCTGCAAGTGTCGGATGTGATCATCCTTATCCGTGTTTCACGGAGTCAGGGGTCTCTCAAGGTATCGTAGTTTAAAGACATCACGGTCAAGGTTAAGGACCTCATAGTCCGTGGATTTAAGGACTCCACAGTCCGATGTTAGTTTTAAGACATCACGGTCAAGGTTAAGGACTTCATAGTCCATGGATTTAGGGACTCCACAGTCCGGTGTTTGGTTGCAGGGACCCGTCACCTCTTTGAAGACGTTGAGGAATTACAACGCCAGGTATCAAAGGAGTGAAGAGATGTACCCTTAAACCAAGGCAGAATCCGTAGGGAATCGGGGTGGTTGATCGTTAGTTTTAAGACATCACGGTCGAGGTTAAGGACGTCATAGTCCGTGGATTTTAAGGACTCCACAGTCCGGTATTTGCTCTGGATGCTTTACACGGGTTCACTGCCGTGCTCGGTGAGGACCAGGCTCCGCTCTGGACGTTTTCCACGGGGTCAAAGAGTGACATCATCCGCGTTCCACGTAACCAGGAATTTTGCACTAGATGCTTCACACGGGTTCACTGCCGCGTTAGGCGAGGACTAGGCTCCGCTCTGGATGCTTCGCACGGGTTCACTACCATGCTCTGCGAGGACCAGGGTCCGCTCTGGACGTTTTCCACGGGGTCAAAGAGTGACATTATCCGCGTTCCACGTAACCAGGAATTTTGCACTAGATGCTTCACACGTGTTCACTGCCGCATTAGGCGAGGACTAGGCTCCGCTCTGGATGCTTCGCACGGGTTCACTGCCATGCTCTGCGAGGACCAGGATCCGCTCTGGACGTTTTCCACGGGGTCAAAGAGTGACGTTATCCGCGTTCCACGTGACCAGGAATTTTGCACTAGATGCTTCACACGGGTTCACTGCCGCGTTAGGCGAGGACTAGGCTCCGCTCTGGATGCTTTGCACGGGTTCACTGCCATGCTCTGCGAGGACCAGGATCCGCTCTGGACGTTTTCCACGGGGTCAAAGAGTGACATTATCCCCGTTCCACGTGACCAGGAATTTTGCACTAGATGCTTCACACGGGTTCACTGCCGCGTTAGGCGAGGACTAGGCTCCGCTCTGGATGCTTTGCACGGGTTCACTGCCATGCTCTGCGAGGACCAGGATCCGCTCTGGACGTTTTCCACGGGGTCAAAGAGTGACATTATCCGCGTTCCACGTGACCAGGAATTTTGCACTAGATGCTTCACACGGGTTCACTGCCGCGTTAGGCGAGGACTAGGCTCCGCTCTGGATGCTTTGCACGGGTTCACTGCCATGCTCTGCGAGGACCAGGATCCGCTCTGGACGTTTTCCACGGGGTCAAAGAGTGACATTATCCGCGTTCCACGTGACCAGGAATTTTGCACTAGATGCTTCACACGGGTTCACTGTCGCGTTAGGCGAGGACTAGGCTCCGCTCTGGATGCTTTGCACGGGTTCACTGTCATGCTCTGCGAGGACCAGGATCCGCTCTGGACGTTTTCTACGGGGTCAAAGAGTGACATTATCCGCGTTCCACGTGACCAGGAATTTTGCACTAGATGCTTCACACGGGTTCACTGCCGCGTTAGGCGAGGACTAGGCTCCGCTCTGGATGCTTTGCACGGGTTCACTGCCATGCTCTGCGAGGACCAGGATCCGCTCTGGACGTTTTCCACGGGGTCAAAGAGTGACATTATCCGCGTTCCACGTGACCTGGAATTTTGCACTAGATGCTTCACACGGGTTCACTGCCGCGTTAGGCGAGGACTAGGCTCCGCTCTGGATGCTTCGCACGGGTTCACTGCCATGCTCTGCGAGGACCAGGATCCGCTCTGGACGTTTTCCACGGGGTCAAAGAGTGACATTATCCGCGTTCCACGTAACCAGGAATTTTGCACTAGATGCTTCACACGGGTTCACTGCCGCGTTAGGCGAGGACTAGGCTCCGCTCTGGATGCTTTGCACGGGTTCACTGCCATGCTCTGCAAGGACCAGGATCCGCTCTGGACGTTTTCCACGGGGTCAAAGAGTGACATTATCCGCGTTCCACGTAACCAGGAATTTTGCACTAGATGCTTCACACGGGTTCACTGCCGCGTTAGGCGAGGACTAGGCTCCGCTCTGGATGCTTCGCACGGGTTCACTGCCATGCTCTGCGAGGACCAGGATCCGCTCTGGACGTTTTCCACGGGGTCAAAGAGTGACATTATCCGCGTTCCACGTAACCAGGAATTTTGCACTAGATGCTTCACACGGGTTCACTGCCGCGTTAGGCGAGGACTAGGCTCCGCTCTGGATGCTTCGCACGGGTTCACTGCCATGCTCTGCGAGGACCAGGATCCGCTCTGGACGTTTTCCACGGGGTCAAAGAGTGACATTATCCGCGTTCCACGTAACCAGGAATTTTGCACTAGATGCTTCACACGGGTTCACTGCCGCGTTAGGCGAGGACTAGGCTCCGCTCTGGATGCTTCGCACGGGTTCACTGCCATGCTCTGCGAGGACCAGGATCCGCTCTGGACGTTTTCCACGGGGTCAAAGAGTGACATTATCCGCGTTCCACGTAACCAGGAATTTTATCGATTGTATCCGCATTTCACGGAATGGAGGTTTGACTGTTGGCGATGTGTGTACCACTGAGCCATGGAACTGGGAGTTGCCGCTGTTCCGCTTAGCTTGAAGTTGTGTCTGCTGCGTCGAGATGATCTCCAGGTTATTTGTGAACCGTCGAGATTTGGCTTCCTCTCTTGATGAAACCTTGGGGAGGAGTACGACTCCTTCTTTGTTTGCGCCCCTGGATTGTATACAGGGATTGATGTAGTATCACCTGTAGGGCAAAAAGGTTTCATTTTTCCATCATTTTTTTTATTCTTTCCGCGATGCTCTATCATTTCAGCTTTTTATATCGTGAAGGTCGCGATTGCCCAATCATTTCGGCTATTTTTCGCGGTGCCCAATCATTTCGGCTATTTGTTTTATTTTTACTCGCTGCTTTTTATTGCGAGTTGCCCCATCATTTCGGCTATTTTTCATGCATACATTTTTACTTGCTGCTTTTTATTGCAAGTTGCCCCATCATTTCGGCTATTTCGTAGGCATGTGTGGCCTGCTAGCTTTTTTTTTTTTTGTTTTTTTTTTGCCGCAAGCTCGGATTTTGGACACCGATTTCGGCATCAGCATCGCTGCAACTGGGATGTTGCCAGGAGCGAATCATCATTTGCCATGAAAGAACTCGGGATTTGATACCGGTTTAGGCATCAGCATCGCTGCAACTGGAATATTGCCAGGAGCGAATCATCATTTGCCTCTGTCGATGTTGAACAAAAGTGGCTTAGCAAACAGGGTTAAGGTCCTGTCGACTAAGGCTTTTGACTTCATGAGCCGTAAGGGTCTCACAAAGGTATTTCTCCCTACAAGTCGTGAGGATCTTGCAGGTGTATTTTCTCCTTAGGGATCGTGAGGATTCCTAAGTGTATGTTCCTCTGTAAGTCGTAAGGATCTTACAGGAGGGTTTTCTCCTTATGGGTCGAGGGGACCTACAAGGGTTGGACTTTGCTGGGGAAATGTTTATTCGCGCCCGTGGATTGTATACAAGGGTCAGTATTGAGCCTCTTGTAGGGCAATATCGGAGGTTGTGGAGGATTTGCTTAAGAACAGGTTCAGGTTTCTGTAACTTAAGACTTTCAAATCTCATGAGCCGTGAGGGTCCCATAAGAGAATTCTCCTTACGAGTCGTGAGGATCTCGTAAGTGTATTTTCTCCTTAGGAATCGTGAGGATCCCTAAGTGTGTTGCTCCTTTGTGAGTCGTAAGGATCTCACGCAGGTGGTTCCTCCTTACAAGGTCGAGAGGACTCTGTAAGTGTCCTTTAACGAGGTTGCGCCCTTTCGGGTTTTCACAAACACTCGCCGGTAGTCCTGCTGTTTTTACTCACGGAGCCCTTTTCGGGTTTTCATCCGTGCCCATTTTGCTTATAGACATACCGTTTTTTTTTTATTCTTTTTTTTTTTTTACTTTTCTTTTTTACAAGGTCGCGCCCTTTTGGGTTTTCACGAACACTTGCCGGCAGCCCTGCTGTTTTTACTCACGGAGCCCTTTCGGGTTTTCATCCGTGCCCACTTTGCTTATGGACATACCGTTTTTTTTTATTTTTTTATTTTTTTATTTTTATTATTTTTTTTTTATCCATCTCGTCAACCTAAGGACGTTGCGGTAGTAGTTTAGGGACGTTTCGGTCCGTCGATAGTTTAAGGACGTTTCGGTCCGCCGTTAGTTTAAGGACGTTTCGGTCCGTCGATAGTTTAAGGACGTTTCGGTCCGCCGTTAGTTTAAGGACGTTTCGGTCCGCCGTTAGTTTAAGGACGTTTCGGTCCGCTGTTAGTTTAAGGACGTTTCGGTCCGTCGTTATAGGAAGGCCGGCTGCTGCTTGTAAAGTCTGAGCTTAGAAAGATAGTGAGCGGACATAGTCGTCGTCATCTGTCATTGACTTAGGCTGTGGCTTATTAAGCGTAGTATTTCTTTAAGAAGCGGCCGTTTATTGGCCTGAAAGGCCTTTCACCGTGCATGTCCATGAGTAGGTATGCTCCACCCTGGTAGACCTTGTCTATGATGTACGGGCCTTCATAGTTTGGCTCAAATTTTCCTCGCTTGGCACGATTGGGGATCATAGGTCTTTTGACCACTAGTACGAGTTCGCCTTGGCGGAATGTCCTCGGCCTGGTCAATCTTTCGTACGAGCGCGTCATCTTTGCTTTGTAGGCTTCTAGATGTTGTTGCGCTATGAGCCGGGTTTCATCGAGGGCATCAAGCTCCTCAAGCCGAAGGTGAGCATTTTCTTCGTTCGTCAGCTCGTGGTGGACTGCTACTCGCAGAGAGGGTAACTCTATCTCGAGGGGGAGCACTGCTTCAGTCCCAAATACCAACGCGTACGGCGTTGTGTTCGTGGCCGTCTTGAATGCGGTTCGATAAGCCCAAAGGGCTTCTTGCAGCCTTTCGTGCCAATCTCTCTTATTCCTGGAAACGGTCTTTTTTATGATCTTCGTCAAGGTCTTATTGAAGGCCTCGGCTAGACCGTTAGCTCGTGGATTGTAAACCGAAGAACATCTCCAGTCTATATTGTGCTGCTGTGCGAAGCGGCTAATCTTATGGCTTCGGTAGGCCGGCCCGTTATCGGAGATAATCCGCCGTGGAGTCCCGAACCGATAGATGACGTGCGTCTTGAAGAAATGGAGGATATTCTCCGTCTTTACTTCCCTCAGTGGTACTGCTTCTGCCCATTTGGAGAAGTAATCAGTTGTTGCCAAAATAAAACGGTGTCCCCGGGATGATGCTGGCTCAATGGGGCCTACTATGTCAGTCCCCCACATTTCGAATGGCCAACTAGCCACCGTTGGATGCAGTGGATTCGGATGTTGGTGGATGAAGTCTCCATGAATTTGGCATGAGTGGCATTGCTTCGCATACTCGAGGCAGTCCTGGATCATCGTGGGCCAGTAGTAACCCATCCGTTTAATTTTTAACTTCATCTTTGGGCCTGCTTGGTGAGAACCGCAAAGTCCGTCATGAACTTCCTGAATGACTCTTTCTGCTTCGTCAGGTCCTAAGCATCTCAGCCATAGAGAATCAAATGATCTCTTGTATAGAATATCGTTGACAAAAGCGAAAGATAAAGCTCGTTTCATGAGCTGATGTCTTGAGGACGCTTCTTCGGGCATTCGGTGGGACTTAAAGTAGTCTATGAAGACTTCCCTCCAGTCTTCGGCCTTCTCATGGTCTTTTATTTGTAGGGTCGTCTGCTCAGTCGTTCCCTTTTCTTCGCATGATTCCGGAGATATTTCTGCCGGGGCGAGCACTCGACGGCTTTGTACCACGATTCTGACGTCATCGGGGTTCTCGTCAGCCAGTTCTTTAGCAAGTTTAGCCAACGCGTCTGCTTTGCTGTTTTCTGCGCGCGGTATGTTCTCCAAAGTATAGGAGGGAATTTGGGTCAATAGTTGTTGCACCCTTTCGCCGTACTTCACCAATTCCGGCTTGCATGTTTGGTAGTCACCATTTACTTGACTGACGACCAGCTGAGAATCCCCGTATATGAGGAGGTCTTCAATTCCCATGTCGATGGCGATCTCGAGGCCTGCTATCAGGGCTTCGTATTCGGCTTCATTGTTTGTCCTCGGCTCTGTTAAGGAGAAGGCGAAGCGCATTATCCCTCCTTGTGGAGTTGCAAAGATGAGGCCTATCCCTGATTTGATCATTGGGATACCTTGTTTCTGTTTCTTTATGGAGGACGCTCCATCGAAATAGAGTTCCCATCGGGTGCTTCCGCCGCTAATCGCATCAAATGCATGCTCGTCCGGCAAATCACAGTTCAGAGGAGAATCGGCCGGTATCGGGTGCTCGGCGAGGAAGTCGGCAATGGCCTGGCCTTTCACAGCCTTGAGAGGTTGATACGTTATCGAGAACTCCATCAAGAGCAGGGCCCACTTAGCGAGTCGTCCCGTCAATATGGCTTTCGACATCAAATATTTAAGAGGGTCCACCTTCGAGATAAGACGGACTTCATGTGCTAATGCGTAATGTCTAAGCTTTGTTATTGCGAAGATCAATGCCAAGCAGTTCTTTTCAATGGGGGAATAGTTGCTTTCTGCCCCCAGTAGAACTCGACTTAAGTAGTAGAGTGCTCTCTCTTTCCCCTGATCGTTCTCTTGTGCCCATAATGCGCCTAAGGAACCTTCGAGGGCGGTCGTATAAGGAATGAGGGGTTTTCCCTTGACAGGCGCGGCCAACACCGGAGGGTTCTGCAGGTACTTCTTGATCTCGTCTAGTGCACCTTGACATTTGTGATCCCAAACGAATGGAGTTCCCTTTTTCATCAGGTGGCCGTAAGGACGGCATTTACCCGAAAGATTAGCGATAAACCGCCGGATGTATGCGAGCTTCCCTTGGAGAGACCGCAACTGCTTGAGGGTTCTTGGCGGAGGCATTTCCATGATCGCTTTAATCTTTGACGGATCTATTTCAATACCTCGGTGTCGAATGATGAATCCCAGGAATTTGCCCGAGGAGACTCCAAACGCGCATTTGAGGGGATTCATTTTCAAATTATATTGCCGAAGGCGTTGAAATACAGTCTCCAGATGCTTTAAATGATCTTCGTATGACATGCTCTTCACTACAAGGTCATCGATATAGCATTCGACGACGTCGTGTATGAGATCGTTGAAGATCTTTGTCATGGCCCTTTGATAGGTGGCGCCAGCGTTCTTAAGACCAAAGGGCATAACCCTGTAGCAAAATATACCCAAAGGGGTGCGGAAAGCGGTATGCTTCTGGTCTTCGGGATGCATCTTTATCTGATTGTATCCTGACGAACCATCCATAAAGGAGAAAACCTCGTGAGTTGACGTGTTATCTATCATTAGCTCGGTTACCGGTACCGGGAAATCATCCTTTGGACAGGCTTTATTGAGATCCCTGAAATCCACGCATATGCGTACCGTCCCATTCTTCTTCATTACTGGGACGATATTGGCGATCCAGTCGGGGTATTGGACTTCTTGGATAAATCCAGAATCGATCAACTTCTTGACTTCGGTGTTGATGCTCATTTCAAGCTCGAGTCGCATCCTCCTTGGCGCCTGCTTGACTGGCTTGATATCTGGGGATATTGCTAATCTATGCACAGCAATCTCCGGGTCCAATCCTGGCATCTCGGAGTAGTTCCACGCGAAGCAATCTTTATGCCGTAGAAGCACGTTCTTTAACGCAGCCACCTTTTCTTCGGATAACAGCTCGCTGACAAATGTCGGTCGCGGGTCGTCTGCCGATCCCAACTCAATCTTCTTGAGGTTATCTGCAGTAGTATGTATACCATCTTCCAGTTCTTTCGGAGCGGGCGGAAATTCCGAGATCACCTCATCATCGCTGTTCTCAAAGCACCGGTAAAGGTCATCTACGTTCTCGGGCTCTTCTCCTAATATCGTAATCGTATAACAAGTGCGAACCCGCTCCCTGGACTGAGGTGGACCCGGTTCTGCTCTTGCGGCCTTGGGCTCATGCTTTTGCGGTGGCGTCATATTCCAGCCGTCGGATAAAGCGAATCTGCCCCGTCGGTACTGGTCCTCGACCCAGTTCTTGAAGGTGAAGCAGTCTTCGGTAGGATGTCCTATGGCTTGGTGATAAGAGCAATAACTCGGATGAGAGGCCTTGCTAGCTTGCTCAGGATGTCTAGACTCTGGAAGCATGATCATTTGATGTTTTATAGCGAGGTTGAGTAACCTCTCCGTTTTGTCTCGGGGGAAGGAGTACGCTCGACTCATCTTCTTCATGAGGGACAAACCCGAGCCGCTTCTTGATTTATTTCCGTCTCTGCGTCGGGCCTTTCGTACAACGGATTGACGAGGATAAGCGTCTTTGTCTTTTGCAGCACGTTGAGATAGACGTTGCGTCCTGGCCTTCTCGTAGATGGCCATTTCGCGGTTGTGGTCTTCCCGAGCTTCGTGACCCATTTTCCTGATAGGCTTGCCCACTCGCTCTTCAAACGACGGAATCGGCGCTTTAATTGCGGGGTCTAGTTTTGATGGGTGGTTGGCATCTCCTGACAGGGCGTCCTCCTCTTCATCAAAGGTATATATAGTGTAGCTGCTGTGAGTCCGTTCCCGTTTTCCAGCTCTGGCGTATCCAAGCCCGAGTGTTTCCATCTTCCCGTTGGGCAATTTGCGTTGAGTCCCGGGGACATCCCAAATCCTGTTGTAGAACCGCGCCTGCCGAACGGTCAGTTCTAAGGGTACTCCCTGGCGCTTCAATAGCTTCTTTAATCCATTTGTATAGTATCTGGGCAGACGGATGGGTTGGAGCCTGTCAAGTGTAGCATCCGTGCCATGCCAGATCTCTTTTTCTATTTTCGACTCTGAGGATCGGTAGAATAGGATCACCTTCTCGCCCTTTCGCCTAGGAGGGACGTAAAATGTTTGCAGGTCCTGTACATTGTGAGCCTGAAGCGCGTCGAGATCCTTGTAGTGTTCTCGCGGTACCATGGTGATTTGCAAACTATGGTCATCGCCAGGGGGTGCTTGTATTGACAACCGATTGGAGAACACAGCATTAACTTCATCTTCTGAATCACTTCCGAAGACCAACACGGGGGCGGGCGTCCCCAGGTTGTTGCGTCGAGATGGCCCTGCATAAACTATCTCTTCTTCTTCTTCGGTATCGCTCCCGAAAATCGGGATGGTGGCGGCGGTTTTGTTCCCCGGATTGCGACACCTTTCTGTATCCTCGAAATCTGGCAAAAAGTATTTCGCATCTTCGTATTTGCGGACTTCATTCACGGAAAATGGGTTCAGCTCGCCTGTTACGGTATACTCGAAACCGTCCTTAAAGTACTTCATACACTGATGTTGTGTAGAAGGGATGATGTTGTACTTGTGTAGCCAAGGACGACCGAGCAAGGCGTTGTAGCAGGTCTTGGCGTCAATGACATGGAATTTGATGTCTGTGACGAGAAGTCCAAAGCGTAATGTTAGTATCACAGATCCGAGAGTCCGTGACGATTGTGAATCGAAACCGGAGATAGTAATTTTGTCACGAGCGAGGTGTTGCACACTCATGCAGATTTCCTTCAACACCCGAACATTAAGGAGGTTGACGGAGGATCCATTATCCACCAGGATCTTGCCTATCTTGATATCATGGCAGTATCCGGAGACATATAGGGGACGGTTATGGTCGCATGTCCCGAGAAGGAGGTCTTCATCACCGAAAGTGATGTCGGCTGTATGCACTTCCTCCAGTTCATCCTTCATCTTTTCAGTGGCGAGGAAGGCTTGGAATTGCTCAGGTTCTTGTAACGCCTTAATTAGTGAGTCTCGCGCTTCTTTTGATAATAGGAGGGCATCAAGAATGCTAAGCTGAGAAGGCAGCTTCCTTAGGTGCGCGAGGATGTTATAGTCCACTTTACTCTTCCTAGGAGGGTCTTTGGTAGCCAGCTCTTTCGTGACTTGGTCATCTAACGTGATATCTTCAGTGACCTTTTCTTTTCCCTTATCTTTTCTATTTGCGGGTCCAAGATTCTTCTCTGGGAGTGTGCGATTGCGCAGCTGAATGTTCTCGCAGGCTTCCGATTTCTCCTCTTTCCCTAAAGCGGATTCTTTAAAGAGAGGGCCCAGAGCCATTTCTTCATCAGAGTCGCTCCCAAAGGTGAGAACTTGTGACCCCCCGGCGTTAACCATGTAACAGTTGCCAGTAGTTCTGTTTTGCCCATCGACGGTACTTCTTCGCTCTCGACGGATCTCGCGTTTCATGCGCTTAAAATGTTGCCGATGAGCAACATATCCTTGCCACCATATCTTAAAGGCGCCGCACTCCTCCGTGGGGTGTGAGATTTTCCGGTGATATGCGCAATAATCAGGGTGCCTCTCCACCCTATCGTGTATGTTTCCTTCCGAGGGCGGTAGCTTCATCCCCAGTGACATGGCTTTGGCAAACCTTTTTCTCGTCTTGACTATCTTCTTGTTTACTTCGGATGCCTTTCGCTCTGGTAGTTCAACTCTTTCGTTCAGCTGCCCGCATTTGGCTCCTTCAGATGCGGCCATCTCGCGCTCCTGGTCCGCTTTACATTTTAGACGAATCTCGTCCAGAAAAGCGTCGATCATTTCATCTGTTGGCCATGCACGCTCTGGTACAGGCTCTGTCTCCAGCTTTTCAATGCCAGGAGTTTTCCCATCATCGGTAAACGCATGGTAGATTACGTTACAACTCGCCACATATCCTTCGGATTCATCCGACGAGCTTTCTCCATCATCTTCTTCTCGAAAGATGTGGTTGAGGAACTCTTGCAGTGTGACAGGGGTTCGCGCCTTTTGATTGTATTCTTCCAGTGCGTCGATTTGCTTCTGCAAGTTCGTGTGCTCTTTTCCAGGCTTCACGGACTTCTTGGACTTCTTCTTCTTTTTCTTAGAAGATTTTGACGATTGGGCGTGGGTATCTGGGCTCTCGTCGTGAGTCTTTGTAGTCGGGCGGCGCCTTAGCATCCCTTCGATAATCTGAGGTTCAAGAGGGTCCTTCCATTCGATCGCAGGGCACGCATGAAGGTCTCTCAGCATTCTTTTGGTTTTAGTTGATAGCACGACCTCCCATGGAGCTTCTTCAATAAAAGAGCATGTTGCCCCCGGTGTATCCGCTTTCCTAGGAGCATGCGGCTGTGGTGGGTTTACCTTCCACTTTTCGGACAGTACGAACTTCCCCTGGAGGTACTGATCTTCAATCCATCCTTTGAAGACGAAGCAATCTTCAATCGGATGGCCTACCGTTTGATGGTAAGGGCAATAGTTGGGGTTATTCGCCTCGGTGGGTTGCGGCGGTCGCCTTGGGTTTGGCAGGTTTATAAGTCTGTTGCGTATTGCCAGCTCGAATAGCCGTTTCGTCTTGTCCCGTGGGAACGAGTAGGGACGCTTCATCTTCTCATTATAATACCGACGCCTTTCCTCGAGTTGATCTGCCGGTTTCGGGGCGTTAGGTTGCTGCTGGGCATTCGCAACAAAGGTTGCCCTTCCTTTACCCTTGTCATTCCGAGGTTCCGACTTCGGGGGAGGTGGTCTATGACCCATCTGGTCCATCTAAGCCAACTTGTCGATCAAAGCCTGGAATGTGGTTGGCTTAAAGAACATCATAAACTGGGAGATAGTTGCGTGAGGGTCTAGAGTTCCCACGAACATGCCCACCGCAGGTGCTTCCTCAATGCGTTGCTCACATCTCGACCACAAGTTCCGCCAGCGTATAGCGTACTGGACCCAGGTTTCGCCCGGTTTTACCCTGGCGTTAATCAGTGCAGTTATTGGAGTGCGTTCGCTGGCACTTGCGAATCGCTGAGTGAACAACAGCTCCATTTCAGCGAACGTTTTGATAGAATCGTTCGGGAGTTCCGAATACCATTCGAACGCAGTTTCTGATAAGCTGCCCACGAACTGGCGGAGCAACAGTTTATCATCACCGCCGGTGATACCGCAGAGGGCCCGGAACTGGGCGACATGTTGATGGGGATTGCCGGTCCCCTTATACACGTGGAATTTTGGTATCGTATAGCCTTGCGGGTATTTGATTTGGTCGTACCATCTCGGATACGGCCGCCCCGTTTTCACGACTTGACCAGCTGCCTCAGTCGCGTGATGAACCCGGATCTGCTGGGCTATGTAGTCAGCCAAGTCAGCCTTAGAGATTGCCTCCTCCTTGGCCGTTGAGAGGGCTGGTGGTGGATTTGACGTCTCTCCTCGGTCGTCTTCAAGAACGATTGGGGGATCCTCGGCGGGTAAGTCCTGCTGGATCATCATTCCTATCACATCTTGGAAGAGGAGGCCCATCCGTTGTATATTGGCCGCTTGTTCAGCAGCCTCTTTATCCCTTTTCTCCAGTGTCCGGCGAAGGAATTCAGCATCGGTTTCTTCCTCCCGGCGTGCGTCTGAGGATGTTTCTGGGTTTTCTTTTGGTCCGGTGAGCGCGGCCATAGCATTCATCATTTCTTGAAGCTTTTGTTGCTGCTCCTGGGCTTTCGTCACGGATCGGGTCAGCGGTCGGTGGCCCGTAAAAGTGCGGCTTTCCTCTTTTCCAGAGGCCATGTAAACAGTGTGCACCACCATGCCCCCAGACTTAGGGCGTCTGGGCTCAGTGTTTTTAGCCGTCGTTGCATGCTGTGGGGTCTTCTCTGGCCTCCTTCTTTTATGAGTAAGTTGATCAACAGCCTTTTGGGGTTTAGCCTGGTGACCAGCTTCCGGTTGGACTTTCAGCTTCTTGTGCTGGCGGGAGAAGTTTGGATCGATGATCGAGTCTCGGGCCTGCCGCCAAACCTTATAGATTTTGGAAGACAGCCGTTGAGGAGATCGGGGCTGTTCGGGTTTTATTTCCACAACCTTTTTAAATGGGGGAGGAGACCTCTTCAGCACTGCAGTAGCTGAATTCCTTCGCACCTTATTTAGCATTTCGAAGCTGTTCCCAGTTGGAACAGCAGCATTAACTTCTGCCACCGGGGCCGATGGAGTCAACCCGGAGGGGGAGTTGCCCCCAGCCTTCCTTACTCGGTGCCAATGGCGACGTCGAGCGTGTCGAGCGGACGGTGTAGGGTCAGCGGTAAGAATGGTTTCGTTTTGCCCCCTGTCTGGGTGGGGGGTCGCTGTTGGTGTTAGCCTGTCAAAGACCGACGTCCTTTGGGCAGCAGGAGCAGGAGCTGAAGCTGTCAATCTTGTAAAGACCGACCTTTTGGCCGGAGAAGCTGCCTTGACGATTTCGGGAGCAGGAGCAGCCACTTTCTTAGAAGCAGCCTTCTCTGAGATTGTAGGCCCCATGATGGGTTTGCAGGATTTCTGGCCCAATCTAGAGAAGACCGAGGCGTTGACGTTGGGCGACTCATTGAGAGGAGCCGCGGCAGGGGTAAGACGATCAAAGACCGACTTCTTAAGAGCTTCCGTTGTCAGCACTGGAGCGGTGAAGTTTGTCGGCGGGAGCATGGTCCCAAAGAACAATCCTGTGGTGGCACGAGTGACCTGTTCCACGGGCATTGTGGATAGCGAAGCAGCTTGGGGTCCGTAGGCTATACCTCCTGACGAGGCAGAGCGTTGGTTGCAATTGCAGTCTGAGCGGCTGGAGAATTTCACGGAAGTAGAAGCCATCGATCCTTTGCTTTCTGCAATAAGCAAGACGCCAATTCTTAGTATCTTGAAACCCAAGGGCAACCATTAGCGAACCGCGATTGGTTCGCGAGTCACGACACACGAAGTGTGGAGTGGAAAGAGGAAAAGGTCCCACCGGGCGTGCCAGAATCTGTTCCCCTCCGAAAGACGGCGCGACACTGCGTCTCGCCTGAGGTTCGGGGCAGATGCTAATTGGTGCTATCCGTCCACCTCTCCGAAGATGCCAAGTTGATTTATGGCACCATGTATCGAAGGTTTAGACGGATGCGTCCGATGTAGTAGACTTCGTCAGATTCCCCCTCGTTTGAGGGGTTTTTGATTGTGGTGACGCTCTTCCCTGCAGGCGCAAGCCCCTGCAGTTAATTACGCTACCGCATTGCGGTAACAACTTTCTCCTTCTCCAGATGGTCACTTCGTGTCGTGGGTGTTTGTTTTGTATTTTGTTGCCCGTGGATTGTTTACGGAGACTGAGTTATGTTGTCGCCCGTAGGGCGTGGACTAGTCCAAATCCGTATTATCTTAGATTTGGGTTTGGGGGGTTTGGTTTGAGGATACGTCAGCCATACGTGAGGCTAAGATCAACTCAAACGTTTGTTAAGGATACGTTAGTCTCACTTTAAGACTAAGATCAACTTAACGGAATCGTTTAGATCCGACAAAAGAGCGTTTGGACTCTAACGTTCCAGTTTAGGGACATAGTGGTCCATCGTATGTATGGCCGTCGGGACCCGTCATCTCTCTGACGACGTTGAAGGATTACAACGACGGATGTCAGAGGAGTTCAGAGATGTACCCTTGAGCCAGAGTTAATTGGGGGGATTCGTAGTCCACTCTGTTTGAAGGTTTAAGGATACGTTAGCCATCTTTGAGGCTAAGATCAACTTAAACGGGACCGTTTAGATCCGACAAAAGAGCATACGGGGCTCTATTGTTCTAGTTTAAAGACGTTGCGGTCCATGGGTAGTTTAAGGACATTGCGGTCCATGGGTAGTTTAAGGACATCGCGGTCCATTGTTAGTTTTAAGACATCTCGGTCAAGGTTAAGGACGTCGTAGTCCATGGGTTTAAGGACCCCACAGTCCATTGTTAGTTTTAAGACATCTCGGTCAAGGTTAAGGACGTCGTAGTCCATGGGTTTAAGGACCCCACAGTCCACTGTGCTCTGGATGCTTCACACGGGTTCACTGCCGTGCTTGGCGAGGACCAGGCTCCGCTCTGGACGTTTTCCACGGGGTCAAAGAGTGACATTATCCGCGTTCCACGTAATCAGGAATTTGCATTAGACATGAGTTTAAGGACCCCACAGTCCATATCAATGTGTGGTCGTCGGGACCCGTCACCTCTTTGAAGACATTGAGGGATTACAATGCCAAGTATCAAAGGAGTGAAGAGATGTACCCTAGAACCGGAGTGGATTAAATAGTCCTTGGCCCAATTTGGGGTCAAGACGAATTAATTATGTTATGAGTCCATTGGACCAGTTAATCACCAATTGAGGACTTATGGCCATCTTGGGCTAAGTCCAATCAGGAGAGGCTTTGCCTCTATCCATTTAGGCCAATTGGGCCAAAGTCTAGTGTTAAACACTACAGAGCAGTCAGTGTTGAACACTGGGAATGAGGTTGACAAGTTAGTGTTTAACACTAAGAGATAATTGGTGTTAAACACCAGCAACAAGGCTTTTCGAATTAGTGTTAAACACTAAAAACAGATCAGTGTTGAACACTGCAAATGAAGATCTCAGATTAGTGTTTAAATGCTAAGGTAATCAGTGTTGAACACTGCAGATAAAGCTTTTCAATTAGTGTTGAACACTAAAGCCCAATAGTATTTTAACACTGAGTTCGAGAGTTTCAATTTAGTGTTAAACACTAAGACAAGAGGGGTCACGTGGCAGCACGTGAGAGCGTCCTCCCTTCATTTATTCTGAGATTATCTTGTCTTTCAGGGCATCACGTGCCATCACGTGATGGGCATTCAAATGCCTATGTATTAGAGCTTCTGCCGAGGGTCACGTGGGTCACGCGGGGTGCTGCCTCAAAGGGACTTTCTGTAGATCTCTTGGGGGGGGGGGGGTCACGTGATGACACGTGACCCTGCCTCTATATATTTTTGTTTAGAGGCTTTGTTAATCTTTTTTCAGGAATTAAATTCCTCGAACTGTAAATTTCAGAGGAATTAAATTCCTACTTCCTTTCGAAGACTTTGTATTCTGGAATAGAGTTTAACTCTGAATTTTCTGTAGGAATTAAATTCCTCATATATGTGAAGGGCTGAATAGGGTTAAACCCTAATAAAAGTTTTTAAGGAATTGAATTCCCATTCCCTGTTAAATGATGATTAAGGGAATTAAATTCCCGTTGTTTCAACAGAACTAAGTTCTTTAATTAGGGTTAAACCCTGTTTTCTTTTTTTGTTCTGAAGGAATTAAATTCCCATGATATAGGGTCAAGCCCTACTTTTATTTTAAAGGAATTAAATTCCTATAGTTCTGTGAGAATTAAATTCTCGTGCTTGCATTCCCTCTCTATGTTTTGGATCTGCATGGCAGGATCTCAACCCATTGAGAATTAAATTCTCAACCTTAAGGGCAGATGTGCACTTTGCAGATCCTCTATCAAAGAGAGAAGAAATATGTTCTTCTGTTTTTACATTATCAGAGTTAAACTCTGTTGAGAATTAAATTCTCTTTCTTTCAAAAGGCCTTCCCTTTCTTACCTAGGGTTTTTGCAGAAGATCCAAGTTCTCCAAGTATCGAAGCTCTCTTTCTTTTCTTTTTTCTTCTCTGCGTATCTATATCTTCTCTGTGTCTCTTGGCTCCTATTTATAGGAGAAGCAGCCGAATCAATCAGTTTTTGACGAATCTTCATTAAGAGATTTGATTTGCATCCATCATTCGTTTTAGACCTTTGGATTATTAGGTGAATTTTATTCACCATTGGATTTTAAATCCAGAGATTCTCCTTTGTTATTTTGGTTAGATTTAAAGGGGAAATCTTTCCAAACCCGAGATTTTCCCATAGATAGATGATATTTCATCACCTCTGAATCTTTAATTTGATTGGTTCCAGATAGTTGCTTTCCTTTGGAAAGATTTGAATTTCTCTCAGAATTTAATTCTGTTTGACAAAATGGGCTTTGAGAGCCGGTCACGTGTGACCACGTGACCCATGGTCACGTGTGGGCACGTGACCCCCTTTGGAATGAGCCTTTTCCTTTCTTTTGCGCTCTGTCTTCTGATCGTTGCTTAAACGTCACGTGCCACCACGTGACTCCCGGTCACGTGTGAGCACGTGACCCTTGTTTGAACTCTCTTTCCTTGGTTCAACTGGAGAACGAGTCTGCTGTCTTGAACGTCACGTGGCAACACGTGACCCTGGTCACGTGGAAGCACGTGACCTCTTCTGAAGCCTTTTCCTTGACTTGATCAGGGGACTGGTGTGCCTTTTGACTCTTGCATTTAAATGTCACGTGTCGCCACGTGACCCGGGTCACGTGGGAGCACGTGACTCTTTCTGAAGCCCCCTTTTCTTCAACGTAGTCAGGAAACTGAACTTGCCTTGATGATGTTTTTAGGTGTCACGTGCCAACACGTGACCGCTAGTCACGTGTAAGCACGTGACCCTCTTCTGAAGCTTTTCCCAGAAGCTTTCCTGATTTTAAATCAGGAAACACCCCTCTGTCGTCTTCAATGATGATCGGAAGGTCTTCAGCTGGAGGTTCCGGCTGTAACATCATCCCAGCCATGTCTTGGAACAAGAGAGCCATTCGTTTTATATTGGCTGCCTGTTCCGCAGCCTCTTTTTCTTTCCTCTCGAGCATTCTTCGGAGGAACTCGGTGTCAGTCTCTTGTTCCCGACGCTGCTCTGAGATCTCTGGATTTTCTTTTGGCCCAGTGAGTGCGGGCATTGCAGTCAGCATCTCCTGAAGCTTCTGTTGCTGTTGTTCCTGAGCCCTTGTTATTGACCGGGTAAGCGGTCGATGACCCGTAGAAGCACGGCTTTCCTCTTTTCCGGAAGCCATATAAACGGTATGTACCATTATGCCCCCAGACTTAGGGCATTTGGGCTCAGCGTCTTTGTGGTCTGCCGTAGTCACAGGGGCTTTCTCTGGCCTCCTTCTCTTTTGAGCAGTTGAAGTCGAGGGGGCCGTTGCAGTGGGCACCCAAGTAGCTGTCGTCTTTTGTGGCTTGACATGACGGTTCTCTTCTTGATGAATCTTTGCTTTCTTCTGTCGGCGAGAGTAATCTTGATCAATTACGGAGCCTTGAACCTGTCGCCAGACTTTGTAAATTTTGGAAGAAAGCCGCTGAGGGGGTTGTTCTGGTTTCGTCTTCGGTGCATTCTCTACGGGTGGAGGAGACCTCTTCAGCACTGCAGTAGGTGAGTTCCTGCGCACCTTATTAAGCAGCTCGAAGCTGTTCCCAGTTGGAACAGCAGCATTGACTTTCACCTTTGGGGCTGGTGGAGTTAGCCCAGAAGGGGGGTTGCCCCCAGGCTTCCTTACTCGGCGCCAGTGGCGACGTCGAGCATGTCGAGCCATTATGATTGTTTCAGCTTTAGGGGTGACTTCGTCATGCTCCCTGTTCTGGTGAGGCGCTGCTGGTACCAGCCTCTTGAAGACCGACGTCCGTTGAGCAGCAGTATCCAATCTGTCAAAGACAGACCTTTGGGCAGGAATGGGAGCCGGAGTGGCCAGCCTCGTAAAGACTGATCCTTTAATGGGAGAAGCTTCTTTAGTGACCTCGAGAGCAGGAATGACTATCCGCTTTGGGATGGCCGCTTCAGGTATCGTGGGCTTCTTGACAGGCCTATTTGCGTTCAGGCTCAGCCTATCAAAGACTGATGTTGTTGGTTTGACATCGGACGACCCGTTGAGAGGGGCTGTGGTAGTAGTGAGCCGATCAAAGACCGACTTCTTTTGCGCTTCTTGCGGTAGCGGGATGTTAATACTCACTGGTGGGAGCATGGTCCCGAAGAACAACCCGGTGGTAGCATGAGTCACCTGCTCTATCGGCATTGTGAACAAGGAGGCCGCTGGGGCCCGTAAGCTATACCTCCAGATGAGGCGGAACGTGAGTTGCAGTTGCAGCTGGAACACTTCGTGCAAGTAGATGCCATTGATTTTTCGTTTTCTGCACGGAGTAAGACACAAAATCTTAGTACCTCGAACCCAAGGGCAACCATATCAAACCGCGATTCGTTCGCGAACACGACACATGAAGTGTAGAGTGGAAAGAGGAAAAGATCCTACCGGGCGTGCCGGAATCCGTTCCCTGCCGAAAGTCGTGCGAAGACGCGGCAAACGTCTCGCCTGAATTTCGGGGAAGATGCTAATTGATACTATCCGTCCACCTCTCCGAAGATGCCAAATTGATTTATGGCACCATGTATTGAAGGTTTAAACGGATGCGGCCGATATAGTAGATTTTGTCAGATTCCCCCTCGTTGAGGGGTTTTTGATTGTGGGGACGCTCTTCCCTGCAGGCGCAAGCCCCTGCAGTTAATTACGCTACCGCATCGCGGTAACCATTTTCTCCTTCTCCAGATGGTCACTTTGTGTCATGGGTGTTTGTTTTGTTTTTGGTTGCCCGTGGATTGTATACAGAGATTAATTTATGTTGTCGCCCGTAGGGCGTTGATTAGTCCAAATCCGTATCTTCTTAGATTTGGGTTTGGGGGTTGGTTTTAAAGATACGTTAGTCTCATTTGAGACTAAGATCAACTTAAACGTTTGTTAATGATACGTTAGTTTAATTTCTAGACTAAGATTAACTTAACAGGATCATTTAGATCCAACAGAAGAGCATTTGGGGGCTCTATTGTTTAGTTTAGGGATATTGCGGTTGATTAGTTTAAGGACATTACGGTCCATTGTTAGTTTAAGGACATCTTGGTCCAATGTAAGTTTAAGGACATCTCGGTCCAGGTTAAGGACATCATAGTCCGTGAGTTTAAAGACCTCACAGTCAAGGTTAAGGACATCGTAGTCCGTGAGTTTAAAGACCTCAGTCAAGGTTAAGGACATCGTAGTCCATGAGTTTAAGGACTCCACAGTCCGTAGAAATGTGTGGTTGTCGGGACCCGTCACCTCTCTGAAGACGCTGAAGGATTACAACAATAGATATCAGAGGAGTAAAGAGATGTACCCTCGAACCGGTGTGAGTAGGTCGAAAGATCTGTAGTCCAATTTCGGACTAAGACCTGTTAAATATTCATGAGCAGATGGGCTCAGTTAAATATGAGTTGAGGACTTATGGCCAATCTTGGGCTAAGTCCAATAAATGTTTAGTATTTTATTTTAGGCTGTTGAGCCTTTATTTGGGCTTAGCCCTTTTAACAATGTTTTTATCTTGTATTGAATACTGAGCATTCATCAGAGCTCTGGGCTTATTAAAGAACAATTTATGTTCTGTCAGCGCGACACATGGCACGCCAGGCGCTTTGCGCCAGTTAAAGAGCGCAATGCGCTTCTGCCAAGTAGCGCATATATGGAAGACACATGTCGCGCTTGGCGCTTTGCGCCAGTTAAAGAGCGCAATGCGTTTCTGCCAAGTAGCGCACACATGGTTGACACGTGTCACGCTTGGCGCTTTGCGCCAGATGATGAGTGCATGATGCCAATTTATGGGCGCAGAGCGCTAGTTTATGGGCGCACACGTGAGTGACACGTGGTGCGCTTGGCACTGAGCGCCAGCCCATGAGCGCAGTGCGCTATTTCAGAAGCGCAAAGCGCAAGTTGTTAATTGGCGCATACGTGGTTGACACGTGGCGCATTTTGGCGCTGAGCGCCGGTCCAGAGAGCGTAGAAGCGCTGTTCAAGAGCACAAGGCGCATTTCATGAGCGCCAGGCGCATTTCATGAGCGCCAGGCGCATTTCAAGAGCGCAAAGCGCATTTGATCATCTTTATGATCAGGGAACAATTTTATGTTCTTTTTAAAAGAGACTTTGTTTCAAGATTTTAAGAACAACAGTTCTTAATTTTGCAAGATAGATTTTCAATCTCTTATTTTAATGAAAAGCTTTGCCTTTATAGATCAATGATCTGTGAGAAGAAATATGTTCTTCTTTTATTGTATGATGGGATTTTTTGATCTCTTTGGTGAAAGACTTTTTGTCTTGTAGATCTATGATCTTTTTTCAAGAAAAGAATTCTTCTTTTTATGAGATGATTTCATCTCTGTGTTCATCACTATTCTTTTACCTTGAAGAAAAAATCTTCTTTTGCTGAGAGCTATGCTTCTCTTCCTTTGAATTTTTCAAAGTTTAGGGGGGGTTTCTCTATTTCAGACTTGAAGTCTTGGGGCCTTTATATAGAGCAAGTTGATTTGTTGAATCAGTTAAAGAGATCTTTCTCTGATTGATTTGGAGATGTTTCCCACCGTTGGATCTTTGATCCTAAGGCTTCTGTTTTACAGAAGACAATCTTCTTGTTTTTAACAAGATTGGAAAATCTTTCCATAACAGAATTTAATTCTGATTAATTAATGATTTATCATTACTATTAGATCTTTTGATCTAACGGTGGGGAATTTTATAATTCCAGCGCTAGCACACCCGTGCTTTGCACGTGGTGCGCTGCTCAGAGCGCAGCGCATCCGTATTTGACACGTGGTGCGCTGCTCAGAGCGCAGCGCGCCCTGCGCTAGCACACCCATATTTGACACGTGGCGCGCAGCGCGCCTAGCACTAGCGCACACATGGTGCACTGCCTAAGGCGCAGCACAGCCTGTGCTAGCGCACCCGTGTTTGACACATGGTGCACTGCCTAGGGCGCAACGCTCCTGGTGTTGGATCTGAAGCGTTGCTTCAATTTTTGAAATTCGAATTTCAAACAGAGCTTTGCTCTGATTGGGGGAAACACGGGCCCATTGCAAATACCTAGCTGGATGACGAGGAGTTAGGCCTATCATATACGGCTGTCCCCAAGGGCGTGACTCGCCTTGGCAGATACGTCGCCCCAAGGTATCCAAAACCATTGGAGACTGTACGGGTATTGCAGCCATAGAAGGCTAAAGGAGACCCTCTTAAGTCCAGTTGACCTCCTCCACGGTATAGTTCACCGGGGGTGGGTCGGCGTAGCGATCGCCGAAATAGACTCCGAAGGTACTGCGCAAGAGAAGCTACGCCGCCCCCTGATGATCTGATTGTACCACGTTGCCCATAAATGAAGGTTCTTTTGTTCCGGATCATGATCTTTGATCAGTGCAAACACCTCCCTATCAACAGATGCTTCACGGAATCCGCTTTCCGAATGGGTAAACGGAAAAGAAATGTCGAAAGACATAGTACTTGTGCGGAAAAGAACAAAATTTTCAGCCGTCAATGCTGCAATTTAAGTTCTATCACTATGTACTTTAAATTTGTACCGCACTGCAATGCAGTGGAAAGGGACCGGGGGGACCCACATAATCTGGATGACGGCTCATCATTAATAAAACAGTCTCGTCATTTGATGAGACTGTCATTAAATGAGGAAATCCTAAAAGGATTCTCATTTAATGAGGGCCCTCGGGCCAAGGAGTAAATCTCTCATTAAGAGCAGCACTCTACAACAAGAGTGACATCTATCAACTCTGATGATGAAAGGAATAAAAATTCCTCAAGAAAAATTCTGAAGAGCCATGCTCTGTAAAGATGATGGAATAACCCATCAGAAAACTTAAAGTAAATATTTTAATGAATTAAAAATTCCGAGATCTTCAAGATCTATGAACAAACTCTAAGAGTTCTTCATAAAAGATTAACAAATCTATATTATTTGAAAGAGCAAAGCTCTGTTAATAGGTTAAGAAACCCTAAGAAAGATCTCTTTAGATCTATGAAGAGTAAAGCTCTATTGAGAAACCCTAAAAATCTATATGATTTGAAAAGAGCAAAGCTCTGTTCAAATTTTAAAATTTGAAATAAAGCAGCGCTTCATAGCAGCGCCAGCGCTGAGAGTCAAAGACTCTGAGGCAGCGCTCACGTGCAAAGCACATGAGCGCTAGCGCTAAGAGCGCTGCGTTCTAAGCAGCGCACCACGTGCAAAACACGTGAGCGCTAGCGCTAAGAGCGCTGCACTCTAAGCAGCGTACCACGTGCAAAGCACGTGAGCGATAAAACAAAATGTTCTCAGCCCTTGGATCAAAGATCAAACGAACATGATTAAAAATCATCAATTGACCAGAATAAAATTCTGTTAAGGAAACATTCTCAGAATCTTTCCAAACAGGAAAGATTATGCTCTGAAAATCAGAGCACCATTGGATCAATGATCCAATGGTGATTAAACATCACCAAAATACAGAATAAATTCTGTATCGGAAAAGATTTCCCAATCTTGTTAAAAATAAGAAGATTGCCTTCTGTAAAACAGAAGCCCTACGATCAAAGATCCAACGGTGGAGAAATCCCCAAATCAATTAGAGAAAAAATCTCTTCAACCGATTCAACAAATCAGCCTACCCTACATAAAGGCCCCAAGACTTCAAGTCTCATAGAGAGGAACCCCTCCATAAACTTTGAGAAATTTCAGAGAGAAGAGCAAGCTCTCAGCAGAAGAAGAATTTCTTCAAGGTAAAATAAAGAGATCAAAGCATCTCATCAGAAAAAGAACTTAGTTTTTTTGCCAGATCATAGATCTTTAAGACAAATTGTCTTTCACAAAAGAGATTATAACATCTTATTATAAAAGAAGGGAGAATAATTCAATTCTCTTAGGATCACAGATCCATAAAGGCATAGCCTTTCACCAAAAACATAAGAGATTGAAACATCTCTTATAAAATAAGAACTTTGTTCTTGGATCCACGAGACAAAGTCTCTTATAAGAGAGAATTTAATTCTCAGAGAACAGAGTTGTCTAAAAAGAAGCGCTTCAGCGCTTCAAATCTAGCGCATAGCGCTGCAGAGCCTTAGCGCTCCAAATTTAAGGAAGCACCTCAGCGCTCCAAGTCTGGCGCACAGCGCCAAGCGCATCACGTGCTCCTCACGTGTGCGCTACTTCACCAAAAGTGCTCTGCGCTCATAGTCTGGCGCACAGCGTCAAGCACGCCACGTGCTCCTCATGTGTGCGCTACTTCACCAGAAGCGCTCTGCGCTCATTGACTGGCGCTCAGCGCCAAGCGCGTCACATGCTCCTTACGTGTGCGCTACATCACAAGAAGCGCTCTGCGCTCATTGACTGGCGCACAACGCCAAGCGTGCTACGTGCTCTTCACATGTGCGCTGAGAGAACTTAAATTGTTCTTTAAATGATAAAGCCCAGAGCCATAATGAGTGCTCAGCATTCAATAAAAGACAAAAAGTTGTCAGGATCAATGCTCAGTATTGTTAAATGAAAAAGGACTGAGCCTAATTAAATGTCTAACATTTTAAATGAATGGGCTGAGCCCAAGATTGGCCACAGATCTCTAATTCAGATTAATTGAGCCCATATGCTCATAAATCTTTGATCTTAGTCCCAAATTGGACTACAGATCTCCCAACCAATATTGGTTCAAGGGTACATCTTTTCACTCCTTTGATATTTGTCGTTGTAATCCTTTAACGTCTTCAGAGAGGTGACGGGTCCCGACAACCAGACATTCCACGGACTGTGGGGTTCTTAAACTCATGGACTATGATGTCCTTAAACAATAGAGTCCAAATGCTCTTTTGTTGGATCTAAATGATCATGTTAAGTTGATCTTAGTCTAAAATTAGACTAACGTATTCTTAACAAACGTTAAGTTGATCTTAGTCTAAAAACTTAGACTAACGTATCCTTAACAAACGTTTAAGTTGATCTTAGTCTCAAATGAGATTAACGATCCTTAAACCCAGCCCAAAACCCAAATCTAAGAAAATACGGATTTGGACTAATCCACGCCCTACTGGCGACAACATAAATTAGTCTCCGTATACAATCCACGGGCAACCAAAAATAAAACAAACATACACGACACGAAGTGACCATCTGGAGAAGGAGAAAGTGGTTACCGCGATGCAGTAGCGTAATTAACTGCAGGGGCTTGCGCCTGCAGGGAAGAGCGTCCCCACAATAAAAACCCCCCTCAAATGAGGGGGAATCTGACGAAGTCTGCTATAACGGCCGCATCCATCTAAACCTCCGATACACGGTGCCATAAATCAACTCGGCATCTTCGGAGAGATGGATGGATAAAACCAAATAGCATCTGCCCCCAAATTCAGGCAAGACGTTTGTCTTCCCGCGTCTTTCGGTGGAGAACAACTCTGGCGATGCTCAACGCAGCGGAGGACAAGTTCTAGGGCTTTCATGAGGCGTGTTTGATTTCCCAGCCTCTGAAAGACCGCTCTGTTCAATTGCTAAGTCAAATGCGGGTTCGGCGGGCCATCATGTTTGATTTCCCTGATAGGCATGGCGTTGACCGATGGAGAGCGACCCCTTATGAAGATCGCCGCTTCGACATGGTAGAGAAGGCGGATGGGGAGTTAGAGAATTATGTTTATTGTTTTATTAATCTCTGTATCTCCAATCCCATATTTGGTGATTTTTTTTCTGTGAAATAAATAAATAAAATTTGTCGACCACTGAACATTTCATCCCCAGCACATATTCATGTGGGTATCTTCCCTCTGCATGTACACTTTGTATTTTAAACTTTAGAAGTTTCTGATGCATGCTTCTAAACATAGGTGAGTACTGGACTAAAGCTTCCCCCTACCACCTTGCTCATAGGGTATACCTGCATAACATATGGCTGGTTTCGGGCTGATACGTTATATACACTTTTTATAAGAATTTTGATCTTGAGATGGTAGCGAGTGGACACAAGTGTCATCATCTATCGTTAACTCAGATCTTGATTCTTAAGAAACGTAGTTCTGAGCCCCAAGGCCTACCAGTTACGCCTTTCTGCTTCTTGATGTCTTAATTTGGCGTTCACTAGTTTATCTACTCGTTTCGGAGTTTGCAGTTTATCTACTCATTTCGGAGTTTGTAGCTTGTAGTTTATCCACTCATTTCGGAGTTTGTAGTTTCTGTACTCATTTCGGAGTTTGTAGTTTATCCACTCATTTCGGAGTTTGTAGTTTATGTACTCATTTCAGAGTTTGTAGTTTATGTACTCATTTTGAAGTTTGTAATTTATGTACTCATTTCAGAGTTTGTAGTTTATCCACTCATTTCGGAGTTTGTAGTTTATTCACTCATTTCGGAGTCTCTAGTTTATGTACTCATTTCGGAGTTTGTAGTTTATTCACTCATTTCGAAGTCTCTAGTTTATGTACTCATTTCGGAGTTTATTTAGTTTACCTCCCTTGGATTTGTAGGCAAACTTGTCCTAACGTTATATGTAGATAATCTCCATTCTTTATGACAAAGGTCCGTTAGGTTTGTGGTACTAGGGTTTTGGTCCGTGGTACCGTCGCGTTGGCTGATGTATTCCTCGATATGCAGTCTTCAAGCTGTTGTTCGAGTAGCCCCGCGACTGTCGTGTTTTTGATCCCTTCGAGGGCTGGACAAGACGTCTTCAAGTAATCGCCTTAGGTCATATTACCGTCGGAAGGGCAAGCGTTAGAAATTTGTCATGATGCTTCTTACTTGAGATTAGACTTAATTTGGAGCCTCGATGAGTCATAACCACTCCGCACTGGTATGGGATGATCTTCGATAGTTTTTTAGGCTTTATATGAGTTGCCGTCGAGACCCGAAGTTAGGAATATGCCGTCACTTCATTTCTATTTTAACGATATCGTGCCGATTCTTTACTGAAGTAGGGTAGACATCTGTAAGACTTCTATGCTGTATGTATTGCAGTTGAAATCCGGAGCTAGGAATATGCCATCACCCCACAATTGTCGTGTCTCTGATCCCTTCGGAGGCTGGACAAAACATCTTCAAGTAATCTCCTTAGGTTATATTACCGTTAGAAGAGCAAGCGTTAGGAATTTGCCATGATGCTTTTTACTTGAGGTTAGACTCAATTTGGAGCCCCGATGAGTCATAACCGCACCCTTCTGGGGTGGGATGATTTCCAATGGTCTTTCGGGTTTTATATGAGTTGCCGTCAAGACCCGAAACTGGGAATATGCCGTCACTTCATTTTTTGCTTTGACGATATCGCGCGATTCTCTTCTGAAGTAGGGTAGAGATCTGTAGGACCTCTATATTGTATGTATTGCAATTGAAGTCCGGAGCTAGGAATATGCCATTGCTCCAATTTCATTTGATACTCGCGTCCGCATCCTGCTGAAATGAGGGGGGACGTCGAGATAGTCTCTGGGCTGTATATGAACCGTAAAGACTTAGAGCTAGGATTTTGCCGTGACTCCATTTTTACTTTGACCCTTGGGTCTTTTGTTGACGTTGCATTTACATCCTGCTGGCATGAGAAGCAAGTCGAGCTGGAGTTAGAATTTTGCCGTTACTCCTTTTTGATTTGGCTATTTGGAGTCTTTGTTGATGTCGCGTCTGCATCGAGAAGGAACATCGAGCTGGAACTGGGATTTTGCCATTACTCCATTTTTGTTTGACCCTTAGGTCTTTGATGACGTTGCGTCTACATTCTACTAGCATGAGAAGCACATCGAGCCGGAGTTAGGATTTTTCCGTCACTCCTTTTGATTTAGCTCCTTAGATCCTTTGTTGACGTCGCATCTGCACCGAGAAGGAACGTCAGGATGATCTCTAGGCTATACATGTAAGTCTATGCCAGCGCCCCGGCTAATAATCCGAGGCCAAACGCGGAATAAAAACTTTTTCATAAACTGGCGCTAATATAGACTGTAACCCGGATCGTGCCATTAACACTAAACTAGCAAACTGTAAAATGATAGAAAGGTTATACCAATCGATCCGTGTCCTTCGATCTTTAGCCATCATCCCACGCTCCTCGCGGCATCTCCGATCTCGCTCGATCTCTGGTCTCTTCGTCGAGGTGGCATCACGTCAACGGATCTTTATACGGGCTCTTGCCTCTAAACCGAGGCAACTCGGACATGAAGTTTGCTAACCGACATGTCCAAGATTGAAGTAGAGATAGTGTAGAATAGTTTGTCTCAAGACACCCAAGCCATTGGGTGAAGGGTTAATGAAGTTGCCATTTTGGGTGAATGAATGAGGTTGGAAAAAATTGCAAATGAATCAATTTACATTCAAAATGAGGCTCGGCCATTTATTGGGGCAGCCAACAAAAAGTGCTCGGCCAATTATAGATAGGGGGGAGGGGTTGAGCACAAGGATAGAAGGTGACCATAAAGAAAAAACTACACAAAAGATCTTAACTAAATATCTAAAGCAATCCAAAAGACTTTAATGGACCAATGAGTCACAAAAACACCTCACCCAAACTAGAAGCTCCTGGTTGCTGCTGGAGACCCGGCAACCACAAAAAAACCCCTCACAATAAAAATCCACATTTGCAGGTAACCCCCCAAGCTAAAAACACAAAGAAGAAAGCCAAGCTCGTTAAAAATTCAGCCATGGATTAAAGAGAATTCCGCGACATAAACATTAAACCAAGTGTTTTGGTCGGGTGGAAAAAGATTGGCAACTTCAAAAATAATCCCGTGGGATTACCCCACAACAGTATAAACATACCCGCATTTGTATTCCGGCCGAATACAAAATGCAGTGAGACAAACATATCCCTACACAATATAATATTAGGATCCGGCTTAAACCAAAACCCACCAGTATTATTTGTCCGAACCATGATACGTGCAAACATTAAACTAAATGTTTTAGTCGGGTGGAAAAAGATTGGTAACTTCAAAAATAATCCCGTGGGATTACCCCACAACAGTATAAACATACCCGCATTTGTATTCCGGCCGAATACAAAATGTAGTGAGACAAACATATCCCTACACAATATAATACTCGGATCCGGCTTAAATCAAAGCCCACCAGTATTATCTGTCTGAACCATGACACATGCACAAGTGCACGTGCATGTTCGAACCCTGCCATAAAACCATACAGCCTCCACAACGTTTTGCCCGAACTTGGGAAACAATCTGTGGGGGACTCTAAAGACTCGTCAATACTCCGGCAGTGGGTTTAACCATAAGTCGTCAGTGGTACTAGCTATACGTAACGGCTACCCATGTATTGACAGAAAGGGAAGCTGATGAGCGAACTCATCCTGAAACCCTACTGAGCCTATCAGTGACAATATCTGTACAGTCCGGTCCGTTCATCTATGAGCATCGCATATTGGGCCTAGGGGGCTGGTAACGTCAGACCCCCAATAGCGGTATAAGTCGTGTCAAAGTGTAGCCCAGAACACCCTGAGATACTATTGGAGTACCTACCGGTAAATCTCCTGCCTCGGCCGAGGGTTTTGTGTAATAGCTCTCCTAGACACAGCGCGATCTCATCCCCAATACCGAGAGAGACGAACCCCTGCCGATCCGCTCACTGCCTCCATGTGGCTCGGGACTGTACCCAACTAAAGCCTGTTTGTACGACTCTTTTGAGCCGTGGTAGGGTAATAATCAAAGCACAGTGGGAATTCACACGAGACAAATGACGATCTCAGGTCGATGAACTAACCTGTACACATGTTACCTGGGAACTGCTATCCGACGTTAGGTATAATACCAACTAGCAGGTTCCCGGCGAGTCCTGTCCGGTGCACTCATAAGCCAATGAGCACCTGTATACATCTTAGGTGGACTAACTAACACCAATGGCTTGTGAGACCGGCCACCGCCCCTCGTCGGGGTCTCGACTGTATACACTAGTCTACTCCAGAGTATCGATGCCCTGTCTCGAAACTCCCACGACTAGAGACCACTTTTAAGTATGTGCTTATAGACTACCTAACTCTCACGTATATGATCGCCATCATACTGTTGGTAGTCAAGCAAGAATCCTAGGGGCTCTATCAACGTGTAATAATGAACAGTAATGTCACCTAAAGCTGTACACGACTAATAAAGGCAAACCAGATAGCATACTATCATCTCGAGTAAGACTGTCCTACCGGTATAGGTCCTCCCTCAATCATTGCAATCACATACCTGCGATCCAATAATTGACTTTGAGGGCACTACATCCAACAATCTCCCACTTGCACTTAAGGCTAATTATTGGGATGTCGCATACTCATAGCCCGTGTGATACCGAACACCCAACTCCTCTACTAATCAGTGTCACAAAGCTCGTTTGTAAAACTATTGTGTTCGAGAAATAGCCCCAGTGAGTGGACTCGCCCTGATGTTTCTTTCTATGTCTCTCTTTATCTCAAGTTCGCGGAGAAAGCCATCTCCCGAATTAAGCAATACCTGTCTTAGAATATGTCTGGATATCTGATGGGACCTAGTTCATAAATGAACTCCAAATCCAAACTTCTTAGACTGTATCGTCAATTGAACCTAATCAGTATCCTGCACCATACCTCCCACAGTATCCTGTTGGACCACCTGTCCATAATATAGCCCCCTTCGTCAGAGGGAAAACTATAACTCTGACAGTCACTCTGTCATCCATGTCACCTTGGAAGCCTGGAATGATAACCGTCTCCCGAAGGAGGCTGCCGTTACCAAATCCCTAGAACATCCACTTATGTTCTAAAACTGCTTCCTAATGTTTCTCCAGGATTGGATTAATATCAACCTATTGCATCTAGTGCAAAAACAACATCTGGTGTGGTACTTGACATCTCATGATTGACTCAATTGCCTAAGCAAGTGATATGCCAATCATGCACATCCCTCTCCCCTTTAGTCTAAGACACCTTTAGAGAGGGAGATTCCATCACCTGCAGATACACCACCATGCCAGGAGTCGTCCATTCTAAAACACTTTTAGAATACCGTCTAAGTACCAAGATTGGGAAACTACCCAAATCTAGATCTAAAACCATAGATCTAGTAACCAGAATGTCTGATATTATATCCATATCTTATGTGGAGAAACTACTGTGTGACAACCACAGTATAACCGATCGTAGTATATGAATTTTACTTCCTACTCTGTGTATGTCATCCAAATACTAGGACATCATACCCTACTACCTTCTTAACAGATCTCTTCCTTATTCTGATGAAGTCAAAGCCCATGACCGTCACATCAAAAAATAGACGATCTCTCTCTGCTATATCTGCTCGAGTCTATAAATAGACATAAACTACTTGTCCACTATGCTTCCGCTGCTCCCACTGACCATAACAACTCTCTGGCAGAGTCATATACACGTGCACTTCTAAAGCTAGTTTAGAACAACGCTATACTCATCCTCCTGCCGGGTTTCATAGCCTGGAACAACAGTAGTGTCAAGTCTGGGTAAACAAGAACCTCCCTGTCACTGTCCTTGAGGCTACCAGAATACCTCTCGGGTGTCTGAGGTTATCACCATATCTGCGGAGTGGCTAATAGAATGTCAAATCTGATTGAATCTTTAGGTCCTATTAAATTTTCTGTAATCGTTTGCGGTTCTAGAATCTCTTCCAGTTCTACCATACTCCCACTACTGTTTTCTGAAAAAAATCATTTTTACTAAAACTGTGGCGAGTCAAGAACAATATCACCATTGATCTTCTAGATGGTAGAAAGTCAATCCTCGTCATAGCCTGGGCTAACCCACAAACTGCCATTACAGAAACGTGCCTTGAGTTATCTAGAGTCTGGTTTTAAGTATAAGCCGGACAACTCCCCGTACCTTAACATCATTAAGATATGAACCATTCTATATCTAATATAGAAACTTTGGCACTGATTTAATTGCAACCAGATTCAAATCATGCAGCTGTCTCCAGTGCATGTCAACTTAATGGAAAGTGGCCAATTAACATTACTCAACTTAGGAGTGCATCCAATTATGAGTAATCTGAAAGAGAAACAAGTTTCTCAAAATCATTATTATCAACTGAATACCCAACACAAGTATCTACATCTTCGATCAGCTTGAAGAATCCCGATACTTGCAACACATGGTTCTCTACTTTATTCCTGTACCTATGACTACTCAAAACTTAGACCTTGTATTTCTACGAAACACTTGTCTAAAAACTAGAGAAGTCACAAGTAAACAAAATACAGTACGAGGACCAATCCCTTTGTCCTGATGGACACTGGACAGCATACAATATTTTGTATGAGTCCCCTGAGTTGAACAACTCAAACCCTATGCGTCGTAGGTTGAAAACTGTACCCAGGCGATTTCCTCAAATATCACCAATTACAACGAATTCCGATATAATGAGGATGATCACCTAATTCCCAATAACTTACTCCCACCCATCATCTGCAAAACCATACAGACGTGAGAATCATACCTGGTAAATACATACCCTGGAGCAAGTGTCTAATTGGGAAATCAGTTTTCTATTAACAATGCACAGTGAAACTGAAACATGAAAATGATTCGAAGGGGTATCCGGGTATTCCTAGTAATGCCTCTTCCATAATCCAATTCATGACTGTAACCGTATATTTCGTTGCCATCTCTCCAAATCCCTTTATTTGTTTTTACTCATTATCTTCTGTACACCTTCGTTAGGTTTAATGGTTTTCTTCCTTCCCTACCGTTCGGCACCAGCCTATGGTTTGGAAGGAGATTATCCAGTAAGCATAATAGGTGTACTCTCCTAATACTAGGAGTACTCGCAATCTGAGAGAAGGTGATGATAAAAGACAACTGAATAAAACCTTATTCTATTCCTCCTCAACTGGAGAAAAGCAAAGGTGAAATAGGAGTGGCGATGAACTACGCGGTTTGGTCGTGCCCTCTTTCTAATCCCTTCATATGTTTTTACTTATTACCTTCTGTACACCTTACTTAGGCTAATTGGTTTTCTCCTTTCCCTACCTTTCGGCACCTGCCTATGGTTTGGAAGAAGACTATCCAATAAGCGTAATAGGTGTACTCTCCTAAACCAAGGAGCCCTCGCAACCTGAGAGATGGTGATGATAAAAGACAACTGAATAAACCAATTCAATTTCTCGTGAACCTGAATCCATCCTCGAATCTGGAACAAGTTCCTTCGAGTTCGTATATAACCATACGATGGATTTATCCAATGGAAGTGGATGTTCGTAGTAATACGAGATGTTCTGGAGAAATACAAAGGGTAAAAGAAGGAGTGGCAATGACTTATGCAACTCAGACAATCCAAAAGCCAGTATTTTAAGAAAGTTCGGTCAACTTGGTCACTGAATCATAGTCTAGGGTCGGTTAATGGTCGCTGCCAAAGAGAGAGAGAAAAGAAATACTCTGCGTGCACTCTAACCTAGATCATAATGGTTATCACTTTATCTAATTAGGAAACCTCCCACTGTATCGTCAAATTCTCCTCCAAAGCTGAAAGAAGAATTAGTCGAGATCACCCGAAGAGTAAACCAACTCATCAGTGGGAATCGGGATCCAACTATCATCGCATTATACCGTGAAGGAATCCATTCACGTTATCACACTCCAGAAGGTATGCGCATGCCTGGCAAGTTTCAGTTTCTTTAGAAACCCCCGATGTGATTTTTACTCCATGCTCTTATGACCTTAACGAAGGCCAACAAATCATAAGTCACATGTTAAGTTCTACCCGTCATTGTCCAGGTTAATTTAAACCCACCCGTACATACCCTTGACGAAGGACAACAATGTAATACAACTGTTCCAAACCAACGCATCTATCTATGCAACAGAAAGGTAACAAGCAGCTACCATCCACTATGCCTTGACGAAGGCCAACAAACATAGCATGAATACTACGTGCTACTCGTCTGAAACGACGGAGGGCTACGGCTGGTTTTTGGCGAAAAACCTTTAACGTAATGAACTTGATCTCGTTGAAGGAACCTGATAGCTTTTTACAAAATTATAGTGGCGAAAACCTTTGCTAAAGAGGTCACTCCCGGTGAAGGGATCTCGGCTCTTTCCTCGTGGAATGAGGTGCAGGATATTCCAACTGAATACCGCGATGCAAAGCAACAAGTAATCCACTATAGTGAAATTATTACCCTGACGCAAACTTCTGCCCAAGGGGTCACTCCCGGCGAAAGGATCTCGGCCTTTGCCTCATCGAATGAGGTGCAGGATATTCCAACGGAATACCACTGTGCAAAACAAAAGAAAACGTCTTTGTAATAACACTTTTTGAAAAATGTTCCAACAACGTCAAACAGGTTTGTTTTCCTTTGCATTGATCAAAATCAATGCAGTCCCATCAATTAATCACACCAGAAAAGAACGAAAATAAAATGTACGTATATGCTATCCGCATTCGCTACTGGGTCCCGTCATCACCCGTTAGGTTACTTAACTAACGACAGAGCAGGGACTGGACTAGCGCGGGTGTAAAACATAGACAACATCTACTAGTATATATATCAATATACAATAATCGCTCCAGGCGTGATAAATGCAACATTACAGAAAAGTAATAAGCATCAAAGAACAATACAGATAATCTAGGAGCCCCGAGTTCACAGAGCCGCTACTAAAACCCGACGTTCCCCTAGTCATGTGGATAGCCTGTGCAATGAAACCTAGACCCCTACGGGTGCGTCAAGTTACCCGCCAAAACCGGAAGTGAGGCAGCCCCTACAGCAAGTAAATGAACCACCCGGCACTTCACGGAATCCGGTAACTTGAGCACCCCACCTTGGGTCAACCTGTACCCCCTACGAGTGCGGCGAATTGTCTGCCAATTCTAGAGTTAGGTCCCCTCCTTCTCAAAACCATGAGATACGGACCCGTTGCCCTCCAGAACTCGGCTATCCGTGCACTCTTTCGCGGGGTAATCCTAGTACAGAAATGAAAATATGTACAACGGGTACATCGACCTCAACCCGGTCGTGCCCCAAAAGAATAATATATAAATAGACAACGACGGCAGTCCACATGTCGGACGCTCGCCCCGCGATATCAAATGTACAAATAAATCCAAACTTCACTAACATTGCACCAAGCTATCCACCACGACAAATCCGCAATATCACAGCACAACACAGAACATCAACGCGAATGTCACATTCGCAAACCCGTCTAAAAGGAATTTGGCAATTAGACGAGATTTACCGCTCAAATGACAATCACGGTCGCATATATAATGTAAGTACTGTAAACTAACACATTTAAAATTCCGATCGACAAAACTTCCCAAAGTGGGCCCCAAGTACAAATCCAGTACTCAAACAAATCTGGGCCCAAACAAAATATTCCAGAAACCACAATTCCACATGAAAGACACCCAGAAAAAAATGGTGCACTGAAGCCCCAAAACGGCGGCGGAACCGCGGCAAACCCATGGGTTCTGCGGCGGTTACGCAGCGGTTTTGTGGGATCAGTCTACCAAATTTCTTCTGCAGTCTTAGAAAAGCCTGCTCGATTTTTTGACATACCCAAAATAATTTTTAGACCAGTTTAAAAATTTGACAGAAACTTTAAATTTGGAATTGCAGTTTTGGAAATTTCGTTCGATCGATATTTTAAACATGTTAGAACAAGCTAGTAAAGGTTAATGGCATGGCTCTGATACCATGTAAGTCTACGCCAATGCCCCGGCCAATAATCTGAGGCCAAACGCGGAATAAAAACTTTTTCATAAACTGGCGCTAACATAGACTGTAACCTGGATCGTGCCATTAACACTAAACTAGCAAACTGTAAAATGATAGAAAGGCTATACCGATCGATCCGTGTCTTTCGATCTTTAGCCATCATCCCACGCTCCTCGTGGCATCTCCGATCTCTCTCGATCTCCGGTCTCCTCGTCGAGGTGGCACCACGTCAACGGATCTTTATACGGGCTCCCGCCTCTAAACCGAGGCAACTCGGACATGAAGTTTGCTAACCGACATGTCCAAGATTGAACTAGAGATAGTGTAGAATAGTTTGTATCAAGAGACCCAGGCCATTGGGTGAAGGGTTAATGAAGTTGTCATTTTGGGTGAATGAATGAGCTTGGAAAAAATTGCAAATGAATCAATTTACATTCAAAATGAGGCTCAACCATTTATTGGGGCAGCCTACAAAAAGTGCTCGGCCAATTATAGAGGGGGGGGGGGGTTTGAGCACAAGGATAGAAGGTGACCATAAAGAAAAAACTCCACAAAAGATCTTAACTAAATATCTAAAGCAATCCAAAAGACTTTAATGGACAAATGAGTCACAAAAACACCTCACCCAAACTAGAAGCTCTTGGTTGCTGCTGGAGCCCCGGCAGCCACAAAAAACCCCCTCACAATAAAAATCCACATTTGCAAATAACCCCCCAAGCTAAAAACTCAAAGAAGAAAGCCAAGCCCGTTAAAAATTCAGCCATGGATTAAAGAGGATTCCGCGACATAAACATTAAACCAAGTGTTTTGGTCGGGTGGAAAAAGATTGGCAACTTCAAAAATAATCCCGTGGGATTACCCCACAACAGTATAAACATACCCGCATTTGTATTCCGGCCGAATACAAAATGCAGTGAGACAAACATATCCCTACACAATATAATACTCGGATCCGGCTTAAACCAAAGCCCACCAGTATTATCTGTCCGAACCATGACACGTGTACAAGTGCACATGCATGTTCGAACCCTGCCATAAAACCATACGGTCTTTACAACGTTTTGCCCGAACTTGGGAAACAATCTGTGGGGGACTCTAAAGACTCGTCAATACTCTGGTAGTGGGTTTAACTACAAGCCGTCAGTGGTACTAGCTATACGTAACGGCTGCCGATGTATTGACAGAAAGGGAAGCTGATGAGCGAACTCATCCTGAAATCCTAATGAGCCTATTAGTGACAATATCCGTACAGTCCGGTCCGTTCGTCTATGAGCATCGCATATCGGGCCTAGGGGGCTGGTAACATCAGACCCCCAATAGCGGTATAAGTCATGTCAGAGTGTAGCCCAGAACACCCTGAGATACTATTGGAGTACCTTCCAGTAAATCTCCTATCTCGGCCGAGGGCTTTGTGTAATGGTTCTCCTAGACACAGCGCGATCTCACCCCCAATACTGGGAGAGACGAACCCCTGTCGATCCGCTCACTGCCTCCATGTGGCTCGGGATTGTACCCAACTAAAACCTGTTTGCACAACTCCTTTGAGCCGTGGTAAGGTAATAATCAAAGCACAGTAGAAACTCACACGAGACAAATGATGATCTTAGGTCGATGAACTAACCTATACACATGTCACCTGGGAACTGCTATCTGACACTAGGTATAATACCAACTAGCAGGTTCCCGGCGAGTCCTGTCCGGTGCACTCATAACCCAATAAGCACCTGTATACATCTTAGGTGAACCAACTAACACCAATGGCTTGTGAGACCGGCCACCGCCCCTCGTCGGGGTCTCGACTGTATACACTAGTCTACTCCGGAGTATCGATGCCCTGTCTCGAAACTTCCACGACTAGGGACCACTTTTAAGGACGTGCTTATAAACTACCCAACTCTTACGTATATGATCGCCATCATACTGTTGGTAGTCAAGCAAGAATCCTAGGGGCTCTATCAACGTGTAATAGTGAACAGTAATGTCACCTAAAGTGGTACACAACTGATAAAGGCAAACCAGATAGCATACTATCATCTCGAGTAAGACCGTCCTACCAGTATAGGTCCTCCCTCAATCATTGCAATCACGTACCTGCGATTCAATAATTGGCTTTGAGGGCACTACATCCAACAGTATATTTTGCCATTAAGATCTGGCTCTCCCTTTGATGGAGCCTGGTGAGAAAATATGGTACCTTTTCTTTCATTTGTGCCCATGGATTATATACCGGGGTCGGTGTGGACCTACCTGCAGGGCAGAGGAAACTTTATTTTATTTCATTTTTTTATTACCGCGATACTCTATCTTTTCAGCTTTTCATATCGCAAAAGTCGCGATTGCCCGATCATTTCGGCTTTTTATCGTAGTGCCCAATCATTTCAGCTATTTTTTTTTATTTTTTACTCGCTGCTTTTTATTGCGAGTTGTCCAAACATTTCGGCTGTTTTTACATGCATATTTTTTTGCGACTCGCTGAGTTTTATTATGAGTCAGGAACTTGAGATCCGATACCAATCTTGGTATCAGTATCGCTGCAATCGGAATATTGCCAGGAGCGAATCATCATTTGCCTTTGCAAGGACTTGAAATTTGATACCTATTTAGGCATCGATATCGCTACAACTGAAATGTTTGTAAGTGCACGGCGGCGCCCCGGCCGTCAATCCGACGGCCAAATGCGGAAGCGGTGATAAACTTAAATTTTAACTGGAACTGGCAAACCGCCGCGCACTAATACCCGGATCGAACCATTAATTAGTCCTAGCTATCTACAAGAATGGGAATAGAGATATACCGACGATCCAAGTCCTCCGGTCTTCTCGTCATCGTCCCGATCTCCTGCGGAATGTCCCGTCTCCTCCTTGTCGCCGGAAGTGCACCACATCGCCTACTTCTTTTACGGGCTCCCACCTCAATGCCGAGGCAACTCGGGCACGAAGCCGGCTACTCGACGTGCCCAAGGTTCGCTGTATAATATGTAGTCCTCAAGTCTCACTTTGGGGTTGTGGAATTGCCATTTGGTGGAGGAATGATACTTGGAGCTTTGGAGATTGATCTTGTGGGATTTTGCAACATGAAATGAACCAAAATCCCACACTCAAAAATGTTGGACCGCCCCCTTCATGCTTGGGCCGGCCATCATGGTGAGGGGAGGAATGAATGGAGAGTGAGAAAATGAGAGGCCATCCCCTAATACAAGGGAGAGAGAGAGAAGTCTATCATGCAAAAGGAAATGATCACTCAAACAAAACTACACTCCACCAACCTCACCCCTCATCATCATCAACAACCATGATGACATCCAAAGTCAAGCAATCATGAAAAAGGAAAGTCAAGTGATGGGACAAGTATCATGACATGATAATATGCAAAGACCCCCTCCACAAATGCTTATTTGCAACAATGCAAATAAGCCCTCCTCCACCAATCTTCGGCCAATGAACGGAACAAAGGAAATTGGCCGAAACGGAAAGCAAACTGGCCACTCCAGAAAACTGGTCCCGTAATAAATTACAGGAAAACCCCGATACTGTGCATACACACCCGCATCTGTATTTCGACCGAAATACAAATGCAATGAGACAAAATCTACACTGTACTATACTAGGATCCGGCTTATACCAAAGCCGGCTAGTAATATCCGTTCGATCCTGATCCGTGCAATACCGCACGTATCTGATCGAACCCTGCCATATAACCATACGGCCTATAGTATAAACTGTCCTATCCTGATCCGTGCAATACCGCACGTATCTGATCGGACCTTGCCATATCTCCATACGGCCTCTACAACCTTTCGCCCGAAAGCTGAGTAACAGAATGTGGGGGACTCTAAAGACTCGTCAACACCTTGGTTGTGGATTTAACCACTAGCACGTCAGAGGTATAAGCCAATACGTAACGGGCTACCAGGTATTGACTAAAAGGGACGTCTGTGAGCGAACTCAGCCTGACTCCCTACTGAGCCTGTCAGTGACAATATCCGTACAGTCCGGTCCGTTCGTCTATGAGCATCGCATGGCGGGCCTAGGGGATTGGTAAAAGTCAGACCCCCAAAAGCGGTACAAGTCGTGTCGGAGTGTAGCCCAGAACACCCTGAGATACTACTGGAATACCTACCAGTAAATCTCCTTGCCTCGGCCGAGGGCTTCGTGTAATGGCTCTCCTAGACACAGCACGACCTCACCCCCAATACCGGGAGAGACGAACCCCTGAAGATACGCTCACTGCCTCCATGTGGCTCGGGACTGTACCCAACTAAAACCTGTTTGCACGACTCCTTTGAGCCGTGGTAGGGTAGTAATCAAAGTACAGTGGGAACTCACACAAGACAAATGACAATCCCCAGGTCGATGAACTAACCTGTACACATGTCACCAGGGAACTGCCATCTGACGTCTGGTATATGACCAACTAGCAAGTTCCCGGCGAGTCCTGTCCGGTGTACTCATAACCCAATGAGCACCTGTATACATCTTAGGTGATCCAACTGACACCAGTGGCTTGTGAGACCGGCCACCGCCCCTCGTTGGGGTCTCGACTGTATACACTAGTCTACTATGGAGAATCGATGCCCTGTCTCGAAACTCTCACGACTAGGGACCTTTTAAGGATATGCTTATAGACCCCCAGCTCCCACTTATATGATCGCCCTCATACTGCTGGTGGTCAAGCAAGAATCCTAGGGGCTCTATCAACGTGTAATAGCGACGTGTCAGGTCACTTAAAACAGTACACGATGATAAAGGTAAACCAGATAGCATACTATCATCTCGAGTAAGACTGTCCTACCGGGATAGGTCCTCCATCAATCATTGCAATCACGTACCTGTGACCTAATAATTGACTCTGAGGGCACTATCTCCAACAATCTCCCACTTGCACTCAAGGCTAATTATTGCGATGTCGCATACTCACAGCCCGTGTGATACCGAACACCCAACTCCTCTACTAGTCAGTCTCACAAAGCTCGTTTGCGAAACTATGGCGTTCGAGGAATAGTCTCAGTGAGTGGATCCGCTTTGTTGTCTCTTTCCATGTCTCTCTATATCTCAAGTTCGCGGAGAAACCCATCTCCCGAAATGAGCAATACCTGTCTTAGAATGTGTCTGGATGTCTGATGGGACATAGCTCATAAATGAACTCCAAATCCAAACTTCTTAGACTGTATCGTCAACTGAACTTAATCAGTATCCTGCGCCATGCCTCCCTCAGTATTGCCTTGGACCAACTGTCCAAAATACTGCCCCTCGTCAGAAGGAAAAACTATAACTCTGACAACCTCCTTGTCGTCCATGTCACCTTGGAAGCCTGGATTGATAACTGTCTCCTGCATGAGGCTGTCGTTATCATATCCCTAGAACATCTACTTATGTTCTAAAACTGCTTCCGACCGTTTCTCCAGGATTGGATTAATGTCAGCTTATTGCATCTAGTGCAAGAACAATGTCTGGTGTGGTACTTGACATCTCATGATTGACTCAATTGCCTGAGCAAGTGATCTGCCAATCATGCACATCCCTCTCCCCTTTAGTCTGTAAGACACCTTTAGAGAGGGTGACTCCATCACCTGCAGGTACACTACCGTGCCAGGAGTCGTCCATCCTAAATACTCTTAGAATGCGGTCAAGTACGCTGATTGGGAAACCACCCAAATCTAGATCTAATACCATAGATCCAGTAACCAGTATGTCTGATATAATGTCCAAGTCCTGTGTGGAGAAACCACTGTGTGACGACCAAAGTATAACCGATTGTAGTATAGGAATATCACTTCCTACTCTGTGTATGTCATCCAAATACCAGGACATCACAGACTACTACCTTCTCAACAGATCCATCCCCTATTCTGATGAAGTCAAACCTATGACTGTCACGTCAGAAATAGATGATCTATCTCCGCTACTGGTGCTTCAGTCTGTAAATAGACATAAGCTACCTGTCCACCAATGCTTCCGCTGCTCCCACTGACTACGACAACCCTCTGGCAGAGTCATATAAACGTACACTTCTAAAACTAGTTTAGAACGACGCTATACTCATCCTCCCGCCGGGTCTCGCACCCTGGAACAACAGCAATGGTAATTGTGGGTAAACAAGAACTTCCCTGTCACCGTCCTTGAGGCTACCGTAGTACCTCTCGGGTGCCTGAAGTTACCCACCGTATCTGCGGAGTGGCCAATGGAATGTCAAACCGGATTGAATCTTTAGGTTCCTATCAAATCTTCAGTAATCGTTTGTGGTTCTGGAATCACTTCCAGTTCTACCATACTCCCACTTACTGTTTTCTAAAAAAATCCATTTTTATTAAAACTGTGGCGAGTCTAGAACAATATTGCTATTGTTCATCCAGATGGTAGAAAATCAACCCGCGTCATAGCCTGGGCCAACCCACAAACAGCCATTACAGAAACGTGCCTTGAGTTGTCCAGTGTCTGGTTTTAAGCATAAGCCGGACAACTCCCCGTACCTTAACATCGTTAAGATACGAACTGTTCTATATCCAATATAGGACCAGAGGCACTGATTTAATTGAACCAGATTCAAATCATGCAGCTGTCTCCAGTGCATGTCAACAAAATGGAAGGAGGCCGATCAGCGTTACTCAATTTAGGAATGCTTCCAATTATGAGTAACCTGAAAGAGAAGCAATTTCTCTTAATCACTACTATCAACTGAATACCATATACAAGTATCTACATCTTCGATCACTTTGAAGAATCCCGATACTTGCTACACCTGGTTCTCTACTCTATTCAAATACCTATAACTTCTCAAAATTCAGACCCTGTGTTTCCGCGAAACACTTGTCTAAAAACTAGAGAAGTCATAAGTAAACCGAATATAGTACGAGGACTAACCCCTCTGTCCTAATGGACCCTGGACAACATACAATACTCTGTATAAGTCCCTTGAGTCTGATAACTCATTCACTGTGTGTCGTAGGTTGAAAACTGTACTTATGGTTAAGAAGAATTACACCGCTGTTTAATGCTCCTTACCTAACCATCCACTGATATAGGTAAATGTCACAGACATAATTTCAAAAAGGTATATCTCACTCTATGAAAATAGACGTACAGATATATCAATTTGAAATTGGTGCATAACAGCGGATATTCAAAACCAAATATTTGCCGACTGGCAAATAGCCCAGGTGATTTCCTCAAATATCACCGATTACAACGAATCCCGATATAATGAGGATGATCACCCAATTCCCAATAACCTACTCCCACTCATCATCTGTAAAACCATACAGATGTGAGAATCATACCTGGTAAATACATACCCTAGAGCAAGTGTCTAACTGGGAAATCAGTTTTCCTTTAACAGTACACAGTGAGACTGAAACATTGAAATGTTTCGATGGGGTATCCTGGTATTCCTAGTAATGCCTCTTCCATTATCCAGATTCACAACTGTAACCGTGTAATTCTTTGCCACCTCTCCAAATCCCTTCATATGTCTTTAGTCTTTACCTTCTGCACACCCCTTTAGGCCAAATGGTTTTCTTCCTTCCCTACCGTTCGGCACCAGCCTATGGTTTGGAAGAAGACTATCCAATAAGCATAATGGGTGTACTGTCCTAATCCTAGGAACACTCGCAATGAGAGAGGGTGAAGATAAAAGACAACCGAATAAATCTTATTCCTATTTCTCCTGAACCAGAATCCATCCCCGAACTGGAACAAGTTCCTTTCGAGTTCGTATATAACCATACGATGGAGTATCCAATAAACTGTGGATCTTCGTAGTGATACGGAGTGTCCTGGAGAAATACAAAGGTGATGTGGGAGTGGTAACGAAATATTTGGTTTGGTCGTGAATATCTGTTGCAATTTACTTTGCCCTCTTACTAATCCCTTGCTTTGTCTGAACTTAATACCTTCTGTACACCATCGTTAGCCTAATTGGTTTTCTTCATTCCCTACCGGTCGGCACCAGCCTAAGGTTTGGAAGAAGACAATCCAATTTGCGTAATAGGTGTACTACCCCTAAACCAAGGAGTACTCACAACTTGAGAGAAGGTAAAAGGAAAAGACAACTGAATAATCCTATCCGTTTTCTCCAGAACCAGAAACCATCCTCGAATAAATCCCTTCGAGTTCGTATCTAACCATACGATGGTTTGGTCCAATGGAAGTGGACGTTCGTAGTAATACGGGGTGTCCTGGAGAAAAGGGTAAAAGTAGGAGTGGCAATGAGGTTTGCAACTCTGACAATCCAAAAGCCAGTGTTAAAGAAGGTTCGGTCAACTTGGTCACTGAGTCATAGTCTTAGGGTCGGGTCAATGGTCGCTGCCAAAGAGAGAGAGAAAAGAAACACTCAGCGTGCACTCTAACCTAGATCAGAATGGTTACCAATTTATCTAATCTGGAAACCTCCCACTGTACCTCAAATTCTCCTCCAAACCTGAAAGAAGAATTAGTCGGGGTTACCCGAGGAGTAAACTAACTCATCAGTGGGAATCGGGATCCAACTATCATCGCATGACAACGTGACGGAATCCGCTCACGGTATCACACTCCAGAAGGTATGCGCATATCTGGCAAGTTTCAGTTCTTTTGAAACTCCCGATGAGATTTCTGCCCCATGCTCTTATGACCTTGACTTTGGCCAACAAATCATAAGTCACATGTCAAGTTCTACCCGTCATTCTCCAGGTTGATTCGAATCCACCCGCACAAGCCCTTGACTTTGGCCAACAAGGCTATACGACTGTTCCAAACCAACGCATCTATCTATGCTGCATATGAATAACCAACAGCTACCAAACACTGTGCCTTGACTTTGGCCAACAAACACAGCTTGAATACTATTGACTACCCATATGAAACGACGGAGGGCTACGAATGGTTTCTGGCGAAAACCTTTAACGTAATGAACTTGATATCGTCGAAGGAACGGATAGCTTTTTAGAAATATAGTGACGACAACTTCCGCTAAAGAGGTCACTCCCGGTGAAGGGATCTCGGCTCTTTCCCCGTAGAATGGGGTGCAGGATATTCCAAATGAATACCACGGTGCAAAGCAAAAGTAATCGGCTATAGTGAAGTCATTGCCCTGACGCAAACTTTTGTCCAAGGGGTCACTCCCGGTGAAGGGATCTCGGCCCTTGCCTCGTCGACTGAGGAGCAGGATATTCCAGCTGAATACCACGATGCAAAACAAAAGTGAACGTCCTTGCAATAACAGCCTTGTTTGAAAAAGTGTTCCAACAACATCAGATTAGGTTTGTTTTTAACTTGCATTGATCCGAATCAATGCAGTCCCATCAATTGATCACACCACAAAGAACGAAAATATACTGATGTACGTATATGCCATCCGCATTCGCCACTGGGTCCCGTCATTACCCGTTAGGTTAGCTAACTAACGACAGAGCGGGGACTGGACTAGCGCGGATGCAAAACATATACAACATCTACTAATATATATACCAATATATTATATTTCGCTCAAGGCGTGAATAAAATGCAACATCACAGATATGTACAGCATCACAGAAACAATACAGATATCTGGGATCTCCGGGTTTCACAGAGCCACTGCTGAAACCCGACGTTCCCCTGGTCGTGTGGATAGCCTGTGCAATGAGATCCTAGATCCCTACGGGCGCGGCAAGTTACCCGCCAAAACCTGAAGCGAGGCAGCCCCCTTCAGCGCCGTGAATGGACCACCCAGCACTTCACGGAATCCGGTAACTTGGGCACCCCTCCTGGGTCAACCTGTACCCCCTACGAGTGCGGCGAATAGCCCGCCAATCCCAGAGTGAAGCCCCCTCCGTCTTAATGCCATGAGATGCGAGCTTGTTGCCCTCCAGAACCCGGCTATCCGTGCACCCCTCCGCGGGGCAATCCTAGTACAGAAAGTAAAATATACATACAACGGGTACATCGACCGCAACCAGGTCGTGCCCCAAAATAATAATACAATCAGGCAGTGACGGCAGTCCACATGTCGGACGCTCGCCCCGCAATATCAAATGTACATAATACAACAGAACTGTACTAGCATTGCATCCAGGCTATCCCCCACGACCGATCCGCAACATCACAGCAAAAACAGAACATCAACGTGAAAGTCACATTCGCAAATCCGTCTAACCGGGCTATAGCAGTTAGACCGGATTTACCGATCGAGTGACATTCACGGTCGCAGATATAATGTAAATACTGTGAAATAATGTGTTTAAAATATCCGATCAATCAAATTTTAACAAGTGGGCCCCAATACCCGGATCGAACCATTAATTAGTCCTAGCTATCTACAAGAATGGGAATAGAGATATACCGACGATCCAAGTCCTCCGGTCTTCTCGTCATCGTCCCGATCTCCTGCGGAATGTCCCGTCTCCTCCTTGTCGCCGGAAGTGCACCACATCGCCTACTTCTTTTACGGGCTCCCACTTCAATGCCGAGGCAACTCGGGCACGAAGCCGGCTACTCGACGTGCCCAAGGTTCGCTGTAGAATATGTAGTCCTCAAGCCTCACTTTGGGGTTGTGGAATTGCCATTTGGTGGAGGAATGATACTTGGAGCTTTGGAGATTGATCTTGTGGGATTTTGCAACATGAAATGAACCAAAATCCCACACTCAAAAATGTTGGACCGCCCCCTTCATGCTTGGGCCGGCCATCATGGTGAGGGGAGGAATGAGTGGAGAGTGAGAAAATGAGAGGCCATCCCCTAATACAAGGGAGAGAGAGAGAAGTCTATCATGCAAAAGGAAATGATCACTCAAACAAAACTACACTCCACCAACCTCACCCCTCATCATCATCAACAACCATGATGACATCCAAAGTCAAGCAATCATGAAAAAGGAAAGTCAAGTGATGGGACAAGTATCATGACATGATAATATGCAAAGACCCCCTCCACAAATGCTTATTTGCAACAATGCAAATAAGCCCTCCTCCACCAATCTTCGGCCAATGAACGGAACAAAGGAAATTGGCCGAAACGGAAAGCAAACTGGCAACTCCAGAAAACTGGTCCCGTAATAAATTACAGGAAAACCCCGATACTGTGCATACACACCCGCATCTGTATTTCGACCGAAATACAAATGCAATGAGACAAAATCTACACTGTACTATACTAGGATCCGGCTTATACCAAAGCCGGCTAGTAATATCCGTTCGATCCTGATCCGTGCAATACCGCACGTATCTGATCGAACCCTGCCATATAACCATACGGCCTATAGTACAAACTGTCCTATCCTGATCCGTGCAATACCGTACGTATCTGATCGGACCTTGCCATATCTCCATACGGCCTCTACAACCTTTCGCCCGAAAGCTGAGTAACAGAATGTGGGGGACTCTAAAGACTCGTCAACACCTTGGTTGTGGATTTAACCACTAGCACGTCAGAGGTATAAGCCAATACGTAACGGGCTACCAGGTATTGACTAAAAGGGACGTCTGTGAGCGAACTCAGCCTGACTCTCTACTGAGCCTGTCAGTGACAATATCCGTACAGTCCGGTCCGTTCGTCTATGAGCATCGCATGGCGGGCCTAGGGGGTTGGTAAAAGTCAGACCCCCAAAAACGGTACAAGTCGTGTCGGAGTGTAGCCCAGAACACCCTGAGATACTACTGGAATACCTACCAGTAAATCTCCTTGCCTCGGCCGAGGGCTTCGTGTAATGGCTCTCCTAGACACAGCACGACCTCACCCCCAATACCGGGAGAGACGAACCCCTGAAGATACGCTCACTGCCTCCATGTGGCTCGGGACTGTACCCAACTAAAACCTGTTTGCACGACTCCTTTGAGCCGTGGTAGGGTAGTAATCAAAGTACAGTGGGAACTCACACAAGACAAATGACGATCCCCAGGTCGATGAACTAACCTGTACACATATCACCAGGGAACTGCCATCTGACGTCTGGTATATGACCAACTAGCATGTTCCCGGCGAGTCCTGTCCGGTGTACTCATAACCCAATGAGCACCTGTATACATCTTAGGTGATCCAACTGACACCAGTGGCTTGTGAGACCGGCCACCGCCCCTCGTCGGGGTCTCGACTGTATACACTAGTCTACTATGGAGAATCGATGCCCTGTCTCGAAACTCTCACGACTAGGGACCTTTTAAGGATATGCTTATAGACCCCCAGCTCCCACTTATATGATCGCCCTCATACTGCTGGTGGTCAAGCAAGAATCCTAGGGGCTCTATCAACGTGTAATAGCGACGTGTCAGGTCACTTAAAACAGTACACGATGATAAAGGTAAACCAGATAGCATACTATCATCTCGAGTAAGACTGTCCTACCGGGATAGGTCCTCCATCAATCATTGCAATCACGTACCTGTGACCTAATAATTGACTCTGAGGGCACTATCTCCAACAATGTTGTCAGCAGCGAATCATCATTTGCCTTTATCGATTTGAACAAAGATGGCTTAGCAAATAGGGTTAGAATCCTGTCGACTAAGGCTTTTGACTTTATGAGCCTTAAGGGTCTCTCAAAGGTATTTCTCCCTACGAGTCAAGAGGATCTCGTAGGTGTAGGTTTACCTTAGAAGTCGTGAGGACTCCTAAGTGGTATTTTCCCTTGCAAGTCGTAAGGATCTTAAAAGAGTGTTTTCTCTTTATAAGTCGAGAGGACACAAGTGTCGTTCACCATATGGGATATTTCTCGCCATTGGTGGAACTTGGCGAGGAATTGTTTATTTATGCCCGTGGATTGTATACAAGGGTCAATATTAGACCGCCTGTAGGGCAACTTAGGAGATATGACGGCTTAAGAATAGATTTAGATCCCTGTAGTTTAAGGCATTTGAATCTTATGAGCCGTGAGGGTCTCATAAGAGGAATTCTCCTTATGAGTCGAGAGGATCCCGTAAGTGTAATTTCTCCTTAGGAATCATAAGGATTACTAAGTGTGTTGCTCCTTCATGACTCGTAAGCGCATGTATTTTCTCCTCACAAGGTCAAGAGGACTTTGCAAGTGTAGATGATTTTTTTTTATTTTACGAGTTTGCGCCCTACCTGGTTTTCACAAGCTCGCCGGCAGTTCTACTGTTTTTACTCACGGCGCCCTTTCGAGTTTTCATTCGTGCCCATGTTACTTGTGGACATACCGTTTTTTTTAATTTTTTACAAGCGATGGAACTCTTGAAAGTAGTTTCGTCGCGGATGACCCATCTATTTATTGGTGGGATTTAGGGGTGGCTTCATCACTAAAGTAGCTGCGTAGCCAGTGGGACTTGAGTTGCAACCTCCGCCGTTAGGAATTTAATTACAATATAGATCTTAAGGGAGTGGATTGCCATTTTTGGGGTGATGCTCTAGTTTAAGGACGTTCCGGTCCTATATCGTCATATTTGAGGCGAAATTTTAGTTTAGGGACATCTCAGTCTTGTATCGTCATGTTTGAGGCAGATAATTAGTTTAAGGACTTCTCGGTCCTATATCGCCATATTTGAAGTGGGTAATTAGTTTAAGGACATTTCGGTCCGGTATCGCCGTTTTTGAGACGAAGTTTTAGTTTAAGGATATCTCGGTTCGATGTCGCCATATTTAAGGCGAAGTTCTAGTTTAAGAACATCTCGGTCTGTTATCACCATATTTGAGGCGAATTTTTAGTTTAAAAACATCTCGGTCCGTTATCCACATGTTCGGGCCGAATTTTTAGTTTAAGAACATCTCGGTCCGTCACCGCCACGTTTGAGGCGAATTTTTAGTTTAAGGACATCTCGGTCCGTTATCGCCATGTTTGGGGCGAATTTTTAGTTTAAGGACATCTCGGTCCGTCATCGCCATGTTTGGGCCGATGGAGTTTCTTTGCATACTACCACTCTCAGAGTTTTTGACTCATGAAGATAGCGAGCGAACACGAGCGTCGTCATCTATCATTGACCTCGGTCATGACTCGTTAGGCTAAGTATTTTTTGAGGAATCGACCGTTTATTGGCCGGAAGGATCTTTCGCCATGCATATTCATGAGCAGGTAGGCTCCACCTTGGTAGACTTTGTCTATGATATACGGGTCTTCATAGTTCGGCTCGAATTTCCCCCATTTTGTGCGATTGGAGATCATTGGTCTTTTGACGACTAGTATGAGTTCGCCTTGGCGGAATGTTCTCGGCCTGGTCAGTCTTTTATATGACCGTGTCATTCTAGACTTATAAGCCTCTAGGTTTTGCTATGCTTTAAGGCGAATTTCATCGAGGGCATCGAGCTCCTCAAGCCGAAGACGAGCGTTTTGTTCATCTGTCAGTGTTCACCGCCGGAAGACGGACCGGGACGTTGGGACGTCTGGCCTAAATTCTGGGGGCAGATACTATTTGGATTTATCCGTCCACCTCTCCGAAGATGCCAAGTTGATTTATGGCACCGTATATCGGAGGTTTGGACGGATGCGACCGTTGTAACAGATTTTATCAGATCCCCACTTGTTTGTGAGGGTTTTTTTTGATTGTGGGGACGCTCTTCCTTGCAGGCACAAGCCCCTGCAGTTAATTACGTAACCGCTGTTGGGGTAAAAATTTACACCCCGGTTGACCAAGTCAAAATCAAAGTCAACCCCAAACCAAGTGGGCCCAAGCCCAGACCCAGTGGGCCCATGCTCGGGTCGAGCCCGAACATGAAGCGGCTGGCCTCCCCCATGCCAAGATAAAATTTTGTATTAAATAATTTTGTTGCATTTTTTAGGCATAAAGCCAAATTTTTGTAAAGCCAATGGCTTATGTGTAAAAAGAAATGGCACATGAGCCATGGAATAAGCAAAATGCCATTTTGTGAATCCCAAGGGGCTATGTGTAAAGCGTATAGCCTATAAAGGCAAAGATAATGAAATATCTTAACAATTTTTTCTCTCTCTCCAAAAATTTTAGATCTGAGATCTTTTCTCCTTCTTCAAGGTTCCAAAACCTTCTTCTTTCTTTTGAATTAAATTAAGAGTTTTACTCTTCATTTTATAAAACTAAATAGTTTTTCACCACAAAACCCACAAAGGGGAGCTTGGATTTGTTATTAGATCTCAAAAAGGAGAGATTTTTAGATCTCACATCTCTTGATCTTCAAGATCCAGCCAACAGAGGAGGAAGAAGAAGAACCCCCTTCATTAACCAAAACATTTTAGGAGTTTAACTCCACTCTAAACCCTATTTCTGGGACTAAAAGCCCCTTTTTGGTCGCTAGCGCTCTGCGCTCAAGTGTAAAGCGCCCACGTGCCGACACGTGGCGCTCTTGCGCTCAGACGCCCAGCGCCCGAGCGCAAAGCGCCCACGTGCCGACACGTGGAGCGCTTGCGCCCACGCGCACAGCGCCTGGGTGCAAAGCGCCTGGGTGCAAAGCGCCCACGTGCCGACACGTGGCGCGCTTGCGCGCAAGCGCCCAGCACCCGAGCGCAAAGCGCCCATGTGCCGACACGTGGAGCGCTTGCGCCCAAGCGCCCAGCGCCCGAGCGCCCAGCGTCCGAGCGCAACGCCCCCACGTGCCGACACGTGGAGTGCTTGCGCCCAAGCGCACAGCGCTCAAGGCGCTGGCCCCACGCATCCTTTGGATGTCTTTTCCCCCCTTTATCTATATATACATGTATATATATACATATGTATACATATGTACACATACACATACCCCATGACACTGTCCCCCTCAAAAAAATTTTTTGGGCCGGGGCGCTGCCCCGAACCCCGCAAGGGGGCTGCTAGCCCCCTTGACCCCCAGCCCGCTATCCGGGTAGCGGGACCCCCGTAAAAACTCTGCGTGGCTCCCGATATATCCAAAACCCCCTTTTAAAACAAAACACACGCACACCGCACATTGAGTTCGCATGATCAGTTTAACCCGTTAATCGAAGGTTCCCTCGCCCCAAAGGCGGGGGGTAATTAACGGCAGCTTAGTCCGCGGCTGCCGGAGATTCGGATCCCCATAATCATTAAACCCCGGCCTACCCTAAGCAGGGGGAATCTGTAGTACGCCCGATAAGTGCGCGCGCGTATTCCCATCTCAATGGGGTGACGAAAAACACCCTACAACCGCATCGCGATAGCCACTTTTTCCTGCTCCGGAAGTTCACTTCGTGTCGTGTGTGTTTTTGTTTGTTTTGGTTTTGGTTTCTCGTGGATTGTATACGGAGACTAATTTATCTCGTCGTCAGTACGGCGCGGATTAGTCTAAATCCATATATTTTTAGATTTGGGCTTGGGTTGATTTAAGAATCGTTAATCTTATTTGAAATTAAGATCAACTTAAACATATGAGCATTTGGGCTCGATTATTTTAGTTTAAGGACATCGCGGTCCATTATTTCCATGTTTGAGGCAAATATTAGTTTAGGGACATTTCGGTCCGACATTCCCATTTTGGGGACGAATATTAGTTTAGGGACATTTCGGTCCATTATTGCCATATTTGAGACGAATAATTAGTTTAAGGACTTCTCGGTCCGACATTCATCTTGTGCGCGCGCGTATTTGTTACGTGACGAAGTGAACAAAATTGATATGGAATGTGCCCGATTTGGGGCACGATCCGATTTGAGGCATGAATGTCAATTTGGAAATGCATCAAGAAGTTATTGGTCGTTGGGACCCGCCATCTCTCTAAAGACGTTGAGAAATTACAACGACATATATCAGAGGTGTGAAGAGATGTACCCTTAAACCAAATCCCGTATTTGAGAGAAAAGGGGTTGTTGTAGACTTAGGAATCGTTAGTCATATTTAAGACTGAGATTACTTTAAGAGATATATGATGAATATCATTTTTAATATCATTAATGAGAGAGCATTTGGGCTCAGCTACAAGAAAACTTCAGAGACTTACCCAATTTGGGCTTTAGTCTGCCTACTCTTCTTCTTCTTCTTCTTCTTTTTATTTAAAATGTGCTAAACACTTATTTAGGCACTGTTTGTTCAGCCCTTTTCTTTTTATGCAAAAGTGCTAAGCACTTATTTGGCACTCTGACATTCACATGGGTGTTATGTGAAGCATTCAGTCCAATGAGCTCTGAGCACTCAACCATTTTGGCTGTTTGTGGAGTGCTAAGCACTTTTCCTTCTCTTTTCTTTCTTCTCTCACTTTTTCTTTGGTGGCGCCTACGTGAGAAACACGTGAGGCGCTGCCAATCAGTGCTAAGCACTCAGCTGGTTTGGTTTTTTCTAGGGTGCTAAACACTCTTTATATGGCGCCTACGCGTATTCCACGTGAGGCGCTGGGTGCTGTTGAAGAGGAGTGCCTCACGTGTTTCCCACATGGGGCGCTAGTTTCTTTTATATGGAAATTTAATCTCTGTCGATATTTTTAGAGAACTTAAATATCTGTTAATGGTATTTTAACCATTAACGATCACCAATATCATTATTTTGAGAATCTTGGATCAGTTTTTTTTAAAGAACTAAGTTCTTGATTTGAAGGAACCAAGTTCCTGGTGTTGGAGATAGTGCCCTCAGAGTCAATTATTGGTTCACAGGAACGTGATTGCAATGATTGAGGGAGGACCTATGCCGGTAGGACAGTCTTGCTCAAGATGATAGTATGCTATCTGGTTTACCTTTATCATCGTGTACTGTTTCAGGTGACCTTGCAGGTCACTATTGCACGTTGATAGAGCCCTTAGGATTCTTGCTTGACGGCCAGCAGTATGATGGCGATCATATACGTGGGAGCTGGGATCTATAAGCACATCCTTAAAAGGTCCTTAGTCGAGAGAGTTTCGAGACACGGCATCGATACTCTAGAGTAGACTAGTGTATACAGTCGAGATCCCGACGAGGGGCGGTGGCCGGTCTCACAAGCCACTGGTGTCAGTTGGTTCACCTAAGATGTATATAGGTGCTCATTGGGTTATGAGTACACCGGACAGGACTCGCCGGGAACATGCTAGTTGGTCTTATACCAGACATCAGATAGCAGTTCCCTAGTGACATGTGCTGAGATCGTCATTTGTCTCGTGTGAGTTCCCACTGTACTTTGATTACTACCCTACCACGGCTCAAAGGAGTCGTGCAAACAGGTTTTAGTTGGGTACAGTCCCGAGCCACATGGAGGCAGTGAGCAGATCTGCAGGGGTTCGTCTCTCCCGGTATTGGGGGTGAGGTCGTGCTGTGTCTAGGAGAGCCATTACACAAAGCGCTCGGCCGAGGCAGGAGATTTACTGGTAGGTATTCTAGTAGTATCTCAGGGTGTTCTTGGCTACACTCCGACACGACTTGTACCGCTTTTGGGGGTCTGACATTTACCAACCCCCTAGGCCCGACATGCGATGCTCATAGACGAACGGACCGGACTGTACGGATATTGTCACTGACAGGCTCAGTAGGGTGTCAGGATGAGTTCGCTCATCGACCTCCCTTTTGGTCAATATCTGGTAGCCCGTTATGTACGGCTAATACCTCTGACGTGCTAGTGGTTAAATCCACAGCCAAGGTATTGACGAGTCTTTAGAGTCCCCCACAGACAGTTTCTCAAGTTTCGGGCGAAACATTGTAGAGGCCGTATGATATATGGCAGGGTCCGATCATATACGTGCGGTATTGCACGGATCATGATCGGACGGATCATACTAGTGGGCTTTGGTTTAAGCCGGATCCTAGTATTAGATTTGTTGGATTACTTTAGTCTCATCGCATTCTCATTCAGTCGGAATGCGGATGCAGGTATGTATATACAGATGAGGGGTATCCTCGTGATCCGTCATGAGTTTACTTTAGATGTTGCCGGATTTTCTTTGTTATGGCAAACATTTGGATTAATGTTTGCTTAAGGAAATAATGAGCTAGATTTTCATCATGACAATGCATTAATGTGACATGGACTTGTATCATGAGTCATGGTCTCTTTTCTTGCAAAAATGTCACATTAATGAATTGTTTAATGTGTTGAAATGAGATGGAGAGAGAGAGGGGCTGCCATGGTTGATATTATTGGTCTTGTATTTTGATAATCACACTCTCTCACTCTCATTCCAACAAAAGAAAAGAAAAGAAAAAGAAAAGCTCTTGTTCTTCTTCTTCCTCCTCTAGCTTATTGCTTCCATCAATGGCAACCCTTTAACCTCCATCTAAAGCCATGGATGCAAGAGACAAAGTGATCACAACATTCTCTATTTCAACCTTAGGCACGTTGGCTAGCACACTTCGTGCCCGAGTTGCTTCGGATGAAGCGGGAGCCCGTAAAAAGACTTCTCGATGTGGTGCCCTTTCCGACGAGGAGATGAAGACCGGAGTTGCCGCGGGGAGCTTGGGATGGTGGCCAAAGACCGAAGGACACGGATCGATCGGTATAGCATTCTATCCCATCTCTAGTTTGCTAGCATTAGGTTAATGGTTACGATCCAGGTTTTAGGATGCGGAAGTGCCGGTTTAAAGTCAAGAAAAATTTTCGTTTCCGCATTTTGGCCTCGGATAGACAGCCGGGGCGCTACCATAGTCCTACATGGTATCAGAGCCACGCCATTAACCTTGTCTAGCTTGCTCTAACGTGTTTACAAGTTCGATCGAACAAATTTTCTAAAAACCAAGATTTCAAATTACAGTTTCTGTCGAAATTTTTCTGTGGTCAAAAAATTATTTGGTGTACTGCAGAAAATCAGGCAGGGTTTTATAGGGGCACTGCAGAAATTTGGTGGACTGATTCCTTAGGAACGCCGCGGAACCGCGGCCCAAACCCCATTTTGGCCGCGGTTCCGCGACCGTTCTAGCTCTTCATTGGACCAAATTTGTACAGTGGCTCTCTGACTTGAAAATGGGGTTTTTGGTATATTCTGTTTGGGCCCAGATTTATTTTGAGTGCTACAGTTGTGCTTGGGGCCCACTTCGGGAAATTTAGTCGATCGAAAATTTTAAACATGTTAGTTCACAGTATTTACATTATATCTGTGACCGTGAATGTCACTTGATCGGTAAATCCTGTCTAATTGCTATAGTTCTTTTAGACGGATTTGCGATCGTGACATTTACGTTGATGTTCTGTGTTGTGCTGTGATGTTGCGGATTTGTCGTGATGGATAGCCTGGATGCAATGTTAGTACAGTTTGGTTGTGTTTGTGCATTTAATATTGCGGGGCGAGCGTCTGACATGTGGACTGCCGTCACTGTCTGTTTGTATATTATTCTTTTGGGGCACGACCGGGCTGAGGTCGATGTACCCGTTGTATATTTTACTTTCTGTACTAGGATTACCTCGCGGAGGGGTGCACGGGTAGCCGGGTTCTAGAGGGAAATGGGCCCGCATCTCATGGCGTTGAGACGGAGGGGGATTTACTCTAGAATTAGCGGGCTATTCGCCGCACTCGTAGGGGGTACAGGTTGACCCAAGGAGGGGTGCTCAAGTTACCGGATTCCGTGAAGTGCTGGGTGGTCCATTCACGTTGTTGAAGGGGGCTGCCTCACTTCAGGTTTTGGCGGATAACTTGCCACGCCCGTAGGGGTCTAGGATTTCGTTGCACAGGCTATCCACATGACCAGGGGAACGTCGGGTTTCAGTAGCGGCTCTATGAAACTCGGGGATCCCAGATATCTGTATTGTTCTGTGATGCTTATTACATTTCTGTGATGTTGCATTTTATCACGTCTTGAGCGATTGTTATATATTGATATATATACTAGTAGATATTGTATATGTTTTGCATCCGCGCTAGTCCAGTCCCCGCTCTGTCGTTAGTTAAGTAACCTAACGGGTGATGACGGGACCCAGTGGCGAATGCGGATGGCATATACGTACATCATTATTTTTGTTCTTTTGTAGTGTGATCAATTGATGGGACTGCGTTGATTCGGATCAATGCAAGCTAAACAAACCTATTCTGATGTTGTTGGAACATTTTTCAAAAAAAAAAAAGCTGTTATTGCAAGTACGTTCTCTTTTGTTTTGCACAGTGGTATTCGGTTATGAATATCCAGCACCTTAGTTGACGAGGCAAGGGCCGAGATCCCTTCACCGGGAGTGACCCCTTAGACAGAAGTTTGCGTCAGGGCAATAACTTCACTATAGCCGATTGCCTTTTGCTTTGCATCGTGGTATTCAGTTGGAATATCCTGCACCTCATTCTACGGGGAAAGAGCCGAGATCCCTTCACCGGGAGTGACCTCTTTAGCAAAGGTTTTCGTCACTATATTTTTATAAAAAGTTATCCGGTTCCTTCAACGATATCAAATTCATTACGTTAATGGTTTTTCGCCAAAAACCAGCCGTAGCCCTCCGTCATTTCAGATTAGTATTACTTAGTATTCGCGCTACGTTTGTCGTTGCTATTCGCCGAGACGTAGTGTGCGGTAGCTCTGTTATGCTTTTCTGTCGCATAGATATGTGGATTGGTTAGGACAGTCGTACGACTTTGTTGATTATTCGTCAAGGGTCATGCGGGTGGGTTTAATGCAATCAAGATAATGACGGGTTGAACTTGACTAGGACCTTTTGATTTGTTGATTATTCGTCAAGGTCACTTGGGTCCTAGGGGTAAAAATCACATCGGGAGTTTCTAAAGAAACTGAAACTTGCCAGATATGCGAATACCTTCTGGAGTGTGATAACGTGAGTGGATTCCGTCACGTTATCATGCGATGATAGTTGGATCCTGATTCCCACTGATGAGTTGGTCTACTCCTCGGATGATCCTGACTAATTCTTCTTTCAGGTTTGGAGGAGAATTTGAGGTTACAGTGGGAGGTTTCCTGATTAGATAAATTGGTAACCATTCTGATCTAGGTTAGAGTGCACGCTGAGTATTTCTTTTCTCTCTCTCTTTGGCAGCGACCATGACCCGACCCGTGACTATGACTCAGTGACCAAGTTGACCGAACCTTCTTATAAGACTGGACTTTTGGATTGTCAGAGTTGCATACCTCATTGCCACTCCTACTTTTACCCTTTTCTCCAGTACACCCCGTATTACTACGAACATCCACTTCCATTGGATAAAACCATCGTATGGTTATATACGAACTCGAAGGAATTTATTCGAGGATGGTTTCCGGTTCTGGAGAAAACAAATAGGACTATTCAGTTGTCTTTTCCTTTTACCTTCTCTCAGGTTGCGAGTGCTCCTTGGATTAGGACAGTACACCTATTACGCTTATTGGATAGTCTTCTTCCAAACCATAGGCAGGTGCCGACCGGTAGGGAATGAAGAAAACCATTTAGCCTAAAAGGTGTACAGAAGGTATTAAGTAAAGACATATCAAGGGATTAGTAAGAGGGCAAAGTAAATTGCGACTGCTATTCACGACCAAACTAAGTATTTCTTCGCCAATCCTAAATCACCTTTGTATTTCTCCAGGACACTCCGTATCACTACGAAGATCCACAGTTTATTGGATACTCCATCGTATGGTTATATACGAACTCGAAAGGAACTTGTTCCAGTTCGGGGATGGATTCTGGTTCAGGAGAAATAGGAATAAGGTTTATTCAGTTGTCTTTTATCTTTACCTTCTCTCGGGTTGCGAGTGCTCCTAGGATTGGGACAATACACCCATTATGCTTATTGGATAGTCTTCTTCCAAACCATAGGCTGGTGCCGAACGGTAGGGAAGGAAGAAAACCTTTTAGCCTAAGAGGGTGTACAGAAGGTAATGACTAAAGACATATAAAGGGATTTGGAGAGGTGGCAAAGAAATATACGGTTACAGTTATGAATCTGATAATGGAAGAGGCATTACTAGGAATACCCGGATACCCCATCGAAACATTTCAATGTTTCAGTTTCACTGTGTACTGTTAAAAGAAAACCGATTTTTCAATTAGCCCTTACTCCAGGGTATGTATTTACCAGGTATGATTCTCACATCTATATGGTTTTACAGATGATGAGTGGGAGTAAGTTATTGGGAATTGGGTGATCATCCTCATTATATCGGGATTCGTTATAATTGGTGATATTTAAGGAAATCACCTGGGTTGTTTGCCGGACGGCAAATATTTGGTTTTGAATATCCGCTGCTATGCACCAATTTCAAATTGATATATCTGTACGTCTATTTTTATAGAGTGAGATATACCTTTTTGAAATTATGTCTATGACATTTACCTATATCAGTGGATGGTTAGATAAGGAGCATTAAAACAGCGGTGTAATTCTTCTTAACCATAAATACAGTTTTCAACCTACAACACACAGGGAATGAGTTATTAGACTCAGGGGACTTATACAAAGTATTGTATATTGTCCAGTGTCCATAAGAACAGAGGGGTTGGTACTCGTACTATATTCTGATTACTTATGACTTCTCTAGTTCCTAGACATGTGTTTCATTGAAATGCAAGGTCTAAGTTTTGAGAAGTTATAGGTATAAGAATAGAGTAGTGTTTCATTGAAATGCAAGGTCTAAGTTTTGAGAAGTTATAGGTATAAGAATAGAGTAGAGAACCAGATGTTGCAAATATCGGGATTCTTCAAGGTAATCGAAAATGTAGATACTTGTGTATGGTATTCGATTGATAGTAATGATTAAGAGAACATGCTTCTCTTTCAGGTTACTCATAATTGGAAGCATTCCTAAGTTGAGTAATGCTGATCGGCCTCTCTCCATTTAGTTGACATGCACTGGAGACAGCTGCATGATTTGAATCTGGTTCAATTAAATCAGTGCCTCTGTTTCTGTATTGGATATAGAACAATTCATATCTTGACATTGTTAAGGTACGGGGAGTTGTCCAGCTTATGCTTAAAACCAGACTCTGGACAACTCAAGGCACGTTTCTGTAATGGCTGTTTTTTGGTTGACCCGGGCTATGACGAGGGTTGACTTTCTACCATCTAGAAGATCAATAGTGATATTGTTCTTGAATCGCCACAGTTTTAATAAAAATGGATTTTTTCAGAAAAACAGTAGTGGGAGTATGGTAGAACTGGAAGTGATTCCAGAACCGCAAACGATTACTGAAAATTTGATAAGAACCTAAAGATTCAATCTGGTTTGACACTCCATTGGCTACTCCGCAGATATTGTGGGTAACCTCAGGCACCCGAGAGGTACTTCGGTAGCCTCAAGGACGGTGTCAGGGAGGTTCTTGTTTACCCAGATTTGACACTACTGTTGTTCCAGGCTATAAGACCCGGCAGGAGGATGAGCATAGCGTCGTTCTAAACAAGCTTTAGAAGTGCACGTCTATATGACTCTGCCAGAGGGTTGTCGTAGTCAGTGGGAGCAGTGGAAGCATAGTGGACAAGTGGCTTATGTCTATTTATAGACTGAAAGCAGATATAGCGGAGATAGATCATCTATTTCTGATGTGACAGTCATAGGTTTGACATCATCAGAATAGGGGATGGATCTGTTAAGAAGGTAGTAGGGTGTGATGTCCTGGTATTAGGATGACATACACAGAGTAGGAAGTGAAATTCCTATACTACGATCGGTTATACTTTGGTTGTCACACAGTGGTTTCTTCACATAGGATATAGATGTTGTTTTTGCACTAGATGCAATAAGGTGATATTAATCCAATCCTGGAGAAACGTTCAGAAGCAGTTTTAGAACATAAGTTGATGTTCTAGGGATATGATAACGACAGTCTCATTCGGGAGACAGTTATCATTCCAGGCTTCCAAGATGACCTGGATGAGAGAGTGGCTGTCAGAGTTATAGTTTTCCCTCTGACGAGGGGCAGTATTTTGGACAGGTGGTCCAAGCAGATACTGAGGGAGGCATGGCGCAGGATACTAATTAAGTTCAGTTGACGATACAGTCTGAGAAGTTTGGATTTGGAGTTCATTTATGAACTAGGTCCCATCAGATATCCTCACATATTCTAAGACAGGTATTGCTCATTTCGGGAGATGGCTTTCTCCGCGAACTTGAGATAAATAGAGACATAGAAAGAAACATTTGAGCAGATCCACCCACCGAGGCTATTCTTCGAACGCATTAGTTTCGCAAACGGGTTTTGTGAGACTGATTAGTAGAGGAGTTGGGTGTTCGGTACCACACAGGCTGTGAGTATACGACATCGCAATAATTAGCCTTGAGTGCAAGTGGGAGATTGTTGGAGATAGTGCCCTCAGATTCAATTATTGGTTCACAGGCACGTGATTGTAATGATTGAGGGAGGACCTATGCCGGTAGGACAGTCTTACTCAAGATGATAGTATGCTATCTGGTTTACCTTTATCATCGTGTACTGTTTCAAGTGACCTTGTAGGTCACTATTGCACGTTGATAGAGCCCTTAGGATTCTTGCTTGACGGCCAGCAGTATGATGGCGATCATATACGTGGGAGCTGGGATCTATAAGCACATCCTTAAAAGGTCCCTAGTCGAGGGAGTTTCGAGACAGGGTATCGATACTCCAGAGTAGACTAGTGTATATAGTCGAGACCCAGATGAGGGGCGGTGGCCGGTCTCACAAGCCACTGGTGTCAGTTGGTTCACCTAAGATGTATACAGGTGCTCATTGGGTTATGAGTACACTGAACATGACTCACCGGGAACATGCTAGTTGGTCTTATACCAGACGTCAGATAGCAGTTCCCTGGTGACATGTGTACAGGTTAGTTCATCGACCTGAGATCGTCATTTGTCTCGTGTGAGTTCCCACTGTACTTTGATTACTACCCTACCACGGCTCAAAGGAGTCGTGCAAACAGGTTTTAGTTGGGTACAGTCCCAAGCCACATGGAGGTAGTGAGCAGATCTACAGCGGTTCGTCTCTCCCGGTATTAGGGGTGAGGTCGCGCTGTGTCTATGAGAGCCATTATTCAAAGCCCTCGGCCGAGACAGGAGATTTACTGGTAGGTATTCCAGTAGTATCTAAGGGTGTTCTGGGCTACACTCCGACACGACTTGTACCACTTTGGGGGTCTGACTTTTACCAACCCCTAGGCCTGCCATGCGATGCTCATAGACGAACGGACCGGACTGTACGGATATTGTCACCGACAGGCTATGTAGGGTGTCAGGATGAGTTCGCTCATCGACCTCCCTTTTGGCTAATATCTGGTAGCCCGTTACGTACAGCTAATACCTCTGACGTGCTAGTGGTTAAATCCACAGCCAAGGTATTGACGAGTCTTTAGAGTCCCCCACAGACAGTTTCTCAAGTTTCGGACGAAACGTTGTAGAGGCCGTATGATATATGGCAGGGTCCGATCATATACGTGCGGTATTGCATGGATCATGATCGGACGGATCATACTAGTGGGCTTTGGTTTAAGCCGGATCCTAGTATTAGATTTGTTGGATTATTTTAGTCTCATCGCATTCGCATTCAGTCGGAATGCGGATGCAGGTATGTATATACAGGTGAGGGGTATCCTCGTGATCCGTCACGAGTTTACTTTAGATGTTGCCGGATTTTCTTTGTTATGGCAAACATTTGGATTAATGTTTGCTTAAGGAAATAATGAGCTAGATTTTCATCATGACAATGCATTAATGTGACATGGACTTGTATCATGAGTCATGGTCTCTTTTCTTGCAAAAATGTCACATTAATGAATTGTTTAATGTGTTGAAATGAGATGGAGAGAGAGAGGGGCTGCCATGGTTGATATTATTGGTCTTGTATTTTGATAATCACACTCTCTCACTCTCATTCTAACAAAAGAAAAGAAAAGAAAAAGAAAAGCTCTTGTTCTTCTTCTTCCTCCTCTAGCTTATTGCTTCCATCAATGGCAACACTTTAACCTCCATCCAAAGCCATGGATGCAAGAGACAAAGTGATCACAACATTCTCTATTTCAAACTTAGGCATGTTGGCTAGCACACTTCGTGCCCGAATTGCTTCGGATGAAGCGGGAGCCCGTAAAAAGACTTCTCGATGTGGTGCCCTTTCCGACGAGGAGATGAAGACCGGAGTTGCCGCGGGGAGCTTGGGATGGTTGCCAAAGACCGAAGGACACGGATCGATCGGTATAGCATTCTATCCCATCTCTAGTTTGCTAGCATTAGGTTAATGGTTATGATCCGGGTTTTAGGATGTGGTAGCGCCGGTTTAAAGTCAAGAAAAAATTTCATTTCCGCATTTTGGCCTCGGATAAATGGCCGGGGCGCTACCGTAGTCCTACACCTGGAGTATTATGGACTCCATGTTTTTTTGATGTTCTTGTATCCGTATTCTCCTCTGAATTTTTGATTCTCAAGAGCAAGATCTTCCCGATGAGAATTAAATTCTCAACTTGTGGGAGACTTGTCTTGTGGATCTTGGATCCAGAGAAAGAACTAAGTTCTTTTAAAAGGGCTAAACCCTTAGATGCGATATTGTAGATCTCTTTTCTTAGCTAGAGTTTCGAGAATGAAGCTCTTCTTCTTTTCTTGAGAAATGAGTTCTTTTTTTATTTTGGAATCTTTTTGTTTTTTTTGTTTGAAAGCTTATGGGGGGTTCCCTCTCTCTGAGATTTGAAGTCTCGGGTTCTTTATATAGTAGAGGCAAATTGCTAATTAGTTTTGAGAAAATCTCTCATTTAGAGATTCCAATTGATTTAATTGGTCTCAAAATTGAGTTGGGGAATTTTACCCACTATTAGATCTTTGATCCAAGGACTAAAACAGAAAATGTTTTCTTATTTTTAAAAAGATTGGGAAAATATTTTCCCATATACAGACTTTATTATGTAAAATTATGATTTTTAATCACCATTGGATTTTTAATCCAAGGGTTCTTTGTTTTACAGAGAGCAATATTTTTTTGTTTAGAAAGACTGAGGGACTATATTCTCAAAAAATATAATTTTATTCTATTGTTGGATCATTGATCCAATCTAGAGTATCTTTCTTATTTAGAATGATTTGAGTGATATTTTCTCTTAATGGAATTTGATTCTTTATTTTTGATAATTTATCATCTCCGTTGGATTTTTGATACAACGGCTCTGTTTAACAGAGAGTATTGTAGAATTTTGTTTCTACGTGGGCGCCGGGGATCGCGTGTTCTGCACGTGGGTGCCACTTAAGAGTTTAATTCTTAATATAGGTATTCCTTAGCTTTGCACCTTAGCGCCCGCGTGAGGAGCACGTGTGACGCCATCTAAGAGTTTAACTCTTATATAATGAACCCTTCTGTGCTTTGTACATTAGCGCCCGTGTGAGGAGCACGCGAGGCGCCACTATAGGATTTAATTCTATAAGATTAGTTCTGACGCTGGCGCCCTCTTAGAAAGCAGGTGAGGCGCTGCTTCATTGAACTTTGGACAGAGCTTTGCTCTTTTATTAGGTTAAATATTTGGGGAACAAATGCCCCCCACCGTCGTGCTCACGTGGCTCATATGTGGGTGCAACGGTGTCACCTTTTCCACTATTCGATCTCCTGAGGAGTTGAACCGTCCCTTCATGTTTTATAAATAGGGCCTTTGACCCTTAAAATGACTGTCATTTTTTCATCTTCCTTTTTCTTTCTTAAGAATTTAATTCTCTCTTCAGAGTTTAGATCTCTGTCCAAAGAAACTCTTAGAGTTTAAACTCCATTTAAGAAAATTGGTAAGGATCATGACCATTTTTCTCTTAAAAAAGACTCTTTTTGTCTTGGATTTTTAACCCGTTAAAGCTTTGCTCTTCTCTTGGAACGATCTCTTAGAGATCTAAAAAACTTTGTTTAGGCGGACCACGGGTCTCGAAAATCTTAGGGTTTTACCCAATTACTGACTTTGATCTTTGAAGGTTATTTGGAATTTAATTCCATTTTCTGAGCGGATTTCTAGGATTTTATCCCATTATCAGAGGAATTTAAGTCCTGGTTGTTCTATAGAGCTTAGCTTTGAGGAAATTTTTTCTTTTTCAAGAAGTTCTTCTGGGATTTTTTCCTTTTCATATTTTCTTTTTAATGTTCTTTTTTGTAGATTTGAAATCTGTTATAGAACACAGTTTCCGAGGGTATTGGGAGTTTAAGTCCACAGTCCAATGAAATTTTTCATCAAATGAGAATTCTTTTGGATTCTCACAATGAGTGCCTTTCTCATCATTGATAGGGGCGTTACCTTGATTTTGTGAGGTCCATTATAATGATTTTGGTATTTTGATTGCTAACTCTTTACTGGTTTTTCTTTTCAGATACTATGCTTTCTCATCTTTATGATCTTGAAGAGATCATCTTATATGAGGACATTCGCGTTCAAGGCCGCTGTCAGGGCTAGGAGTTTACTGACGCTCAATGCGCTGAGGTAATGCATCGCTTCGACGATTACAATGGTCGATTGCTCCCCCGCCGTTCTGCCCTTTTGAAGATTATCGTGGGGTCGATTTGGGAAGCAATTCCTGGGCTTGACGAGGCTATGCCACTCGAGGTGCTTGATGATGCTGAAAATAAGGTGCATTCAGTTATCTGATGGGTCTAATCTCAAAGAAGTGAAGAGACGATCTTGTCGATATTTTGCATCGCGTCTTCCAACAGAAGGTGATAATATCCGCCTACCAGAGGACAGACGACATTAGCGGGGGTCCCGACACTTACATTCATGAGAAAATGCACAAGAAAATGGCTAAAGAGGCCGAAATCACTTTACTCAGACGGGCTTCCAAGTTCCTGAATCCGTGTCCGGAATTCAGTGTTTTGCTGTTGTAAACACTACTACTTTTTTTATTGCTAATGTATAAATTTATTCGAAATATGAATAACAAAATTCCCTTTTCTCTTATGCCAATGCTCATATGTGTCTTATAGAAACTGTTGCCGGCGCTCATATATCGTATGCGTGAGGCGCTGCTGAGGATTTTAATCCTGAACTAGCATCGGCGCTCACACGTTATGCACATGAGGCGCCGCTTTAATCTCGGAAAGAATCAATGCGGGTGTTCACGTGTCATGCATGTGAGGCACTGCTGATGGAGTCGTTTCACCTCCTTGCTCTGATTCCCATGAGTCAACCCTTTCTTTTCCCATGCTCTTTTTTCAGGCCTTGGAAATAGCTCCACCATGCACAATATTTTCTGTGCCTAGACTTGAATGCTTCCCTTTATAATCTAAAGCCCTACTTCCCTTTTCATTCACTAGGAGAAAATCACCTTTTAAATAACCAAGAGTTATGGCTTGTAATAGTCCGCATGCTCGTCGGCAACCGTGGGAGGTTCCTATCGAGAGAATTGTCCCTCATTTTGTTGCATGTTTGGTAGATCTCGTTCTCACTAATGACCAGTATGACACGATGATGTACGAGCTCCTGGTTTGTCGGGGCTCTCCTCTTCCTGCCGGCTCTATTTGGTTTCGAATGATCTTCTCATCTGTACTTGCTGACATCCTTCCTCATCCACCGGAGATGATTCTGGCGATGCTCGATGCGGTGGAGGACAAGATTGAGTGCTTTCATGAGGCTTGTTTGATTACCCAGCCTCTAAGGGATTGTTTGGTTCGTCTGCTAAGCCAGATACGGGAACAGCGGGCCATCATGCTCACCTTTTGTGATGAGCATGGCGCTGACCGATGGGGAGCAACTCCTTGCGAAGATCATCGCTTTGACATGGTAGAGAAGGCAGAGAGGGGGTTAGAGAATCTTGTATATCATTTTGTTAATCCTTGTTTCTCTGATCCCATGTTCGACGATATTTTCTTTGTGTAATAAATAATAATAATAATAATAATAAAAAATTAAAAAAAATAATGTCGACCACTGAACTTTTCATCCCCGGCGCATATTCATATGGGCATCCTACCTCTGTACATACATTTTGTATTTTAATCTTTAGGAGTTTTTGATGCATGCATCTAAACATACGTGAACATTAAACTGAAGTGATGTATAGCATCTGGTCGGTTTTGAGCTGGCATGCATGAATTTTATTAGAATTTTGATCTGAGAAGATACCGAGCGGATACAAGCGTCTTCTTAAATCTCCATCCTTAAGAAATGTATTTTTGAACCTCGAGGCCCGTGAGTTGCACTTTTCTGTTTCTCGATGTCTTGATTTAGTGCACATTAGTCTACTTACTCGTTTCAGAGTCTGTAGTTTATTTACTCTAGTTTATGTACTCATTTCGGAGTTTTGTAGTTTATTCACCCATTTCGGAGTCTCTAGTTTATGTACTTATTTCGGAGTTTTGTAGTTTATTCACCCATTTCGGAGTCTCTAGTTTATATACTCATTTCGAAGTTTCTAGTTTATTCACTCGTTTCGGAATCTCTAGTTTATTCACTCATTTTGGAGTCTCTAGTTTATGTACTCATTTCGGAATTTATTTAGTTTACCTCCCTTGGGTTTACAGGCAAACTTGTCCTAACGTTATATGCAGATAACCTCTATTCTTTACGACAGGGGTCCGTTAGGTTTGTGGTACTAGGGTTTTGGTCTGTGGTACCGTCGCGTTGGTTGGTGTATTCTTCGATATACGATCTTTAAGTCATTGTTTGAGTAGCCCCGCGACTATCGTGTTTCTGATCCCTTCGGGGGCTGGACAAGACGACTTCAAGTAATCTCCTTAGGTTATATTACCGTCGGAAGGGCAAGCGTTAGGAATTTGCCATAACGCTTCTTACTTGAGGTTAGGCTCAGTTTGGAGCCCCGATGAGTCATAACCACTTCGCACTGGTGTGGGATGATCTCTGATAGTCTTTTAGGCTTTATATGAGTTGCCTTCAAGACCCGATGCTGGGAATATGCCGTTGCTTCATTTTTTTGTTTCGACGATGTCGCACCGATTCTTTGCTGAAGTGGGGTAGACATCTGTAAGACTTCTATACTGTATGTATCGCAGTTGAAGTCCGAAACTAGGAATATGCCATTGCTCCATCTTTTTTGTTTTGGCGATGTCATGCCGATTCTTTGCTGAAGTAGGGTAGACATCTGTAAGACTTCTATACTGTATGCATTGCAGTTGAAGTCCGGAGCTAGAAATATGCCATTGCTCCAATTTCATTTGATAACCGTATTCGCATCCTGCTGAAATGAGGGGGAACGTAGGGATGGCTCTAGGTTGTATATACGCCGTCGAGACTTGGAGTTAGGATTTTGCCATGACCCCATTTTTGCTTTCGACCCTTGGGTTTTTTGCTGACGTTGCGTCTGCATCCTGCTGGAATGAGAAGGAACGTTGGGCTGGAGTTAGGATTTTTCCGTCACTCCTTTTTGATTTAGCTCCTTTGAGCCTTTGTTGATGTTGCATCTGCACCGAGAGGGAACGTCGAGCTGGAGCTGGGATTTTGCCATTACTCCTTTTTTATTTGGCTCCTTAGAGCTTCGATGATGTCATGTCTGCACCTTGTTGGAATGAGAAGAACGTCGAGTGATCTCTAGGTTGTAGATGTTACCATTAAGATATGAAGTTAGGATTTTGCCATCGCTTCATTTTTGATTTGGCTCCTTGGAGCTTTTGTTGACGTCGCATCTGCACCGGGAAGAACGTTGAGATAGTCTTTAGGTTGTATATGAACCGTCAAGACCTGGCTCTCCCTTTGACGGAGTCTGGTAGGAAAATATGGTTCCCTTTTTTTTCATTTATGCCTATGGATTATATACAGGGGTCAGTGTGGACCTGCCTGTAGGGAAGAAGAAATTTCATTTTATATTTTTTATTTCCGCAATACTCTTTCTTTTCAGCTTTTCATATCACGAAAGTCGCGATTGCCTAATCATTTCGGCTTTTTATCCGCTGTGCCCAATCATTTCGGCTATTTTTAAATATTTTTACTCGCTGCTTTTTATTCCGAGTTGCGCAAACATTTTGACTGTTTTTTATATGCATACTTTTGCTCGTTGATTTTTATTGCGAGTTGCCTAATCATTTCGACTATTTCATATGCATATTTTTTTTACTCGCTGCTGTTTTTATTGCGTGTTTGGAATCTGATACCAACCTTAGCATCAGCATCGCTACGACTGGAATATTGCCAGGAGCAATTTAGCATTTATTGTGAAAGGACTTGGAGTTTGACGCGTGTTTAAGCATCATCATCGCTACAACTGGAATGTTGCTAGGAGCGAATCATCATTTGCCTTTGTTGATTTGAGCAAAGATAGCTTAGTATACAGGATTATGATCCTGTCGACTAAGGTTTTTTGAATTTATGAGCCGTAAGGGTCTCATAAAGATATTTCTTCCTGTGAGTCATGAGGATCTCGTAGGTGTATGTTCTCCTTAGAAATCATGGGAATTCCTAAGTATATTTTCTCTTGCAAGTCGTAAAGATCTTATAAGAGTGTTTTCTCCTTATAAGTCGAGAGGACTTACAAGTACCGTTCACCATATGAGGACATATCTCACTACTAGAGGAACTTGGTGGGGAATTGTTTATTTATGCCCGTGGATTGTATACAAGGGTCAATATTAGACCACTTGTAGGGCAAGTTGGGGGTACGATAGCTTAAGAACAGATTTAGACCCCCGTAGCTTAAGGCTTTTGAATACTACGAGCCATGAGGGGCTCATAGTGGGGATTCTCCTTACAAGTCGTAAGGATCTTGCAAGTGTAATTTCTCCATAAGAATCGTGGGGATTCCTAAGTGTGTTGCTCTTTTGTGAATCATAAGGATCTCACGCAGGTATTTCTTTTCATAAGGTCGAGAGGACCTTGCAAGTGCCCATGAATTTTTATTCTACGAGTTTGCGCCCTTCTGGGTTTTCACAAGCTTGCTGGTAGCCCTGCTGTTTTTACTCACGGTGCCCTTTCAAGTTTTCATCCCTGCCCATTTTGCTTATGGACATACCTTTTTTTTAACAACGAAACTCTCAAAAGCAGCTTCGTCGTAAGTAACACATCTGTTTGTCAGTGGGATTTGGGGGTGGCTTCTTTGCTGGAGTAGCTGTGTAGCCGAGAGGACTTGAGTTGTAACCCTCGCCGTTGAGACTTCAATTGCAATATAGATCTCAAGGAAGTATATCACCGTTTTGGAGGCGAAGTGTTAGTTTAGGGACATCTCGGTCCGTTATCGCCATTTTTAAGGCAAATTTTTAGTTTTAAGGACTTCTCGATCCATTGTCCCCATGTTTGAGGCGAATAATTAGTTTAAGGACTTCTCGGTCTGTTGTCGCTTTGTTTGAGGCGAATAATTAGTTTAAGGACTTCTCTGTCAGGTATCGCCGTTTTTGAGACGAAGTTTTAGTTTATGGACATCTCAGTCCTATGTTGCCATTTTTGAAGCGAGGTTCTAGTTTAAGGACATCTCGGTCCGTTATCGCCATGTTTGAGGCAGATAATTTCTAGTTTAAGGACTTCTCGGTCCATTATCGCCATGTTTGAGGCAGATAATTTATAGTTTAAGGGCTTCTCGGTCCATTGTCGCCATGTTTGCGACAGATAATTTCTAGTTTAAGGACTTCTTGGTCCATTATCGCCATGTTTGAGGCAGATAATTTCTAGTTTAAGGACTTCTCAGAACATTGTCGCCGTTTTTGAGGCAACGGAGCTTCTTTGCATACTACTCTTAGAGTTTTTAACTCAGGAAGATAGCGAGCGGACATGAGCATCGTCATTTATCATTGACCTAGGTCATGACTCGTCAAGCATAGTATTTTTTGAGGAACCGGCCGTTTATTGGCCGGAAGGGTCTTTCGCCATTCATATCCATGAGCAGGTAGGCTCCACCTTGGTAGACTTTGTCTATGATGTACGAGCCTTCATAGTTCGGCTCGAATTTCTCCCGTTTTGCACGATTAGGGATCATTGGTCTTTTAATGACTAGCATGAGCTCGCCTTGGCGGAATATTCTCGGCCTAGTCAATCTTTCGTATGACCGTGTCATCCTTGCCTTATAAGCCTCCAAGTTTTGCTGTGCTATAAGGAGGGTTTCGTCGAGGGCATCGAGCTCCTCGAGCCGAAGATGAGCATTTTCTTCATCTGTCAGCCCGTATCGAACCGCTACTCGTAGAGAAGGGAGTTCTATTTCCAGGGGAAGCACCGCTTCTGTGCCGAATACCAACATGTATGGTGTTGTACTCGTAGCTGTTTTGAACATTGTGCGATATGTCCAGAGAGCTTCATGTAGCTTTTCGTGCCAGTCTCTTTTGTTTCTGGACACCGTTTTCTTTATAATCTTCATCAAGGTCTTGTTGAAAGCTTCAGTTAGACCGTTGGCATGAGAATTATAGACTGAAGAGTATCTCCAATCTATCTTATGTTGTTCTGTGAAGCGGTTGATTTTATGGCTTCTGTAGGATAGCTTATTATCCGAGATAATTCGTCGTGGAGTGCCGAACCGATAGATGACATGTGTCTTGAAGATTGGAGGATATTCTCCGTCTTCATTTCCCTTAGTGGTACTGCTTCTTCCCACTTAGAAAAGTAGTCGGTCATTACCAGTATGAAACGATGTCCTTTGGACGATGCTGGTTTAATGGGGCCAATTATATCGGTCCTCTACATTTCGAATGCCAGCTAGCTACCATTGGGTGTAGTGTGTTTGGATGCTGGTGGATGAAGTCCCCATGAATTTAGCACGAGTGATACGGCTTCACATATTCGATGCAGTCCTGAATCATTGCGGGCCAATAATAACCCATTTTTTTGATTTTCAGCTTCATTTTTGGCCCAGCTTGGTGAGAACCGCATAGTCCGTCATGAGTTTCTTGGATGACTCTCTTCACTTCTTCCGGTCCCAGGCATCTTAACCACAGACAGTCGAACGATCTCTTATATAGAGTATCATTGACGAAGGCGAAGGACATAGCTCGTATCATGAGCTGATGTCGAGACGACGCGTTTTTGGACGCTCGTTGGGCTTTGAAGTAGTCTATGAAGACTTCTTTCCAATCGTTGACCTTTTCTTCGTCCCCTATTTGAAGGGCTACTTGTTCGATCGTTTCTTTTCCTTTGGATGGGTTTGTTAAGTCTGTCGAAGATATTTCTGTCAGCGCAAGGATCCTGTGACTTTGCACGATGATCTTTACATCATTGAGGTCTTCGTCGGCTAATTACTTAGCCAATTTGGCCAACGCAACCGCCTTGCTGTTTTCTGTACACGGTAAACTCTACAGGATGTAGGAGGGGATTTGTATCAACAGTTGTTGCACTCTTTCGCCATACTTTATCAGCTCCGGCTTGCATGTCTAATAGTCACCATTTACTTGGCTAACGATCATCTGAGGGTCTTCATATATGAGGAGGTCTTTGATTCCCATGTTGACAGCGATCTCGAGACCTGCTATTAAGGCTTCATATTTAGCTTCGTTATTAGTCCTCGGCTCCATTAAGGAAAGGGCGTAACACATTATCCCTCCCTGTGGAGTCACGAAGATAAGACCCACCTCGGCTTTGATTATGGAGGTGTTTTGCTTTCGCCTCTTCAAGGAAGATGCTCCGTCAAAGTAGAGTTCCCATTGGGAATCATTTTCTTTCTTCTCTCCTTCGATTGTGTCAAACGCATGTTCATCCGACAACTTGCAATTTGAGTGGGAGTTGGCTAGTATCGGATGCTCGGCGAGAAAATCGGTGATGGCCTGGCCTTTCACTGCTTTGAGAGGTCGATACGTTATCGAGAACTCCATCAAGAGGAGGGCCCATTTGGCAAGCCTTCCTGTTAGTATGGCCCTTGACATCAAATATTTGAGAGGACTCACCTTTGATATGAGATGGACCTTTGATATGAGATGGACTTCATGTGCCAAGGCGTAATGCCTGAGCTTTGTTATCGTGAAGATCAGTGCCAGGCAATACTTTTCGATGGAGGAGTAGTTGTTTTCTGCCCCCAGGAGAGCTCGGCTCAAATAGTACAAAACTCTCTCCTTTCCCTGATCGTTCTCTTAAGCCCATAGTACGCCTAAAGAACCCTCAAGGGCTGTTGTATAGAGGACAAGGGGTTTTCCCTTAACCGGAGCGGTCAATACCAGCGGATTTTGCAGGTATGGCTTGATTTTGTCTAGTGCATTTTGGCACTTTTAATCCTAAACGAACAGGGTCCCTTTCTTCATCAGATGACTGCAGGGACGACATTTTCCAAAGAAGTTGGTTATGAACCACCGGATATACACGAGCTTTCCTTGAAGAGATCGCAACTGTTTGAGAGTTATTGGCATGGGCATTTCCGTAATTGCCTTGATCTTTGAGGGATCGATTTCGATACCCGGTGCCATATGATGAATCCTAAGAATTTGTCTGAGGAGATTCCAAACGCGCATTTCAGAGGATTCGTCTTCAGATTGTACTTCTGAAGACGTTGGAACACTACATTTAGATGTTCCCAATGTTCCTCGTAAGAATTGCTCTTCACCACCATGTCGTCGATGTAGCATTCGACAATTTCATGGATGAGGTCATTGAAGATCTTTGTCATGGCCCTCTGGTAGGTAGCGCCAGCGTTCTTTATACCGAAAGGCATCACCTTGTAGCAGAATATGCCCAGCGGAGTCAGGAAGGAGGTATGTTTTTGGTCTTCAGGATGCATTTTTATTTGGTTGTATCCTGAAGATCCATCTATGAAGGAGAAGACCTCATGGGTAGACGTATTATCGATCATCAGCTCGGTAACAGATACTGGGAAGTCATCCTTCGGGCAAGCTTTGTTAAGGTCCCGGAAGTCCATGCAGATGCGCACCATCCCATTTTTCTTCATTAATGGAACGATGTTGGCGATCCAGTAAGGATACTGGACTTCTTGGATGAAACCAGAGTCAATTAGTTTCTTGACTTCGGCGTTGATACTCATCTCAAGTTCGAGCCGCATTCTTCTTGGCGCCTGTTTGACTAGCTTCATGTCCGGCTATATGGCTAATTTATGTACTGCTACCTTTGGATCTAGACCCGGCATTTCGGAATAATTCCATGCGAAGCAGTGTTATACCGCATGAGCACGTCTTTTAATGTGGCCACCTGCTTTTTAGATAGCAGCTCACCGACGAATGTTGGCCTTGGATCGTTTTCCGTCCCTAAGTCAATTTTTCTTAGGTTGTCCGCCATAATGTGTATCCCGTCTTCCAGCTCTTTTCGTGCTAGTGGAAACTCTGAGAGCACCTCGTCCTCGTCTTCATTTGCGAAGCACCTGAAGGGGTCATCTATAGTCTCGTGCCCTCCTTCCTTTGAGAGTGCTATCACATGGCAGGTATAGGTTCGCTTCCATCCTTGATGTCGAGCTGGTTCTGTCCTTACGGTATAGGTCCTCCTTAGATCATGGTTTTGCGGCAGAGTTAACCTCCAACCGTTGGATAAAGCGAACCTGGCTTGTTGATATTGGTTTTCTGCCTAGTCTTTGAAGGTGAAGCAGTCTTCAAGGAGGATGACCTATTGCTCGGTGATAGGAGCAATAATCCGGGTGATAGACCTCGTTTATTTGTTCAGGGTGCCGAGACTCCGGAAGCGTCATCATTTTGTGCTTCATGACAAGGTTGAATATTTTCCTTATCTTATCTTGAGGGAAAGAGTATTCCCGACCCATCTTCTTTATAAAGGATGGGTTTCAACCAAGTTTTTCTTGATAGCGCGGCTTCTTAGATTTACCTTATTGTTTGCAAACATTGTTTGCACTCTTTATCCTATTTTTACCTCTATTTCGGGATTTTTCCTTTTTGCGAAGACATACAACAAGCTGGGGATAAAGGGCATTGCAGTCTTCATTTTCCACTGGTTATTGATTGAGGCACTGCGTCCAGGCTTTTTCATAGATAGCTATTTCGTGGCTGTGGTCATCTCGACTCTTTTGACAAGCCTTCTCTATTAGCTTGTCTATTTGTTCTTCGAGCGACAGACTTAATATTCTTAGAGCGGGATTTCGCTCTGTTTCAACGTCGCGGCCGTTTGGAAAAGCATTTTCATCTTCTCTGGAGCTGTTTATGACGTAGCAGCCGTGGAACTACTCGCGTTTCCTGGACCGAATGTATCTGAGCTCGGTTGTCTCCCTCTTCCCGTTGGGTATTTTTCGCTGAGTCCTGGGAATATCCCAAATCTTTTTTGTAGAATTAGGCTTGTCGAACAGTTTGTTCAAGGGGTACACCTTGGTATCTTAACATCCTTTTCAATCCCTCCGCGTAGTATATTGGCAGACAGATTGGTTGCAGCCTGTCGAGTGCAAAATTAGCACCGTGCCAAACTTCTTTCTCCACTCTGGTCTCCGTAGATTAGTAAAAGAGGATCGCCTTTTCACCTCTTCGCCTGAGAAGCATGTAAAAAGTCTGTAGTTCTTGTACGCTGTATGTATCGAGCGCATCAAGTTCTTTGTAATGCCAAGGCGGAACCATCGTTATTTGCAGGCTCTAATATGCTTCGTCAAGGGTTTGCATTGGTGGGCGATGGAGAACATTGCGTTGGCCTCATCCTCAGAGTCGCTGCCAAAGACCAAGATGGGAGTAGATGGTCTGGGCATGTTGTCTTGGTGTTGCCCCGAGTATACTATTTCTTCATCTTTCTCGGTATCGCTTCCAAAGATTGGGACGGTGGCGACGGAATTCTGTTTATCTTCTGACTTATGACACTTTTCTGTATCTTCGAAGTCTGGTAGGAAGTATTTTGCGTTTTCATATTTTCGGACATCGTTTACGGAGAACGGATTCAGCTCCCCTGTAACGGTGCATTCCAAACCATCCTTGAAATACTTCATATACTAATGTTGTGTGGAAAGGATGACGTTGTACTCATGCAGCCAGGGCCTGCCGAGCAAAGTGTTATAGCAAGTCTTGGCGTCAATGACGTGAAATTTGATGTCAGTGACGAGAAATCCGAAGCATAACATTAGTATTACGGACCCAAGTGTCCGTGACGACTGTGAATCAAACCCGGAGATGGTAATTTTGTCCCGAGCCAAGTGTTGAACGTTCATGCAAATCTCCTTCAGCACTTTCACGTTGAGAAGGTTGACAGAGGATCCGTTGTCGACAAGGATTTTGTCATGGCAGTACCCGGTGACATATAACGGGTGGTTATGTTCACAAGTACCGAGGAGGAGATCTTCATCACTGAATGTAATGTCAGCTGTGTGAACCACTTCTAGCTCGTCCTTCATCTTCTCTTCTGCAAGGAAAGCTTGGAACTGATCGAACTCTTGTAATGCCTTGATTAGAGACTTTAGTGCTTCTTTGGACAAGAGGAGAACTTCCAATATGCTCAGTTGTGAGAGTATTTTCCTCAAATGTGCCAGGACGTTGTAATCCACCTTATTTTTCTTGGGTGGGTCCCTCACCGCGAGTTCTTTGACAACTCCACCATTGAAGGCAATTTCCTCAGGGATTTTTACTTTCCCTTTGTCTCTTTTGCTCGATCCTTTATTTGTAGGTCCGAACTTCTTCTCAGGCAGTGTACGATTACACAGCTGAATGTTCTCGCAGTTCTTCTCCTCCTCTTCTTTTCGGAGGTGGAGTCCTTGAAGAGAGGGCTAAGGGTTATTTCATCCTCAGAATCACTCCCAAAAGTAAGAACTTGGGGGTTTTCCCTTTCCGAACTGGTATCAACCATATGACAGTTACCAGTCATTTCTTCATGCGGATTTGTCGCACTCTTTTACTGTCGATGAGCTTCGCGCTTCATTCTCTTGAAGTGTTTTTGGTGGGCAACATATCCTTGCCACCATTTCTTGAAGGGAATTCCTCCGTGGGGTGAGTAACCCTCCGATGATATAGGCAGTAGTTTGGAAGTGAATTCTCTCCGTCGAGGCATATGACCCCGGGAGTGTTTCTTACGAAAGGTGGCAGCTTCATTCCTATGGACAATGCTTTGGCGAACCGCTTCGCAGCCTTGATCCTGCCCTTATTTGTGGCAGGTGCACTTCAGTTTTGTTGGAGTATGTTATGACTCATCCTTTCCGCAACTTCTTTGTCCTGATGCTGACGGTTAGCCTTTTCGTATATGGCTGTTTTGCGTTCTCGGTCGGCTTTGCTTTTTCGAAAGTCTTCGTTTAACATCCTATCGATCGGGTCTTCTGGCAGTTCCAGGGATTTTAGCGCCGATCCTTCCCCTAGTCCCTCTGTGCTGTTTTCTGATGCTGAGTGAGCATTTTCGCCATTTAACGATGAATGGGAGATCATGTGGCAACTTGCTACATAGTCTTCGGTTTCTTCTGAGTCATTTTCCTCATCGTTGTCACTATCTTCGTTCTCAATAATATACTTGAGGAACTCTTCGAGGGTGACCGATGTCCGCACCTTCTGGTTGTACTCCTCCAACGAGTTGATTTACTTTTGTATATTTGTTCGCTTGTCGTCATACTCGGCAGGTTGCACAGGCTTCTTGGTCTTCTTCTTTTTCTTCGAAGACTTTGAAGGCTTGGCTTTGGGATTTTGCCCTTTGTCAACAACTTTCGGTATGGGACGCGCTTTCAGCATTCCTTCGATAATTTCAAGTTCAAGTGAGCTTTTCCACCTGACTACTGGACATGTCTGTAGATCCTTCGGCATTCTTTTGGTTTTAGCTGAAAGAATGACTTCTCATGGGGCTTCTTCCACTAGCGAGCATGATGCCCCCAGTGCATCCACTTTTTTTGGAGTGTGCTTCTGTGGTGGGCTCACCCTCCAGTTCTCAGATAGCGCGAACTTCTCTTGTTGATACTGGTCCTCGACCCAGTTCTTGAAGACATAGCAATCCTCAATTGGGTGGCTCACCATTTAGTGATAGGAGCAGTAGTTGGAGTTGTTGACGTCGTTGGGTTGCGGTGGACGCCGTGGGTCTGGCAATGTGATGAGTTTGTTACGCATTACCAACTAAAATAGTCTCCTCATCTTATCGCGGGGAAACGAGTAAGCGCGTCCTAGCCTTTCTTCCAGGGATAGACGTGGACGTGCATTGTTTTGGCGAGCCATCGGTTTTGGGTCGCTTGGTTGTTGTTGAGTGTTGGAGACAAAGGCCGCTTTTCCCTTACCTTTGGCATTTCGAGTAGTTGAAGAGGATGGTTCGTGACCCATCTGATCCATTTGGGCCAGTTTATCAATCAGAGCCTGGAAAGTTGTCGGCTTGAAGAACGTCATGAACCGGGACATAGTCGTTTGCGGATCTAGGGTCCCGATGAACATGCCTACGGCGGGGGATTCTTCGATGCGTTGTTCGCATTTTGACCGCAGGTTCCGCCACCGGATCGCATATTGGACTCAGGTTTCTCCCGGCTTTACCCTGGCATTGATTAAAGCCGTGATCAGGGTGCTGTCACGCCCCGCTTCCTGGTGTACGGGTAAGGAAACGCGGAAGGGACGCTACACATTTACGTAGAAGTAAACATGCTAAGCGTATCTAAGCAATATAATGAATGTACACAAGAAAAATGAGAATAGATGAAATTGAACAACAACTTTATATATTAAACATTTCTTTATAAGTACAACTGAAAATGTAAATACATGAATGGAAAGTAATGCCTAAACAATGGCATGAACTGAAAAGAAAATATATACAAGTATCTAAAACTCTGAGTCAAAGGTGAACTGATCCAAGTCTTCAGTACTGGGCTCGATCTCCAGCGAGTCTGATCCACCTGGCAACATTCCAAAGAAGAAGAGAGAAGGAATGTCGTCAGCGAACAATCGCTCGGTAAGTCCCAAAGAAAGGTAGAAATAGAGTAGACAGATAGGAGGGTATAACTAGTAATGTTTGATTATAATATTAAAGCAGTTGTTTGTAACTTGGTACAGAATATGCCAGTGTATACGAGAGGGGTCCCACTATTCCGGAGACTAAGGTATACGGAGCACAAGGAACCGTTAATCCACGTTACAACAGCAATGGATATTCAGGTTAGGTGTATTAAAGTGACCGTCTCGTGCCACTTCTAACACATTCCATACCAGTCTACCTCTGTAAAACCCCGTAATGTATTTTTTTATTAATTTATGTTGTTTGGAATTGTTTTGTTTAATAAGTGTACGACTTATCAAAACAATGATATCATGTAAACGGAATGGATATAAATGGATAGACATGTAATCAGAGTATATCCATGGTTCGGTTCGGTCGAGTCAGATTGATATAGATTGAATTCTGGTATAGACGGATTCATGTTGAATTGTAGTTATACTTGAATCATATCCAAGTCAGATTGATTTCATATTTGACTGTGACTCGAACCGAGTCAGACTTTTAAAACGAATTGGAGTCCAGAATTATTTTTGATGTTATCAGTAACTGCTGTACATTGACGGAAGGATTTTTCTTTTTCCAAGACAATTACCGTATTGATAACACCGTTGTTAGGTTGTCTATCTTAGATAGGCAAGCACCCATATTCTCCGGCTCCCTGAGGCTCAAGAGAACTGGTCCCGCTTAAACCTATATTTACTAGGGTCCTTATTGTAAATTAATATAACATGAGGGGGTTTTATGAAAAATAGTTTTGATATATTTTAAAAATACACCTCAAGTATTTAATTATCGTCTTTAGGGTTTTCATAAATTGTAATTTCTATAAAGTGAAATATTCTAGTGGATATAACTTAGATTTCAATGTATATGGTGTTTTAGTGTAATAATGGAATGGTTTGATTTGAAATGGTAGTTTCATGAAATTGTGATCCATTTGATTAGAAAACATGGTATATTTGTATAATATATTTAAAATAGATATATTAATAATAATAATAATTTATATATTTAATAAAATAAATTTTTATTTTTATTAAATATAAATCTCATTTTTCTTAAAAAATTGCATTAAAAATTCCATCGAGATCGAATACTCCGTGAGGAGGTCTGCATCTCGCTCTACTAGGCCTGAGGATGTGCGATAACCCCCACCATTCCGAACGGGGTTCCCCAAAATGGGTTGTAGAGACGCAATTGCAAGAAATTAGATAATACACTTTTTAAAGAAAACTGTTTTCGAATGTTTAAGGTATTTAAATATAAACTCGTATTTTCCCACAAACTAATGTTCCAAAATTTATCGTGCTATGTCAAAAATGTGTGTCGTGATGAGGCAGGTCATTATCTCGTGAGTTATCTAAAGGTAATATTGTTAAAATGAATAAATATTGTTGTATGTATTATGATGCTATTTTACCGTAAAGATGGAATAGAAGTTGTTATTCATATTATTTTGAGATGAAACTTGTTCTAATGTGTTTATTTATGATTTCTAAACAATATATTAGAAGATGGTGAATTTTTTATAAAGAGAATTGTGTTTCTAGTTAAAATAGAATCGGAAGTCGGATTAACTCCGCTTCCGACGAGTTTTGAAAAATGATTTCGTTTTAAAAGAAGAGAAGAGGGAAAATAGGAACTTACTAGTTAGAAATAGAGAAGGAAGATGGAGGAAGCTTCGTCGGGGCGTCGTTTCGTTGCCGGATTCTTTTCGAAATTTTGCCGGAAGTTCGACCCTTGCTATCTCCACTTGTATAACTTTGGACTTAGAAATTTTAGAGAGTTTTTGTAATGGAATTCTGAATGAGCAAGGGTGAAATGTGGTGTGGTATTTATAAGGAAAATTAGGGTTTAGGGTAATGAAGAATAGAATTAAAATATGTATTAAAAATGAATTAAAGAGAGAAATTATCACTCTTTGGATATTTTCAGAGTAAATAAACAATATGGGGGTAGTGGGGTAGGCGAAAGGGTGTTAGGTTAAAAATTTCAGAGCATCCCCTACGGTCCTACCCGGCGGTGCCAGCCCCTCAAGTACATCTCGCCGGTCATAAACCAGTGGGATGTGTGTGGGATTTGGCCACGTATCCCTATCGTTTGGTATACTTCAGTACACATGTTTATTTTCTGTATAACTTTTCATTTTACGTGCAGTGTACGTAAAAACTTTTAAGCTTCTAAAAGTTTAAAAGAAAAATTAACAAAAAAATAATGTGGCTGGGGGGATTCGAACGCAGGGGCTATGTCACAGCAGTGCAAGACTTTACCAATAAACTACAAGCTATTTGTTACTGTTCAAAAGCAAATCAAATAGGTATACCATACACAGGATTGCAAATACTCTATTTGTATATTAACTTTTAAACAAATTTCTGTACACTGAAACAGAGTTGTTACATTCTACCCTCCTTACAAAAATTTCGTCCTCGAAATTTACATTTATTTTAAGGACTAATTTACAAACAAGTGGGGGTATCTTGCACGCATGTCGTCCTCACGTTTCTATATTGATTCTCCTGGTGAATCTTTTCTCCATATCACTTGAACCAAGTTTACTTCCTTATTCCGAAGTGACTTCACCTTTCTGTCCAGAATTTCAACAGGTTGTTGCTCACAGGATAAGTCTGGCTATACAGTGAGCTCGGAGTGATCAAGAATATGACTGGGGTCACTCACATACCTTTTGAGCCGGGATATGTGGAACACATTGTGTACTCCTTCCAATGATGGTGGAAGTGCTAAGCGATAAGCCACTTCTCCGACTCGTTCAAGTATGTCGAACGGTCCAATGTACCTCGGATTGAGATTATCCCGTCTTCCAAAGAGAATCACTCCACGGTTTGGAGTTATCTTCAAAAATACATGATTTCCTGGTTGAAACTCCAAGTGACGGCGCTATACATCAGCCCGGTGCTTCTGTCGATCTTGGTCTATGCGCATTCTTTCCCTGATAGTGCGAACTATATCGACAGTTGCTACTATCATCTCAGGTCCAAAGAGTTCTCTATCTCTGATGTCGTCCCAATTTAATGGTGGATGAAACTTCCTTCCATAGTGCGCTGTAAAGGGTGCCATTCCAATACTTGCTTAGTAGCTGTTGTTGTATGAAAACTCCACAAGATGTGGGTGATCTTCCCACGATCCTCCGAAGTCTAACATACACGCTCTTAGCATATCTTCTAAGATCTGAATCGTTCGCTCAGATTGACCATCTGTTTGTAGATGATAAGCTGTGCTGAAGTTCAGACTTGTTCCCAAACTAGCTTGCAGACTTTGCCAAAATTGCGATCGAAATCTGGTGTCACGATCGGAGACAATGCAAACCGGTACTCCATGTAATCTCATGATTTCCTGTATGAGTTCATGGGTATCAGAGAAACTACATATCGAAGAGTTAAATCTAATTTAGATTCATATTTACTTCCATGTACTTCTTTGCTAGTGTCTCAGTAGATTGGCCAACTCAAAATGGGATGAAGTGAGCCGACTTTATGAGTCGATCCACAATAACCCAACCGCATCGTTACCTTTCCTGCCGTGAAGAAGAGCAGTCACGAAGTCCATAGTGATGTGTTGCCACTTCCATTTTGTGATAGGTAATGATTGAAATAAACCAGCAGTCCTGTGATGTTCAGCTTTTACCTGATGACACACCAAACATTTAGCGACGCTTCTGGCTACTTCACCCTTCATTCCATGCCACCAGTAATTTTGCCGCAGATCTTTGTATAGCTTTGTACCACCAGGGTGTACTGAATATGGAGAGCTGTGAGCTTCTTTCATCAACTCTTCTCGCACAGAACCTTTTGGTACACACAATCTACTGCCGTATCTCAAAGATCCGTTTTCATGGATAATGAAGTCTGTTCGAAGTCCACTTTCTACTTGTTATCTGATCTTTTGCAACTTAGCATCACTTACTTGAGCTGCTTTGATCTGATTAACAATGGTAGATTGAACTTGTAAGTTCATCAAACTTGAAGCGTTACCTGGCATGACCACTTCTATCTCCATCTTATGTAAATCTTGTTGAAGCTTCCATTGTGCGGTGAGATTCGATGCTAATGGTCGGTAACTAAGTGCATCAGGTACTACATTCACCTTCCCGGAATGATATTGTAGGTTGATGTCGAAGTCCGCCATGAGTTCTAACCAACTTCTCTGCCGCATATTCAACTGTTTCTGAGTAAACACATATTTCAGACTCTTGTGGTCTATGTATATGTCCACTCGTTCTCCAAGAAGATAATGGCGCCAAATCTCGAGTGCGAAGATAACGGCCGCCAACTCCAAATCATGCATCGGATAGTTGCGCTCATGAATTTTCAGCTGTCTTGATGCATAAGCTACAACTTTACCGTGCTGATGTAGAACACATCCTAATCCCTTACCGGATGCATCGCAATGCACTTCAAAACCTCCAGATTGGTCCGGTATTACGAGAATATGTGCTGATGTCAATCTTGACTTGAGTTCTACGAAAGCTTGTTCGCATGCTTCTGACTACACGAATTCTTCATCTTTACGCATAAGCTTGGTCAGGGGTGTTGCAATCTTCGAAAATCCTTCAATAAACCTTCTGTAATATCCTGCTAATCCCAAGAAGTTTTGAATGTCCTTTACTGACTTTGGTGTCGGCCATTCTCTTACTGCTGATACTTTAGCTGGATCTACAGAGATTCCATCGTCTGACACAATATGTCCGAGAAAACCGACTTGATCTAGCCAAAACTCGCACTTGCTGTACTTGGCGTAGAGTTGATGTTGTCGTAAAGTCTCCAGGACAATTCGTAGGTGCTTGGCATGATCTTTCCGACTCTTAGAATACACCAAGATGTCGTCGATGAAGATGACAACAAACCTGTCTAGGTACTCTCGGAAAACTTGATTCATTAGGTTCATGAATATAGCTGGTGCGTTGGTCACTCCAAATGGCATCACGAGGAACTCATAATGTCCATAGCGAGTCCTGAATGCCATCTTCGGAATATCAGACTCTTTGACCTTCACCTGATGATAACCTGAACGGAGATCTAATTTGGAGTAAACGCAAGATCCACTTAGCTGATCGAACAGATTGTCGATGCGCTGAAGTGGATATTTGTTTTTTATAGTTACTTCGTTCAGAGCTCTATAATCAATGCACATTCGATATGAACCTTTCTTCTTCTTCATAAATAGAACTGGCGATCCCCAATTTGAAGTGCTGGGAAGAATTCATTCTTTCTTCAATAATTCGTCCAATTGAGTTCGAATCTCTTTCAAACCTTTAGGACTTAGGCGATATGGTGCTTTGATCACCGATTGTGCTCTAGGTACTAAATCAATGTTGAATTTAAGAGCTCGATCGGGAGGCAAACCTGATATGTCTTCAGGAAACACATTGTCGAACTCTCGAACTACCTCTGGTTTTGATCCTTCCTCCGCTTGAAGTGTTGCAATCACCGCCTTCTTCGGTTTTGCTTTGTATGTGCTTGGCTCCAGGTACGGTCTTCACTTTTGAAATAAAAGATCAGATGTTCTGGAATCTCGAACACTACCCTTCTTTGACGATAGTCAATGGTAGTATAGAATGTTCCTAGCCAATCCATACCCAAAACGATATCAAAATTTGGTATATCCAGCACTTTGAAGTCAGCATAGAATTCTCTGCTGCAGACGACTACTGGACACATGTCGTATCCCATTGTTGCCTTTAGAACGCCATTCCCTGAACTGACATTTCAGCTGGATACCAGAGGTTTAGCTAGAATCGCATGAGTTCGGACGAACTGTTGCGACATAAAGCAATGAGATGCTCCGGTATCGAAGAGTGCTAGTGCAGGAAGTGAGGCTACTAAGATCGTACATAAGTTATGTGGATAGGTTTTAGGTATAAGAAAAGATATATGGGTATGTATATAGACTGAAATAAAGTTTGAAAGGAAAGTGTTACTAGTGATGACTTGGCAATTGGTTTCAGCTTCTTCCACAGTCATTGTGAAAGCCTGTCATCTCGGTACATTCCTCCTTACTGGAGGATCATTCCTCTGTCCGTTCCTCTGTACTTAAGGTATGTTCCTTTGAGCTTGATTGAACTGACGAGAAGGAGGTGCAGTCGGTCCACGAGAAGGTGGAGCAAGGAGAGCAAGTCGTGGAGCAGGTTCCTAGATGGCTGGTCGCTGTGGGTAGGTAATTGCTGGTCTGGGTATAGCATTTGGGTTGTGTCTACGAGGACCAGACCCAATGTCATGTGTGGCTGAGCCGCATACTAAGCAAAGGCGATTTGCATGCCAGTAGTCCTTCGCCAAGTGTCCATCCCTCCCGCAGTAGGTGCAAAAGGTTGGGCTGGACCGGTTGATTGGTACTCCTGGTCTCCTGGGCACAAAAGGTGGCCTTGAAGAGCCTCCTCTTGCCATCTGAGTGGCAGGGCGCTTCACTTCAGCAGATTGGGGTCTACCCTTCATCTTCACCACTGCCTCATATCGACGGGCAGCTTTCAGGGCCAGTTTGTGGGTTGGGAAATCCCCTGTAGCTAATGCAGCTTGGATCTCCGGATCTAATCCTTGCTGAAATCGTCTGGACCTGATCTCGGCTATCGGTATTAAGTGTGCCACGAACATGTTAAAGTCTTGTGTTAGCTGTGTAGTATGTGATATTTGAAAATCGAATATTGAGACATATCATACCTACTGAGCATGGCAAACTCAGTATCATATTCATCCACAGATTTGGTCCATATTGCACCCTGTTATAGGTGGATGAATTGCTGCTCCATGTCAAATTAGGCAGTCTCTAGAAAATACTTTGCGTCGAATATGTCGCAAATAGTCTTCCATTTGATAGGCTGTTCAAGACGACTTTCTTCCGCCTTCTACCAAACTCGGATGTTGTCGGTGAGTTGCAGCTTCGCAACTCGTACCCAAGTGATCTCTGGCACTTGTGCTGCTACCAGATCATCCTCAATGCTCTGAGCCCATTCTTCAGTTTCCAGAGGGCTCTCTTTTCCTGAAAATTGTTTTGGGTTCAATACCCAAAATTGCTTTACTCCAGGTGCTTCCGCTTCTTAGCGGTTCATCAAGATAGCAGTTTGCTGCTGCTGTCCTTCTAGGAGATTTCAGATTTCCTCAAGAAGTACCATATACTCATTGATCGGAGTAGCGACGGTAGGCGTAAGCGGTATAGGTGGTGGTGTGTTGTTGAAATTGGTGCTGGTGTTGTTTGGAGAATCCATAACCTTGAAAGAAAAATAGGGTTAGGATAGATTCAAGTATATGAAATTGTAAGATTCAAGAAATATGAAATGTAAAGAATGTTTTTAGTTGCTGATTCTTGTGTTATATTGCTTAGAACTTCATGCAGAATTGACCTGCATGTCCATGTAGAACTGACCTGCATGAGCCACCAACAAAACCTGTCATGCCCCGCTTCCCGGTGTACGGGTAAGGAGATGCGGCAGGGACGTGACGTATTTACTCAGATGTAAACATGCTAAGAGTATCTAAGCAATATAATGAATGTACACAAGAAAAATGACAATAGATGAAATTGAACAACAACTTTATATATTAAACATTTCTTTATAAGTACAACTGAAAATGTAAATACATGGATGGAAAGCAATATCTAAACAATGGCATGAACTGAAATGAAAATATATACAAGTATCTAAAGCTCTGAGTCAAAGGTGAACTGATCCAAGTCTTCAGTACTGGGCTCGATCTCCAGTGAGTCTGATCCACCTGACAACATTCCAAAGAAGAAGAGAGAAGGAATGTCGTCAGCGAACAATCGCTCAGTAAGTCCCAAAGAAAGGTAGAAATAAAGTAGACAGATAGGAGAGTATAACTAGTAATGTTTGATTATAATATTAACGTAGTTGTTTGTAGCTTGGTATAGAATATGCCAGTGTATACGAGAGGAGTCCCACTGTTCCGGAGACTAAGGTATACGGAGCACAAGGAACCGTTAAGCCACGGTACAACAGCAATGGATATTCAGGTTAGGTGTATTAAAGTGACCGTCTCGTGCCACTTCTAACACATTCCATACCAGTCTACCCCTTTAAAACCCTGTAATGTATTTTGTATTAATTTATATTGTTTGGAATTGTTTTGTTTAATAAGTGTACGACTTACCGAAACCATGATATCATGTAAATGGAATGGATATAAATGGATAGACATGTAATCAGAGTATATCTATGGTTCGGTTCGGTCGAGTCAGATTGATATAGATTGAATTCTGGTATAGACGGATTCATATTGAATTGTAGTTATACTTGAATCATATTCAAGTCAGATTGATTTCATATTTGACCGTGATTCGAACCGAGTCAGACTTTTAAAATGAATTGGAGTCCTGAATTAGTTTTGATGTTATCGGTAACTGCTGCACATGGACGGAAGGATTTGTGTCTTTTTCCAAGACAATTACCGTATTTATAACACCGTTGTTAGGTTGTCTACCTTAGATAGACAAGCACCCATATTCTCCGGCTCCCTAAGGCTCAAGAGAACTGGTCCCGCTTAAACCTATATTTACTAGGGTCCTTATTTTAAATTAATATAACTTGAAGGGATTTTATGAAAAATAGTTTTGATATATTTTCAAAATACATCGCAAGTATTTAATTATCGTTTTTAGGGTTTTAATAAATCGTAATTTCCATAAAGTGAAATATTCTAGTGGATATAATCTAGATTTCAATGTATATGGTGTTTTAGTGTAATAACGGAATGGTTTGATTTGAAATGGTAGTTTCATGAAATTGTGATTCCTTTGATTAGAAAACATGGTATATTTATATAATATATTTAAAATAGATATATTAATAATATATATATATATATATATATATATTTAATAAAATAAATTTTTATTTTTATTAAATAGAAATCTCATTTTTCTTAAAAAATTGCATCAACAATTCTATCGAGATCGAATGCTCCGTAAGGAGGTCTGCATCTCGCTCTACTAGACCCAAGGATGTGCGATAACCCGCACCATCTAGATCGGGGTTCTCCAAAATGGGTTGTAGAGGTGCAATTGTAAGGAATTAGATAATACACTTTTTAAAGAAAACGGGGTTTGAATGTTTAAGGTATTTAAACGTAAACTCGTATTTTCCCACAAACTAATATTCCAAAATTCACCGTGCTATGTCAAAAATATGTGTTGTGATGAGGTAGGTCATTATCTCATGAGTTATCTAAAGGCAATATAGTTGAAATGAATAAATATTGTTATATGTAAAATGATGGTATTTTACCGTAAAGATGGAATAGAAGTTGTTATTCATATTATTTTGATATGAAACTTGTTCTAATATGCTTATTTATGATTTCTAAACAATATATAAGAAGATGGTGAATTTTTTCTAAAGAAAATTGTGTTTCTAATTAAAATAGAATCGGAAGTCGGATCCGCTTCCGACGAGTTTTGAAAAATGATTTCGTTTTAAATGAAGAGAAAAGGGAAAATAGGAACTTACTGGTTAGAAATAGAGAGGGAAGATGGAGGAAGCTTTTGGAACCGTCGGGGTATCGTTTCGTCGCCGGATTCTTCTCCAAACTTCGTCGGAAGTTCGACCCTTACTAACTCCATTTATATAACTTTGGACTTAGAAATTTTAGAGAGTTTTTGTAATGGAATTCTGAATGAGGAGGGGTGAAATGTGGTGTGGTATTTATAAGGAAAATTAGGGTTTAGGGTAATGAAAAATAGAATTAAAATGTGCATTAAAAGTGAATTAAAGAGAGGAGTTATCACTCTTTGAATGTTTTCAGAGTAAACAAACAATATGGGGATAATGAGGTAGGCGAAGGGGTGCTAGGTTAAATATTTCAGAGCATCCCCTACGGTTCTACCTGGCGGTGCCGGCCCCTCAAGCACATCTCGCCGGTCATAAACTGGTGGGGTTTGTGTGGGATTTGGCCATGTGTCCCTGTCGCTTAGTATACTTCAGTGCACATGTTTATTTTCTGTATAACTTTTCATTTTATGTGCAATGCACGTGCAAACTTTTGAACTTCTAAAAGTTTAAAAGAAAAATTAACAAAAAAATAATATGGCTGGAGGAATTCGAACACTGGGGCTACGTCACAGCAGTGCAAGGCTTTACCAATTAGCTACAAGCTATTTCTTGCTGTTCAAAAGCAAATCAAATACTTATAGCATACACAGGATTGCAAATATTCTATTTGTACATTAACTTTTAAACAAATTTCTGTACACTGAAACAGAGTTGTTACATTTTACCCTCCTTACAAAAATTTCGTCCTTGAAATTTACATTTATTTTAAGGACTAATTTACAAACAAGTGAGGGTATCTTGCATGCATGTCATCCTCACGTTCCCATGTTGATTCTCCTGGTGAATCTTTTCTCCACATCACTTGAACTAAGTTTACTTCCTTGTTCCAAAGTGACTTCACTTTTCTGTACAGGATCTCAACAGGTTGTTGCTCAAAGGATAAGTCTGGCTGTACCGTGAGCTTGGAGTGATCAAGAATATGAATGGGGTCACTCACATACCTTCTGAGCTGGGATATATGGAACACATAGTTTACTCCTTCCAATGATGGTGGAAGTGCCAAGCGATAAGACACTTCTCCGACTCGTTTAAGTATGTTGAACGGTCCAATGTATCTCAGACTGAGCTTACCCCGTCTTCCAAAGCGAATCACTCTATGGTTTGGAGATATCTTCAAAAATTCATGATCTCCCAGTTGAAACTCCAAGTGACGGTGCTTTGCATCAGCCTAGTGCTTCTGTTGATCTTGGGCTATGCTCATTCTTTCCTTGATAGTGCGAACTATATCGACCGTTGCTACTATCATCTCAGGTCCAAGGAGTTCTCTATTTCTGATGTCGTCCCAACTTAATGGTGAACGACACTTCCTTTCATAGAGCGCTGTAAAGGGTGCCATTCCAATACTTACTTGGTAGCTGTTGTTGTATGAAAACTCCACAAGATGTAGGTGATCTTCCCATGATCCTCTGAAGTCTGACATACACTCTCTTAGCATATCTTCTAAGATCTGAATCGTTCGCTCAGACTGACCATCTGTTTGTAGATGATAAGCTGTGCTGAAGTTCAGACTTGTTCCCAAGCTAATTTGCAGACTTTATCAAAATTGCGATCGAAATCTGGTATCACGATCGGAGACAATGCAAACCGGTACTCCATGTAATCTCACGATTTCCTGTATGAGTTCATGGGTATCAGAGATACTACATATCGAAGAGTTAAATCTAACTTAGATTCATACTTACCTCCATATACTTCTTTGTTAGTGTCTCAGTAGATTGGCCAACTCGAAATGGGATGAAGTAAACCGACTTTATGAGTCGATCCACAATAACCCAACCGCATCGTTACCTTTCCTGCTGTGAAGAAGAGCAGTCACGAAGTCCATAGTGATGTGTTGCCACTTCCATTCTGGGATAGGTAACGGTTGAAGTAAACCAGCAGTCCTGTGATGTTCAGCTTTTATCTGCTGACACACCAAACATTTAGCGACGCTTCTGGCTACTTCACCCTTTATTCCATGCCACCAGTAATTTTTCCGCAGATCTTTGTACATCTTTGTACCACCACGGTGTACTTAATAAGGAGAGCTATGAGCTTCTTTCATCAAATCTTCTCGCACAGAACCTTTTGGTACACACAATCTACTGCCGTATCTCAAAGATCCGTCTTCATGGATGATGAAGTCTGTTCGAAGTCCACTTTCTACTTGTTCTCTGATCTTTTGCAACTTAGCATCACTTGCTTGAGCTTCTTTGTTAGCGACTGAATTTGCGGTCGGTGACCTACGGAAGCACGGCTTTCTTCTTTTCCGGAAGCCATGTAGACCGTATGCATGATCATGCCCCCAGACTTAGGGCGTTTAGGTCTATTGCCTTTGGAGTTTGCCGCCGGTGGTGGGATTTTCTCTAGCCTCATCCTTTTGTAGGAGGTCGGAGTTGAAAGAGCCGTTGTAACAGGCACCCATGTGGAGGAAGTATCTCGCTGTATGGTAGAGGGATGGTCTTCCTCTTGCCGAGCGTTCAATTTCTTCGATTGACGAGAGTGGTCTTGATTAATCACGGAGTCCTGGACTTTTTGCCAGACCCTGTGAATTTAGGAGGAGAGCCGTTGATTGGGCTGCTCCAGCATTGCCTGCACAGTGGTTTCTATAGTGGGGGGGGATTTCTTTAGCACCGCCGTTAGAGAGTTCTTCCGCACCCTCCTGAGTACATCAAAGTTTTTCTCAGCTGAAATAGCAGCATCAATTTCCACCATTGCAGCTGGTGGGGTAAGTCCAGAGGGAGAGTTGCCCCCAGCTTTTCTCAATTGGCGCCAGTGGCGATGTCGAGCGTTTCTTGCAAATGGGACCGCCTCTGATTTGGAAGCGGCTTCTTTGTGCTTCTGGCTTTGCTGAGGGGCTATTTTTGGTGTCGGCCTGTTGAAGACTGACGTCCTTAGCAGAGATTGAGGAGGAACAGCCAATCTTTCAAAAACCGACTTTCTGGTAAGGGAAGCACCTTTGACGATTTCACCTGCAGGAGGAGTTGGGAGGGCTATCCATTTCGGGGCATCCCCTTCAGGTGTCACGAGCCTCTTTGCGTTCGGGTTCTTGCCTGGCCTGTTGAAGTCCGAGACGTCAGCTTTGGACGGCCCGTTGAACTGGGCCGTTGTGATTGCTAATCGATCGAAGACTGACCTTTTGGGAGCTTCTTCCTCCGGTTCTGAAGCACTAACACCTACTGGTGGGAACATGGTCTCGAAGAATAGTCCATCAGTGGCTTGCGTAACCTGCTCCACCGACATTGAGAAAATGGAGGCCGCGTTGGGCCCGTAAGTCACTCCTCCAATTGGGGTGGAGTGAAAGTTGCTGTTGCAAGTTGTGCAGTAGGAAGCCATTGATCTTTCTTTGCACAGGAGCAAGACACCAAATCTTAGTATCTTAAATCCAAGGGAAACCATAGCGAACCACGCTTTTGTTCCCTAAACACGACACACGAAGTGTAGAGTGGAAAGAGGAAAAGGTCCCACCAGACATGCCAGAATCTGTTCACCGTCGGAAGACGGACAGGGACTTTGGGACGTCTGGCCTGAATTCTAGGGGCAGATGCAATTTTGATTTATTCGTCCACCTCTTCGAAGATACCAAGTTGATTTATGGCACCGTATATCGGAGGTTTGGACGGACGTGACCGTTGTAGCAGATTTTATCAGATCCCACCTCGTTTGTGAGGGGTTTTTTGATTGTGGGGACGCTCTTCCCTGCAGACGCATGCCTATGCAGTTAATTACGTTACCGCATCACGATAACCAATTTCTCCTGCTCCGGAAGTTCACTTCACGTCGTGTGTGTTTTTGTTTGTTTTGGTTTTAGTTGCCCGTGGACTGTATACAGACTAATTTATGTCGTCGCCCGTAGGGCGCGGGTTTGTCCAAATCTGTATATTTTTAGATTTGGGCTTGGATTGATTTAAGGATTGTTAATCTGGTTTGAGATTAAGATCAACTTAAACATATGAGCATTTGGACTCGATTATTTTAATTTAAGGATATCGCGGTCCATTATTGTCATATTTGAGGCGAATATTAGTTTAGGGACATTTCGGTCTGACATTCCCATTTTAGGGACAAATATTAGTTTAGGGACATTTCGGTTCATTATCACCATGTTTGAGGGAATAATTAGTTTATGGACTTCTCGGTCCGACATTCATCTTGCGCACACACGTATTTGTTATGTGACAAAGTGAACAAAGTTGATATGGAATGTGCCCAATTTAGGGCACGATTCGATTTGAGGCATGCACGTCAATTTAGAAGTGCATCAAGAAGTTATTGGTCATCGGGGCCCGCCACTTCTCTGAATACATTGAGGAATTATAACGACATGTATCAGAGATGTGAAGAGATGTACCCTTAATCCAAATCTCGTATTTGAGGGAAAAGAGGTAGTTGTGGACTTAGGAATCGTTAGTCATGTTTAAAACTAAGATTACCTTAGGAGATATAGAATGAATATCATTTTTGATATCATCAATGAGAGAGCATTTGGGCTCAGCTGCAAGTAAACTTCAGAGACTTATCCAATTTGGGCTTTAGTCTGCCTACTCTTCTTTTTCTTTTTTTATTCAAAAAGTGCTGAGCACTTATTTGGGCTCTGTTTTTTCAGCCCTTTTCTTTTCATGCAAAAGTGCTAAGAACTTATTTGACGCTCTGATACGCACATGGGTGTCATGTGAAGCATTCAGTCATGGGCGCCGCTCAATGAGCGCTGAGCACTCATCCATTTTGGCTATTTGTGGAGTGCTAAGCACTTTTCCCTCTATTTTCTTTCTTCCCTATCTTTTTCTTTGGTGGCGCCCACATGAGGAACACGTGAGGCGCTGGACGCTGCTCAATCAGTACTAAGCACTCAGTCGTTTTGGCTTTTTATGGAGTGCTAAGCACTCTTTATATGGCGCCCATGTGTGTTTCACGTGAGGCGCTAGGTGCTGTTGAAGAGCAGCACCTCACGTGTTTCCCACGTGGGGCGCTAGTTTCTTTAATATGGAGATTTAATCTCTGTTAATGTTTTTAGAGAACTTAAATATCTGTTAATGGTATTTTAACCATTAACAATCACTAAGATCGTTATTTTGAGGATCTTGGATCGGTTTTTTTAAAGAACTAAGTTTTTGATTTGAAAGAACTAAGTTCCTGGAGTATTATGGACTCCATGTTTTTTAGATGTTCTTGTATTCGTATTCTCTTCTGAATATTTGATTTTCAAGAACAAGATCTTCCCGATGAGAATTAAATTCTCAACTTGTGGGAGATTTGTCTTGTAGATCTCAGATCTAGAGAAAGAACTAAGTTCTTTTAAAAGAGTTAAACCCTTAGATGTGATATTGTAGAGATATTTTGATCTCTTTTCTTTACCTAGAGTTTTGAGAATGAAGCTCTTCTTCTTTTCTTGAGAACTGATTTTTTTTGTTTTGGAAGCTTTTCGTTTTTTTTGTTTGAAAGCTTATGGGGGGGTCCCTTTCTCTGAGACTTGAAGTCTCAGGTTTTTTATATAGTAGAGGCAAATTGCTAATTAGTTTTGAGAAAATCTCCCATTTAGAGATTCCAATTGATTTAATTGGTCTCAAAATTGAGTTAGGGAATTTTACCCACCATTGGATCTTTGATCCTAGAACTTCTGTTTTACAGAAAATGTTTTCTTGTTTTTAATAGGATTGGGGAAATATTTTCCCATATACAGACTTTATTCTGTAAAATGATAATTTTTAATCACCATTGGATTTTTAATTCAAGAGTTCTCTGTTTTACAGAGAGCAATCTTTTTTTTTGTTTAGAAAGATTGAGAGAATATATTCCCAAAAAAATGAATTTTATTCTATTGTTGATCATTGATCCAACCGAGAGTATCTTTCTTATTTAGAATAATTTGGGAGATATTTTCTCCTAATAGAATTTGATTCTTTATTTTTGATAATTCATCATTTCCGTTGGATTTTTGATCCAACGGCTCTGTTTAACAGAGAGTATTGTAGAATTTTGATTCTACCTGGGCGCCGGCACTCACGTATTGTGCACGTGGGCTCCACTTAAGAGTTTAATTCTTAATATAGTATTCCTGTGCTTTGCACACTGGTGCCCGCATGAGGAGCACGTGCGGCGCCATTTAAGAGTTTAACTCTTATATAATGAACCTTTCTGCGCTTTGCACATTGGCGCCCGCGTGAGGAGCACGTGAGGCGCCACCATAAGATTTAATTCTATAAAATTAGTTTTGGCGCTGGTGCCCTCATGGAGAGTACTTGAGGCGCTGCCTCATTGAACTTTGGACAGAGCTTTACTCTTTTATTAGGTTAAATGTTGGGGGAACAGTCAGCTCGTATCGAACCTCTACTCATAGAGAAGGGAGTTCTATTTCCAGGGGAACCACTGCTTCTGTGTCGAGTACCAACATGTATGGCGTTGTATTCGTAGACGTTTTGAACGTTGTTCGGTACGCCTAGAAAGCTTCATGCAGTCTTTCGTGCAAGTCTCTTTTGTTTCTAGACACCGTTTTCTTTATAATCTTTGTCAAGGTCTTGTTGAATGCCTCAGCTAGACCATTGGCACGAGGATTATAGACTGAAGGGTATATCCAGTTTATTTTATGTTGTTGAGTGAAGCGACTGATTTTAGGGCTCATGTAGGCTGGCCCATTGTCCGAGATAATTCATCGCGGAGTGTCGAACCGGTAGATAACATGTGTCCTGAAGAAATATGGGATATCCTCCATCTTCACTTCCTTTAGTGGTACTATTCTCCCCACTTAAAAAAGTAGTCGGTCGTTGCCAATATAAACCGATGTCCTTTGGACGATGCTGGTTCAATGGTGCCAATTATGTCGGTTCCTTACATTTCAAACGGCCAGCTAGCCACCGTTGGGTGTAACGGATTTGGGTGTTGATAGATGAAGTCCCGGTGAATTTGGCACGAGTGACACTGCTTCGCATATTCGAGGCAATCCTGAATCATTGTGGGCTAATAATAACAAATTCTTTTGATCTTCAGCTTCATCTTTGGCCCAGCTTGGTGAGAACCGCAGAGTTCATTATCAATTTCTTGAACGACTTTCTTTGATTCCTTCGGCCCTAGGTATCTTAGCTGTAGACAGTCGAACGATCTCTTATATAGAGTATCATTGACAAAGGTGCAGGACATAGCTCGTTTCATGAGCTGATGTCGAGACGGCGTGTTTTTGGGCTTTCGTTGGGTTTTGAAGTGGTCTATGAAGACTTCCCTCCAGTCTTTGACCTTTTCTTCTCCTCTATTTGAAGGGATGCTTATTCGGTCATTTCTTTTCTTAAGTCTTCCGAAGATATATCTGTTGGCACGAGGATCCTGCGACTTTGCATGATGATCTTTACGTCATCGAGGTCTTTGTTGGCTAATTACTTAGCCAATTTGTCTAACGCATCCGCCTTACTATTTTCTACACGCGGTATACTCTCCAGGATGTAGGAGGGGATTTGTGTCAACAGTTATTGCACTCTTTCACTATACTTTATCAGCTCCGGCTTGCATATCTGATAGTCGCCATTTACTTGACTAACGATCAGCTGGGAGTCTATATATATGAGGAGGTCTTTGATTATCATGTCGACAGCGATCTCGAGACCTGCTATCAAGGCTTCATATTTAGCTTCGTTATTAGTCTTTGGCTCCATTAAAGAGAGGGCGTAATGCAATATCTCTCCTTGCGGACTCACAAAGATGAGGCCCACCCCGGCTTTGATTGTGGGGGTGTTTTGCTTTCGCCTCTTCATGGAAGATGCTCCATCGAAGTAGAGTTCCTATTGGTAATAATTTTCTTCGTTCTCTCTTTCGATTGTGTCGAACGCATGCTCATCTGGCAACTCGCAATCTAAGAGGGAGTCGGCTGGTATCGGATGCTCGGCGAGAAAGTCGGCGATGGCCTAGCCTTTCACTGTTTTGAGGGGTCGATACGTTATCGAGAACTCCATCAGAAGGAGGGCCCATTTGGCAAGCCTTCCTGTTAATATGGCCCTTAACATCAGATATTTGAAAGGATCCACTTTTGATATGAGATGGACCTCATGTTCCAAGACATAATGTCTGAGCTTCGTTATCACGAAGATCAATGCCAGACGGTGCTTTTCGATGGGGAGTAGTTGTTTTCTGCCCTCAAGAGAACTCGAATCAAATAATATAGAGCTCTCTCCTTTCCCTGATCGTTCTCTTGTGTCCATAACGCGCCTAGAGAATCTTCAAGGGCTGTCTTATATAGGGTAAAGGGTTTTCCCTTAATCAGAGTGGTCAATACTGGCGGATTTTGCAGCTATTGCTTGATTTCGTCCAGCGCATTTTGGCATTTTTGATCCCAGACGAACGGGGTCCCTTTCTTCATCAAATGGCTGTAGGGACGGCATTTTCCAGAGATGTTAGCTATGAACCGCCGGATATACGCATGCTTTTCTTGGAGAGATCGCAGATTTTTTAGAGTTCTTGGTGTGGATATTTCTATAATCGCTTTGATCTTTGAGGGGTCGATTTCGATACCCCGGTGACGTATGATGAATCCTAGGAATTTGCCTGAAGAGACTCCAAACACGCATTTTAGAGAATTCATCTTCAGATTATACTTCTAAAGATGTTGGAATACTATATTTAGATGTTCCCAATGTTCTTCATAAGACTTGCTCTTCACCACAAGATCGTCGATGTAGCATTCGGCAATCTCATGGATGAGATCATCGAAGATCTTTGTCATGACTCTTTGGTAGGTAGCGCCGGCATTCTTCAGACCGAAGGGCACACCTTATAGCAAAATATGCCCAGGGGAGTCCAGAAGGCGGTATCTTTTGATCTTCAGGATGCATTTTTATTTAATTGTATCCTGAAGATCCATCCATGAAGGATAAGATTTCATGGGTAGACGGGTTATCGATCATTAGCTCGGTAACAGGTACTGGAAATTCATCCTTCGAGCAAGCTTTGTTGAGGTCCCGAAAGTCCACATAGATGCGCACCGTCCCATTTTTCTTCGTCGCCAGAACGATGTTAGCGATCCAGTCGGGATATTGAACTTCGTGGATGAAATCGGAATCAAATAGTTTCTTGACTTCAGCATTGATACTCATCTCAAGTTCGAGCCGCATTCTTCTTAGCGCCTGTTTGACTGGCTTTATGTCCGGTGATATGGCCAGTTTATGTACCGCTACTTTGGATCTAGACCTGGCATATCGGAATAGTTCCATATGAAGCAGTCTTTATATTGCATGAGCACGTATTTTAACGTGGCTGCCTGTTTTTCAGATAGTAGCTCACTGACGAACGTCGGCCTCGGATCGTTTTCTGTCCCCAAGTCAATTTTTCTTAGGTTGTCCGCTGTGGTGTGTACCCCATCTTCTAACTCTTTGGTGCTGATGGAAACTTTGAGATTATCTCTTCTTCGTCTTCATTTGCGAAGCACCTGTAGAGATCATCAATAGTCTCATGCTTTTCCTCTTTTGAGAGTGTTACCATATGGCTGGTACGAGTTCGTTTCCATTCTTGACGTTGAGCCGGTCCTGTCCTTACGGTATAGGTTCTCTTTGGCTCATGCTTTTGCGGTGGGGTTACCCTCTAGCTGTCGGATAAAGCGAAACTGTCTTGTTGATACTGGTCTTCGACTCAGTCTTTGAAGCAGTCTTCAAAGGGATGACCTATGGCTCGGTGGTAGGAGTAATTATCCGGGTGATGGACCTCGTTTATTTTTTCAGGGTGCCGAGACTCCGGAAGCGTCATCATTTGGTGCTTCATGACAAGGTTGAATATTTTCCATGTCTTGTCTTGGGGGAAGGAGTATTCCCGACCCATCTTCTTTATAAAAGATGAGTTCCAACTGAGTTCAGCTTCTTAGATCTGCCTTGTTGTTTGTGAACGTTGTTTGCGCTATTTATCCTGTTCTTGCCACTATTTTGGGACTTTTCAGTTTTGCGAGGACATATAGCGGGCTGGGGATAAAGGGCCTTATAGTTTTCTTTCTCGGCAGATTGCTAATTGAGGCGCTGCATCCTGGCCTTTTCGTAAATGGCCATTCTACGGCTGTGATTGTCTCGGCTCTTTTGACAAGCTTCTTTTATTAGCTTATCTATTTGTTCTTCGAGCGACGGACTTAATATTCTTAGAGCGGGATTTCACTCTGTTTCAACGTCACGGCCATTTGGAAGATTGTTTTCCTCTTCGCTGGAGTTGTTTATGACGCGGAAGCTATGGAACTGCTCCCGTTTCTTGGACCGAACGTATCCGAGCCCTGTTGTCTTCATCTTCCCGTTGGGTATCTTTCGCTGAATCCTAAGAATATCCCAAATCATTTTGTAGAATTAAGCTTATCGAACAGTTTGTTCGAGGTATACACCTTGGCGTCTTAACAGCCTTTTCAATCCCTCCGTATAGTATCTTGGCAGACGGATTGGTTGAGACCCGTCGAGTGCAAAATCGGTACCATGCCAGACTTCTTTTTCTACTTTGGTCTCCTTAGGCTGGTAGAAGAGGATCGCTTTTTCACCTCTTCGCCAGGGAGGGACGTAGAAAGTCTGTAGTTCTTATACGCTGTATGTATAGAGCACATCAAGTTCTTTGTAATACCGAGACGGAGCTATTGTGATTTGCAGACTCTGGTCTGCTCCGACGAGGGTTTGCACTGACGGGCGGATGCAGAACACTACGTTGGCCTAATTCTCAGAGTCGCTGCCAAAGACCAGAATTGGGGTAGATGGTCCTGGCCTGTTGTTTTCTTTCCGGGGTTGCCCCGAGTAGATTATTTCTTCATTTTCCTCGGAATCGCTTCCAAAGATCGGGATAGTGGTGATGGACTCCTGTTTATCCTCCGACTTATAACACCTTTCTATATCTTCGAAATCTGGTAGGAAGTATTTTGTGTCTTTATATTTCCGGACCTCGTTTACGGAGAATGGATTTAACTCCCCTGTGACGGTGTATTCCAAGCCATCTTTAAAATACTTCATACACTGATATTGTGTAGAAAGGATGGTATTGTACTCATGTAACCAAGGCTTCTTGAGCACAGCGTTATAGCAAGTCTTGGCGTCAATGACATGAAATTTGATGTCAGTGACGAGCAACCTGTAGCTCAGCATTAGTATTACGGACCCGAGCGTTCGTGACGACTGTAAGTTGAACCCGAAGATGGTAATTTTATCATGGGCCAGGTGTTGAACGTTCAGGCAAATCTCCTTCAGCACTCTCATGTTGAGAAGGTTGCCGGAGGATCTGTTGTCGGCAAGGATTTTCCCTATCTTGATGTTGTGGCAGTACCCGGTGACGCATAACGGACGGTTATGCTCACATGTACCAAGCAGGAGGTCTTCATCGCCGAATGTAATGTCAGCTGTGTGAACCTCCGCCAGCTCATCCTTCATCTTCTCTTCTACAAGAAAAGGTTGGAACTGATCGGGCTCTTGTAATACCTTGATCAGAGACTTTCGTACTTCTTTGGACAAGAGGAGAGCATCCAATATGCTCAGTTGTGAGGGTATTTTCCTCAAATGTGCTAGGATATTATAATCCACCTTGTTTTTCCTAGGCGGATCCCTCACTGCGAGCTCTTTGACAACTCCACCTTCGAAGGCAATTTCCTCAGGGATTTTTTCTTTCCCTTTGTCTTTTTTGCTCGAACCTTTATTTGAAGGTCCGAGGTTCTTCTCGGGCAGCGTGCGGCTGCGCAGCTGAATATTCTTGCAGTTCTTCTCATCCTCTTCTTTTTCGGAGGCGGAGTCTTTGAAGAGAGGGCTGAGGGGTATTTCATCCTCAGAATCGCTCCCGAAAGTAAGAACTTGAGGCTTTTCCCTTTTCGGACCGGTATCAACCATAAGACAGTTGCTAGTCATTTTTCACGCGTATCTGTCACGCTCTTTTGATGTTGACGAGCTTCGCGTTTCAAACTCTTGAAGTGTTTTGATGGGCAACGTATCATTGCCACCACTTCTTAAAGGCACTACATTCCTCAGTGGGGTGGGTAACCCTCCGATGATATAGGCAGTAATTTGGATGCGAATTCTCTTCGTCGTGGCATATGACTTCGGGAGTGTTTCCTACTAGATGTGGCTGCTTCATTCCTATTGACAGGGGTTTGGCGAACCGCTTCTCTGCCTTGATACTGCTCTTATTTGTCGCATGTATATTTTGATTTGGTTGGAGTACTTTATGACTCCTCCTTGTCGCAGCTTCTTCATCCTGACCCTGTAGCTTAGCCTTTTCGTATATGGCTGTTCGCGCTCTCGGTCAGCTTTGCTTTTTCGAAAGGCTTTGTTTAACAGCCTATTGATCGGGTCTTCTGGCAGTTCCAGAGATTTTGGTGCCGACTCTGCCCCTAGTTCTTCTGCGTTGTTGTCTGACGCTGAGAGAGTTTCTTTTCCTTTTAACAACAAATGGGAGACCATGTAGCAACTTACTACACGGTCCCCGGCTTCTTCTGATGAGTCATTTTGCTCATCGTTATCACTATCTTCGTCCTCGAGAATATGCTTGAGGAACACTTCGAGCGTAACCAGTTTCCGTGCCTTCTGGTTGTACTCCTCCAGGGTGTCGATTTACTTTTGTAGGTCTGTATGCTTGTCGTCATACTCGGCAGGCTGCACATGCTTTTTGGTCTTTTTCTTTTTCTTCGAAAACTTTGAAAGCCCGACTTGGGGATTTTGCCCTTTGTCAACAATTTTCGGTATAGGACGCGATTTCAGCATCTCTTCGATTATTTCAGGTTCAAGTAGGCTTTTCCACCTGACTGCCAGACATGCCTGTAGATCTTTCAACATTCATTTGGTTTTTGCTGAAAGAACGACTTCCCATAGAGTTTCTTCCACGAGCAAGCATGTTGCCCCCGGTGCATTTACCTTTTTAGGAGTGTGCTTCTGTTGTGGGTTCACCCTCTAGTTCTCAGACAGCACGAACTTTCCCTATTGATACTGGTCCTCGACCCAGTTCTTAAAGACGTAGCAATCCTCAATTGGGTGGCTCACCATTCTATAATATAAGCAATAGCTGGGGTTTTTGACGTCGCCGGGTTGCGGTGGACGCCGTGGGTCTGGCAATGTGATGAGTTTGTTATGCATTGCCAACTTAAATAGTTTTCTTGTCTTATCGCGGGGAAACGAGTAAGCGCGTCCTGGCTTTTCTTCCAAGGATAGGTGTGGACATGCGTTGTTTTGGCGAGCCGCTGGTTTTGGGACGCTTGGTTGTTATTGAGTGTTGGCAACGAAGGCCGCTTTCCCTTTACCCTTGGCGTTTCGAGAGTCCTTATTTGAGGAGGAAGGCCCGTGGCCTATCTGATCCATTTGGACCAATTTATCGATCAAAGCCTGGAAGGTGGTTGGCTTGAAGAATGTCATGAATTGGGACACAGTTGTTTGAGGATCAAGAGTCCCGATGAACATGCCCACGGTGGAGGATTCTTCAATGCGCTGTTCGCACTTTGACCATAGGTTCCGCCACCGGATCATATATTGGACCCAGGTTTCTCCTGGCATTAATTAATGCTGTGATCGGGGTGCGCACACTTGGACTAGTGAACCGCTGTGTGAACAACAGTTCCATCTCTGTGAATGTCTTTACGGAGTCATTTGGAAGCTCCGAGTATCATTCAAAGGTCGTTTCTGACAGGCTGCCAATGAACTGGCGAAGCAACAGTTTGCCATCGCCTCCAGTGTTGCCGCACAGAGCTCTGAACTGCGCGACGTGCTTGTGTGGGTTGCATATCCCCTTGTACATATGGAACTTAGGGATCGTATATCCCGGCGGGTATTTAATTTAGTCATACTAGCCTGGATACGGTCGCCCAGTTCTGACGATTTGGCCTGCAGCTTCACTAGCTTGATGAGCTCGTATTTATTGAGCGATATAATTATAAAGAGTGGCCTTGGAGATCGTTTCCTCCTTGACTGTTGATAAAGCCGGAAGAGGGTTTGATATTTTCCCTCTGTCATCCTCGATAATTATCGGCGAATTCTCAGCTAGGGGTTCTGGCTGGATCATCATTCCAACCATATCCTGGAATAAGAGAGCCATCTGTTTTATGTTAGCAGCTTGCTTAGCAGCTTCATTGTCCTTTCTTTCAAGCACTCTTTGCAGAAATTCTGTATCGGTCTCCTGCTCCTGGCGCTGTTCGGCTGTCATGTCCGGGCTTTCTTTCTGCCCCGTAAGTGCTGCCATTTTGGTCAGCATTTCCTGGAGCTCCTGAACTTTTGTCAGCGACCGAGTTTGCGGTTGATGTTCTACGGAAGCATGGCTTTCTTCTTTCCCGGAAGCCATGTAGACCGTATTATGATCATGCCCCTAGACTTAGGGCATTTGGGTCCATCACCTTTGGAATTTGCCATCGGCGGTGGGATTTGTTGGAGATAGTGCCGTCAGAGTCAATTATTGGATCACAGGCACGTGATTGCAATGATTGAGGGAGGACCTATACCGTTAGAACAGTCTTGCTCAAGATGATAGTATGCTATCTAGTTTATCTTTATCATCGTGTACTGCTTTAGGTGACCTTACAGGTTACTATTGCGTGTTGATAGAGCCCTTAGGATTCTTGCTTGACAGCCAGAAGTATGATGGCGATCATATACGTGGGAGCTGGTAGTCTATAAGCACATCCTTAAAAGGTCCGTAGTCGTGGGAGTTTCGAGACAGGGCATCGATACTCTAGAGTAGACTAGTGTATACAGTCGAGACCCCGACGAGGGGCGGTGGTCGGTCTCACAAGCTACTGGTGTCAGTTGGTTCACCTAAGATATATACAGGTGCTTATTGGGTTATGAGTACACCGGACAGGACTCGCCGGGAATATGCTAGTTGGTCTTATACCAGACGTCAGATAGCAGTTCCCTGGTGACATGTGTACAGGTTAGTTCATCGACCTGAGATCGTCATTTGTCTCGTGTGAGTTCCCATTGTACTTTGATTACTACCCTACCACGGCTCAAAGGAGTCGTGCAAACAGGTTTTAGTTGGGTACAGTCCCGAGCCACATGGAGGCAGTGAGCGGATCTTCAGGGGTTCGTCTCTCCCGGTATTGGGGGTGAGATCACGCTGTGTTTAGGAGAGCCATTACATGAAGTCCTTGGCCAAGGCAGGAGATTTATTGTTAGATATTCCAGTAGTATCTCAGGGTGTTCTGGGCTACACTCCGACACGACTTGTACCGCTTTTGGGGGTCTGACTTTTACCAACCCCCTAGGCCCGCCATGCGATGCTCATAGACGAACGGACCGAAATGTACGGATATTGTCACTGACAGTCTCAGTAGGATGTCAGGATGAGTTCGCTCATCGACGTCCCTTTTGGTCAATACCTGGTAGCCCGTTACGTATGGCTAATACCTCTGACGTGCTAGTGGTTAAATCCACAACCAAAATATTGATGAGTCTTTAGAGTCCCTCACAGACCGCTTCTCAAGCTTCGGGAGAAACGCTGTAGAGGCCGTATGGAGATATGGCAGGGTTCGATCATATACATGCGGTATTGCACGGATCATGATCGGACGGATAATACTAGCGGGCTTTGGTTTAAGCTGGATCCTAGTATAGTACAGTGTAGATTTTGTCTCATTGCATTTGTATTCGGTCGAAATATAAATGCGGGTATGTATATACAGTCGCGGGGTTTTCCTGTAATTTATTACGGGATCAGTTTTTTGAAGTTGCCAGTTTGCTTTCCGTTTCGGCCATTTACCTTTGTATCCTTTCTTTGGCTGAAAATTGGTGGAGGGGGTTATTTGCAATTGTGCAATTAACAATGGAGAAGACTTTTTATGGCACATGATAGTTTCATGATGGTTGAAGCTTCCATTGACTTCTTTTTTATTCATCATTGCTTGCAATGATGGGTTGAGTGATGGGTTTAAGAGTTGGACTTTTTGGTGTGACATATTTCATCATTATCACCCATCATTCCTTTGTTTGATTCACACACTCCCTCCTCTCTCTTTCTTCTAGCAAGGCCGGCCACTTCTTGGTGTGAGGGGGTTCATTTTTGGTGTGGGAAATTATTCATTCTCACTAGGCTTGCTTAAAAATCCCAAAGCTCATCTCCATAGATTTTTTTCCTCCACATCTTTATGGCAACTTCATACCCCATGAGACATATAGTTCTACACTTAGCCTACAGCATCCTTGAACACGTCGACTCGCCAACTTCGTGCCCGAGTTGCCTCGGTCCAGAGGTGGGAGCCCGTAAAAGAACCCGGCGATGTGATGCCCTTCCGACGAGGAGATGAAGACCGGAGATTCCGCGGGGAGATCGGGATGACGACGAGAAGACCGAAGGACACGGATCGCTCGGTATATCTCTCTACCCCTTCTCTAGTTAGCTAGAATTAGATTAATGGCCCGATCCGGGTTTTAAAGTCTGCGGTAGCGCCGGTTCTAGTTTTTAGAAAAGTCCTTATATTCCGCATTTTGGTCTCGTTCAGACGGCCGGGGCGCTGCCGTGCACTTACACTTTTCACCGGCCTCATTCTTTTGTAGGAGGTCGAAGTTGAAAGAGCCATTGTAATAGGCACCTGTGTAGAAGAAGTCCCTCGCTGTATGACCGAGGGATGGTCTTTCTCTTTCCGAGCCTTCAATTTCTTCGATCGACGAGAGTAATCTTTGTTAATCACAGAGTCCTGGACTTTCCGCCAGACCCTGTGAATTTGGGAGGAGAGCCGTTGATGGGGGTGCTCCGGCTTTGCCTGCACTGTGGCATCTGCAGGCGGGGGCGATTTCTTTAGCACCGCCGTTGGAGAGTTCTTGCGCACCTTCCTGAGCAGATCAAAGCTGTTCCCGGTTGGAACAACAGCGTCAACTTCCACTATTGGAACTGGTAGGGTAAGTCCAGAGTGGGAGTTGCCCCCAGATTTCCTCACTCGGCGCCAGTGGCGACGTCGAGCGTGTCTTGCAAAAGGGACCGCCTCCGTTTTGGAAGCGACTTCTTCGTGCCCCCGGCTTTGGTGAGGGGCTGCTGTTGGCGTCAACCTGTTGAAGACTAACGTTCTTGGCAGAGTTTGAGAAGGGCCGGCCAATCTTTTAAAGACTGATCTTCTGATAGGGGAAGCGCTTTTGACGCCTTCGCCCGTAGGAGTTGGGAGGGCTATCCGTTTTGTGGCAGGTCCTTCAGGTATCACGAGCCTCTTTATGGGCCCGTTTGGGTCCTTGCCCAGCCTGTTGAAGACTGAGATGTCAGCTTTGGACGACCCGTTGAGAGGGGCCGTTGTGGTCGCTAATCGATCAAAGATCGACCTCTTGGGAGCTTTCTCTTATGGCGCTGAGGCACCGAAACTCACTGGTAGGAGCATGGTCCCGAAGAATAACCCAGTAATGGCTTTTGAAACTTGCCCCACCGATATTGAAAAGATTTAGGCCGCGTTGGGCCCGTAGGACACTCCCCCAGCTGGGGTGGAGCGAGAGTTGCTGTTGCAAAAAATGCAGTTGGATGCTATCGATCTTTCTCTTCTTCTGTACAGGCGCAAGACACCAAATTTTAGTACCTCAAATCCAAGGGCAACCATAGCGAACAGTGATTTGTTCGCGAAACATGACACATGAAGTGTAGAGTGGAAAAGGGAAAAGGTCCCACCGGGCATGCCAGAATCTGTTTACCGTCGAAAATTGAGATGAACCGGGATGGATCGTCTTGCCTGAATTTTGGGTCAGATATTATTTGGATTTATTCTTCCACCTCTCTGAAGATGCCAAGTTGATTTATGACACCGTATATCGGAGGTTTGGATGGATGCGGCCGTTGTAGCAGACTTCATCAGATTCCTCCTCATTTTATGAGGGGTTTTTGATTATGAGGATGTTTTTCCCTGCAGGCGCAAGTTCCTGCAGTTAATTATATTACCGCATTGCGGTAACCACTTTCTCTTATTCCGGAAGTTCAGTTCGTGTCGTGTGTGTTTTTGTTTATTTGGGTTGTCCGTGAATTGTATATGGAGACTAATTTATGTCGTCACCCGTAGGGCGCGGATTAGTCCAAATCCGTATATTTTAGATTTTGGCTTAAGTTGGTTTAAGGATCGTTAATCTAGTTTGAGATTAAGATCGACTTAAAACATATGAGTATTTGGGCTCAATTATTTTAGTTTACAGACCTCACGGTCCATTATCGCCATGTTTGGGGTGGAGTTTTATTTTAAGGACATTTCAGTCCAACATTCCCGTTTTGGGGACGAATATTAGCTTAAGAACATTTCGGTCCAACATTTCCGTTTTGGGGACGAAGGTTAATTTAAGGACATTTCGGTCCATTATCACCGTTTTTTAGGCGAATCTTAGTTTAGGGATATTTCAGCCCCTTATTCATTTTGCGCGCACATGTATTTATTACATGACGAAGTGAACAAAGGTGGAATGTGCCCAATTTGGGCCACGATTCGATTTGAGGCATACACGTCAATTTGGAAGTGTATCAAGAAATTATTAGTCGTTGGGACCCGCCACCTCTCTGAAGATGTTGAATAATTACAACGCCATGAATCAGAGGCTTGAAGAGATGTACCCTTAAACCAAATCCCGTATTTGAGGCAAAAAAGGGTGATGGTCCTAAGAATTATTAGTCTTATTTGAGACTAAGATTATCTTAGGCGATATGAGATGAATATCATTTTGGATAACATCAATGAGAGATCATCAGTCACGTTTGAGACCGTAATCAGTTTGGAAAATCATGAGCAATATGGGTTCGGTTGATTTAAAATCAAAGAGGAAGCCCAAGCTTCACCGACTTAGCCAATTTGGGCTAAAATTGGGTTCTTATACTATCCAGCAGTGCTAAGCACTCAATATATGTAGCGCTCACGTGTATTTCACGGGGGTACTCAGATATGGGCGCTGCCCACTTTACATTGCACTCACGTGGGAAGCACGTGAGTGCTGAGCATTGATTCTAGGTTTTATTTGCCCACCCCCTTTTTTACATAAGTGCTTAGATCTTGGCTGACGCTCACGTATGGAGCACGTGAGGCGTTTTAGTTTTTTCTTCTGTCTGTTTTAAGCACTCACATGGGAAACATGTGAGGCAAAATAATAGTGCTAAGCATTAATTTTACTCATATATGCTTTACGTGAGACGCCAAGTTCTTCTTGTTTTTTAGAGATATTAATCTTTATTGATGACATTTTAGTCACTGATGACCATCAAGATGTCTGTTTTGAAGATCTTGAATCATCATCATTGTTTTTATTGGAGAACTACGTTATCTTTTTTTTATTTAAGAACTAAGTTCTTTATGTAGGGTTAAACCCTAATTTCGGGGGAATTAAATTCCCAGAACATATGTTCTTTTTCTTTTTAACCTAGTTATTCCCCTAAGTTTTGAGTTTGAAGAACAGAATCTCCCCGATGAGAATTAAATTCTCAAATTGTGGGGAGATTTGCTTTTGCAAGTCTCAAACCAGAGGAAGAACTAAATTCTTATATGAAGGGTTAAACCCTTATGTCCGTTATATCAGGCAAGAGGGATACTTTTGATCTCCCCTTCGTTATTTACCTAGAGTGTTCTTGAAGGAGGAGGGTCTTCTTTCTTTGAGAATTAAATTCTCCGTTCTCTCAAGAACTCACTGTATTTTTTGGCAGTAGCTTATAGGGTTTTTTTCTAACTTTTTGTCTATCTGTCCCTCTCTGTCTCTCTCCATCTCCCTTTGAGATTTGAAGTCTCGGGTCCTTTATATAGTGGAGGCAAGTTTGTTAATTAATTTTAAAAAAATCTCTCATTGCGAGGTTCCAATTGATTTAATTGGTTTCAAAATCTGTTTGGGGAATTTTACCCACCGTTGGATTTTTGATCCAAGGACTTCTGTTTTACAGAATATGTTGTTCTTGTTTTTAACAAGATTGGGGTAATATTCTCCTATATACAGAATAAGATTCTATTGAACGGTGATATTTTTATCACCATTGGATTTTTAATCCAAGGATGCTCGGTTTAACAGAGCACAATCTTTCTTTATTTAGAAAGATATGGGAAATATTTTTCATCTCATTGGATTTTTGATCCACCAACTTTCTGTTTAACAGAAAATATCCCTCCCAATAGAATTTAATTCTATGCTTAATCACCATTGGATTTTTGATCCAACGGTTCTTTATTTGAGTAGAATTTAATTCTATATAAGGAAGTACCCTCACATATTTAACACGTGAGGCTTATTTAGCTTCTATGATTTGGTGCCCATATGCCCTGCATATGGGCGCTCACGTGGGCATATGGGCACTCATATGTTTAACACGTGAGGCTGATTTGATCTATAGTTGTTTGACTGCAGCGTTTATATACTTTGCATATAGGTTCTCACGTGTTTAACACGTGAGGCTTATTAGCCTATCAGTTGTTTAATTACAGCGCCTATATGCTTTGCATATAGATGCTCACGTGTTTAACACGTGAGGCTTATTAGCCTATCAGTTTGTTTGAATACAGCGCCTATATGCTTTGCATATATGTGCTTACAGGTTTAACATGTGAGCTTTGAGTTGTGCGGAATTTCTCCCCTTTTCCTCTTTTTTATAAGGGAACAAGCATGTTATAAAAGCCAAAAATAGCCTTTGTCATCGTCTCATTACTCACTGAAGGGCATGGGTTAATATTTTCCCAAAATTCAAACTTCAAAATTAGGTATTTTCTTTAAAATAGGAATTAAGGATTTTACATTTTTTCTTCCTCATCCGTCACTGGTGTTTCGAAACAAGTGGAGTTTCACTTTTCTTTACACGAATCAGGACATCTCTAAGAAATAGATGTGAGTTTATCAAAGAATTTAGAGGTTTCTAAGGTCTCTAGGAAAAGGTGGAAAAAGGAAAAAAGAAAGGAAAAAAAGAGGGAGCTACGTTTAAGAGAGAAGGCGAAGAAAAAAAGAGATTCTGCAGTTATCTTTTCTCATGTCGTAGTTAGACAAACGTCTATTTAATAGTTGCCAATCCAAAGTATTCCTAATTTTCCGTTTGGTCCAACTAATTTGCTCATATTACATATATTGATCTAAAAATTAAATTGTATAAAGCGGCCGGGCTTCATCTATTTTTTTAGTGAATGTTAACCGTGATATAATCGATCTTAGTGCTGAATCCAAATATAGTATTGTCACAACCCGGAAACAGCACGTGACCGGCACTTGAATCATGTAAAGTTTATAGGACCTCACCGTAACCCAAGTAAGCCAAAAACCAGGAATCTAAATCTTTTTAAGTAAATAGTGGAGGTGAAGTGTTGAAGAAGGGTATAAATGAAATCAAATTTCTCTTTTTAAAGTATAAGTAAAGTTCGTTGAAAACACAAGTGGGTTTTAGACGAAGGCTTGAAAATATTTTCATCATTTAAAATTTTGGCAGCACATCCTTTGTAAATTTTGATCAAAACCAGTATATATACGTAAATATAATCTGCATCCCTAATAGGGAGCTATCTTATCGCCCAAACAGCGGAATCACAACTACAGAGTATATATAATGCCAAATGCGAAGATCATCACAAGAATAAAAGCAAAAGGAATACTAAAAACAACAACTCATCAATATCCAAATCGATATAAAGAATATCTACAAGTCTCGTTCTAAGTCCAAAAGAATATACAAATCTGATCTCTAAGTCCATAATTATACAAGTCTGGTTGATAGAGCTTTTAACTAGATTACAAATGAATAAAAATATACAAGCGGCAGTTACGATCTATAATGTAACCCACCTACCAAGCAATCACCCAAAAGGAGAAACGTGTCAAAAAGCCACACCTGATCCTAGCGGTCGGTCCTGCAAGAAAACTATGGCGCAACGGGGGTGGGTTGCCAACTCATGAGTAGAAGACATAATCAGGTAGAAATCGAATGCATAATGATCTAGCCGGGTCATACTGTATAATAATATCATACTATGTGGTAACGAATGTGTACGTGCGTGTGTATATATATATATATATATATATATATATATATATATATGGTAACATGTCATCCATAACATGTTTATATATATACCATCCAATGAGTGTCCATTAACGACACTCGAAATCATCATAATACACTGAGCATCCAGCATCGACACTCGATATCCTTATAAATTCTGTGTCCAATATCGACACGTAAATCCTTATATCTTAGGCGTCGTCTTTCGGATCAGCCTTCTCTCAGGTGCCGTCTCATCAGATCGGCCCTCATATCTATCTGTATTACATCACTCCGGTTGGTATCTTCCGGATATCCGTCAAGTCCCATACTGTCACCGGTAGGTAGTGTTCCCAGCCAGGCTCAACGTCTTTCTATACGATCTTCTTGCCCATGGGTACCGTACCGGATCCACCATGTAACGGCGACTTATTACTCATCGAATCGGATAATAATTATAGCTCAGAACCGAGAAAACTTATGGTAGACGCCGAAATATCATATCAAAAGAAAGCCGCAATATCCATCTGATCGGCCCTCTTTTAGGCGCCGTCTCATCAGATCGGCCCTTATATCCATCTGTATTATATCACCCCAGTCGGTATCACTCCGGTCGGTACCCTCATATCAGATTGGCCATATAGTTATAGTTTTAAATAGCACGAAACGTTGTTTTGGAAATAAGAGACTATGATGTTTTTGAAATAAATATCATTTGAAAAGTTGTAGCGTACCCTTGATGTTATCATTTAAAAGTACGTAAAGAATCGCTAGTTTTGAAAGTAAGTATGGCTATAAATATCTCATAATTTCCATTTTGGGATTTTAACAAGACTCCTCGAGTCGAAGTACATATCGGCCGTAATCGCCAATTAATCCTCATCATATCACGTACGGAATATCTCTCGTACAATGGCATCCCATCAAAATAGTACGGACCTATAGTCGCGTACATCAACTCATATCATATCATATCATATCGTATTGTATCGTATCATCCCATATCATATCGTGTATACTTATATCGTATATATACTCATGTCATATGTATGCTTATCTCGTAATATATGTATGTATATAGCTCAATGGCTAAGAAATAGAAACTAGGAATATATCTTTCTACTAAATATATGAATATCTGCATATGGTGTTCTAGAAAACCCTATAGGCTAGGTATACGTTTCTACTATATATAATATCCTATTTCTACGGTTGCAAAGGTGCTATACGCCATCCACCCGACTTCCCCCATAGATATACATCTAATCACCTAAACACGCCTCGCCCAAGTCGATGTCAATGGATATCTTTCCCTTCTTCATTGTCCCGGAAGTCCCCGCGATCGTACCTACAATCGAAATTATATCGAATCACATAAAAATCCATATCAAAAACCAATATGATGAGCGAAGCGCACATAGGTTAGAACCTATACTAAACGCGTGCTAAAACGATAATATACCTCCCGACGTCAACGTACAAACGTCGAACGACCGAGTCAAGACATCAAAATCCAAGTTTCAAAATTCGCAAAATATCATTAAAAACCAAGTAAAATAACTCCAGATTTTAACTAAGAGAATCTGGGGCAAAATGGTGTTGGGTTTCCAAGCGCCATGGCTATCTACCGCGGCCGTTGCGAAACGAAAAACTTTGACTTTTAAAAATCCGGTGCCAGAAAACATATTCTAGAATCTAACCGTACAACGAAACTAGCTAGCTAAAGAAATCTAGCTACTGTGATAGAGGCTTATACCTAAAGATCCGTGTCCTTCGGGTCTTCACTCCTCTTCTAAAGCTCCTCGAGATTCTTTATCAACTTTGCTAGATTGCCTTCTTGATCCTAGATGATCCACCCGAGAGTTTGTAATCCAATCTTGGCTTCACAAATGAAACAACTTAGTGACCTAGTTTGCTAGTCTAGATTACTAAAGAGTTGTAGTGAGTTTTCTAGTGTATTTCTATCTCTCTTCCTCCCTTGATTCTCAACTTATGAGATGGTAGGGAAACAGATGAAAAAGGAGGAGGACCTCAAGAGAGGCAAGTGAGGAGAGAGAAACTTGTGTTGAGAATGAAATCAAAACCTTGTGTGAAAAATCATGAAGTATGGTTTTGTAAAAACCATTTTTCAATAAAAATAATACAACCATACTTGAATAGTTTGCACAAATGAATTTACAATTCATTTGTAAATACTATTCAAGCATGGTTCACACCATTCTCTCTTTTACACCTCATTTCTTATTTTACACCTCATTTTCCATTTTGCAAATAAAATGGAAAATACATGATGAGGCGTCCTCCTTTTAAAATGTCTATCCATATAAATACAGAATACATTCTACCGTATATACATACCCGTATTCGTATCAAAATATGAACACCTAAGAGATAGAACAATACCACTAAAATAATACTAGCATTAAATCAATATCCGATTTAATGAACCAGCTTAATCCTAAGCCCGCCAGTATTATCAACTGTCCGATCGAAAATCTGGATAACATTAGAATATACATATCAAAATATGTTCACGTAAATTATTAAATCAATACTTGATTTAATAATCCTCCTTAATCCCAAGTCGGCTAGTATTATCTTTCAATCGAAATCCTGTACGTATAAACATACAGTCACCACATCGTTTCTCCTAAACCAGAGAAACCCTATGTGTGGGACTTTAAAAACTTGACAATACGCTGGCAGTGGATTTGACCACAAACACGTCAACAGCACTAGTTGTATATAACGGTTACCCAGACACCTGTCGAAATGAAGGCCGACGAGCAAGCTCATTCGGACCCCTACCGAGCCTATCCGTAACAATCTCCGTACAGTCCGGTCTCTTCGTTTAAGAGTATTGCATACTGGGTCTAGGGGGTAAACGTCAGACCTCTACTGACCCGATAAGCCGTGTCAATTTGGATCAGGACCAATCCGAGAAACCGCTGATCTAATCATCAGTTGTTCTCAACTGACTTGGCCAAGGTCTTATAGTTCTAGCCAATCGGACACAGTGAGATATCAACTCCCAATATCGGGAGAGACGAATCCCTGACAATCACTCACTACCTCCATGTGGCTCGGGATTGCACCTAACCAAAACTTGTTTGCATGACTCAGTAGAGCCGTGGTAGGGTAGTGGTCAAAGCACAGTGGGAACTTACACGAAACAAATAATGACCTCACGTCCTAAGACTAACATGTACTCATGTCACCTGAGAACCGCTATCTGACGATAGCTATAATACTATCTAGAGCCTCTCGGTGAGTCCGTCCAGTGTACTTACCCCCAATGAGCACCTGCATAAAATCTTAGGCGATCACACTAATGGTTGTGGGACCAACCACCGCCCCTCGTCGGGGTCCAGAAACGTATACACAGGTCCACTCTGGAGTATCGATACCTGATCTTGAAACTCCTACGACTTAGGACCTTCAAGGATATGCTTATAGATTACCTAGCTCCCATAAGTATAAACGTCGTCATACCGCTGGTAGTCAAGTACAATCCTACGGGCTTTATCAACATGTAACCGCCATATGTTATATCAAGTATAACATATGCACATGTTAAGATAAAGTCAAACCATAATAGTATACTACTGTATCGAGTCTTTATCAATATGTGCAAGCAATATAAAGTATCAATAGAAAGAAATACACATATCAAGATAATGACAACTCAAATAATATACTATATACAACCGAGCAAGATTGTTACGTACATACATATCCCCAGCATCCTATACATTACAAGCCTCTAGGGCATACATATCCAACAATCTCTGTAGGGTGTTTTTCGTCACCCTATTGAGATGGGAATACGCGTGCGCTTGTCAGGCGCATTACAAATTCCTCCTGCCTAGGGTAGGCCGGGGTTTAATGATTGCAGGGATTCGAATCTCCGGCAGCCGCGGACTAAGCTGCCGTTAATTACCCCCCGCCTTTGGAGTGAGGGAACCTCCGATTGACGGGTTAAACCGGTCATGTGAACTCAATGTGCAATGTTGTGTTTTGAAGGGGTTTGGGATATATCGGGGGCCCCACAGAGCTTTTACGGGGGTCCCGCTACCCGGATAGCGGGCTGGAGGTCAAGGGGGCTAGCAGCCCTCTTGCGGGGTGCAGGGCAGCGCCCCGGCCCAAAAATTTTTTGGGAGGGACGGTGTTGTGGAGTATGTGTGTGTGTATTTGTGTGTGTGTATAAGGGGAAACGGGCATCCAAAGGATGTGTGGGGCCAGCGCCTCACGTGCCTAGCACGCGAGCGTTGTGCGCTCAGGCGCTGTGCGCTCGAGCGCAAGCACGCCACGTGTCGCGCCCACGTGCCAGGTACGTGGCGTGCTGTGCGCTCGAGCTCTAGCGTGCCACGTGTCCGGCACGTGGCCACTGGGCGCTTGAGCGCAAGGCGCTCGGGCGCTTGGGCACAGGCGAGAAAAGGGGGCTTTTAGTCCCAGAACCAGAAGCTATGCTTCAGAAAGGAAATATTATATATATATATATATATATATATATATATATATATATATATATATGGAGTTAAACTCCTAGGAAATTTTGAAGCTGATGAAGGGCTTCTCCCCTTGAGCCCTAGTTCTTCCCCAAAGTGGGGTTTCTGGAGATGGGTCTCCTTCTTCTTCCTTTGTTGGCCGGATCTTGAAGATCAAGAGATGTGAGATTTTAAAAATCTCTTCTTTTTGAGATCTGATGGTAGATCCAAGTTCCCCTTTGTGGGTTTTGTGGTGAAAAACTATTTAGTTTTGGAAAAGGAAGAGTAAAACTCTTGATTTAATTCAAAAAGAAATGAGAAGGTTTAGAACCTTGGAGAAGGAGAAGGAGGCACAAAGAACCCTATTTTTTGGGGGGAATGAAAATTGTATATTAGATATTTTCATCATGTTGCCTTTTATAGGCTTACATATTTATATATAGCCCCTTGGGCTTCACAAAATGGCATTTTGCCTATCTCATAGCTCATGTGCCATTTCATTTTTGCACATAAGCCATGGGCTTACAAAATATTGGCTTTATGCCCATTTTGCATACATTCATGTATTAAAAAAATTATATAAAAAATATTTATTACATGATTTTGTTGTTGGCATGGGGAGGCTAGCTGCGGGCTCGACTTGGGCATGGGCCCACTTGACTTGGGCTTGGGCCCACCTAGCTTGGGGGTTGACTTTGACTTTGACTCGGTCAACCGGGGTGTATATTTTTACCCCAACAAATTGCCCCCCATCAATGGATGCACACCGCACATGTGAGTCGTGTGCATGAAATTGATGGATCTTCTTTTGCGTGGAGGCGACTTGCTTTGGTTCCCATTTTTTTGGGATGCACTGCCCTTTTTACGACATGGACGGTCGATTCTGCCTTTTTTGTGACTTGGACGATCGGCGCTTGACGCGTCTCCGAGACAGAGTGTCCGTGGTAGACGTTTCCCTGGCCCGGAGTAATCTGGTTCCGGAGCGATTTGGTTCCCGATTTGTGGGAAGCCTGCACTGCCCTTTTTGCGACATGGTAGGTCGACGCTCTGATCCGGAACGATTTGGATCTCGATTTGTGGGAAGCCTGCACTGCCCATTTTGCGACGTGGACGGTCGACGCTCTGATCCGGAGCGATTTGGTTCCCGATTTGTGGGAGCCTGCACTGCTCTTTTTACGACATGGACGGTCGACACTCTGATCCGGAGCGATTTGGTTCCCGATTTGTGGGAGCCTGCACTGCCCTTTTTACGACCTGGACGGTCGACGCTTGGCACGTCTCCAAGACGGAGTGTCCGTGGTAGACGTTTCCCGGGCCTGGAGTGATCTGGTTCCTACTTTGTAGGAAGCCTGCACTGCCCTTTTTACGACATGGACGGTCGACGCTCTGATCCGGAGCGATTTGGATCCCGATTTGTGGGAAGCCTGCACTGCCCTTTTTACGACATGGACGGTCGACGCTCTAATCCGGAGCGATTTAGATCCCGATTTGTGGGAAGCCTGCACTGCCCTTTTTACGACCTGGACGGTCGACGCTCTGATCCAAAGCGATTTGGTTCCCGATTTGTGGGAGCCCGCACTGCCCTTTTTGCAACATGGACGGTCGATGCTCTGATCCGGAGTGATTTGGTTCCCAATTTGTGGGAGCCTGCACTGCCTTTTTTGCGACATGGACGGTCGACGCTCTGATCCGGAGCGATTTGGTTCCCGATTTGTGGGAGCCTGCACTGCCCTTTTTACGACCTTGACGGTCGACGCTTGGCGCATCTCCGAGACGGAGTGTCCGTGGTAGACGTTTCCCTGGCCCGAAGTGATCTGGTTCCTGCTTTGTAGGCAGCCTGCACTGCCCTTTTTACGACCTGGACGGTCGACGCTTGGAGTGTCTCCGAGACGGAGTGTCCGTGGTAGACGTTTTCCTGGCCCGAAGTGATCTGGTTCCTACTTTGTAGGCAGCCTGCACTGCTTTTTTTATGACCTGGACGGTCGACGCTTGGCGTGTCTCCGAGACGGAGTGTCCGTGGTAGACGTTTCCCTGGCCCGGAATGATCTGGTTCCTGCTTTGTAGGAAGCCTGCACTGCCCTTTTTGCGACATGGACGGTCGACGCTCTGATCCGGAGCGATTTGGTTCCTGATTTGTAGGAGCCTGCATTGCCCTTTTTGCGACATGGACGGTAGACGCTCTGATCCGGAGCGATTTGGATCCCGATTTGTGGGAAGCCTGCACTGCCCTTTTTACGACCTGGACGGTCGTCGCTCTGATCTGGAGCGATTTGGATCCCGATTTGTGGGAAGCCTGCACTGCTCATTTTGCGACGTGGACGGTCGACGCTCTGATCCGGAGCGATTTGGTTCCTGATTTGTGGGAGCCTGCACTGCCCTTTTTACGACATAAACGATCGACGCTCTGATCCGGAGCGATTTGGTTCCCGATTTGTGGGAGCCTGCACTGCCCTTTTTACGACCTGGACGGTCGACGCTTGGCACGTCTCCAAGACGGAGTGTCCATGGTAGACGTTTCCCGGGCTCGGAGTGATCTGGTTCCTGCTTTGTAGGAAGCCTGCACTGCCCTTTTTACGACTTGGATGGTCGACGCTCTAATCCGGAGCGATTTGGTTCCCGATTTGTGGGAAGCCTGCACTGCCCTTTTTACGATAAGGACGGTTGACACTCTGATCCGGAGCGATTTGGATCCCGATTTGTCGGAAGCCTGCATTGCCCTTTTTACAACCTGTACGGTCGACGCTCTGATCCGGAGCGATTTGGTTCCCGATTTGTGGGAGCCTGCACTGCCCTTTTTGCGACATAGACGATCGACGCTTTGATCCGGAGCGATTTGGTTCCCGATTTGTGGGAGCCTGCACTGCCGTTTTTGCGACATAGACGGTCGACGCTCTGATCCGGAGCGATTTGGTTCCCGATTTGTGGGAGCCTGCACTGCCCTTTTTACGACATGGACGGTCGACGCTCTGATCCGAAGCGATTTGGTTCCCGATTTGTGGGAGCCTGCACTGCCCTTTTTACGACCTGGACGGTCGACGCTTGGCGCGTCTCCGAGACGGAGTGTCCGTGGTAGACGTTTTCCTGGCCCGGAGTGATCTGGTTCCTGCTTTTTAGGATGCCTGCACTGCCCTTTTTACGACCTGGACGGTCGACGCTTGGCGCGTCTCCGAGACGGAGTGTCCGTGGTAGACATTTCCCTGGCCCGGAGTGATTTGGTTCCTGCCTTGTAGGAAGCCTGCACTGCCCTTTTTGCAACATGGACGGTCGACGCTCTGATCCGGAGTGATTTGGTTCCCGATTTGTGGGAAGCCTACACTGCCCTTTTTGCGACATGGACGGTCGACGCTCTGATCCGGAGCGATTTGGTTCCCGATTTGTGGGAAGCCTGCACTGCCCGTTTTGCGACATGGATGGTCGACACTGCCCTTTTAGCGACGTGGACGGTCGGTTCTGCCCTTTTTGCGACTTGGACGGTCGGTTCTGCCCTTTTTGCGACTTGGACTGTCGATGCTGCTATTTTTGCGACGTGGGCGGTCGGTGTTGCCATTTTAGCGACGTGGACGGTCGGTGCTGCCCTTTTTGCGACTTGGATGGTCGATGCTGCCATTTTAGCGACGTGGACGGTCGGTGTTGCCATTTTAATGACTTGGACGGTCGGTGCTGCCTTTTTTGCGATTTGGACGGTCGGTTCTGCCCTTTTTGCGACTTGGACGGTTGTTGCTGCCCTTTTGGCGACGTGGACGGTCGGTGCTGCCATTTTAGCGACGTGGACGGTCGATTCTGGATTTGACTTGCCCCGCTTCTTGCAGCGTCAGGGATGAAGTTGACTTGTTTCCGAGGTGGAATTTGATTCTGTCAGGGAGGTCATTGGTTGTTTTGCTGACTTGATGTGATTTGGGTTGACATCAGTATCGCTACGCTGGAATATGGTACCAGGAGCGAATCATCGTTTGTCATGACAGGATTTGGGGATTTTGGTTTTGGTTTGGCATCAGCATCGCTGCACTGGAATATGGTACCAGGAGCGAATCATCATCTGCCATGAGGAGATTTCCTTCGTTCCCAGTTTAACGACTTAGGGGTCATCTGTTCCCAGTTTAACGACTTAGGGGTCATCTGTTCCTAGTTTAAAGACTTAAGGGTCTATTGGATTGGAGTTTGAGATTTTGGGGTTAAGGTAGGCATCAGCGTTGCTAACACCGAAGCACACGTGCCAGGAGCAATTCATCATTTGCCTATTCCTGTTGGGGGAGCGATGGCTTAGGAGACAGGTTTAGGTCCCTATCACCTAAGACTTTTCAATTTTATGGGCCGTGAGGGTCCCATAAAAGCATTTTCTCCCTACGAGTCGTAAGGATCCCGCAGGTGTATTTTCTCCTTAGGAGTCGTGAGGACTCCTAAGTGTGTTTTTCCTTTATGAGTCATAAGAATCCCACAAACGTTTGTTCTCCTCATGTATCGTGAGGACACATGAGTGGGTCTTCTCAATGGAGCATAATTCCAAAGGCGGAGACCAGCCGCGTAACTGGTGATTGTGGTGGGGCATGGGTATGATGAGAATTATTTGAGCCCGTGGAATGTATACGGCAGTCAATTTGGGGACTGGCCGTAGGGCTGGAGAATTTTGAGAAATTGGATTTTGGTTGGCATCTGCATCGCTACACTGGAATATGGTACCAGGAGCGACTCATCATTCGCCATTTGGGGACTTGGAATTTGGATCTTGTTTGGCATCAACATTGCTGCACTGGAATAATGCCAGGAGCAACTCATCATTTGCCTTGGGAGGACTTGGGATTTGGGTTTTTGGTCGGCATCAACACCGCTAACACTGAAGCGAAATGCCAGGAGCGACTCATCATTTGCCGTTGTTTTTTTTTTGTTTTGTTTTTGTTTTTTTACCGCGATTGCTCCATCATTTCAGCTTTTCTTATCGCGAAGATCGCGATTACCCTATCATTTCGGCTTTTATTCGCGGTTGCTCCATCATTTCGGCTTTATTTTCATTTTTATTTTACTCGCTGATATTTATTGTGAGTTGCCCCATCACCGGCTTTTCTTTATTTTTCTTTGATTTACACATTTTTGTTTATTTACATATATATATATATTTACATTCCCAGTTTAACGACTTAGAGGTCGATTGTTCCCAGTTTAATGACGTGGTGGTCGACTGCTTCCAGTTTAACGACTTAGTGGTCAATTGTTCCCAGTTTAACGACGTGGTGGTCATCTTTGCTTATCCCAGCTCCTTGAATTTTGATCTTGGCGGAGCTGTACTGATGACCGCAGCTCTGTGGCTTGCCGATACATCCGAGGACTGCGAGGTTTTTCCAAGCTTGTATTGGTCCTCTGCCCAATCTTTAAAAACACAGCAGTCTTCAATGGCATGACTTATCACCCTGTGATAGGGGCAGTATACGGTATTGCCGGTCATGTTCATTTCATGTGGCCTCTTCGGAATAGGCAATTGCAGACCGTTGTTCAAGGCTTCCTCGAATATATTGCAGACCTCATCCCTCCTGAAGGAGTACACCTTTTTCTTTCTCTCCATTAGAGTAGGTGCCCTCACTGATGCTGGTCCTTGAGGCCGATCAGTCTTTGGTTCACCCTTTTCAGATAATGGCACATGTCTGGGCGGATTAGGTTTCCGAAAGGCTTCGATCTCCATTTGTGTGAAATCGGCGGTCGTAGCTTGACTGTTTGCTAACACTCCTTTAGACAGTTCTATCTCTCCTGCCTTGTATTGCTTTTCGACCCAATCTTTGAAGACAAAGTAGTCCTCAATGGCATGACCTATCACTCTGTGATAGGGGCAGTATTTGGGGTCGTCGGTCCTATTCGCTTCTTGCGGTCTTTTTGACTCTAGCAGTTGTAGACCGTTCCTCAGGGCGTCTATGAATATTTTGTGGACTTTTTCCCTTTTGAAGGAATAGTCTTTTCCAGTTTCTCTTTCAGAGGCGATTCCTCCCGGCGTATGTATCGGAGGGGCTGGAGGCTGATTGCGGCCATTTTTCGTGAAGGCGCTCCGCTCTTAGGTTGAAGGGGATATCAGTTGGCTGCCTTCGGATATCAACCCCTAGCTCGTGAACCAACATTTGATTCTGCTGTAATTGCAATCGGGCGACTTGGTTCATAAGATCTGCCACGACGTTTGCCAGCTCGTCGAATTTTAAATGGACCTCGGCCATCTTCTCGTCCCTATCCTGAAGCTGCCTCTGAAGCCATCGGAATAACGCTTGTTCTGTAGTTCCGTCTATGACAACCGGGTCATCTTTATTGCCTAAGCTCAATTCCGCGGGAACCACGGGCTCCTCTGGCTTATCGGCCTGAGCGGGCTCTTCATCACTTAGATCGAGCCGATGCTGGGTAGCGTCAATCATATCATCACCACGGCTGTGAAGAAGAGGAGGATTCATTTCTTCATGTCCGACCATGTAGACAGTGCGAACCACATACTTAGCCATCTCTTTATCTTTGGCGGCCGATTTCGCGGAGCGGTCCAAACTTTGGAAATTCATAAATTTTAACATGGCCAGAGCCCTAGCACTTTTGTTGGCTCTGTATCTGAGCCGCTTCTGCCTCAGCTTCTCTGCCTTGAGCGCTTGGCAGGCTTCTGCTCTTTGGGAAGTCGCTGTGAGTCGATTAGTAGGGAGCTTAGAGAAGACACCCGATCGAGCAGTTGTCAGGGGCAATGTCGGAGCATGCTCGAGACGCTTTGTAGCTTTGTTGGTGTTGATGTCCTTGCCCCCAGCCGGGGCCAAGGAAAGTTATTCATACACCGACTTGTGTTTGAGTTGGGGCGCCTTCGAGACCACCACGTTTGGCCTTTTGCCTTTCGAGACCGGTTTGTCTGCCACCGGGGTTTGAGGAGCTGGGACGGCGTTAGCCGACACGAACAGGATAGAGCCGAATGGTAGCGGCGGCTCTTCCCATTGTCGCCCGAGACTGGCCGGAAGGACCGTCCTGGCATCCATCTTCATTGTGTAGGAGATGGGAGTTGTGTCGAGGGCTGAGCTTGTCCTTGGAGACATTTTTGCTGCAACCGGAGATTGCAATTTGAAACTTGTTAACCTGAACAAAGAAGTATGATTTCAGTACAGGTAATCGATATGTATATTGATTGAGTTCGCATGAACGTTTAACCTGAAATATGGAAGGAGAGCTAGGTCCCACCGGGCGTGCCAGAATCTGTAGGGTGTTTTCCGTCACCCCATTGAGATGGGAATACAGGCGCGCTTGTCAGGCATATTACAGATTCCCCCTGCCTAGGGTAGGCCGGGGTTTAATGATTGCGAGGATCCGAATCTCCGGCAACCGCGAACTAAGCTGCCGTTAATTACCCTTCGCCTTTGGAGCGAGGGAACCTCCGATTGACGGGTTAAACTGGTCATGCGAACTCAATGTGCAATGTTGTGTTTTGAAGGGGTTTTGGATATATCGGGGGCCCTAGCAGCCCCCTTGCGGGGTGCGGGGCAGCGCCCCGGCCCAAATTTTTTTAGGAGGGACGGTGTTGTGGAGTATGTGTGTGTGTGTGTATAAGGGGAAAAGGGCATCCAAAGGATGCATGGGGCCAGCGCCTCACATGCCTAACACGCAAGCGTTGTGCGCTCGGGCGCTGTGCGCTCGAGCACTAGCGCACCACGTGTCCGGCATGTGGGCAATGTGCGCTCGAGCGCTAGCACGCCACGTGTCGGCACGTGGGCGCTGGGCGCTCGAGCGCTAGCGCGCCACGTGTCGGCATGTGGGCGCTGGGCGCTCGAGCGCTAGCGCGCCACGTGTCGGCACGTGGGCGCTGTGCGCTCGAGCGCTAGCGCGCCACGTGTCCGGCACGTAGGCGCTGGTTGCTTGAGCGCAAGACGCTCGGGCGCCGGCGAGAAAAGGGGGTTTTAGTCCCAGAACCAGAAGCTATGCTTCAGAAAGGAAATATTTATTTTATATATATGGAGTTAAACTCCTAGTATGTTTTGAAGCTGATGAAGGGCTTCTCCCCTTGAGCCCTAGTTCTTCCCCAAAGTGGGGTTTCTGGAGATGGGTCTCCTTTTTCTTCCTTTGTTGGCCGGATCTTGAAGATCAAGAGATGTGAGATTTTAAAAATTACTTCTTTTTGAAATCTGATGGTAAATCCAGGTTCCCCTTTGTGGGTTTTGTGGTGAAAAACTATTTAGTTTTGGAAAAGGAAGAGTAAAACTCTTGATTTAATTCAAAAAGAAATGAGAAGGTTTAGAATCTTGGAGAAGGAGCAGGAGGCACAAAGAACCCTATTTTTAGGGGGGGAATGAAAATTGTATATTAGATATTTTCATCATGTTGCCTTTTATAGGCTTACATATTTACATATAGCCCTTTGGGCTTCACAAAATGGCATTTTGCCTATCCCATAGCTCATGTGCCATTTCATTTTTGCACATAAGCCATGGGCTTACAAAATATTGGCTTTATGCCTATTTTGCATACATTCATGTATAAAAAAATTACTTAAAAATTATTTCTTACATGATTTTGTTGTTGGCAAGGGGAGGCTGGCCGCGAGCTCGACTTGGGCATAGGCCCGCTTGACCTGGGCTTGGGCCTACCTAGCTTGGGGGTTGACCTTGACTTTGACTTGGTCAACCGGGGTGTAAATTTTTACCTCAACAATCTCCTACTTACACTAAGGCCTATAATTGGCATACCAAATATCCAACGTCTGCTCTAAGGCCAGTTGTTGGCGTACCATATACCCAACATCTCAAAAAGTCGCTTGAACTACGCCTGAGGGAGGGCCTTGGTAAATGGATCCGCCGTATTGTCTTTCGTATCTACTCTCCGGATCTTGATCTACCGGCAATATACGATTTCCTTGATCAGGTGATACCTATTTACCGTCGAAAATAGAGACGGACCGCGTAGGCCGTCTTGCCTGAATTTGGGGACATATGCTATTTGGGTTTATCCGTCCACCTCTCCGAAGATGCCAAGTTGATTTATGGCACCGTGTATCGGAGATTTGGACGGATGCGGCCGTGATAGCAGACTTCATCAGATTCCCCCTCGTTGTGAGGGGTTTTTGATTATGGGGACGCTCTTCCCTGCAGGCGCAAGCCCATGCAATTAATTACGTTATCGCATCGCGATAACCATTTTCTCATGTTCCAGAAGTTCACTTCGTATCGTGTGTGTGTTTTATTTTTGGTTGCCCGTGGATTGTATACAGAGACTAATTTATGTTGTCGCCCGTAGGGCATGGATTAGTCTAAATCTGTATATCTTTAGATTTGGGTTTGGTTTTGGTTTGGTTTAAGGATCGTTGATCTGTTTTGACATCAAGATTGACTTAAAGGTATACGAGCGGATGGAGGGCTCGGTTGTTTTTTTCGGGATGTCATGAGTCATGTTTGGGAAATGATGAATCCATGGGTTCAGTTGATTTGAATTAAGGACCTAGCCAACTTGGGGTTGGCCCACTCAATTTTCCTTTGATTTAAAAGAAGTGCTAAGCACTGGTGTGGGCTCAGTCCCCTTTTCTTGCAAAAAGTGCTGAGCACTTATGTGTGTTCTGACGCTCACACTTTACTCTCTCTTTTCTTTTGTCTCTACATGTGGAGTACTGGGCACTCTTTATAGCGCTCTCGTGCAAAGCACGTGAGGCACTAGGCGCCAAGTGCTGAATGATGAGTGTCAAGCACTCTTATATTCTGTGGTGCCCACGTGAGGGTCACGTGAGGCGTCGAGCACCGAGCGCTAGCCACTGAGTACTAAATACTTTTTATTTTATGGCACCTACGTGAGGGGCACGTAGGGCACTGAGTGCCATCCACTGAGTTCTAAGCACTCTTTATTTTATGGCGCCCACGTGAAGGGCACGTAGTGCGCTAGGCGCTGAGTGCCAGCCACTGAGCACTAAGCACTCTTGAGTTCTCTTTTTTTTTTGAATGATCCACAGAATCTTTATTTACTTTTATTTACCTAAAATTTCCAAGAAGAGAGTTCTTCTTCCTTGAGAATTTAATTCTCTGTTCTTTCGAAACTTTCTCTTCTTCTCTCTTTTTTTTAAGCTTAGGGGGGTTCTCTCCTCTTAGATTTGAAGTCTTGGGTCCTTTATATAGTAGAGACAGGTCTATTGATTAGTTGAAGAAATCTCTCATTGAGAGATCCTAATTGATTTGGGGATTTTACCCACCGTTGGATCTTTGATCCAAGGACTTCTGTTTTACAGAAGATATTTTTCTTGTTTTTAACAAGATTAGGGAAATATTTTACCACACATAATTTATTCTGTAGATCAGTGATTCTTTAATCACCATTGGATTTTTAATCTAACGGTACTCTGCTTTACAAAGAGTAATCTTTCTTGTTTAGAAAGATTTGAGAAATATTTCCTCAACAGAATTTAATTCTGCATTCTGATGGTTTATCATCGTCGTTGGATCTTTAATCCAACGGCTCTTTTTAATAGAGTAGAATTTAATTCTACCAGGCGCCGGCGCTCACGTGCTGTGCACGTGCGGCGCCAATAAGAGTTTTTAACTCAGGCGCTGGCTCCTTAGTGGAAAACACGTGAGGCGCCGCCTCTTGAGTTTTGAACAGAGCTTTGCTCTTTAACTCTGGTGCCCTCGTGGCAAACACGTGAGATGCTGCCGCTTGAGTTTTGAACAGAGCTTTGCTATTTTATTGGGAAAATAAATGCCCCCCACCGCAGCGCTCACGTGGCTCACACGTGAGTGCAGCGGTGACATCTTTTCCACCGTAGGATTTTCTCAGAAGTGGAATTGTTTCCTTGTGCCTATAAGTAGGGCTTTTGGCCTTTGAGATGACTGCTGTTCATCTTCCTTTCTTCTTCTTTATGAGAATTTAATTATCTTTCCAGAGCTTAGATCTCTGCCCAAGGAAACTCTTTTAGAGTTAGAATTTTGTCCAAAAATTTGGTAAGGACTATGATCAAACCCATTAATAGAGCTTTGCTCTGGTTAGATCGTAAATCTTAAAAATGTATTTTAGGGTTTCTTAACCCGTTAATCAGAGTTTTGCTCATCTTTCATGAAGAACTCTTAGAATTTCTAGGATTTTTCTTTCAGATCTTAAAGATCTTAGGGTTTTACCCTGTTAAAAAGCTTTGCTTTTGAGGGTTCTGGTAGATTATCCCATCATTTTACAAAGCATGGCTCTAAAAAATTCTTGGGGAATTTTATCCTCTTCTTAATTTTCTGTCAGATATGAAATCTGTTTGCAGAGCACAACTCTTGAGGGAGTTTAACTCCTTATTCCAATGATATTTCTCATTAAATGAGAATCCTTTTAGGATTCTATTCTTATTGAGTGATTGTCCCATCAATGATGGGGCGTCACCTTAATTTTGTGGGCCCCTCTTTGTCCTACTGCAACACAGTGCAAAAAATTTGAGTATCAAAGAACGTTAAAGTTCTGATTCCTGAATCATAACGCCAATAGCTGAACCTTCTCCTTGTGTGCAAGTGCAATGGCCTTCGAATCTTCCTTCCCTTTCATACGTTTAGAGAGCGCCTTTGCCAATGCGCCAGTGGATCGAGAAGTCTTCTCACTTATTAAAGATCATGACCCGGAGTAGAAGTCTCTTCACTTGTGGGGTCGTGGTATAATTAGATCATTCGGGGTCGGCGCAGTTTTTCTTGTGCAGCGCCCTCAGAGCCAATTTCAGCAATTCATTATGCCGATTCACCTCAAGTGAATTATGCCATAGAAGAGGTCAACTGGACTTCGAAGGGTCGCCTTCAGCCCTCTATGGCATCAATACCTGTACAGCCGCCGATGGATTTGGATATTTTAAGGAGGCGCATATGTCAAGGCGAGTCGCACCCTTAGGGACATGTCTATTGAAAGGGTTGACTCCTCATCAATCAGCCGGCTATCTGCAGTGGGCCCGATATATCTTGTCAGCTAAGAGGTCGCTACTGCTGAAGATTGGGCTATATCCCGCCATATATGCGTCCCTTTTCTAATATCCCGCGCCTCATATGGTAGGTTAAGGCTTTTCTGAAACAATGGAACATCCCAGCCCATACATTTTTTCTATTGGACCGAGAGGTCTCAATTTCTTTGGAGGAGTTTGCAGAAATCTCCGGCTTACCCTTCAGAGGAGAACATTACGAGGAAATACTTCTCCCTGACGAGTACATCTTTGCCACCAAATCAGTGGTGATAGGCCTTACTCCGGAAAATGCTGTTCAACACCGGTTCCCAAGCCTAATCAAGGTGTTGAAAATTTATGAGAGTTTGTTCTTAGAGTCGGAAGGGCACGGAGTTGGCTTTGCGGATTTCATCGCCCGCTTTCTTCGCCCAGACTTCTTGTCAAAACAAGCCGCAAAGTTCGCTAAGCTTGATGACCCATTCGGTTTTTGTTTGGATAACTTGCCGACGGCAGAGGCGGTTTTGAAAATTTTATTATTCCAGACATTCCGGTCATTCCTTTTGCAGAGCTCGCTTCTCCACATGTCGACGAAGAGACGTTCTTTCTGGGGTTCGTCGGCCTATGGTTGAGTTGGTTTGTGCTTCCGACGCATCCTCGCTATATGAGGCCGTCTGTCTTTTATCCGGCCCACAGCAAGATTGCAGGGACACGTGTGGCCATTGGAATCGCAGGGCTGGCTCTTCTATATCATGGCCTGAGCTTAGCGGCAGACACTACTCAGCCGGGGGTAGATCCCGTATATCTTCCGTTGCACTGCTTCATATCGTGGATCGAGATGCATGTGCTAGGTGCTTTCGGTGTTCACAAACGACCCCGCTTCTACGACATCTACAACTTTCTTTGGGTCATGTATCTGGTTGACGCTTCTGCGTCAAACCCGTCGTAGCGAGAGGCTCGGCGTTTGGTCCTCCGCCCGCGCATGATCGGGGAAGCATGACCTTTGTCGATAGAGTCTTGACTATCGGAAAGGAATCTACCAAGGTGGTGAAACTACTGCGTGACACTTTCAAAGATGGGGCTCCCATGTTGAAGGCTCGGGAAATCTTACACTTGTATTCTATTAGGCTAGGCTTTTTAGTGTTCAGGCAAAATGCATCGGCACTGTTCATGAGGTACAACCCGCACCGCTTCGCTCATTAGTCGGGTTACAATCAGGGTGTTCCTCTCGAGGCATTCTTAGTCAAGCCGGTAGCTATGGAAGAGGGTATTCACAGCGCGCTGCACTACTTTATGCGATTAAATACGGGGTCCAATTTTCTCATCAGCGAGCCGAGCTATGTGCCGAAAGCTTCGAACGCTTACGTGGCATGGTACCAGCATGCGACGGGCACTGTTATCAGGGTAGAAAGGCGGTTATTGCTCGATTACATGGATGCAGTCCCCGCTGGTAATCCATCTGTCCTCTTAAAGCGACGGACTACCGTTCGTCCTTCCTTCAAGGAAATTACTACAGCCGTAGTCCCTCGAGTCTTCCGTGAGATGCTTCAATCCGATGTTCCCGTAACTGCGGTAGCCGTGGTTTCCCCGGAATCTGGCGCTGGTATGGAAATCGGGACCCGCCGCTCGAAAACGCCTGTCAAGCGTAAGCTCTTGTCAGCGGCTGCTGGTGTCCGTTCGCAGAAAAAGAAGAAGTCACTGTTTTCTTCTGATGTTGTATTCGGCTAGGAGCCACATACTCCCTACAGCGAGGGCTTGTGTGAATACGGTACCAACAAGGGTTTGTTCGACATGCCTGCGATCGATACTGATCTACAGGCTGCCCTCGCCGCTTCCGAGCAACTGGCTTGCGAGGAAGCGGCATTGATCTCTATCGCGGAGTCAGATATACTGCAGTTATATTCTTCTGCGTCTATCCCTTCTCTCTTTATTATGCTTCTATAACGCTCTCTTCTTCGACAGGTATTTCTGCCGAAGAGGCACACGCGGCTTCCCTCAGGACGTTCGAGGAGGAAGAGAGGCTCTGTAGTTCATTGGGCCTTGGTATAACTCGTTTCATTACGTCTTTACTCTTTTTTTTCGTGATCTAACCCTTTTCTTCACCTTATTGCAGGAACTACCGTAATTCAGGTCATTCCAAGTGCAGTTCCAATCCCAAGAGGCGATGCATCAAAGCTTCTAGAGCCAGCGACTATGGCCACGATCGTCCCTAAGTCACCGTAGGAGGCGTCGCTGAAGCAGCCGATGATGGACGCCGTAGCGGCTTCGGAGGCAGAGCTCAATTCGGACGACGACGTCCCCCTGTTGGAAGTCTTAAGGAGGTCGGTTCTTACTGCTTAGACTGAAAGGAAGCGCAGGAAGCATGCGGCGAGGGAACGCGATGCCGTTTTGGCCGCAGGTGCAGGCTCAAGCAGTATGACGCCTGCTGACACTCCTTCGGTGGATGTTCCCCCTGCCATGTCTACCGTCCATAGACAGGTTGCACATGCAGCTCGGGAAGAAACTGAAAAGCTATTTCAAGGTAACGTAATGCCCAGTCTTTTATTAGAACTCGGTCCTCGAATTCTAACATACGTATTTTCTTTTACGCAGGGCCGAGTCCTGGCGATGGTATAGTAGGTGAAACGCTGACGACTACAGAGCCTGAAGTGGCCACTCTTTCTCTGGAATCTGAGACTGTCCAGACTGCTGCTCTTTCTCGTTGTGGCTCCTTGGTATCGGCGGGTGTCGTGAGCGTTACAACGGCCCTCGTCGAGTCAGGGGATGAAGCTATGGGTGCAGAATCTATTCCCCCGAGAGAGAGTAAAAAAGTCGTTAAGCTTGGTGACACTTCCGGCACGGTTTCGGTCCCTGATCTATCAGGTAGTCCTTGGGTTGTTGTTTCGAGCTTTTCTATCTTGTTAAGCCCTTCTAATGATATTCCGTTTGTCTTGAGCATAGGCGCGGTAAACCCTGAGGCTATGCCGTCTGAAGAAGTGTTGCCGACCGCTGTTTTAACGGTCGCTGTCCCTTCGCTTTCTTCTACGCCTCCTCAGATCTTGGAAGGTATGGGTTTCTCACTTATTTGTTTTACTGTGGATACAATCCTCCTTGTATTGATTGTATATTGTCGCAACTCCGCAGGAGTACTTTTCGACCATTTGTACCAGGTGTTAAGCCCGTATTTTTCCTTTCAGTCGGAAATCATTCTACCTTCTGGTATTGGTCCGTATATTCTTCAGCTAATGTTTTTCCCCCTTTTTTATGAATAGACTTATTGTTGCTAAGCCTTCCTTGTATTGACCACAGTATCACGGGTCGGGGGGAGGAGACGAAAGAATAGCCACGCCTCTGGTACTCTCCATTCTGCCGCCTGCTACAGCCAGTACGATAGATTCCATCCCTTAGGTGTTTTCTTCGTCTCCCGAGTCGAAATTTGACCGTAATTCATTTTGCAGCGATTACGCCGGTTCCAGCTCCTTTTGAGTCTTGCATTCCAATGCCCGTGGGGCCCTTCGCTAAACGCACATCCTCCAGGGGCGCCGCGAATAGTCGGTGGATGTTAAGCAAGTTTGTCGAAGATCTCAATGTTGAGGCCCTCACTTCTGCTACGGATTTTGCCGTTGAAGTCAATCCAATGCTGGAGACACTCATGAACTTCCATAATGAAGATCTCGTCGGTTCTTGGGTTGATTATTGCAGGAAGATTGAGGCTTGCCTGCACGAGATTGAGCTCAAGAGTCTCGCTCCTGAGGTGTTGGCTTCGAATTCTCAGCGGGCTGCGTGGGTCGAGCATAGTTTTCCTTTTATTCGCCATTTTGAATAAGAGGCGGCCCTGAGACGAAAGGAACATAAGGCGGCCTCCAGCGAATTTGTCCGATTGCGTGCCCAGATCGAAGCGAATGCTGCACAGTTCAAAACTATTTTCGACAACCTCCAGCGATGTATTTCGGACGGGTTGACGCTAAGACGGAAGCTTGACTTCACCGAGCGGGGCACGCAGGACCGCAAAGTTGCCATGCCAGAAATTGATGAAAAGTTTTCATCCTGTTTGCAGCAACGGACTCAAATTGAAGCGGAGTTGGCCGCTGTAGCTGACCACGAGAAAGGATTGAGAGGAGCGCGCGAGCGGCTTGTCAATTTGTTGAAGACCCCTCCTCCTTAATAACTGTCATTGTACCTCTTTTCTTATACTGGTTGTAAACTTGTGATTCATGAATAACATGTATTCATTTTGATTCCTTTATAAAATGTATCTTGTATTCACTTGAATTCATGAATAAAAGACATTTTCATACTGGCATTTCTCTTTTCTTCGATGTCTTGATCTAGTGTGAAGTAGTTTATATACTCATTTTGGAGTTTCTAGTTTATGAACTCATTTCGGAGTTTCTAATATGAACTCATTTCGGAGTTTATAGTTTACCTTTCTTGGGCTTGTAGGCAAACATGTCCTAACATCACAATTAACCCTTGCTCTTTACGACAGAGGTCCGTTAAGGTCTGTGGTACTAGGGTTTTGTCCATCGTACCATCGCGTTGACTGATGTATGTTCTCCACCGAAAATATGCGACTGGGACGTTGGGACGTCCGGGCCTGAATTCCGAGGGTATATGCTAATTGGTGTTATCCATCCACCTCTCCGAAGATGCCAAGTTGATTTATGGCACCATGTATCGAATGTTTAAACGGATGCGGCCGATGTAGCAGACTTCGTCAGATTCCCCCTCATTGAGGGGTTTTTGATTGTGGGGACGCTCTTCCCTACAGGCATAATCCCCTGCAGTTAATTACGCTACCGCATCGCGGTAATCACTTTCTTCTTCTCCAGATGATCACTTCATGTCGTGTGTGTTTGTGTTGTTTTTGGTTGCCCGTGGATTGTATACGGAGACTAATTTATGTTGTCGCCCGTAGGGCGTGGATTAGTCCAAATCCGTATTTTCTTAGATTTGGGTTTGGGGTTAGGTTTAAGGATACGTTAGTCTCAACTTAAACGTTAGTTAAGGATACGCTAGTCTAATTTTAGACTAACATCAAACGGGATCGTTTATATCCAACAAGAGAGCATTTGGGCTCTATTGTTTAATTTAGGGACATTGCGGTCGATTACCAGTTTAAGGACATGGTGGTCCAAGGTTAAGGACATCATAGTCCATGGGTTTAAGGACTCTACAGTCCAAGGTTAAGGACATAATAGTCCATGAGTTTAAGGACCCCACAGTCCACAGTTTAAAGACGTCATAGTCTATAAAGTTTAAGGACATCATAGTCCATGGGTTTAAGGACCCCATAGTCCAAGGTTAAGGACATCATAGTCCATGGGTTTAGGGACTTTCCCATCGTTGGATCTTTGATCTAAGGGCTTCTGATTTACAGAAGGCAATCTTCTTATTTTTAACAAGATTGGGAAATCTTTTCCCATATAGAATTTTATTCTGTATTTTTGGTGATTTTTAATCACCTTTGGATCGTTGATCTAATGGTGCTCTGATTTACAGAGCACAATCTTTTTGTTTGGAAAGATTTTGAGGAATCTCTCCTTAACAGAATTTTATTCTGATTGATGATTTATCATCTTTAATGGATCTTTGATCTGACGGTGGGGAACTTTTAGTTCGAGCGCTAGCGCACTTGTGCTTTGCACGTGGTGCGCTGCTTAGAGTGCAGCGCACTTAGCGCTAGCGCACCCGTGCTTTGCACGTGGTGCGCTGCTTAGAGTGCAGCGCTCTTAGCGCTAGCGCTCATATGCTTTTCACGTGAGTGCTGCCTCAAAGTCTTTGACTCTCTAAGCGCTGGTGCTGCTATGAAGCGCTACTTCATTTCAAAATTTGAAATTTTGAACAGAGCTTTGCTCTGATTGGGGAAAACAATGTATTCCCCGATATGCAGTCTTGCTGTTCAAGCAGCTCCGCGACTGTCGTGTCTCTGATCCCTATGGGGGCTGGACAAGACGTCTTCAAGTAATCTCCCAGGTCATATTACCGTTAGAAGAGCAAGCGTTAGGGATTTTCCATGCCGCTTTTTACTTGAGGTTAGGCTCAGTTTGGGAGTCTCGATGAGTCATAACCACTCTGCGCTGGTGTGCGATGATCTTCGATAGTCTTTCAGGTTTTATTTGAGTTGCCGTCAAGACCCTGAAGCTAGGGATTTTCCTTTGCTTCGTTTGCTGGCATTGCGTTTGCTGTAACGAGACGAATGTCGAGATTGTCTCTAGGTTGTCTGTGAACCATCGAGATCTGGCTTGGAACTAGGGACTTTGCCATGGCTCCGTTGTAGTCTCTAGGTTGTTGATGAACCGTCGAGATTTGGAACTAGGAACTTTGCCATGGCTCCATTTTGTCGGCTCTGGGGTCGCTTGTTGGCATCGTGTCTGCATCTTGTTGGAGTGAGAAGAAACGCCGTTATTGATCTCTAGGCTGTCTGTGAACCGTCGATTTGGAACTAGAGGCTTTGCCATAGCTCCCGCTTTGTTGACCCTGGGGGTCGCTTGTTGACGTCGCGTCTGCATCATGTTGGAGTGAGAAGAAACGTCGTTGTTGATCTCTAGGTTGTCTGTGAACCGTCGAGATTTAGAACTAGGGACATTGCCATAGCTCCGCTTTGTTGACCCTGGGGTCGCTTGTTGACGTCGCGTCCGCATCCTGTTGGAGTGAGAAAAAACGCCGTTGTTGATCTCTAGGCTGTCTGTGAACCATCGAGATCTGGCTCTCCTTCTGACGGAGCCTGGTGGGAAAATGTGGTTCCCTTTTCGTTTGTGCCCATGAATTGTATACAGGGGTCAATGTGGACTCACCTGCAGGGCAGAAGTTTCATTTTCATTCGTGTTTTTATTTCTTTCCGCGACTCTCTATCATTTCAGCTTTTTATATCATGAAAGTCACGATTGCCCAATCATTTCGGCTTTTTATCGCGGTGCCCAATCATTTCGGCTATTTTTCTTTTTACTCGATTCTTTTTATTGTGAGTTGCCCAAACATTTCGGCTGTTTTTATATGCATATTTTTTGCTCGCTGATTTTTATTGCGAGTCGCCTCGTCATTTCGGCTATTTTTATATGCATTTTTTCCCGCTGATTTTGTTGCGAGTATGGAACTCGAGATCCGATACCAATCTTGGCATCAACACCGCTGCGACTGGAATATTGCCAGGAGCGAATCATCATTTGCCATGAAAGGACTTGAAGTTTGATACCTCTTCAGGCATCAGCTTCGCTACAACTGTGAAGTTGCTAGGAGTGAATCATCATTTGCCTTTGTAGATTTGAACAAAGGTGGCTTAACAAACAGGGTTAAGGTCCTGTCGACTAAGGCTTTTTGATTCTATGAGCCATAAGGGTCTCATAAAGGGTTTTTTCCCTACGAGTCGTGAGAATCTTGTAAGCGTATTTTCTCCTTAGGAATCGTGGGGATTTCTAAGTGCGTGTTCTCTTATAAGAGTATTTTCTCCTTATAAGTCGAGAGGACTTACAAGTGTTATTCACCATATAAGGACATTTCTCGTCATTGATGGGACTTGGTGGGGAAACGCTTATTCGTGCCCATGGATTATATACAAGGGCCAATATCGGACCGCCTGTAGGGCAGCGTGGGGAATATGACGGCTTGAGGACAGGTTTGGATCCCTTAAGACTTTGAATCCTATGAACCGTAAGGGTCTTATAGGGGGAGTTCTCCTTACGAGTCGAGAGGATCTCGTAAGTGAAAATTTTACGAGATTGTGCCCTTTCAGGTTTTCACAAGCTCGGCGGTAGCCCTGCAGTTTTTATTCACAGCGCCCTTTTGGGTTTTCATCCGTGCCCATTTCGCTTGTGGACATACCCTTTTTTTTGCCCCTCTGTTCACCAATGGAACTTAACGGGATTTGAGTTGCAGTCTTCACCGCTGGGACTTGTGGACTTGAATTCCACTATCGTCATGTTTGAGGCGACGTACTTGGTTTAAGGACATTACGGTCTATTGTTAGTTTAGGGACATCTCGGTCCGTTGTCAGCTTCGGGGTGAAGTTTTGCCAAATACTACTTATAGAGTCTTGACTCAAGAAGATAGCGAGCGGACACGAGCATCGTCATCTATCATTAACCTGAGTTGTGACTTGTCAAGCGTAGTATTTTTTAAGGAACCGGCCGTTTATTGGCCGGAAGGGTCTTTCTCCATGCATATCCATGAGCAAGTAGTCCGTACCTTGGTAGACCTTGTCTATGATGTACGGACCCTCATAGTTCGGCTCGAATTTCCCCCGCTTTGCACAGTTGGGGATCATAGGTCTTTTTATAACTAGCACGAGTTTGCCTTGGCGGAATATTCTTGGCCTAGTTAGTCTTTCGTATGAGCGCGTCATCCTTACTTTGTAAGCTTCCAGGTTTTATTGCGCTATGAGATGAGTTTCATCGAGGGCATCGATCTCCTCAAGCCGAAGATGGGCATTTTCTTCATCCATTAGCTCGTATCGAATTGCCACTCGTAGAGAGGGTAACTCTATCTTTAAGGGAAGTACCGCTTTCGTGCTGAATTCCAACGCGAATGGCGTTGTATTCATGGCTGTTTTGAACGTGGTTCGATAAGCCAGAGTGCTTCATGCAGTCTTGTCACGACCCGAAGGTACGGAACATGACTGGCACTTAAATTACGAAACGTCACAAGGCACAACGTAATCTAAGTAAGCCAAAGCCCAGAAATCTAAACCAAATAAAGAAATAGAGTGAAGTAAAACCTTAATTTAAAAGATAATTTTTGTAAAGTAAGAGTCACCTTAAAACATTTAAATACATCAAATTTCCCGAAAATTTCGGCAGAGTCTTCTTTGTAAATACTGGCCCCCAAACGGGTACAACACGGGAAAATACAAATAATCAAAAATAAAGGCATCCCCAAGCGGGAGCTAGCTCTTCGCCAATGGTGGAATCATAACCACATGCAATATATCATCAAGTGTGAAAAACATGAAAGTAAGAAAACAACACGTCGGCTCAAGTGATTATCGACCCAGAAATAGAATACATATAAATCTCACCGTCTAGTCCAAATATAAGGGTAGATGGAGTATACTAGATACAAAATAATGTACATGGTGGGGGAAAAAGAAAATCCTCCAAAACCCACCTATGAGCGAAGCTGCCAAACGATGCAATGAAGAAAAAGAGGAAGTACGCCCACCGCTACTGCTCTGACGGGTCCGACCTGTAAGATACTGTGGCACAACGGGGGTGAGTTTCCAACTCGTGAGTAGTAAGTAACATCTAATAAGGCTATCGTAAGCATGCACGCAAATTCGTCACACCCTACACATATCAATATGATGCGATGTACTAGCATGAATGCAACATGAATGCACTATCAACCATGAAACCTGAAAATGCCTGGTATGAGAAAATCTCGATTCTTATCTTAGAAAACCTCTGTGCAATAAAATGAAGTATCAACTATGAAATCATCAGAAAAATCCATATCAAGCATCGACACGATATATAAAAATCCCAATATCTCAATGTCTCAATATGTGAATATCTCAATGTCTCAATATGTGAATATCTCAATGTCTCAATATCTTAGTATCTCAATGTCTAGGGCTCCGTCGGTTCGGATCGACCCATATCCTCAAATCTCACGACCACGTCGGTATCCTCTGGATATCCGCCGCGTCAGACATCACCGGTAGGTAGTCTGCCCCTGCCAGGCTCATCGTCTACAACTCGAGCTTCTTGCCCCGGGGTACCGTACCGGGCCCACCATGTACTCGAAACGGTTCATCATACTCCTCGAATTGGGTCTCGAAAACTAACAGCAATCAAGAAAACTCATGGTGGACGACACATACATCATAAAAAACCGCAACTTGCATTTTTAAAGGATAATAAGTTTATAAAATTCTTGCGGTTTTCCCCAAAATCCAGAAATCTCATAAATACTGAAATCTTCGAGAAGAATCACAAGATATAAACATGTCGGTGATAATGGGAAGCAAGAATACGGTAGTATATACCATGCGAAATACGGCCAAAAGCTATGCATGGATCATGATGCAATAAGGTATGTATTTGGCTAACAATCCTACGTATCCATTTTAATGAAATGAATATGAAAGTATAAGTCTACAGATCATATATGATGCAAATGCACAATTACCGATTCTAAGCAAGTTCTATAGTGTTCGTGATGTAGCAATTACCAATGGCATGTGTGTTCGCATAAATAGTGCACGTGCAGCAAGAACCAATGGTAATGGTGCAAGTGTTCCATGAGATGATATCACATACATATATTTATCTATATAAGAGGATGAAATGCGATGAGATGCATCACTAGGAAACTACGCATATAATGCAAGTACTACAAGTAATCCTACTGTCGGACGCCTCACGCCATCCAGACGATCCCCCCATAGATGTATACATCTACTCACCGGGACATCTTAGCTAGTCTGATCCAATAACCGCATTTCTTTTCCGTGCCGCGTCCGACGCCTCCGCGACCGATCCTAGAATCACACGATGCAACACATAAGGCTAGTATTCTGCAAAACGCGATATCAAGACCATACGAGAAAACCAGCGCCCACCAACTAAACGTGTATGCACTCGGAGCACCAAAACGTGTGTGAGAACATCTGAAACCACCCCGATTGGCTGTGATACACAGCAAACCCAAAACTAGACTCGAAACGCGCGTATCGCTCTAAGTCACAACACTAAAAATATAGGTAATAGATCCCAGATTTTATCTGGTGCAGAAACAAGAAAAAGTAGTAAGACCATATATCATAATATACCTAAAGACAACTACCTGCAAAATTTCAACGCCTAACTCAAAAATTGGGCCGGCCACGAGCGGGGTGTCACCGGGTCAATCTTCACGAAATGGGTCCGGGTTTTTACACTACACTCCTAACATAATGTATAGTCTACTGCATATGTTTGTTTAATTTAAAAACTACCCGAGTAATAGCAGATTCACAGTATCACAAAACTAGTTTCAAAACCGTATTAAAACACTAATTGGTGACATTATGGTATTTTAGTGTAAACTTGTAGAATGAATTGGGTTATTAGACACTAACTACTCTTCATTGTCCTAATTAAGCCATAAGAACCCTAACTTAACTTAATCTTCTCTTTAAATCTCAAACTTGCTTTAATTACCACTTAACACCAAATTAATCTTAATTGACTAAAAGTTTAGCAAAGAATTAAATAAGTTAGGCTTATACCTCAAGAATTAGTAGAGAGATCCTACAAGAGAAGACTTGCCATCCAAAAGAAGACTTGCTTCAAAAACCCTTGCTTAACTTAGAAAAAAATGGATTTTTAGGATGATTTTTGGAGGGATTTGTGTTAAGCTTAGAGCATAAGATTTCTTTTGCAAGAAAGAGAGAAGGTGAGGGAAGAGAGGCAGCCCTAAGAGAGAGAAAGAGAATTCTAGAGAGTGTGTGTGTGAGAGAGAGAGAGAGACATATGATGCATTTAATGCACCAAGTCTTCTCATTTTAATTTCATTTTCATTTTTAACTTAAGAAATCTCTAGAACCATTGAGAAAGATAGAAAGAAAGAAGAGTATGTTACACATAAAAAAATGTTTAAGTTGCCATGGTGCATAAAACTTGTGTTAACATGTTGTTAACCTAGGGTAACACTAGATGTGTGTATGCATGTTTTAAAATTTTAGTTTAGTAAATAATAAATAAGTAAGATAAATAATTAAGTGAATGATAAATTTAAATATGAACTAATAAATACAATTACATATGTATAATTACATAATTAAAATAGAAATATTCAAGTCTATGCGGAAAAATAATTATAATTAAGTTTTACTGAAAATACAATTTATTTTACCGATTATCTGAAAAATTCTTCTAAACGATTTACATATAAAAAAATGGTTAAGTTACCAATCAGGATATTGAATTTTTTGGATGAAGCCGGAGTCAATTGGTTTTTTGACTTCGGCGTTGATACTCATCTCGAGCTTGAGCCGCATTCTTCTTGACGCCTGTTTGATTGGCTTGACGTCCGGCGATATCGCCAGTTTATGCACTGCTATTTTTGGATCTAGTCCCGTCTTCTCGGAATAGTTCCATACGAAGCAGTCTTTATATTGCATTAGTATGTCCTTTAGTGTGGTGATTGATCTCAAAAACTATCTATTACCGCAATCAAGAACGGCGTCGCTTGGTAGCTAACCGGTGAGTACGGGTCGGTCTACAGGGATGTTGTGAATTTCCTATTCGCTCAAACGAATTAATTCCGATAGGAGCCGGATTGATTATTAAATCTAAAAACTAAATTAATCTATATCTAAATCTTGTTAGGGTTAGGTCTAGGTTAAGTTTTATGCTCGGTACGTCTTCTTCCTTCGCATTCATTTGTACATATTTTTGCATTTGCATACTTATTTGAAAACCCATAAAAAATTGAAAAATTATAAAAATTATTGTATTCAATTTTGGCTAATTGACTAGAGTTTGACAAATAGGATAACTAGCTAGGAAAAACTAGATCTTAGACTTAGTAAATTAAAAACCCTAAAGATAATATTCCTTAAAGTTTAACGGTAGAAAGTATATGCCTTGTAGTTTATTTAGAAATAGGCAAATTTTGGGTTCACTTCTTGGGCTAAGTCGAAACAAAGGAAAAGTTTTGATGTTCTTATTAGAGTATAAGTTTGAAAAATAGTTCCTAGCTTAAGTCTAGATTCTGAAAATGTATACCCTACAATCTGCACAATCACGCACCTTGAAACTTGGAATAGTAGAGGAGACCTTGAAATGCTCTTGTCTAAAGTCCTTAGTACGAAGAAAATAAAAGAAAAAAAGAGTGAATAAAGGAAAGAAAAAATGAACACTGGTTTTTGTGATTACTTAAGGCTGTAAAAATAGAAAAATATTTAGCGAGGGTGCTTCATCACCTAGTGCCTTAGACCAACTGGTTTGGGAGTCACTGCTAAAAGCCTTTGGGTGTTGCAAGACTAGGAATTACGTTTTAAAGTGCAAACATATCTTGTAATCGGTTGTTGGTACCTCAAGAAGTATTAACGGTCGCATGAAGGATGTGTAAGCAAAATTCAATCAAAAATTCACCTACTAATAAGTACTTTGGACAACAGACAAGGGCATGATTGCTTGATTTGAATTTCCAAGTGTAGGGGTGATCTATACACACACGTAGGGGTATGTAATTGGAATTTAGATAAGAGAGAGGAATGAAGAATAGAACTTGTATCTCTAGTAGAGTTGATAGAAATTCCTAAGTGGAAATGGAACCCTAGAAGGAAAACTTAAGAAATACCGAAAGCTAAGTAAGTCTACAGAACATATATAATCTTAAGTTAGAAGATGAGGAAGCGTGAAAAATATGGGTGGATAATTTACGAGTCGATGATAATATAATTCTTAGTTAGAAAACCTAATTGGAGAACAAAAGTCAATGGGCTGAATTGATAGGATTTTGTGGGTAGTATCCGCTGAAAACCCTCAGGAGACAACACTCCTCCTACTAAGGACACCTAGAGGTTTAACGGCTTGTTGCACGTGCTCAGTGCAATCGCGTTTCCCTGCGAAAGTGTGGTTAGGTTTTTGTAGAGAATAAAAAATAAGTTTGCTCGAGGACGAGCAAAAGATAAATTTGGGGGTATTTGTTCACACCAGAATATTGCATTATTATATTCCCCATTCTTATTCTTTTTATAAATAAACAGGTGCTTTTGACGCATGTCTGCTACATGTTACAGATTACAGGTTCTTGGACAGAAAACAGTGCAAACGATGTAAAGACGATGAAAATGTGGACTTTAACCAACAAACAGAGAATCTTGATCAAGCCTACATAAGGAACAATTCACAAAGCAAGATTCAAGACATCGACTCAAAGCGAACAGTTAAAAATCCATTGCAAATTGTTCACTGAAGATCTGGAACCAACCTAGAAGCCCAAATGGAAAAAGATATATAGAAATAAGAAGCCCAAGCCAACAAGAAGCAGCCCAGGAAAATTCATGAGGTGATCTCACCAATGGGCCGCGGAACCGCGGCCCAAGCCTGCCATTGCCATGGTTTCGCGGCCGTCTAGTGCCCGTGCTGCGTAAAAATTTTACAGTAATTTGGGTTCTGTGCTGAAAAGATTTTCTAGGGCTATTTTTGTAATTGTATACATGCGGATCAAAATGTAACCTAGGGTTTCTATTTCCTATAAATAGAACTCTAAAGCTTGTAATTTCTCATGCCTCCCTTCATTATTCTTTTGGAGAGCATCATTTTTTGTAAGTTCTTTATTTTCTGCCCTAGGTTAATTTTCTATTCTTGCCTTAGATAAATTTAATTCCTTGCCCTAGTTAATCTTTTATTCTCTGCCCTAGATAAATGTATTTTAATTCTCTAATGAGTGAGTAGTCTCCTCGCTTGTTAGGGTTAGATCTGGGGAAGGTTTGAGAGACGAAGATCTCGCATCCCCTTTCTTGTCCATCATACTTTTTAATAGGACTCTATGCATACATGCACATATCGCTCCCTACGGCACCCTATCCCTCGAGGTAGCGGTGATACCGTAGTATAAAGGCCCGGTTGTGATTGTTTTCCATGGAGGTTAGGGTAAGGATTGATAAAGGAAGGACAAGAAACTAGAGGAAGAAAACATCTTCCCAATGATTCTAATCCTTTTTATTAATAATTACCATAATCCCTTTTATTTTTCCTAGCTAGTTAACCTATTTGTCAAACTCTAGTCAATTAACTAAAATTGAATACAATAATTTTTATAATTTTTGAAATTTTTCAATTTTTTATGGGTTTTCAAATAAGTATGCAAATGCAAAAATATGTACAAATGAATGCGAAGGAAGAAGACGTACTAAGCATACCCCCAAACTTGAACTTGACAGTGTCCTCACTGTCATGCTAAACCAAGAGGGTCAAAATGCCGATACTCCCCTGTTTATTTATTTATAATTTTTTTTTCATTTTTCAATGTTTTGAAATTTTTTTTTAATTTTTTTATGAAAAGAAAACAAAAAAAATATGTATATATATACAAAGGTCCCCCCCAAACTTAAGCTTGGCCTTACACAAGCCAAATGTTAGCACCAACCATTCAAAAATCTTATCATGGTAAAGGTATAGTCGGTGCAAGAATGGGATGGAGATGAAAGAAATGAGAAGCACGCGAGACCGAGTGGAAAGAAGAATGGTAGAATATGGTCTCGGTGGGGGGAAAGAAGGGCGGAAAGGAGAAAGAAGGATCGCGCGAACTTGAGGGTGTAAATCGAGTGAATAAATTAGCGCAATATGTGATGATCGATATATTATAAGCGATTGCGCTAACCTATCAACCCGTCGGGAAATGGGGTCAAATCCCTCAAGATTCGCAAGAAAACATGGGTACGCCGAACTTGGTATAGGAGATGAAAGCGTAACGGTCTCTTGTTCGGTCGGAATAATAGGAAAGACGAAAGAGAGTGAATTAAGGATAGTATCTTTCTCACCGTAGTAAACTGTTTCGAACTTAAAAGATTCCATTAATGGTTCGAAACTACTATAATCTACCGAGTCTGATTGCTCATCTGAAAATGTAAAGGACTCAAACTCGGGCGGTGAGTCATCAGCATCGTCCGAAAAAGTGAAACACTCGTAGGTGTTATCGTCTGTGAGAATTGTGTCAGATTCAAAGGAAAAGGTTCCAAGCTCACAGTCTTCAAGCGGGGTCGGAACGATGGGAAGGAGAGAGGGTGATATAACAGTCTAAGGTTCAGGAGGATGAATTGGAAAATCAGACACATCAAACAAAAATGATTCAACCTCAATATTATCCTCAAGACTCTCCTCAATACAAAGGTTTCAAGCTCACAGTCTTCAAACGGGGTCGGAACGATGGGAAGGAGAGAGGGTGATATAACAGTCAAAGGTTCTAGAGGATGAATTGGAAAATCAGACACATCAAACAAAAATGATTCAACCTCAATATTATCCTCAAGACTCTCCTCAATACTATCCTCAATATTTAACTCATCCATGCCAGTATCATCAACATCAAGACGCATATGAGATTCGGGAGAAACATTTAATAACTCGGGATGATGATTTGAACATAAAATCTCAATTAAATCGACAGGTTCATCATCCGAAATATTCCCGGCGTCTATATCCTCAATCAAGTGAAAATCAATTTCTTTAGACACCTCCTCAAAAGCATGGATATTTATCTATTTAGGTTCTAGATGGGAGGTGTAAAGATCAAAAAGATTAGGTGCGGTTTCACTCGAAAGGGGTTCTTCATAATTTGGCAAATCAAACACTACAAAATCGCACAACTCGTTTTTATTTTGAACTAGTGAATCATTTAGGACATTCGATGGAAAACTGGAGTTGTGGGCTTCAATTGGGTAAGGGTAGGTTTGATTTGAAAATCCTCTCTCATTCTCACTCTGTCCAACCGCCTCCTTATACATTAAAAAATTTTGAGCTAGCGGGAAACTAGCTACCGGTTCACTAGGTTGCATAAGGGCGGCCACGGACGCTTCCACATTCCTAGTCATTTTATTTGTTGCTGCAATATAAGCTTCCAACGACTCCTCCAAACTAGACTTAGTGTAGGGTTCCTAGGCACGCTAATGAAGTCTCACAAGGCATCAACCATGCCAATTTTAAATTTTATGAGTGCCGAGAAACCCTAATACGGATCGTCGACTAGAATTTTAGGCGAAACAATAAACTAGTTAACATTTTAACTAAAAGAAGAAAGCTACAACCTTTGTAGATCCGGTTATCCACTTCCTTAGCTCCATGTGGTCGTTCCTTCGCTGTCCATCTCGAATCCCGAACTCTCTCATCGGCTTCATCGGAGAAATGAGCGGACTAGTCGTCGGCTTCGATGCCGAAGATGATCTACGTCGAGGCTACACTGGATCAAGCTCCGACTTCACCTAGTTGTGAAACTTGTGAAGAAAACACCCAAGACCACTTGGCAAGAGGTAGAGGATGAAGAAATAGGAGGTGGGTTCACTTTAGAATTGGATTTCTCACTTTAGAACTCAAGATGCCATTAATGGAGTCTAGTTTTCTTTCTTGAAGAAGAAGGAGAAGATGAAGATAGAATATGATAAAAGTGTTTTCCTAATAGAAAAGAAATCAATACTTATCATATCCTAACTAAGGTCAAGTGTAGAGAATAGACCATGGTAAGTGGGAATGGTTAGGGTTAAGCATGAAGACAAAATGGTCTCTTTAGTCAAAGCTTCATGAAGCTTCAACAAGCTTCATGAAAAAAAAACCATTTTGTTTTCTTTTATCTATTTAAATAAATAAAGAATGGATAAATAAATGAGTGAATAAAATAAAACCCTAACCATTATCATAACCATGGTACAATTCTTTACACAAAGCCAATATTCATCCATCATCAAACATGATACAATCAAGTGCACAAAAGTATATCACATATACAACTTATGAACTTCAAGTGAGAAAATCCATTTAAAGTGAACCAATACTAGTTAATGCAAAGTAATATATCAAATATATAATTATACATTAAATCATTAAATCAACATTTGATTCAATGATCCGGTCATGTCGCACATAACCGACTAGTATCCAATGTATCGATTTATCGAATCAATGATTCGATAACTAGGTCATATCGCATACAACCAATCGAAACATTCATCGTGACAATGAAATGCGGTATCACATACACGCATTATTCTCGGTCCTGCACATATCTCATATGCGCCCCTATTTCGTTTCGCTTGAGCCAGGAAACCTCTGTGTAGGACTCTAAAGACTCGTCAATACGCCGGTAGCAGATGATGATCATATCAAGCATCCACAAGCCGCAAGCGGTCTGCTAAACGTAACGGCCATCCGGGTATTGAGCGATCAGAAGATCGACGAGCTAGCCCGCTCACACTCCTGTGAATCCAACCAGTAACACTTACCGTACAGTCCGGTCTGTTCGTCTGATATGCCACATATCAAGTCTAGGGGTGGTAAACGTCAGACCCCAAAAACCGATAAGTCGTGCCGATGTGAGGCTCATAACGGGTCGAGAAACTACTGGTAACACTTACCAGCAAATCTCTGATCAGCCCTGGCCAGGGACTTCCCTGTTACGGCCAATCGAGCACAGCGCAACATCAACCCCCAATACCGGGAAAGACGAAACCCCTCCTATCGCTCATTGCCTCCATGTGACTCGGGACTGTACCCAAAGACCACCGTTTTGCACGCTCTCATGGACGTGGTAAGGTGGAGATCAAAGCACAGTGGGAATCACACAAGACTCTATGACGATCTCGGGTCTACAGACTAACCTGTACAAGTGTCACCTGAGAACTGCCATCTGACGTGAGGTATAATACCATCTGGGAGTTCTCGGCGAGTCCGTCCAGTGTACCCAGTCTCCACTGAGCACCCGTATACCATCTCTAATGTCAAACACCAATGGATATGGGATCATCCATCGCCCATCTCATGGGTCGAGAGGCGTATACGCTAGTCTACACTGGTATATCGATGCCCTGTCTCGATACACCCATGACTAGGGACCTTGAAGGATGTACTTATGGACTACCATGTCCCCACTAGTATGATCTGCATCATAGTCCAGGTAGTCAAGTACACATCCTAAGGGCTTTATCAACATGTAACTATAAGACAGTTTAAAGAGACCAGTATACATGTTAAGATAAAGAGTAACCAGATAGCATACTATCATATTGAGCAAGAAAGTCATCTCTATATATGTCGAAGCATCCAATATAGTATACATCATCTTTACAATACTGGCCTCTAGGGCATACATACAACTAACAATCTCCCACTTGCACTTGGGCCAGCTGCTGTAGTATCGCATACCGAGCATCCCGAAGAGTCTCTCAAACTGTGTCTGGGGAATGGCCTTCGTGAGTGGATCCGCCGTGTTGTTCTTCGTGTCAACCTTCCTGACCTCGATCTCCCGGCAATCAACTATCTCCCGGATCAGGTGATACCGCCTCAGAATATGCCTGGATCGCTGATGGGACCTAGGTTCCTTGGCCAAAGCCACCGCTCCATTGTTATCGCAATACAAAGGTATTGGATGCTCAATGGATGGAACCACTCCAAGTTCAGTAATGAACTTCTTGATCCAGACAGCCTCTTTGGCAGCATCGTTGGCAGCGATGTATTCAGCCTCCATCGTCGAGTCTGCCACGGTTTCCTGCTTGGAATTCTTCCAGCTAACCGCCCCTCCGTAAAGGGTAAAGACAAATCCCGACTGCGACTTAGAGTCGTCCTTATCACTCTGGAAGCTCGAATCGGTAAATGACTCCACTTGGAGTTCTCCGTTACCATACACCAAGAGCATCTTTTTAGTCCTTCGCAAGTACTTGAGAATGCTCTTCACAGCTGTCCAGTGACTCTCTCCAGGATCAGCTTGATACCTGCTCACTACACTTAGTGAGTATGCTACATCGGGTCTGGTACATAGCATCGCATACATGATAGAGCCTACAGCCGAAGCATAGGGTATCCCTTGCATGCGAGCTCTCTCCAAATCAGTCTTGGGAGACATCTCTTTGGAGAGAGTGACTCCAAAGATCGTGGGCAAGTTCCCACGCTTGGATTCTTCCATACTAAACCTCTTTAGTATGGTGTCAATGTACCTGGATTGGGACAATCCCAATATCCGTTTGGATCTATCTCTATAGATCCTAATTCCCAATATGCAGAAGGCATCACCAAGATCTTTCATTGAGAATCTTTGTGATAAGAAAAGCTTGACCGATTGCAGCATAGGAATATCATTTCCTATCAAGAGTATGTCGTCCACGTACAATACGAGGAAGACAACCTTACTCTCTGCCACCTTCTTGTAGATACAAGGTTCATCTGGGTTTTTGACGAAATCAAACTCTTTGATAACGACGTCACAGCAGATGTTCCAACTCCGCGATGCTTGCTTTAATCCATAAATGGATTTAAGCAGCTTGCACACCTTCCCGCTACTCCCACTGTCTACGAAGCCCTCCGGCTGAGTCATGTACACGCACTCTTCTAAATCACCATTTAGAAAGGCGGTCTTAACATCCATTTGCCAGATTTCGTAGTCATGATATGCAGCGATGGCAAGCATGATCCGGATGGATTTAAGCATAGCCACTGGAGAAAAGGTTTCGTCATAGTCCACACCTGGTTTTTGACGAAAACCCTTTGCAACAAGTCTAGCTTTGAAAGTCTCCACTTTCCCATCTACACCAAGTTTTTTCTTGAAGATCCACTTGCTCCCAATGGGTTTCAGCCCTTCAGGAGCAAGTTCCAAAGTCCATACTTTGTTGTTGTACATGGATTCCATCTCGGACCGCATAGCATCCAGCCATTTCACTGAGTCCCTACTCGTGATGGCCTGCTCGAAGCTAGTTGGGTCATCATCCTCCATGATGCAATCCTCGCTCCCACCATCCATGAGAAAACCGTAGTATCTCTCAGGTGGGCGAGGAACCCTACTAGATCGGCGGAGAGGCTGAGGTTCGTCGGGAGCTTCTGAATCCCCTGGTTCCACTAAATCTTCAGTTTGAGTTTGTGTAGCCGGAATTTCTTCCAGTTCTACCTTATCCCCACTAATTTCTTTTGCAAGAAATTCCTTTTCCAAAAAGGTGGCATGTCGAGAAACAAACACTTTTTGTTCCTCTGTATGGTAGAAAAGATATCCATGTGAATGTTTGGGATATCCCACAAACTTGCATAGAACTGACCGTGCCTCGAGTTTGTCCGGATTTTGCCTTTTGACATAGGCCGGGCAACCCCATATCTTAACTCGTTTAAGACATGGTCTCTTCCCACTCCATATCTCATATGGTGTGGTAGGTACAGATTTAGTTGGAACTTGATTCAATAGGTATGCTGCTGTTTCCAGCGCATATCCCCAGAAGGAAATAGGTAACTCAGCTGTGCTCATCATAGAGCGCACCATATCTAATAGGGTGCGGTTCCTCCGTTCTGATACACCGTTGTGCTGTGGTGTATATGGAGGTGTCAGCTGAGAGAGAATCCCATTCTCTTTTAGGAAGTCCAGGAATTCATTGCTCAAGTATTCACCTCATCGATCAGATCGAAGGATTTTAATACTTTTGCCAGTTTGGTTTTCAACTTCTTGTTTATATTCTCTAAATTTCTCAAAAGCTTCTGATTTGTGTTTCATCAGGAACACATATCCGAATCTAGAGAGATCGTCAGTGAATGTAATGAAGTATGAAGAACCATCCCTGACATGTGTAGACATGGGACCGCATACATCACTATCTATTAGTCCCAAGAGTTCGGTAACTCTTTCTCCGTGTCCCGTAAACGGTGTTTTGGTCATCTTGCCTTTGAGACATGACTGGCAAGTGTCATAAAATGAAAATTCGAACGGATTTAAATATCCATCCTTATGTAACTTAGCCAGTCATGTCGCATTGATGTGACCCAGTCTACAATGCCACAAGAAGGATTCGTTCAGTTCTGAACTCTTCCTCTTGTGTGTGTTTGTTATGCTCAGAACTGTTGATTGATTTAGAACATAAATGCCATTGCACAACGTGCCTGATCCAACCAACTTTTGGTTACGGAAAATGTCCATAACATTGTCCTGTAATACAAAATTATATCCCTCTTTACTCAATAAAGAAACCGATATAATGTTGCATATCAGGTTCGGCATGTAATAGCATTCGTTCAGAACCAATGTATTACCAGTTGGTAATACAAGGTGATATTCCCCGACAGTCTTAGCTGCAACAATTGCACCATTTCCAACTCTGATGTCTTTATCACCTTCTCCTAGTTCTCTACCTTTCCTAAGCCCATATAACTGATTACATATATGGGATCCTGACCCGGTATCTAATACCCAGGACGTAGAGCAAATGGAGAAACAGTTCTCTGTAACGAACACACCCGAAGAAAATGCATCATCATGTACTTTCTTCATTCGGGTGGCATGGGAATCCTGGTATTCCCCTATATTCTGCTCAATCCTATAACTCTTATAGGAAAGAACGGAACCAACGTTCCCCAGCACAGTATAACATGCGGGTTCGGTCAATACATCCATATTATTATCTTTATTAGGGCATGAAATGGTCGCTACCTGGAGAGAGAGAGAAGAAAACACTTTAGCGTATGCTCGTGCAAGATCAAATTGGTTATTATCTTATCTAATCAGGATGGCTCCCACTGGTTTTTATCAAATCTTCCTTCAAACCCTAAAAGGAAAGACTAGCCGGGATTAATTACACACTACAAGTTCGCCAATCTTTCAGCCAGGCCAGTGTCGGTACTTTGAGAGAGGTCCCCCGTGCTTTCGCACGAACCTAATTAATGTAAACCTCGCTTTCCCAGAGGCGTAACCCCGTTGGCACCTTTCTAGACACCTACTTGATCAGCTAATTGCAATGTGTAAAACTCTCCCAGGAGTAACTCTTACTCACAGTTGGTATCGGGATCCAACTATCTCATAGAAGGTATGCAATCTCATTGCAAATTTCAACACTTGAAATTCCCGATAATATTTTGCCCCTAGCGTCCTATGACCTTGACAAAGGCCAACAAATCATGGGATGCTAGTCAAGTTCAACCCGTCATTTCTTGATTGAATCAAACCCACCCGCACGATCCTTGACAAAGGCCAACAAGGTCGTACGACTACCCTGAAACAATCTGCATCACATGCACAAGCAGATAAGCACTATTCAGCTACCGCACACTACGCCTTGACAAAAGCCAACAAACGCAGCACGAATACTAAACAGGACTTATCTGAAATGACGGAGGGCTACGACAGGTTTTTCTGAAAACCTATTGCGTAATGAACTTGATATCGTTGTAGAATCAAATGAAGTTTTGAAATGGAATGATTTTGAGGCTTTTCTAGTTTTGCTAAAGGGGTCACTCCCTGTGAAGGGATCGTCAGCCCTTTCCTCGTCGAATGAGGTGCGGGATATATCATATATATCACTGTGCAAAGAAGAAACTATAGAAGCAATCAAAAACAAACCGAGTGTGTAGCATCTGCCAGTTATTGCTAAAGGAGTCACTCCCGGTGAAGGGATCTCGGTCCTTTCCTCATCGAATAAGGTGCAGGGTATATCATATATACCGCTATGCAAAGCAAGAACTGTAGCTACCTGTTTTGTTTAAAATTTGATTCTATAACATCTTAGGTTTCTTTTCTTTCATTAATCACATTAATGAAGTCCCATCATTTAAGTCACCTAAACATCACAGATAAATACGACGTACACTTATGCCATCCGCATTCGCCTGAATGTCCCCTCGTGCACCGTTAGGTTAGGTAACTAACGGCAGAGCAGGGCAGGGCTAGTGCGGGTGCAAAACATAAGTAACGTCTATATAATATATCATATATACTATATACTGTATCTATCACAGAACATCATATGATCACATCACAGATATCGCAGCAGAAGAAACATATGAAACATTGGATATACTAGGACGTCCGTGTTTTCAATACGAGCCAGTATAAAACACGGATTCCACGGTCGTGATGAATAGCCAAACCCACACCCCTAGACCCCTACGAGAGCGGCAAGCAACCCTACCAATTCTAGAGTTAGGAGACCCGGACTCGACTCCTCGAGATGGTCTCCCACTGGACCCTAGAACCCGGTTACTTGTGCTCCCCTCCTTAGGTCTATCCTAGTGCAGAAAAGTAAATAATATACAAAGGGTGACAGCTTCCGCAACCTGGAAGTGCCCCAAATAAAAGAATATTATATACAATTTTTTTTTCATGAATGAAAATGAAAAACACTCATCTCACATAAAAACCCCCGGCTATTCAAACACGACAATCCAATATAACATATCCAGCAACACATAACATCACATGTCATCAACGTAAGTAAATATGCGCATCCCAATTGTCGTTGACATATAGCAACGAAACCGGCGATATCACATATTACACTTACGGTCACAGAAAAGAAGGTGTAAAACTACAACAGTTGGAATCCGCAATCTCTTTAGACATCGCATGCCTAATAAAATGAAATACTTAGACATCACATGCCTAACAATTATAAACCCCGCATTTTAGTCCCATTATCGAAAACTCTTTTCAATATGAAGTGAGACTAAACCGCTAGATTTATAACATTCATTCAGTTATCTCATAACTGTGTGTGAATTCCAATTATTGTATCCCATTCCGGATAAATAGAAAATATTAAACTTTCCGATCGAACATTCGAACACCCAAGTTTTCCCGAAACTGTTCAACACATGAAATAGGTTCAAAGACATTCACTTCATGCCTCAGTACCAACGGTCCAGCCGTAGAAGGGTCAAGCCAACGCCTCACATGTGGCACGCCGTACTGCCCCAAACCCGAAGGTTCAAAGGGCAGTTCAAGACGGTCACATAATCGAGTTAAGGTTTGTTGTCTTCTAGAGGGACCATCGTGTTACTTGCACTACTCAGAACGTCCTTAAACCACAGAAAAATCCAACACTTGGATATTTTCCGGCAGGGGAAAGATTGGGTATTTACATCCGGTCGAACTTTTTAACATATTCCAAAATATCCGGAAAGCCACACAGACAAAATTTGATAATCCGATCGAATCTTTGATTCCTGATACAACCCCAGAATACTCAACTCTTGAGTCAATTTAAAAATTCCCAGAAAACTCAGCATAATATAATAGGAGTTACTGTGCAAACTGGGAATGATGATGTCATCAGAAGGCCGCGGAACCGCCGCAGAAGCTAGGCTTCTGCCGCGGTTCCGCCGCAGCTTTGTGGTATCAATGGTCAAATTTTGCACCGTAATTCTTATAATTCCCTACTGAATTTTTTAAGCATTTTTCATCTGGAAAAAACCCAGTTTTTAGAAAAAGTCCAGAGAGCATTTTGGTTTTTAGGGTTTCGGTTCGATCGGGTTTCAAACGTCGTCTACACTTTGCCTAAGGCTCTAGCTAGGCTCTGATACCAATGTAGGGTTCCTAGGCACACTAATGAAGTCTCACAAGATATCAACCATGCCAATTTTAAATTTTATGAGTGCCGAGAAACCCTAATACGGATCGTCGACTAGAATTTTAGGCGAAACAATAAACTAGTTAACATCTTAACTAAAAGAAGAAAGCTACAACCTTTGTAGATCCGGTTATCCACTTCCTTAGCTCCATGTAGTCGTTCCCTCGCTGTCCATCTCGAATCCCGAACTCTCTCATCGGCTTCATCGGAGAAATGAGCGGACTAGTCGTCGGCTTCGATGCCGAAGATGATCTACGTCAAGGCTACACTGGATCAAGCTCCGACTTCACCTAGTTGTGAAACTTGTGAAGAAAACACCCAAGACCACTTGGCAAGAGGTAGAGGATGAAGAAATAGGAGGTGGGTTCACTTTAGAATTGGATTTCTCACTTTAGAACTCAAGATGTCATTAATGGAGTCTAGTTTTCTTTCTTGAAGAAGAAGGAGAAGATGAAGATAGAATATGATAAAAGTGTTTTCCTAATAGAAAAGAAATCAATACTTATCATATCCTAACTAAGGTCAAGTGTAGAGAATAGACCATGGTAAGTGGGAATGGTTAGGGTTAAGCATGAAGACAAAATGGTCTCTTTAGTCAAAGCTTCATGAAGCTTCAACAAGCTTCATGAAAAAAAAACCATTTTGTTTTCTTTTATCTATTTAAATAAATAAAGAATGGATAAATAAATGAGTGAATAAAACAAAACCCTAACCATTATCATTACCATGGTACAATTCTTTACACAAAGCCAATATTCATGCATCATCAAACATGATACAATCAAGTGCACAAAAGTATATCACATATACAACTTGTGAACTTCAAGTGAGAAAATCCATTTAAAGTGAACCAATACTAGTTAATGCAAAGTAATATATCAAATATATAATTATACATTAAACCATTAAATCAACATTTGATTCAATGATTCGGTCATGTCACACATAACCGACTAGTATCCAATGTATCGATTTATCGAATCAATGATTCGATAACTAGGTCATATCGCATACAACCAATCGAAACATTCATCGCGAGAATGAAATGCGGTATCACATACACGCATTATTCTCGGTCCCGCACATATCTCATATGCGCCCCTATTTCGTTTCGCTTGAGCCAGGAAACCTCTGTGTAGGACTCTAAAGACTCGTCAATACGCCGGTAGCAGATGATGATCATATCAAGCATCCACAAGCCGCAAGCGGTCTGCTAAACATAACGGCCATCCGGGTATTGAGCGATCAGAAGATCGACGAGCTAGCCCGCTCACACTCCTGTGAATCCAACCAGTAACACTTACCGTACAGTCCGGTCTGTTCGTCTGATATGTCGCATATCAAGTCTAGGGGTGGTAAACGTCAGACCCCAAAAACCGATAAGTCGTGCCGATGTGAGGCTCATAACGGGTCGAGAAACTACTGGTAACACTTACCAGCAAATCTCTGATCAGCCTTGGCCAGGGACTTCCCTGTTACGGCCAATCGAGCACAGCGCAACATCAACCCCCAATACCGGGAGAGACGAAACCCCTCCTATCGCTCATTGCCTCCATGTGACTCGGGACTGTACCCAAAGACCACCGTTTTGCACGCCCTCATGGACGTGGTAAGGTGGAGATCAAAGCACAGTGGGAATCACACAAGACTCTATGACGATCTCGGGTCTACAGACTAACCTGTACAGGTGTCACCTGAGAACTGCCATCTGACGTGAGGTATAATACCATCTGGGAGTTCTCGGCGAGTCCGTCCAGTGTACCCAGTCTCCATTGAGCATCCGTATACCATCTCTGATGTCAAACACCAATGGATATGGGATCATCCATCGCCCATCTCATGGGTCGAGAGGCGTATACGCTAGTCTACACTGGTATATCGATGCCCCGTCTCGATTCACCCACGACTAGGGACCTTGAAGGATGTACTTATGGACTACCATGTCCCCACTAGTATGATCTGCATCATAGTCCAGGTAGTCAAGTACACATCCTAAGGGCTTTATCAACATGTAACTATAAGACAGTTTAAAGAGACCAGTATACATGTTAAGATAAAGAGCAACCAGATAGCATACTATCATATTGAGCAAGAAAGTCATCTCTATATATGTCGAAGCATCCAATATAATATACATCATCTGTACAATACTGGCCTCTAGGGCATACATACAACTAACACTTAGGTGGTGAGGGGGTTTCGGTGAAAAATTCGAAATTGGTTGGATATGTGAAACTCCCTACAGGCTGTGTAGAGACAGTGTCTAGTGAAGGTGGGAAGGTCGGGTAGGACTAGTAGGAAGTGGGTGGTTGGGCAGGGGTAGGGTCAACATGTGGATAACAAGGGGAATAATCGTGTGGATCCCTAGAACTAGATAAGTGGAGAGGGGTGAAAGATCGGCTGGGAGATTGAGCCATATGCTCAGCAATTGACATCGGTTTAGAAGTGACAGAAGGACTTGAAGAAGTGGTATCAACATATGTAGGTGGTAACGGTAGACTTGGTTGACACAAAGTGGGTTGAAAAGTCAAACTGTTTCTCCTAGACGCCTCTATTTGATCTTTCAAAGATTTTTTAGGCAAGGAAGGATCGTCTTTAAATTGACCGAATAAATTGACGTATGACGCAAAATTAGGTTCGGGATACCAAAGTTCGGCAAGAGATTTTTTATGTGGGGTACCCATGTTAGAAGAAGGGGAAAGGAAAGAAAGTTTGTCGTGCAAGGATTTATTTGCGGCTAAAAAAACTTTGCAAGTTTCTACAAAATTTTCCTTATTCTTTTTTTTTATTCTTTTTCTCTTTATTAGGAAAAATTTGTTGCAAAACGATTTTTAACACAAGATATGCAACAGCAAAATATTACTTGCAATCTAATTTCATTTTAAGCAAGGCACAAAAATCCTGCACAATTGAAGCCTGTCGATTTAATTGAGGCGGTTGGACAGAGTGAGAATGAGAGAGGATTTTCAAATCAAACCTACCCTTACCCAATTGAAGCCCACAACTCCAGTTTTCCATCGAATGTCCTAAATGATTCACTAGTTCAAAATAAAAACGAGTTGTGAGATTTTGTAGTGTTTGATTTGCCAAATTATGAAGAACCCCTTTCGAGTGAAACCGCACCTAATCCTTTCGATCTTTACACCTCCCATCTAGAACCTATATCGATAAATATCCATGCTTTTGAGGAGGTGTCTAAAGAAATTGATTTTCACTTGATTGAGGATATAGACGCCAGGAATATTTCGGATGATGAACCTGTCGATTTAATTGAGATTTTATGTTCAAATCATCATCCCGAGTTATTAAATGTTTCTCCCGAATCTCATATGCGTCTTGATGTTGATGATACTGGCATGGATGAGTTAAATATTGAGGATAGTATTGAGGAGAGTCTTTAGGATAATATTGAGGTTGAATCATTTTTGTTTGATGTGTCTGATTTTCCAATTCATCCTCCAGAACCTTTGACTGTTATATCACCCTCTCTCCTTCCCATCGTTCCGACCCCGCTTGAAGACTGTGAGCTTGAAACCTTTGTATTGAGGAGAGTCTTGAGGATAATATTGAGGTTGAATCATTTTTGTTTGATGTGTCTGATTTTCCAATTCATCCTCCTGAACCTTTGACTGTTATATCACCCTCTCTCCTTCCCATCGTTCCGACCCCGCTTGAAGACTGTGAGCTTGAAACCTTTTTCTTTGAATCTGACACAATTCTCACAGACGATAACACCTACGAGTGTTTCACTTTTTCGGACGATGCTGATGACTCACCGCCCGAGTTTGAGTCCTTTACATTTTCAGATGAGCCATCAGACTCGGTTGATTATAGTAGTTTCGAACCATTAATGGAATCTTTCAAGTTTGAAACAGTTTACTACGGTGAGAAGGATACTATCCTTAATTCACTCCCTTTCGTCTTTTCCATTGTCCCGACCGAACAAGAGACCGTTACGCTTTCATCTCCTATACCAAATTCGGCGTACCCATGTTTTCTTGCGAATCTTGAGGGATTTGACCCCATTTCCCGACGGGTTGATAGGTTAGCGCAATCGCTTATAACATATCGATCATCACATATTGCGCTAATTTATTCACTCGATTTACACCCTCAAGTTCGCGCGATCCTTCTTTCTCCTTTCCGCCCTTCTTTCCCCCAACCGAGACCATATTCTACTATTCTTCTTTCCACTCGGTCTCGCGTGTTTCTCATTTCTTTCATCTCCATCCCATTCTTACACCGACTATACCTTTACCATGATAAGATTTTTGAATGGTTGGTGCTAACATTTGGCTTGTGTAAGGCCAAGCTTAAGTTTGGGAGGGACCTTTGTATATATGTACATATTTTTTTTGTTTTCTTTTTATAAAAATATAAAAAAATTCAAAACATTAAAAAATGAAAAAAAATTTATAAATAAATAAACAGGGGAGTATCGGCATTTTGAACTTCTTGGTTTAGCATGACAGTGAGGACACTGTCATGTTCAAGTTTGGGGGTATACTCGGTACGTCTTCTTCCTTCGCATTCATTTGTACATATTTTTTCATTTGCATACTTATTTGAAAACCCATAAAAAATTGAAAAATTTCAAAAATTATAAAAATTATTGTATTCAATTTTGGCTAATTGACTAGAGTTTGACAAATAGGTTAACTAGCTAGGAAAAATAAAAGGGATTATGGTAATTATTAATAAAAGGGATTAGAATCATCGGGAAGATGTTTTCTTCCTCTAGTTTCTTGTCCTTCCTTTATCAATCCTTACCCTAACCTCCATAGAAAACAATCACAACCGGGCCTTTATACTACGGTATCACCGCTACCTCGAAGGATAGGATGCCGTAGGGAGCGGTATGTGCATGTATGCATAGAGTCCTATTAAAAAGTATGATGGACAAGAAAGGGGATGAGAGATCTTCGTCTCTCAAACCTTCCCCAGATCTAACCCTAACAAGCGAGGATACTACTCACTCATTAGAGAATTAAAATACGTTTATCTAGGGCAGAGAATAAAAGATTAACTAGAGCAAGGAATTAAATTTATCTAAGGCAAGAATAGAAAATTAACCTAGGGCAGAAAATAAAGAACTTACAAAAAATGATGCTCTCCAAAAGAATGCTGAAATTTATTAATGAAGGGAGGCATAGGGAGGCATGAGAAATTACAAGCTTTAGAGTTCTATTTATAGGAAATAGAAACCCTAGGTTACATTTTGATCCGCATGTATACAATTACAAAAATAGCCCTAGAAAATCTTTTCAGCACAGAACCCAAATTACTGTAAAATTTTTACGCAGCACGGGCACTAGACGGCCGCGGAACCGCGGCAATGGCAGGCTTGGGCCGCGGTTCCGCGGCCCATTGGTGAGATCACCTCATGAATTTTCCTGGGCTGCTTCTTGTTGGCTTGGACTTCTTATTTCTATATATCTTTTTCCATTTGGGCTACTAGGTTGGTTCCAGATCTTCAGTGAACAATTTGCAATGGTTTTTTAACCGTTCGCTTTGAGTCGATATCTTGAATCTTGCTTTGTGAATTGTTCCTTATGTAGGCTTGATCAAGATTCTCTGTTTGTTGGTTAAAATCCACATTTTCTTCGTCTTTACATCGTTTGCACTGTTTTCTGTCCAAGAACCTGTAACCTGTAACATGTAGCAGACATGCGTCAAAAGCACCTGTTTATTTATAAAAAAGAATAAGAATGGGGAATATAATAATGCAATATTCTGGTGTGAACATGTGGCCATTGTGTTTTAGAAAACATCTCACTGACAAACATTGGCCTTCGATCGTTTTCCGCCCCTAAGTCAATTTTCCTCAGATTGTCGGCCGTGGTGTGTATCTCATCTTCTAGCTCTTTTGGCGCCGATGGAAATTCTGAGATCACCTCGTCCTCATCCTCATCTACGAAGTAGTGGGAAAGGTCGTCCATATTCTCGTGCTCCCCCTCCTTTGAGAATGCTTTCACGTGGCAGGTACGAGTTAGTTTCCAAGCTCGATATTGATCTGGACTTACCCTCACAATATATGTTGCTTTTAGCTCATGTTTTCATGGTGGGGTTATCCTCCAACTGTTGGATAGAGCAAACATGTCTTGCTGATACTTGTTTTCGACCCAGTCTTCCTATTGCTTGGTGGTAGGAGTAATAAGCCGGGTGATGGACCTTGTTTATTTGTTCGGGATGTCGAGACTCCGGGAGCGTCATCATTTGATATTTAATGATAAGATCGAATATTTTCCTTGTCTTGTCTCGACAGAAAGAATATTTCCGACCCATCTTCTTCATAAAAGACGGGTTCCACTGTAACGTTTTAAAAAAAATCGTTTAGGTTAATTGTCCGATAATCGGTAATATGACTCGTGTTTTCCGTAAAACTTAATTATAATTATTTTTTAACATAGACTTAATTATACCTATTTTAGCTATATAATTGCTAGTATTTGGTATTTAATTAGTCACTTGTAAATTGCTAGTTTATTTAAATATTTTCCTTAATTAATTATTTTAAATATTATTTTAAACTTTCACTTATACATTTAATTAGTGATAATTACAAATTTAATATGGGTTAATACATTTTTATGCACCATGACACAACTAAACACTCATTGTATCATATTGTTTTCAAAAAAAAAAATATTCAAGATGGCTCTAGGTTTATGTAGAAAGGATTAAGAGAAAAATAAAATAAAAGAAATGAAAGACATGATGTATGATGTGTGTGGGGGGGGTTATGATTACCTCTTTCTCTCACTCACCTCACTCTCTCTTCCCCTCTCATTTTGGCCGAGCCCCTTGGCGGTAGCAGCCCCTTTTATTTCTTCTCCATTTCTTGCAAAAAAGCCTCATTTTCCTCATAAAAAAAATCAATAAAAATTAACTCTAATTGTTAAACCTTCACCTAAAATTCCTTGGCCTAAACTAGTTTGGATCTAGGAGCAAGATGGCATTTGGGAGGCTAAGTTTGCAAGTTAGATCTCTAAATTCTTGAGGTATAAATGTTAACCCATTTGTTACTTTGTTAATTAATTTCTTTAATCAAATTTTAATAAGGTATTATTATGGTTTTAATTGCAAAATTGGAATTTAAAGAGGAGGGTTTTGTTTAAAAATTTATGGTTTCATCACTAATTTTTGGTAGCAATATGTAGTTAACATCTAATGGTGTATCATATATAATCTAGTCGCTAAAGTTGCAAATCCTTGCTTTTAATTATCCTAATTAAATGTTCATGTAAACTAAATTTATGATTAGTGTGTAAATAGGTGTGATAAAAATTTAGTCAATAATTATGTAGCCAAATTAAGATATTAAATGAATATTGTGGCCACTAGATTTGTTAAAATATCTAGATTTGCACTAAAATGGTAAATTGTTGCTTACTAGGTTTTTAGAATGAATAGATTTTAGTTAAGTTTGAGGTTTTGATAATCTACAACCTATTTCATATAATATTTAGTGTGTTGTGAATGCGCGATTGGTACGATTAGATACTAAGATTAGTGGTTGCCACGTTTAGCGACCCCTAGTTGTGTGTTGTGGCATTGTCGCGAGCGCGTTTTGTGTACCTAGTGCGTGCGCGTCTAGTTATTGCGCGTTGGTTGTCTCGTGTCGTTTGTGTCCGCGATTATTTTATATATCCTTTTATTTACTTGTGTGCGATTCTAGGATTGGATGCAGAGACGTCGGACGCGGCGCGGAAAGGCAAGCTGTGATCGGATCAGATTAGCCAAGGCGTTCCGGTGAGTAGATGTACACATCTATGGGGGAATCGTCTGGATGGAGTAAGGCGCCTGATAGTTAGGATTACTCGTAGTATTTGCATTTATATGCTTAGTTTCCTAGTTATTCATCTTATTGCATTGCATCATCTTATATACATATATGTGATGTCATCTCATAGGACACTTACACCATTACCATTGGTTCATGCTGCACATGCACTATTCATGCAAACACACGCCTTTGGTAATTGCTATGCCACAAACACTATAGACTTGTTTAAATTAGTATCTCAGCAATTGTATCATATACGATAAGTAACTTGTAGTTTTATATCCATTTCATCAGGATGGATATATAGGATTACTAGTCATATGCATATACCTCATTGCATCATTATTCATACATAGTTTTCTAGTTATAAATCGCATCGCATATTATTGATATCATACACATCAATTATTACCGACGTGTTTATATATTGTGATTCTTTTTGGAGATTTCAGTATTGATGAGATTTCTGGATTTTGGGGGAAACCGCAAGAATTTTATAAATCTATTATCATTTTTAAAAACAGAAATTTGCAGTTTTCTCGTGATGTGATGTGTGTGGCGTCCATCATGAGTTTTCTCGGTTCTTGAGCAGTATCATATACCCGATTCGATGAGGGGGATGCACCGTCTGCGGGTACATGGTGGACCCGGTATGGAACCCCGGGGTGAGAATGTTTTCATGGGGATAACGATGAGCCTGGCAGGAGAGCACTACCGACCGGTTATTATTGACGCGGCGGATATCCGTAGGATACCGTCCGTAGTCGTGTGATTTGATTATATGAGCCAATCCGGACTGACGGGGCCCGAAATATTGAGATATTGAGATATTGAGACATTGAGATATACATATATTGTGTCGAAGCTTGACACGGATTTTCTGTTGATTTCATTGATGATGCTTCAGTTTATTTCACCAGAGTTTTACTAAGATAATAATACGGATTTTCTCATACCAGACATATTCAGGTTTCGTGTTGAGTATGCTGTTGAATACATACTAGTGCATCGCATCATATTGGTATATGTAGATTGTGATGCATTTGCACGCATGCTTACGATAGCCTTATTAGATGTTACTTACTAATCACGAGTTGGAAACTCACCTCTGTTGTGCCACAGTGTCTTGCAGGTCCGACCCGTCAGCACAGTAGCAGCGGGCGTACTTTCTCTTCTGCTTCATTTGCATCGACTTGTAGCTTGCTCGTAGGTGGGTTTTAAGGATATTCTTTTGCCCCCACCATATATATTATTTTGTATCTAGTATACTCCATCTACCCTTCGTAAATTGGACTAGACTGTGAGCTTGTGAGGTTCGTGGGTATGTATATATTTATATTCTGATTTCTGGTGTCGAGCTCGTGTGAGCCGACTTTATACTTGGTTTTTATTCTTGCTTTTAAATGTTGATTTCATATTATGATGATATATATATTGTGTGTGGTTGTGATTCCGCTATTGGCGAAGAGCCAGCTCCCACTTGGGGATGCCTTTATTCATTACTTATATGAATTCTTGTTTTGTACCCGTTTGGGGGTCAGTATTTACAAAGGAGACTCTGCCGAAATTTTCGGAAAAAATTAATGCATTAAAATGTTTTAAGGTGACTTTATTTTACAAAAATCATCTTTTTAAGTTATGTTTTCCTTCATTCTATTGCTTTTCAACGGTTTAGATTTCTGGGCTTTGGCTTACTTAGATCACGTTAAGCCTTTAGACGTTTCGTAATTTAAGTGTCAGTCACGTTCCGTACTTTCGGGTCGTGACAAAGTTGGCATCAGAGCGATAGGTTTTACCTTTCTAAGTGTAGGATGACCCTTGGTAGATGGAGTAGGTGACTTAAGCAGAGTGACGTAGCGTGGATATTCCGCGACATACTTACGATATGATACTCCGCCTAAGTGACCTTAGGATATATATTTGTTTGTACTACCTTCCTTGATTCCATATGTCCTCTTGATTCGATCGCAATGTTCCTATCAATCCTGTTTCTTGTTCCAGCCACTATGTCGCCGAAGACTACGAGGGCCAGAGGGCTGCCGCCAGAGATGAGATTAGAGCAGTCTCGTTTGAGACAAGGACTGATCAGGGCAGTACGCCTACCCCTTAGAGACAGATTGATCCGCCTTTTCCAGGCTGGATAGCTAGGATGGAGTCGAGGATTCAGGACTTACGGCAGATGGTTTGATCGTTAGTTGAGGCTATCCGAGCTCCGAGAGCCGATGATGTCCCTCTTACTGCGGGGACTGTGATTGTACCTGCTGCTCAGACAGCTGCTCCTGTTGTTACCGAGACTATTTCCACATCCTTGTAGAATTTTTGAGGCTGAAGCCTCCAGTTTTACCGGCACAGGTGCAGTGGAGGATCTGCAGACATTTCTCGATAGGATGTCTAGGATTTGTCGTTCACAGAGATGTTCTGATGAGATATGGATTGAGCCTGTGGGTTTTCATCTAGAGGGTATTGCTCAGACGTGGTGCGAGTCAGTTGAGAGAGGCCGAGCTACAGATCTACTTACTATGACTTAGGAGGAGTTCACAGCTGCATTTCTTGCTCGTTTCCTTCCGGAGAGCATTCGAGATGCTCGAGCCCGTAGTTTCGAGTCTTTGCGCAAGACTCTAGGGATGACTGTGTCGGAGCACAACATTCAGTTTACTCAGTGGTCCGGTATGCTCCTTATCTGGTGGACACTGAAGAGAAACACATAAAGAATTTCGTGCGGAGACTAGACACGCAGTTATTTCTTGCTATTGGCACCCAGCATTGTAACACTTATGCAGCCTTACTTTTGGAGGAGCGCATTTCTGGGACTTCGGTCATTTCGGGACCGAAGAGGATTCGTGCAGATGTATCAGCTCCGGTGCGGTTAGGTAGAGGATAACCAGCTATTGGTAGGGGACAGGCCCGAGTGTTCGCTTTGACTCCTCTAGATGCGCAGACATCTAATGTAGTAGTGACAGGTATTCTTTCAGTGTTTTCTTCCATTGTGTATTTCTCTTGTATTGTTTGAAACAGTATCCACATATCTTGTATCGAGGTTTAGCTGTCAGTAGTCCTTGCTAAATCAGTAGCTTATTGTGATTTCTCCCATAGGCTAGTCTTTTGGTCACTCGATATGTTTTTTGTTCGTGTTGTTTTGTTCATATCAGAGATAGGAATTCTTCTGTCAATTTGATCCTTCTCGATATGTTTGACTTCGAAGTTCTTCTAGGCATAGATCGGTTAGCCACATGTTATGCGTCTGTGGACTGCCGTGAGAAGGCGGTCAGATTTAGTTTTTCCGGGTGAGTCAGTTCTTGTTATTCAGGAAGACTGTAGCGCCACCCTTACCAGTTTGATTTCTTCTCTCCACGCTAGTCAGCTTTTGAGGAAAGGGTGTCAGGGATTCTTGGCATATGTTTGTGATGTTAGAGCCGTAAAGGTCCCGTTGGACCAGGTCCCGATTGTAAGGGAATTTCACGATGTCTTTCCTGACAAGTTGCCTGGTTTGTCGCCAGAGCACGATTTTGAGTTCTGCTTCAACTTGATCCCCGGCAGAGGGTCTTTTTCTACCGCCTTATCGGATGGCCCCGGCGAAGCTTAGAGATCTGAAGGATCGATTGTAAGATTTGTTAGATAAAGAGCTTGTTCGACCGAGTGAGTCACCTTAGGTTGCTCCTGTCTTGTTCGTCAAGAAGAAAGACGGCAGTTTGCGTTTAGGCATCGATCATCATCAACTGAATCGGTTCCTGTGCGGAACAAATATCCCTAACTTCGCATCAATGATTTATTTGAATTGCTCCAAGGTGCGGGGCATTTCTCGAAGATTGACTTACGGTTGGGTTATCATCAGTTGCGGGTTCAGAAGGATGACATTTCGAAGACCGCTTTTCGTACGCGATACGGTCATTACGAGTTCTTGGTAATGTCGTTCGGGCTCACCAATCCCCCAACAGCATTTATGGATTGGATGAACCGCATATTCAGGCCGTTTCTAGATCAGTTTATTGTTGTGTTCATTGATGACATCCTAGTATACTTTTGGAGCCGAAAGGAGCCTGGGCATCAGAGGATTTTGTTGGAGATTTTAAGGGAGCACCAGCTATTCGCTAAATTATCCAAGTGGGTTTTCTGGTTGAATGGTGTTGATTTCTTAGGTCAAGTAGTTACGAGAGATGGTATACATATAGACCCGAAGAAGATCGAGGCCGTTCAGCATTAGCCCAGACCAGTATCCATTACAGAGGTCCGTAGCTTTTGGGTTTGGCCGGATTCTATCGACATTTCGTACAGGATTTTTCTCATATAGCTGCAACGTTGACCGGGTTGACCAGGAAGGGAGTTCCTTTCTTTGGACCGAGGCATGCGAGCAGAGCTTTCAGCTGTTGAAGACTCGTTTGATTATGGCACCGATATTATCTTTGCCTTTAGGATCAGGCGGTTTTGATTTTTATTGCGATGCTTCTCAGTAGTTGAAGAAGCATGAGCAAAATTATCCTACTCATGACTAAGAGATGGCTGTGGTAATTTTTGCATTCAAGATCTAGAGACACTAATTATACAACGAGTCGTGCTAGATATTTACGGACCACAAGAGTTTGAAGTACATTTTTCAGCAGCGAGATCTGAATTTGAGACAGCGTAGTTGGATGAAGCTAGTGAAAGACTATGACTGTGAGATTCCTTATCATCCGGGCAAGGCGAAAGTTATGGCAGATGCTTTGAGTCGGAGGACCGGAGATAGCTTATCTTGTTTGAGCGCAGTTCAGAGACAGTCGACGGCAGATCAACAGATTCTATGTGACAGCCGAGTACAGTTCGAGTTTACTTTGACCAGGGGACAGCTTGCCCATATCCGTGCACGTCCACAGCTACTTGACCGTATCCGTGAGGCACAGTCCGGCGATGACCGTTGTCAGATCATAGAGCAAGTTTGACAGGGCTGAGACACAGAGTTAGTGATCGATGATCAGGGAGTACTACGATTTGGGACTCGACTATGTGTGCCAGATTCCGAGAGACTGAGACACGAGATCTTAGAGGAGGCGTATCAGTCAACATATAATGTTCATCCGGGTTCCACCAAGATGTATTATGATTTGAGAGGTGTCTACTGGTGTGAAGGGATGAAGAGAGATGTCACAGATTTTGTTCCGGGAGGCTGACTTGTCAGCAAGTCAAGGCCGAGCATCAGAGACCAGCAGGAGAATTACAACCTTTGCCCATTCCGGAGTGGAAATGGGAACATATTTCTATGGATTTTATCGTGGTTCTACCTAGGACCAGTCGAGCATATGACTCTAATTGGATGACCGTAGATCGATCGACGAAAGCAGCTCACTTTCTGCCAATAAGGACCATTTTCGAATTCGTTCAGTATGCTCAGCTATATGTTGATGAGATTGTGCGCCTACACGGTGTTCTGAATTGCGTTGTTTCCGACAGAGGCACCCAGTTCACCAGCTGACTATTATAGAAACTTCAAGAGAATTTGGGCACCAATTGGGTTTCGGTGCGGTTTTCTATCCACAGACCGACGGACAATCATAGAGGGCCATACAGACTCTTGAGGACATCCTCCGAGCTTGCGTTCTAGATTTTGGGTAGCTGTTAAGACTGTTACTTAACCTTGATAGAGTTCTTCTACCATAACAGCTTCCAGGAAACTATTCAGATGGCTTACTTTAAGGTGTTTTTTTTGGAGGAGATGTCGATCGCCCTTATGTTGGACAGATCTCAGTGAGAGCAGTATTTTGGGGCCACAGATTGTGTATGAGATGACCAAAAAGATTCAGTTGATTCGGGATAGGATGGGAGCGGCCGAGAATAGGCAAAAGTCTTATGCTGATAGACGCCGTCACATACTTGTGTTCGCCGTTTGAGAGCATATTTTCTTATGAGTTTCTCCAATAAAGGGTGTGATGGGATTCGGAAATGGACTTAGTCCAGATATGTGGGTCCCTTTGAGATTCTCGAGCGTATCAGCACAGTGCTTATCGTTAGTCTCTTCTATCCAGCTTTCATGATGTTCACCCCGTGTTCTATATATCGTTGCTCCGAAAGTACCTTCATGACTCCTCTCACGCGATTCGGTACCAGATAATTCAGCTGCAGTGCGATCTTTCTTTCACCAAGTAGCCGGTAGTCATTCTAGATCGGCAGGTGAAGAAATTGAGGTTTAAGGTCATACCGTCAGTAAAGGTTCTTTGGCGTGGCCCGAACACCAAAGGGGTCATGTGGAAAGCCGAGAACGAGATGAGGAAGAAATATTCCCATCTCTTCGAGGTACGCGTAGTTAAGTTTTTAAATTTGGGGACCGAATTTCTTTAAGGGAGGAAGATTGCAACGTTTTAAAAAAAATCGTTTAGGTTAATTGTCTGATAATCGGTAATATAACTCGTATTTTCTGTAAAACTTAATTATAATTATTTTTCAACATAAACTTAATTATACCTATTTTAGCTTTGTAATTACTAGTATTTGGTATTTAATTAGTCACTTATAAATTGCTAGTTTATTTAAATATTTTCCTTAATTAATTACTTTAAATATTATTTTAAGGTTTCACTTATACATTTAATTAGTGATAATTACAAATTTAATATGGGTTAATACATTTTTATGCACCATGACACAACTAAACACTCATTGAAACATATTGTTTTCAAAAAAAATAATATTCAAGATGGTTCTAGGTTTATGTAGAAAGGATTAAGAGAAAAATAAAATAAAAGAAATGAAAGACATGATGTAGGATGTGTGGGGGGGGGGGGTTTGATTACCTCTTTTTCTCACTCACCTCACTCTCTCTTCCCCTCTCATTTTGGCCGAGCCCCTTGGCGGCAGCAGCCTCTTTTATTTCTTCTCCATTTCTTACAAAAAAGCCTCATTTTCCTCATCAAAAAAATCAATAAAAATTAACTCTAATTCCTAATTAAACCTTCACCCAAAATTCCTTGGCCTAAACTAGCTTGGATCTAGGAGCAAGATGGCATTTGGGAGGCTAAGTTTGCGAGTTAGATCTCTAAATTCTTGAGGTATAAATCTTAACCCATTTGTTACTTTGTTAATTAATTTCTTTAATCAAATTTTAATTAGGTATTATTATGGTTTTAATTGAAAAATTAGAATTTAAAGAGGAGGGTTGTTTAAAAATTTAGGGTTTCATCACTATTTTTTGGTAGCAATATGTAGTTAACATCTAATGGTGTATCATATATAATCTAGTCGCTAAAGTTGCAAATCCTTGCTTTTAATTATCCTAATTAAATGTTCATGTAAACTAAATTTATTATTAGTGTGTAAATAGGTGTGATAAAAATTTAATTAATAATTGTGTAGCCAAATTAAGATATTAAATGAACATTGTGGCCACTAGATTTGTTAAAACATCTAGATTTGCACTAAAATGGTAAATTGTTGCTTACTATGTTTTTAGAATGAATAGATTTTAGTTAAGTTTGAGGTTTTGATAATCTACAACCAATTTCATATAATATTTAGTGTGTTGTGAATGCGCGATTGGTACGATTGGGTACTAGGATTGGTGGTTGCCACGTTTAGCGACCCCTAATTGTGGGTTGTGGCGTTGTCGCGAGCGTATTTTGTGCACCAAGTGCGTGCGCGTCTAGTTAGTGCGTGTTGGTTGTCTTGTGTCTTTTGTGTCCGCGATTATTTTATATCTATCCTCTTATTTACTTGTGTGCGATTCTAGCATCGGGTGCAGAGACGTCGGACGCGGCGCGGAAAGGCAAGGCTGTGATCGGATCAGATTAGCCGAGGCATTCCGGTGAGTAGATTTACATATCTATGGGGGAATCTTCTGGATTGCACAAGGCGCCCGATAGTTTGGATTACTCGTAGTATTTGCATTTATATGTGTAGTTTCCTAGTTATTCATCTTATTGTATTGCATCATCTTATATACATATATATGATGTCATCTCATAGGACACTTGCACCATTACCATTGGTTCATGCTGCACGTGCACTATTCATGCAAACACACACGCCTTTGGTAATTGCTATGCCACAAACACTATAGACCTGTTTAAATTAGTATCTCAGCAGTTGCATCATATACGATAGGTAACTTGTAGTTGTATATCCATTTCATCGGGATGGATATAAAGGATTGCTAGTCATATGCATATACCTCATTGCATCATTATTCATACATTTTCTAGTTATAAATCGCATCATATATTATTGATATCATACACACCGACGTGTTTATATATTGTGATTCTTCTTAGAGATTTCAGTATTGATGAGATTTCTGAATTTTGGGGAAAACCGTAAGAATTTTATAAACCTATTATCATTTTTAAAAACAGAAATTTGTGGTTTTCTCATGATGTGATGTGTGTGGCATCCACCATGAGTTTTCTCGGTTCTTGAGCAATATCATATACCCGATTCGATGAGGGGGACGCACCGTCTGCGGGTACATGGTGGATCTGGTATGGTACCCCAGGGCGAGAATGTTTTCGTGGGGATGACGATGAGCCTGGCAGGGGAGCACTACCGACCGGTTATTATTGACGCGGTGAATATCCGGAGGATACCGACCGTAGTCGTGTGATTTGATGATATGGTCCGATCCGGACTGACAGAGCCCGAGATATTGAGATATTGAGATATTGAGATATACATATATTGTGTCGAAACTTGACACGGATTTTCTGTTGATTTCATTGATGATGCTTCAGTTTATTTCACAAGAGTTTTATTAAGATAATAATACGGATTTTCTCATACCAGACATATTCAGGTTTCGTGTGGATTATGCATTCATGTTGCATACATACTAGTGCATCACATCATATTGGTATATGTAGATTGTGATGCATTTGCGTGCATACTTACGATGGCCTTATTAGATATTACTTACTACTCACGAGCTGGCAATTCACCCCCGTTGTGCCACAGTGTCTTGCAGGTCCGACCCGTCGGTACAGTAGCGGCGTGCGTACTTTCTCTTCTGCTTCATTTGCATCGACTTGCAGCTTGCTCGTAGGTGGGTTTTGAGGATATTCTTTTGCCCCCACCATGTATATTATTTTGTATCTAGTATACTCCATCTACCCTTCGTATATTGGACTATACTGTGAGCTTGTGAGGTTCATGGGTATGTATATATTTATATTCTGATTTCTGGTGTCAAGCTCGTATGAGCCGACTTTATGCTTGGTTTTTATTCTTGCTTTTAAATGTTGATTTCATATTATAATGATATATATATTACATGTGGTTGTGATTCCGCCATTGGCGAAGAGCTAGCTCCTGCTTGGGGATGCCTTTATTCATTACTTATATGAATTCTTGTTTTGTACCCATTTGGGGGCTAGTATTTACAAAGGATACTTTGCCGAAATTTTCGGGAAAATTTGATGCATTAAAATGTTTTAAGATGACTTTATTTTACAAAAATCATCTTTTTAAGTTATGTTTTCCTTCACTTTATTGCTTTTCAACTGTTTAGATTTCTGGGCTTTGGCTTACTTAGATCACGTTACGCCTTTAGACGTTTCGTAATTTAAGTGCCAGTCATGTTCCGTACCTTCGGGTCATGACATCCAACTGAATTTTTCTCAATCGCGTGGCTTCTTGGATCCGCTTCGCTATTTTTGAACGTCATTCTCATTCTTCACCTTGTTGTTGCCTCTGCGTCGGACTTTTCCCTTTCCATGAGAGCGCACAGCAGGCTGAGGGTGAAGGGCATCATAGTCTTCTCTTTCCGCAGATTGCTGAGTGAGACGCTGCTTCCTGGCCTTCTCGTAAATGGCCATTTCACGGTTGTGGTCATCCCAAACCTTCTGACCTGCTTCCCTTATTAGCTTGTCAATTTGTTCTTCGAATGACGGACCTGATATTCTTATGGCGGAATCTCGTTTTGGTTCAATATCAGCGCTATCTGGAAAAGCATTCGCTTTTCTACCGGAGTTATTGATGACATGGCAACCATGGAATCGCTCCCTTTTCTTGGACCGAATATATCCAAGCCCAATCGTCTCCATCCTCTCGTTGGGCATCTTTCGCCGAGTCTCGGGGATGTCCCAAATTTTATTGTAGAACTAGGCTTGTCGCACGGTTTGCTTGAAGGGTACACCTTGGCATCTTAATAACCTTTTCAATCTCTCTACGTAATATCTGGGCAGACGGATTGGTTGGAGCCTGTCAAGCGCAAGTTCGGCACCATGCCAGACTTCTCTTTCCACTTTAGTCTCCGTAGATTGATAGAAGAGGATCACTTTTTCATCTCTCCGCTTAGGAGGGACGTAGAAGGTCTGTAACTCTTGCATGCCGTATGTATCTAGCGCATCAAGTTCCTTGTAATACCGCTGCGGAACTATGATGATTTGCATGCTCTGATCAGCTCTCGTAATGGTTTGTGCTGACGGACGGACGGAGAACACTGCGTCGGTCTAGTTCTCAGAGTCACTGCCGAAGACCAAAATAGGAGTAGATGTTCCTGGCCTGTTGTCTTGCGGTTGCCCGGAGTATACTATCTCTTCATCCTCCTCGGTATCACTCCCAAAGATCGGAATAGTGGCGACGGCTTTTTGTCGGTTATCGGGTTTACGACATATTTCCGTGTCTTCGAAGTCTGGTAGGAAGTACTTGACGTCTTTATATTTGCGGACTTCATTTACGGAGAATGGGTTTAGCTCCCCTGTAATGGTGTACTCGAGACCATCTTTGAAATACTTCATATACTGGTGTTGTGTAGAAGGGATGATGTTGTACTCATGTAACCAAGGCCGGCCGAGCAGAGCGTTGTAGCAAGTCTTGCCGTCGATGACATGAAATTTGATGTCAGTGATGAGCATCCCAAAGCGTAATGTCAATATTATGGACCCCAGCATCCGTGATGACTGCGATTCATAGCCGGAGATAGTAATCTTGTCCCGAGCCAGATGTTGAACGTTCATGCAAATCTCCTTCAGCACCTTTACGTTAAGAAGGTTGATGGAGGACCCGTTTTTGACCAGGATCTTCCCTATCTTGATGTCGTAGCAATACCCGGTGACATATAGAGGACGGCTGTGCTCGCACGTTCCAAGGAGGAGATTTTCATCGCCGAATGTGATGTCAGCTGTAAGAACCTCTGCCAGCTCGTCCTTCATCTTTTCTTCCGCAAAGAAAGCTTGGAACTGATTAGGCTCTTGCAGTTCCTTGATCAGAGAATCTCGTGCCTCTTTGGACAGGAGGAGAGCATCTAGTATGCTCAGTTGTGAGGGTATCTTTCTCAGATATGCCAGGACATTGTAATCCACCTTGTTTTTCTTAGGCGGATCCTTGGCTGCGAACTCTCTGACGACTCTATCATCGAGGGCAATTTCCTCAGGGACTTTTTCCTTCCTCTTGTCTCTTATGCTCGAACCTTTGTTTGTAGGCCCGGGGTTCTTTTCAAGCAACGTACGGTTACGCAGCTGAATTTTCTCGCAGTTCTTCACCTCTTCTTCTTTTCCAGAGGTGGATTCTTTGAAGAGAAGGCCGCGAGTTATTTCTTCGTCAGAATCGCTTCCGAAGGTAAGAACTTGGCATTTTGCTCTTGTCGAACTGGTATCAACCGTATGACAGTTGACAGTCGTTCTTTCATGCTCGTCTGTCGCGCTTCTTTGTTGTCGATGGGCTTCGCGCTTCATTCGTTTGAAGTGTTGTCGGTGGGCAACGTATCCTTGCCACCACTTCTTGAAGGCGTTGCACTCTTCGGTGGGGTGTGTGACCCTCCAATGGTATAAGCAATAGTTTGGATGTACATCCGCTTTGTCGAGGCACGTACTCCCGAGAGTATTTTCTTTGAAAGGTGGCTTCTTCATTCCCATTGACAAGGCTTTAGCAAACCGTTTCCCTGTCTTAAACCTGCCTTTGTCTGTCGTGGGTGTGCTTCGATCTTGTTGGAGTACTTTGTGACTCTTCCTCGCCACAGCTCCTTCATCCTGGCGCCGACACTTAGCCTTTTCGTATATGGCCGTTTCATGTTCTTGGTCAGCTTTGCTCCTTTGAAGGGCTTCGTTTAGCAGCCTGTCAATCGGGGCTTCTGACAGCTCCAGGGATTTTGGCGTCGGTCCTGCCCCCAGTTCCTCTGTGTTGCTTTCCGACACCGAGGGAGCTTCTTCCTCTTTTAACGACAAGTGAGAGATCATGTGGAAACTCGCTACATAATTCTTGGGTTCTTCGAATGAGTCATTTCCTTCATCAATGTCACTGTCTCCGTTCTCAAGGATATGGTTGAGAAACTCTTCGAGAGTGACTAGGGTCCACACCTTCTGATTGTACTCCTCCAGCGTGTCGATCTATTTTTGTAGATCCGTGCGCTTATCTTCGTATTCGGCAGGCTGCACAGGCTTCTTGGTCTTCTTCTTTCTCTTCGAAGACTTTGAAGGCTTGATCTGGGTGTTTTGCCCATCGTTAGTAGTTTTCGATGTTGGGCGCGGTTTAAGCATTCCCTCAATGATCTCGGGATCCATCGGGGTTTTCCACCTGATCACTGGACACGCTTGAAGTTCATTCAGCATTCTTTTAGTTTTAGCTGAAAGGACAACCTTCCACGGAGCTTCTTCGACAAACGAGCATGATGCCCCCGGCGTGTCCACCTTTTTAGGAGTGTGCTTCTGCGGTAGGTTTACCTTCCAGTTTTCGGACAACGCAAACTTTTCTTGTTGGTACTGGTTCTCGACCTAATTTTTGAAGACGTAGTAATTCTCAATTGGGTGGCCAATACACTATGGTAGGAGCAGTAGTTGGGACTGTTGACGTCACCAGGCTGCAATGAACGTCTTGGATCCAGCATAGTGATAAGTTTGTTGTGCACTGCCAATTCGAACAGTCTCCTCGTTTTATCCTGGGGAAACGAGTAAGGATGTCCTAGCTTCTCTTCGAGGGATCGGCACGGGGGCGCGTTGCTTTGGAGAGCATCCGGTTTCTGATCGCTCGGCTGTTATTGAGTGTTGGAAATAAAGGCCGCCTTCCCTTTGCCCTTTGCATTCCGAGGATCTGTTTTTGAAGAGGATGGCCCATGGCCCATCTGGTCCATTTGAGTCAGCTTGTCGATCAAAGCCTAGAAAGTGGTTGGCTTGAAGAACATCATAAACTGGGATACAATCGCCTGAGGATCGAAGGTCCCAATGAACATGCCCATAGCAGGAGCTTCTTCTATGCGTTGTTCGCATTTTGACCATAGGTTCCACCATCGAATTGCGTATTGAACCCAGGTCTCTTCTGGCTTCACCCGGGCATTGATTAATGTCGTGATCGGGGTGCGCTCGCTTGCGCTTGCAAACCGCTGCGTGAATAGTAGCTCTATTTCTGTGAATGTTTTGACGGAGTCATTTGGGAGCTCCGAGTACCATTCAAATGCTGTTTCGACAAGCTGCCAATGAACAAGCGAAGCAGCAATTTGTTTTCGCCTCCTGTATTGCCGCATAAAGCTCTGAACTGGGTGACATGTTGATGCAGGTTACCTGTCCCCTTATACATGTGGAACTTGGGGATCGTATATCCCGACGGGTACTTGATTTGATCGTACCAGCCTGGGTACGGTCGCCCGGTCTTGACGACTTGGCCAGCCGCTTCGCTTGCTTGATGAGCTCGTATTTGCTGAGCTATGTAGTCATCGAGGGCAGCCTCGTCTCCTCCCTGGCTATTGATAAAGCTGAAAGTTGGTTTGATGTTTCCCCCCAGTCGTCCTCGATACTTATCGACTGGTCTTCAGCTGGAGGTTCTGGCTGAATCATCATTCCAACCATGTCGTGGAACAGAAGCGACATCTGCTTTATATTAGCAGCCTGTTCCACGGCCTCCTTATCCTTTATTTCCAGCACCCTTCGCAAAAACTCTGTATCTGTCTCCTGCTCCTAGCACTGGTCGGACGCTGCTTCCGAGCTTTCTTTCTGCCCGGTGAGTGCTGCCATTTTTGTCAGCATCTCCTGGAGCTTTCATCAACGACCGAGTTTGCAGCCGATGACTCACAGAAGCTCGACTCTCCTCTTTTTTGAAAGCCATGTACACTGTGTGCTCGATCATGCCGCCAGACTTAGGGCGTTTGGATACATCACCTTTGGGATCTGTTGCCGGCAGTGGGAAGTTCTCCGGCCTTCTCTTTTTGTGAAAAGTCAAAATCGAAGGAGCTACTGTGACCGGCGCCTGCATGGAGGAAGTCCCTCACTGTATGGTGGAGGGATGGTCTTCCTCTTGCCAAGCCTTCGTTTTCTTCAGTCGGCAAGAGTGGTCTTTATTGATCACAGAATCTTGAACTTTCCGCCAGACCCTGTGGATTCGGGAGGAGAGCCGCAAAGGGGGCTGCTCCGTCTTTTCCTGCATCGTGTTTTTAGCAGAAGAAGAATACTTCTTCAATACATCGGTTGGAAAGTTCTTTCGCACCCTCCTTAATGGTTCAAAGTTGTTCCCAGTTGGAACAGCAGCGTCAACCTCTACCATTGGAGCTGGTGGAGTAAGTCCAGAGGGAGAGTTGCCCCCAGCTTTCCTCAATCGGTGCCAGTGGCGACGTCGAGCGTGCCTTGCAGATGGGACCGCCTCAGTCATGGGAGTGGCTTCGTCATACCCCCTGTTTTGGTGAAGGGCTACTGCTGGTGTCAGCCTGTTGAATACTGACGTTCGTTGAGAAGGGACGGTCAATCCTTCGAAGGCCGACCTTCTGGTAGGGGAGGCATGTTGGGGTTAAAAATTGCACCTCGGTTGACCAAGTCAAAGTCAAAGTCAACCCAAGTAAGCGGGCCCAATCCTAGATCAAGTGGGCTCATGCCCAAGTCGAGCCCCGCGGCCGGCCTCCCCCATGCCGAAATAAAAAATCATGTAATAAATAATTTTAATGTAATTTTTTATGCATGAATGTATAGAAAATAGGCATAAAACCAAATTTTTGTAAAGCCCATGGCTCATGTGCAAAAGAAATGAGCACATGAGGTATGGGATGGGCAAAATATCATTTTGTAAAGCCCAAGGGGCTATATGTAAATGTGTAAGCCTATATAAAGCAACATGATGATGAATAAAAAATGAAGAACTTTTTCCATTCTCTCAAACTCAAGGGTTTTTGTGCCTTCTTCTCCTTCTTCAAGGTTCTAAATCTTCTCTTTTTTGAATTAAATCAAGAGTTTCACTCTTCCTTTTCCAAAAATAAATAGTTTTTCACCACAAAACTCACAAAGAAAAGGTTAGATCTTCCATCCAATCTCCAGAAGGGGAGATTTTTAAATCTCACCCTCTTTTCCCCAAGATCCAGCAAATAAAGAAGAGGAAGAAGGAGACCCACTTCCAAGAACCCCACTTTGGAGAAGATCCAGGGCTCAAGGGAGAAGCCCCTTTCATCAGCTCCAAAAATATCTTAGGAGTTTAATTCCTCAAATATATATATATATATATATATATAGAGAGAGAGAGAGAGAGACACACACACAAAATAATAAATATTTCTTTTTGGGAGTACAACTCCCAGTGCAGGGACCAACTCCCTTTTTCTGCTGACGCCTAGTGCCCACGTGCCAAGCACGTGGGGCGCTGGTGCCCGGCGCCAGCGTGCCAAGCACGTGGGGCGCTCGCCCTGCGCCCAGCGCCTAAGCGCCCATGCACCAAGCATGTAAGGCACCAGTGCCCAGCGCCCGCATGCTAGGCACGTAAGGCGCTGGCACCCACACGTCCTTTGGACGTTATTCTTCCCTTTTTTTTATACACACACTCCACAGCACGGTCCCCGTTAGAAAATTTTTTTCTAACGGGACATTGTCCCCCACCCCCACAAGGGGGCAGCTAGCCCCCTTGACCCCTAGCCCGTTATCCGGGTAGCAGGACCCCCGTAAACTCAGCGAGGCTCCCGATATATCTAAAACCCATTCAAAACACAACACCGCACATTGAGTTCGCAAGACCTGTTGGACCCGTTAATCGGAGGTTCTCTCGCTCCAAAGGCGAGGGGTAATTAACGGCAGCTTAGTCCGCAGCTGCCGGAGAATCGGATCCCCACAATCAATGAACCCCAGCCTACCCTAAGCAGGGGGAATCTGTAATGCGCCTGACAAGCGCGCGCGTATTCCCATCTCAATGGGGTGAAAAAAAACACCCTACAGATTCTGGCACGCCCGGTGGGACAAATCTCTCCTCCCATATTTTGGGTTAAATATCAATGCGAACTCAATCAACATATACATTGATTGCTTGTACTGAAATCATGCTTCTATTTGCAGGTTAACGACTTTTGACTGCAATCTTCGGACGCAAAAAAAATGTCTCCAAGGGCAAGCTCAACTCTCAACACAACTCATATCTCCTACACGATGAAGATGAACGCCAGGACGGTCCTCCCGGCCAGTCTCGGATGCCAATGGGAGGAGCCGCCGCTACCATTTGGCTCTATTATGTTCATGTCAGCTAGCGCCATCCCAGCTTCTCAAGCTCTAGCATCAGACAAATCGGTCTCGAAAGGCAAGAGGCCAAATGTGGTGATCTCGAGGGCACCGCTACCTAAATGCATGTCGGTGTTTGAACGTCTTTCCTTGGTCCCAGCTGGGGACAAGGCCATCAACACCAATAAAGCAACAGGGCATTTTGGGCAACCTCCAGCGGCTCCCCTGACAACTGCTCAATCGGGTATCTTCTCTGAGCTTCCCGTCAATCGACTCACGATAGCTTCTTGGATGACGGATGCCCGTTAAGCCCTCAAAATCGAGAAGCTAAGATAGAAAAGGCTCAGATATAGAGCCAACAAAAGGGTTAGGACTCATGCTAGGCTAAACTTCATAAGGCTCCAAGAACAGGGTTACCCCGCCAAAGATAAAGAGACGGCTGGATATGTGGTCCACACTGTCTACATGGTGGGCACGTGCAGTAAGAGCAAGGATGGGGCCACTACATCTTAAATCCGATCTGGTGTGAATGTGGCTATCACTTCCCAAGACCAGCATCCTCCGGAAGGTAATGAAAATTCTCCCAGTGAAGCTGATAAGCAGAGAAATCCCTCGGTTAATGAGGAGTCGGGCTCGGAAAGCGAAGAGGAGCCAATCTTCCATCCCAAGAACGCAGAACAGCAACTTCTCCAAGAGCTCCAAAAACAGCTCAAAAGTAAAGACAAGGAGATGGCTTAGCTCAACTTAAAAATTGATGGCTTGACAAACGTTGTCTTACAGCTCACAACCCAACTTGCCTCTCAGCCATCCAATCAAGCACAGGGTTCTGCTCATGAACCGGGAAACGGTGTCCCGAGACCACCAATGCCTATTCCCTCAAATCTAAAGGTAGGCGGACTACATAAAAGTCAGTCGCATCCTATCTTAGGAAATGTCTTGGCTACCGATGACAGTAGCCCGCTAACTCAAGATCAAATCATGGATTTGGTTGCCAACAAAGTCAAAACATTGTTAGCCGAAGCACAAAAAAATGCTAGCAGTAGCGGGAGACCATATCCTGCTCAGTATGATCTGGTAGAATTTCCTAGCGGCTATATCATCCCCAAATTCGGAAGATTTGATGAGACGGGAAATGCGAATCAGCACATCGCCCATTTTAAAGCCTCATGCGGGAATACTGGGGGCAATGATGCGTTTCTCCTCCACCAGTTCGTTAATAGCCTAACCGATATCGCTTTCGACTGGTATGCGAGCATACCGGCTGGCTCCGTCACAACTTTCGTCCAAATGGAGTCTCTGTTTCGGTAGAGATTCATGAGCGTCAGCGATAAGTTACCATTGCCGATCTCATAAGGACCAAGCCAAAGAACAATGAAAGCAGGGCGGATTTTATAACCCGATGGCGCAATCTCTCCGTCGAATGTGAACCACCGATAAAGCAGGACCAATCTGTCAGTCTCCTCGTCGGAAATCTCAACAATTGGATGGCCCCTTTTCTATGCACCGCGGGTCTCAAAACATTTCAAGAGCTGACCAGGAAAGTTCAGATGTTGGAGCGCTCAAAGAAGGAGTCTCCTCAAATTCCCAAAATAACAATAGGTCCTAGAGAAACCGAAAGGACGATAATCGTAAAGGCGGAAGTTCCGACGATTCTGAATCTTTCAACACTTCAGCTAACCGAAATAAGCGAGGGATGAGCAGGCCTAATGCCAACCGGCCTCGGAAGCCAGTGTTTGGAGAGGGAGGAGAATTTCTACTGAAAGAGAGGTTGGATAAGGTCTATTCCTTCAGAAGGGACAAAGTCTGTAAAATATTCAAAGACGCCCTAAGAAACGGTCTACAATTTCCAGAATCAAAATGACCGCATGAAGGGAATATGACCGACGACCCTAAATATTGTCCCTATCACAGAGTGATAGGTCATGCCATTGAGGACTGTTTCGTCTTCAAAGATTGGGTCAAAAAACAATACAAGGCAGAAGAGATAGAACTGTTTAAAGGCGTGTTAACAAACAGTCAAGCCGCGACAGCCAATTTCATACAAAAGGAGACCGAAGTCCTTCGTGAAACTTATTCTCTCGGACATTTGCCTTTCTCTGAAAACAGTTGACCACCACGTCGCTAAACTAGGAACATTCGGCCACCACGTCGTTAAACTGTGGAACAATCGACCTCTAAGTCGTTAAACTAGGGATGTAAAAATGTGTAAATAATAATAATAATAATAATAAATAAATAAATAAGAAATAAAAAGCCGAAATGATGGGGCAACTCGCAATAAAAATCAGCGGGTAAAATAAAAATGAAAAATAAAGCTGAAACAATAGGGCAACAGCGAATAAATAGCCAAAATGATAGGGCAATCGCGGCCTTCACAATAAGAAAAGCTGAAATGATAGAGCAATCGCGAGAAAAAAAACTCCCAACGGTGAATGATGAGTCGCTCCTGGTACTATATTCCAGTGTAGCGATGCAGACGCCAACCAAATTCAAATTTTCAAATCCCTAGATTTCCAACGGCGAATGATGAGTCGCTCCTAGTACTATATTCAGTGCAGCGATGCAGACGCCGTCCAAAAATCAAATCCCCAATGGCGAATGATGAGTCGCTCCTGGTACCATATTCCAGTGCAGCGATGCAGACGCCAACCAAAACTCAAATCCCCGAATATCCCAATGGCGAATGATGAGTCGCTCATGGTACCATATTCCAGTGCAGCGATGCAGACGCCAAACGAAATCAAAATCCTAAATTCCTAACGGCGAATGATAAGTCACTCCTGGTACCATATTCCAGTGCAGCGATGCTGACGCCAACCAAAATCCAAATTACCAACAGCGAATGATGAGTCACTCTTGGTACCATATTCCAGTGCAGCGATACAGACGCCAACAAAAATTTAAATTCCCAAAATTCTCTTAGCCCTACGGTTAGTCCATAAATTGACTACCGTATACAATCCACGGGCTCAAATAATTCTCATCATACCTATACCCTATCGCAATCACCAGTCCTGCGGCAGGTTTCCGCCTTTGGAATTATGCTCCATTGGGAAGACCCACTCATGTGTCCTCACGATACATGAGGAGAACAAATCTTCGTGGGATCCTTACGACTCACAATGGAAAAACACACTTGGGAGTCCTCACGACTCCTAAGGAGAAAATACACCTACGGGTTCCTTTCGAACCGTAAAGAGAAAATGCTTTTATGAGACCCTTACGGCTCATAAAATTGAAAAGCTTTAGGTGATAGGGAGCTAAACCTGTCTCCTAAGCCATCGCTCCCCTTTAGGCAAAGGCAAATGATGAATTGCTCCTGGCATATGTGCTTCAGTGTTAGCAATGCTTATGCCTACCCTAGCCCCAAAATTCCAAACTCTAATCCAATAGACCCCTAAGTCGTTAAACTGGGCACAGATGACCCCTAAGTCGTTAAACTGGGTACAGATGACCCCTAGGTCGTTAAACCGGGAACGAGGTAAATCTCATCATGGCAAATGATGATTCGCTCCTGGTACCATATTCTAATGCAAGCGGTGTCGATGCCAAACCAAAACCAAAATCCCCAAATCCTCTTATGACAGATGATGATTCACTCCTGATACCATATTCCAATATAGCGATGCTGATGTCAACCTAAATCATATCAAGTCAGCAAGAAAACCAACAACCTCCCTGGCAGAATCAAGCTCCACTTCGGAAGCAAGTCAAATCAAAGCACCAACCGTCCACATCGCTAAAAGGCCAGCACCGACCGTCCAAGTCGCAAAAAGGGCAACATCGACCGTCCAAGTCGCTAAAAGGGTAACACCGACCGTCCAAGTCGCAAAAATGGCAGAATCGACCGTCCAAGTCGCTAAAAGGGCAGCACCGACCGTCCATATCGCAAAAATGGCAGAATCGACCATCCAAGTCGCTAAATGGGCAGCACCAACCGTCCACGTCACTAAAAGGGCAGCATCGACCATCCACGTAGCTAAAAGGGCAGCATCGACCGTCCACGTCGTAAAATGGAAGAACCGATCGTCCAAGTCGCAAAAAGGGCAACACCGACCGTCCACATCGCTAAAAGGGTAGAACCGACCGTCCACGTCGCTAAAAGGGCAGAATCGACCGTCCACGTCGCTAAAAGGGCATAACCAACCGTCCACGTCGCTAAAAGGACAGAATAGACCTTCCACGTCGCTAAAAGGACAGGACCGAATGTCCACGTCGCTAAAAGGGCAGTATCGACCGTCCACGTCGCTAAAATGGCATAACCGACCGTCTAAGTCGCAAAAAGGGCAGCACCGACTGTCCATGTCGCTAAAAGGGTAGAACCGACCGTCCACGTCGCTAAAAGGGCAGAATCGACCGTCCATGTCGCTAAAAGGGCAGCATCGACCGTTTACGTCGCTAAAATGGCAGAATCGACCGTCCAAGTCGCAAAAAGGGCAGCACCGACCGTCCACGTCGCTAAAAGGGCAGAACCGACCGTCCACGTCGCTAAAAGGGCAGAATCGGCCGTCCACGTCGCTAAAAGGGCAGAACCGACCGTCCACGTCGCTAAAAGGGAAGAACTGACCGTCCACATCGCTAAAAGGGCAGAATCGACCATCCAAGTCACTAAAAGGGTAGAACCGACCGTCTAAGTCACAAAAAGGGCAGTATCGACCGTCCATGTCGCTAAAAGGGCAGCACCGACCGTCCAAGTAGCAAAAAGGGCAGCAACGACCTCCTCGTCGGAATTATGCTCCGCCTTGAAATCAGGTCAACCGGACACTTCGTCTCGGAGACGCGTCAAGCGTCGACCGTCCATGTTCTAAAAAGGGCAGTGCCAGCTTCCCACAAAGCGGGAATTAAATCAAGTCGCCTCCACGTGAAAGAAGATCCATCAATTTCATGCACATGACACACATGTGCGGTGTGCATTTATTAATGGGGCACTTTGTTGGGGTTAAAAATTGCACCTCGGTTGACCAAGTCAAAGTCAAAGTCAACCCAAGTAAGTGGGCTTAAGCCCAGATCAAGTGGGCCCATGCCCAAGTCGAGCCCGCGGCCGGCCTCCCCCATGCCGAAATAAAAAAATCATGTAATAAATAATTTTGATGTAATTTTTTATGCATGAATGTAACAAAAATGGGCATAAAGTCAAATTTTTGTAAAGCCCATGGCTCATGTGCAAAAGAAATGAGCACATGAGGTATGGGATGGGCCAAAATGCCATTTTGTAAAGCCCAAGAGGCTATATGTAAATGTGTAACCCTATATAAGGCAACATGATGATGAATAAAAAAGAAAAAACTTTTTCCATTCTCTCAAACTGTAAGGTTTTTGTGCCTCCTTCTCCTTCCTCAAAGTTCTAAACCTTCTCCTTTTTTGGAATTAAATCAAGAGTTTCACTCTTACTTTTCCAAAAATAAATAGGTTTTCACCACAAAACTCACAAAGGTAAGCTCAGATCTTCCATCCAATCTCCAAAAGGAGAGATTTTGAAATCTCACCCTATTTTCCCCAAGAGCCAGCCAATAAAGAAGAGGAAGAAGGAGACCCACTTCCAAGAACCCCACTTTGGGGAAGATCCAGGGCTCAAGGAAGAAGCCCCTTTTATCAGCTCCAAAAATATCTTAGGAGTTTAACTCCTCAAAAAAAAATATATATATATATATATACACACACACACACAAAATAATAAATATTTCTTTTTGGGAGTACAATTCCCAGTGCATGGACCAACTCCCTTTTTCTGCTGATGCCTAGCGCCCTCGTGCCAAGCACGTGGGGCGCTGGCACCCAGCGCCCGCGTGCCAAGCACATGGGGCGCTCGCCCAGCGCCTAAGCGCCTACATGCCAAGCACGTGAGGCGCCAGCGCCCAGCGCCCTCGTGCTAGGCACGTGAGGCGCTGGCACTCACGCGTCCTTTGGACGCTATTCTTCCCTTTTTTATACACACACTCCACAATACTGTCCCCGTTAGAAAAAAATTTCTAACGGGGCGCTGCCATGCACATCGTAAAGGGGCTGCTAGCCCCCTTGACCCCCAGCCCGCTATCCGGGTAGCGGAACCCCCGTAAACTCTGCGAGGCTCCCGATATATCCAAAACCCCTTCAAAACACAACACCGCACATTGAGTTCGCAAGACCTGTTTGACCCATTAATCGGAGGTTCTCTCACTCCAAAGGCGAGGGGTAATTAACGGCAGCTTAGTCCGTGGCTGCCGGAGATTCGGATCCCCATAATCAATAAACCCCAGCCTACCCTAGACAGAGAGAATCTGTAATACGCCTGACAAGAGCGCGCATATTCCTATCTCAATGGGGTGATGAAAAACACCCTACAAGGCAGTCTTGATGATTTCGCCGGAAACAGGAGTTGGAACGGCCAATCTTATGAAGACCGGTCCTTTAGTAGGAGAAGTCCCTCTGACGACTTCACCCTCCGGAGCTGGAATGGCTATCCGTTTCGGGATAACCCCTTCGGGTATTACGAGCCTCTTTGTGGGCCCACTTGGGCTTTGGCCCAGACTATTGAAAATTGAGGTGGCTGACTTAGACTACCCGTTGAGAAGAGCTATGGTGGCTGCAAGTTGATCAAAGAGCGACTTCTTTGGAGCTTCTTATGACGGCACTGGGGAACCAAAGCTCGTTGGCGGGAGCATGGTCCCGAAAAACAATCTAGTGGTGGCCTGAGTCACCTGTTCCATTGGCATTGAAAATATGCAGGCAGCATTTAGCCCGTATGTCACTCCTCCAGCGAGGATGGAGCGGGAGTTGCTGTTGTAGGTACAATTGGAAGCCATCGATCTTCTTTTCTCTGCACAGGAGTAAAACACCAAATCTAAGTACCTCGAATCTAGGGGCAACCATAGTAAACCGCGATTTATTCGCGAACACGACACACGAAGTGTGGAGTGGAAAGAGGAAAAGATCCTACCGAGCGTGCCGGAATCTGTTTACCGCCGAAAATAGAGACGGATCGTGTAGGTCGTCTTGCCTGAATTTGGGGGCAGATGCTATTTGGGTTTATCGGTCCACCTCTCCGAAAATGCCAAGTTGATTTATGGCACCGTGTATCGAAGATTTGGACGGATGCAGCTGTGGTAGCAGACTTCGTCAGATTCCCCCTCGTTGTGAGGGGTTTTTGATTGTGGGGACGCTCATCCCTGCAGGCGCAAGCCCCTGCAGTTAATTACGTTATCGCATCGCGATAACCACTTTCACCTGCTCCAGAAGTTCACTTCGTATCGTGTGTGTGTTTTATTTTTGGTTGCCCGTGGATTGTATACGGAGACTAATTTATGTTGTCGCCCGTAGGGCGTGGATTAGTCTAAATCCGTATATCTTTAGGTTTGGATTTGGTTTGATTTAAGGATCGTTGATCTGTTTTGAGATCAAGATTGACTTAAAGGTATACGAGCGGATGGAGGGCTTGGTTGTTTTTTCGGATGTCATGAGTCATGTTTGGGAAACAATGAGTCCATGGGCTCAGTTGATCTGAATTAAGGACCTAGCCAATTTGGGCTTAGCCCACTCAATTTTCCTTTGATTTAAAAGAAGTGCTAAGCACTGGTGTGGGCACAGTGCCCTTTTCTTGCAAAAAGTGCTGAGCACTTATGTGAGTTCTGACGCTTACATTTTACTCTCTCTTTTCTTTTGTCTCTACATATGGAGTACTGAGCACTCTTTATAGCGCCCTCATGCAAAGCACACGAGGCACTAGGCGCCAGGTGCTGAATGATGAGTGTCAAGCACTTTTATGTTTTGTGGCGCCCACGTGAGGGTCACGTGAGGCACCGAGCGCCAGCCAAATAGTACTAAGTACTTTTTATTTTAAGGCGCCCACGTAAGGGGTACGTGGGGCGCTGGGCGCTGAGCGCCAGCCACTGAGTGCTAAACACTCTTTATTTTATGGCGCCCACGTGAGGGGCATGTGGGGCGCTGGGCGCTGAGCGCCAGCCACTGAGTGCTAAGCACTCTTGAGTTCTCTCTCTTTTTTTTGAATGATCCACAGGATCTTTATTTACTTTTATTTACCTAAAATTTCCAAGAAGAGAGTTCTTCTTCCTCGAGAATTTAATTCTCTGTTCTTTCGGAGCTTTCTCTTCTTCTCTCTTTTTTTTAAGCTTAAGGGGGGGTTTCTCTTCTCTTAGACTTGAAGTCTTGGGTCTTTTATATAATAGAGGCATGTCTGTTGATTAGTTGAAGAAAATTCTCATTGAGAGATCCTAATTGATTTGGGGATTTTACCCATCGTTGGATCTTTGATCTAAGAACTTTTGTTTTACAGAAGATATTTTTCTTGTTTTTAACGAGATTAGGGAAATATTTTCCCACACAGAATTTATTCTGTAGATCAGTGATTCTTTAATCACCATTGGATTTTTAATCCAACGGTACTCTATTTTACAGAGAGTGATTTTTCTTGTTTAGAAATATTTCCTCGGCAGAATTTATTTCTGCATTATGATGGTTTATCATCTCCGTTGGATCTTTAATCCAACGGCTCTGTTTAACAGAGAGTAGAATTTAATTCTACCAGGCGTCGGCGCTCACATGTAGTGCACGTGCGGCGCCAATAAGAGTTTTTAATTCTGGCGCTGGCGCCCTCGTGGCAAACACGTGAGGTGCTGCCTCTTGAGTTTTGAACAGAGCTTTGCTCTTTAAGAGTTTCTAACTCTGGCGCCCTAGTGGTAAACACGTGAGGCGCTGCCTCTTGAAATTTGAACAGAGCTTTGCTCTTTAACTCTGGTGCTGGCGCCCTCGTGAAAAACACGTACGGCGCTGCCTCTTGAGTTTTGAACAGAGCTTTGCTCTTTTAATGGGGAAACAATACCATCTTAAGATGTGTCTAGATTTCTGATGGGGCCATGGTTGCTTCGCTAAAGCTATAGCCCCATTGTTATCAGAATAAAAAAGTATCGGATCAACAATGGATGGAACCACCTCAAGTTCAGTAATGAACTTCTTCATCCAGACCGCTTCTTTTGCGGCATCGTTTGCAGCAATGTATTCAGCTTCCATCGTCGTGTCTGCGACGGTGTCCTGTTTGGATCTCTTCCAACACACCTCCCTTCCATTGAGGGTATACACAAAATCTGAGACAGGCTTGCTATCATCCTTGTCACTCTGGAAGCTTGAGTCGGTAAAAGACTCGACCTTAAGGTCTCCATTACCGTATATCAAGAACATTTCCTTAGTCCTTCTCAAGTACTTGAGAATGTTCTTCACAGCCGCCCAATGATTCCCACCCGGGTTTGACTGATACTGGTTCACCACGCTAAGTGCGCATGCTACATCTGGTCTGGTACACAACATCGCATATATTATAGATCCTACCACCAAAGCGTAGGGTATAGTGCTCATGCGAACCCTCTCCTCATCGGTCTTGGGAGACATCTCTTTGGAGAGGGTGATTCCGTGCAATGCGGGTATATTACCGCGTTTGGAATCTTCTATGCTAAATCTTTTTAGTATGGTCTCTATGTACCTGGACTGTGAAAGTCCCGACAATCTCTTGGATCTATCTCTATAGATTTCAATCCCCAGAATGTAGGAGGCATCACCCAGGTACTTCATGGAGAAATTTTGTGACAAGAACAGTTTGACCGATTGCAGCATAAAAATATCAGTTCCTATCAAGAGAAGGTGATCTATGTATAGGACGATGAATACGATAGTTCTCCATACAATCTTCTTGTATATACATGGTACATCTTCGTTTTTGACGAAGTCAAATTCCTTGACTGTCCCATCAAAACAGATGTTCCAGCTCTGTGACGCCGGCTTTAATCCATAAATGGATTTAAGCAAATTTCATACCTTCCCACTGCTCCCACTGTCTATGAATCCCTCCGGCCGATTGTCATGACCCGTAATTAGCACATGACCGGCACTTAAATCACTCGACGTCTAAAGGCGTAGCGTAAATCAAGTAAGCCGAAACCCAGAAAATCTAAACCTTTTTGCGAAAAATAGTGGGGGTGCAGTTTTGAAATAAAGGTATAATAAATCATGTTTCGTATTTTTTAAAATGTGGGCAGCACGTCCTTTGTATATTTTGATCTAAAACCATAAACACAACAATATAGGCATCCCTAAGCAGGAGCTAGCTCTTCGCCAACTGGCGGAAACACAACCATGAAAGTAATAACATATACGACGCCCAACGGCGATGATCAACCCAGAAAGAACAATAAATGAAGCAAGACAACAAAACCTCAAAGAAAACGAATATATACCCATCGCTCTAAGTCTCGCAAATACAAGTCTGGCTAAGTCTACCAATATACAATATCTAGTTTCTGATATGATACAGTTTATCTAGATACAACAGAATAACAACAGTACAAGAGTGGGCACGATCCAATAAGTGTCCCACCTACTAAAGCAAAACACCATGGAAGAAGCTGTGTGCCAGCAATACTGCTACTGATCCCAAGCGGTCAAAACTATAAGAACTGTGGCACAACGGGGGTGAATTGCCAACTCGTGAGTATAAAACATCAGCAAGTAGAAATCGAATAACACAACGATTTCCTAGTTCATACTATATCGTGAAGGTAATACTATAATATCTAGGGTGACCATGTATGTATATATGTCAACAACCGAGTCAATGCAACGACATATGGAAATAAACATCTGACATCATATGCCTATATGCATGTGGATATCATCCACGTGTCCATCAACGACACAACAATATCATGGAACCTGAGTATCCAACATCGACACTCAAATCATCATGAAAACATATGCATGTAAGTATGAGGATATCAACCACGTGTGTCCATCAACGACACATCAAAATCATGGAACCTAAGTGTCCAACACCGACACTCGAAATATCATGAAACTCGTGTCCAGCATCGACACGTAAATCCTCATATCTTTGTCTCTCGGGCTCCGTCGGTCCGGATCGGCCCTCGGGCTCCGTCAGTCCGGATCGGCCCAAATCTATCACACGACTCTGGTTGGTATCCTCCGGATAACCGCCGAGCCCAAAACAATCATCGGTAGGTAGTGCTCCCCTGCCAGGCTCATCGTCTACATCTCGAGCTTCTTACCCCGGAGTACCTCACCGGGCCCACTATGACCCCGCAGACGGTGCCTCCCACTCCTCGAATCGAGTATACTCACAACTCAGAACCGAGAAAACTCATGGTGGACATCTCGAAATATCATATCAAGAGAAACCGCGTTTTTAAAACGATACATAATTTCTTTTGAAATATAGCTGCGGTTCTCAAATCTAGAGATCTCATGAAAACAGCATCTCAATGCATAAAACCATAAGGTACGATGTATGCAACATAAAATAGTAATATGAGCATATCAATATATCATGTAAGCATATGAGGTGATAGTACTGAATAATGAATGTACGGAACAGTTAAGAATAATAACATGATATGGCAGTTCTACTATGTAAGTGACATGGCAATTACCGATGAAGAATGTGTGTGAGTCGGCAAATCTGTGTAAGTGTAACATACGCATCAACGGTAATTGTGCAAGTGTACTAGCAAATGATATCATATAGCATAAAATACTGGAACATGGTATGTACATCATGAGGGGTAATATCCAACACAACAGGGACAATCAAAGGTATATCTATCTACATATGAACTATACGGTCACTTTTAAAGATACGAATCATAGTTTTGAAAGTGGGGGCTACGGTGTTTTAAGAAAAAGACATCATTTGAAAATCCGTAGCGTCCCTTGAGGTTTCCATTTAAAAGATGCATACGATTCGTCAGTTTTGGAAATAGGTATGGTTCGGGTGGTATCTTTACATCGGCGATCCCGCCTCATAACATCCAATATGACAATAATCCTCGATCAATATTCTCAAATCACAAGCATGGATCAATCGTCCGGTAAAATACATCACGTACGGTAATTCATCGTATGGTAATATCAAACAGAATAGGGATTCTATCGTCCTATTCATACGGATCCATAGTCTCGTACGTCACATCTTATCTTTATTCTCATAAATATATATATATATATATATATATATATATATATATCAAGTCACATTTATATATACGTCATATCTTATAAATCTCAAGTCGTATAGATCTCGATCTCATATCATACCATTATCAACTCATACTTGTCCTCTTTCAATTCATACTTATCATGATTCACTTCTCATTTCATATTCTCAAGCAATATATCCATTAGCGTCAATTTTATCATAATTATAATTTATAACATAATCATCCATATCAATGGTTGCGGGGGTGCTATACGCCATCCACCCGACTTCCCCCGTAGATATAAATTTACTCACCTGCTAAACTTCTCGCTTAGCCGATGTCGATGTGCTTCGTTGTCTCGGAAGTCCACGCGAAGGTACCTATAATCAATACACATCGAAAAGCAATTAAAACCAATATCCGAAAACCGATACGGCATACGGTTTGCCTATAGGTTAGAACCTATAGCCTACGCATGAAAGATCAACCAAATAACCCTCGTCTGTTGACGTACAAACTGTTGGATATAGTGCCCTCAGAGTCAATTATTGGATTACAGGCATGTGATTGCAATGATTGAGGGAGGACCTATACCGGTAGGACAGTCTTACTCAAGATGATAGTATGCTATCTGGTTTACCTTTATCATCGTGTACATGCTTTAGGTGACATTACAGGTCACTATTGCACGTTGATAGAGCTCATAGGATTCTTGCTTAACGGCCAGCAGTATGATGGCGATCATATACGTAGGAGCTGGGGTCTATAAACACATCCTTAAAGTGGTCCCTAGTCGTGGGAGTTTTGAAACTGGGCATCGATACTCCATTAGTAGACTAGTGTATACAGTCGAGATCCCGACGAGGGACGGTGGCCGGTCTCACAAGCTATTGGTGTCAGTTGGTTCACCTAAGATGTATGCAGGTGCTCATTCGGTTATGAGTACACCGGACAGGACTGGGCGGGAACATGCTAGTTGGTATTATACCTAACGTCATATAGCAGTTCCCAGGTGACATGTGTGCAGGTTAGTTCATCGATCTGAGATCGTCATTTGTCTCATGTGAGTTCCCACTGTGCTTTGATTACTACCCTACCACGGCTCAAAGGTGTCGTGCAAACAGGTTTTAGTTGGGTACAGTCCTGAGCCACATGGAGGCGGTGAGCGGATCGACAGGGGTTTCGTCTCTCCCGGTATTGGGGTTGAGATCGCGCTGTGTCTAAGAGAGCCATTACACGAAGTCCTTGGCAAAGGCAGGAGATTTACTGGTAGGTATTCCAGTAGTATCTCAGGGTGTTCTGGGCTACACTCCGACACGACTTGTACCGCTTTTGGGGGTCTGACTTTTACCAACCCCCTAGGCCCGACATGCGATGCTCATAGACAAACGGACCGGACTGTATGGATATTGTCACTAACAGGCTCAGTGGGGTGTCAGGATGAGTTCGCTCATCGACCTCCCTTTTGGTCAATACCTGGTAGCCCGTTACGTACAGCTAGTACTACTGACGTGCTAGTGGTTAAATCCACAGCCAAAGTATTGACGAGTCTTTAGAGTCCCCCACAGACAGTTTCTCAAGTTTCGGGCGAAACGTTGTAGAGGCCGTATGATATATAGCAGGGTCCGATCATATACGTGCAGTAGTGCACGGATCATGATCGGGCGAATCATACTAGTGGGCTTTGGTTTAAACCGGATCCTAATATTAGATTTGTTGGATTACTTTAGTCTCATCGCATTCGCATTCGGTCGGAATGCGGATGCAGGTATGTATATACACGTGAGGAGTATCCTTGTGATCCGTCACGAGTTTACTTTAGATGTTGCCATGTCTTTTTGTTGTTGTAAACATTTGGGTTAATGTTTACAAATGGAAATAATAAGCTAATAGTCATGATTAGGAGCATTAATTGTGACACATGCACAAGTGGTGACTCGTGGTCTCTTTCTTTGTGCATGTGTCACATTATTGATGGATTTAAGTGTTGGTATGATAAGAAGAGAGAGAGGGGGCAGCCATAGGGTGGGTTTTGCTCTTGTATTTTTCACTCTCACTCTCTCATTTTATCATAGAACAAACAAGAAAGAAATGGCTTTTTCTTCTTCCTCCTCCTCTAGCTCACCATTTCCATTAAAGGCATCATCTTCAACCTCCATCCATACACTCTCATGCGTTGAGAATCAATGGATGCTTGAGACAAAATGATCACACACATTCTCTACTTCACCTTGGACACGTCGGCTAGCAAACTTCGTGTCCGAGTTGCTTCGGACGAAGCGGGAGCCCGTAAAAAGGCTCATTGATGTGGTGCCCTTCCGACGAGAAGACCGGAGATCGGAGATGCCGCGAGGAGCTTGGGTTGGTGGCCAAAGACCGAAGGACACGGATCGATCGGTATAGCTTTTCTAACCCTTCTCTAGTTTTCTAGTTATAGGTTAATGGTTCAATCTAGGATTAAAGTCTGCGATAGCGCCGGTTTCAAGTTTTGAAAAAGTTTTTGTTTCCGCATTTTGGCCTCGGACAGACGGTCGGGGCGCTACCGTAGACTTACATGGTATCAGAGCCACACCATTAACCTTTACTAGCTTGTTCTAACGTGTTTAAAATATCGATCGAACGAAATTTCCAAAACCGCGATTCCAATTTTGCAGTTTCTGTCGAATTTTTTTTGGTCTAAAATTTTTTTTGAGTGTCAGAAAATCAGGCAGGCTTTTCTAATAATACTGCAGAAATTTTGTAGAAAGAGCGCACTGTAGCGCCGCGGAACCGCGGCCGTACCCACGTTTTGGCCGCGGTTCTGCCGCAGTACTGTAGCTACACTGCACCAAATTTTCTACAGTGGTCTCTGACTTGGAATTGGGGTTTCTGGTATTTTTAGTTTTGGCCCAGATTATTTTGAGTGCTGGATTTGTGCTTGGGGCCCACTACGGGAAATTTTGTCGATCGAAAAATTTAAATATGTTAGTTTACATTACTTACATTATATCTGCGACCGTGAATGTCATTTGATCGGTAAATCTTGTCTAATTGCTATAACCGTTTTAGACGGATTTACGAACGTGATATTCACGTTGATGTTCTGTGTTGTGCTGTGATGTTGCGGATTTGTCGTGGTGGATAGCCTGGATGCAATGGTAGTACAGTTTGGTTGTATTTGTACATTTGATATTGCGGGGTGAGCGTCCGACATGTGGACTGCCGTCACTGCCTGTTTGTATATTATTCTTTTGGGGCACGCCCGGGCTGAGGTCAATGTACCCGTTGTATATATATTTTACTTTCTATACTAGGATTACCCCATGGAGGGGTGCACGGGTAGCCGGGTTCTAGAGGGCAACGGGCCCGCATCTCATGGCTTTGAGACGGAAGGGGCTTCACTCTAGAATTGGCGGGCTATTCGCCGCACTCGTAGGGGGTACAGGTTGACCCAAGGAGGGATGCTCAAGTTACCGGATTCCGTGAAGTGCTGGGTGGTCCATTCACTTTGTTGAAGGGGGATGCCTCACTTCAGGTTTTGGCGGGTAACTTGCCGTGCCCCTAGGGGTCTAGGATTTCATTGCACAGGCTATCCAGACGACCAGGGGAACGTCGAGTTTCTGTAGCGGCTCTATAAAACCCGGGGATCCCAGATTATCTGTATTGTTCTGTGATGCTTATTACATTTCTGTGATGTTGCATTTTATCACACCATGAGCGAATATTATATATTGATATATATACTAGTAGATGTTGTATATGTTTTACACCCACGCTAGTCCAGTCCCCGCTCTGTCGTTAGTTAAGTAACCTAACGGATGATGACGGGACCCAGTGGCGAATGCGGATGGCATATACGTATATCATATTTTCGTTCTTTTGTGGTGTGATTAATTGATGGGACTGCATTAATTTGGATCAATGCAAGCTAAACAAACCTATTCTGATGTTGTTGGAACATTTTTCAAAAAAAAAAGCTGTTATTGCAAGGACGTTCTCTTTTGTTTTTCACAGTGGTATTCGGTTATGAATATCCAGCACCTCAGTCGACGAGGTAAGGGCCGAGATCCTTCACCGGGAGTGACCCCTTAGACAGAAGTTTGCGTCAGGGTAATAACTTCACTATAGTTGATTGCTTTTTGCTTTGCATCGTAGTATTCAGTTGGAATATCCTGCACCTCATTCTACGGGGAAAGAGCCGAGATCTTTTCACCGGGAGTGACCTCTTTAGCAAAGGTTTTCGCCACTATATTTATAAAAAGCTATCCGATTCCTTCAACGATATCAAGTTCATTACGTTAAAGGTTTTTCGCCAAAAACCATTCGTAGCCCTCCGTCATTTCAGACGGATAGCACTTAGTATTCATGTTATGTTTATTGACCTTCGTCAAGGCATAGTGAATGGTAGCTGCTTGTTACCTTTATGTTGCATAGATAAATGTGTTGGTTTGGGACAGTCGTATAGCCTTGTTGACCTTCGTCAAAGGATTGTACGGGTGGGTTCAAATTAATCTGGACAATGACGGATAGAACTTGACATGTGACTTATGATTTGTTGACTTTCGTCAAGGTCATAAAAGCATGGGGTAAAAATCACATCGGGAGTTTCTAAAGAAACTGAAACTTACCAGATATGCGCATACCTTCTGGAGTGTGATAACGTGAGTGGATTCCATCACGTTATCATGCGATGATAGTTGGATCCCGATTTCCACTGATGAGTTGGTTTACTCCTCGGGTGATCCCGACTAATTATTCTTTCAGGTTTGGAGGAGAATTTGACGATACAGTGGGAGGTTTCCTGATTAGATAAATTGATAACCATTCTGATCTAGGTTAGAGTGCACGCTGAGTGTTTCTTTTCTCTCTCTCTCTTTGGCAGCGACCATGGCCCGACCCTAGACTATGACTCAGTGACCAAGTTAACCGAACCTTCTTAAAACACTGGCTTTTGGATTGTCAGGGTTGCATACCTCATTGCCACTCCTACTTTTACCATTTTCTCCAGAACACCCCGTATTACTACGAACATCCACTTCCATTGGATAAAACCATCGTATGGTTATATAAGAACTTGAAGGAACTTGTTCCAGATTCAAGGATGGTTTCTGGTTCAGGAGAAAATGAATAGGACTATTCAGTTGTCTTTTCCTTTTACCTTCTCTCAGGTTGCGAGTGCTCCTTGGATTAGGACGGTACACCTGTTACGCTAATTGGATAGTCTTCATCCAAACCATAGGCAGATGCCGAACGGTAGGGAATGAAGAAAACCATTTATCCTGAAAGGTGTACAGAAGGTATTAAGTAAAGACAAATAAAAGGATTAGTAAGAGGGCAAAGTAAATTGCGACTGCTATTCACGACCAAACCAAGTATTTCATCGCCACTCCTGCTTCACCTTTGTATTTCTCCGGAACACCCCGTATCACTACGAAGATCCACAGTTTATTGGATACTCCATCATATAGTTATATATGAACTCGAAGGGACTTGTTCCAGTTCGGGGATGGATTCTGGTTCAGGAGAAATAAGGAATGAGGTTTATTCAGTTGTCTTTTATCTTTACCCTCTCTCGGGTTGCGATTACTCCTAGGATTAGAAGAGTACACCTATTACGCTCATTGGATAGTCTTCTTCCAAACCATAGGCTGGTGCCGAACGGTAGGGAAGGAAGAAAACCATTTAGCCTAAAGGAGTGTACAGAAAGTAATGACTAAAGACATATAAAGGGATTTGGAGAGATGGCAAAGAAATATACGGTTACAGTTGTAAATCTGATAATGGAAGAAGCATTACTAAGAATACCCGGATACCCCTTCGAAACATTTACATGTTTCAGTTTCACTGTGTATTGTTAAAAGAAAACTGATTTCCCAATTAGCCCTTACTCCAGGGTATGTATTTACCAGGTTTGATTCTCACATCTGTATGGTTTTACAGATGATGAGTGGGGGTAAGTTATTGGGAATTGGGTGATCATCCTCATTATATCGGGATTCGTTGTAATTGATGATATTTGAGGAAATCGCCTGGGTTGTTTGCTGGACGACAAATATTTGGTTTTGAATATCCGTTGTTATGCACCAATTTCAAATTGATATATCTGTACGTTTATTTTTATAAAGTGAGATATAACTTTTTGAAATTATGTCCATGACATTTACCTATATCAGTGAATGGTTAGGTAAGGAGTATTAAACAGCGGTGTAATTCTTCTTAACCATAAGTGCAGTTTTCAACCTACGATACACGGGGAATGAGTTGTTAGACTCAAGGGACTTATACAGAGTATGGTATGTTGTCTAGTGTCCATTTAGACAGAGGGGTTGGTACTCATACTATATTCTGTTTACTTGTGACTTCTCTAGTTCTTAGACATGTGTTTCGTAAAAATACAAGGTCTAAGTTTTGAGAAGTTATATGTATAAGAATAAACTAGAGAATCAGGTATCAAGTATCAGGATTCTTCAAGGTGATCGAAGATGTAGATACTTGTGTATGGTATTCAATTGATAGTAATGATTATGAGAACTTGCTTCTCTTTCAGGTTACTCATAATTGGATGCACTCCTAAGTTGAGTAATGCTGATCGGCCTCTCTCCATTTAGTTGACATGCACTGGAGACAGCTGGATGATTTGAATCTGGTTCCAATTAAATCAGTGCCTCTATTTCTATATTGGATATAGAATAGTTCATATCTTAACAATGTTAAGGTACGGGGAGTTGTCCGGCTTATGCTTAAAACCAGACTCTGGATAACTCAAGGCGCGTTTCTGTAATGGCAGTTTGTGGGTTGACCCGGGCTATGACGAGGGTTGACTTTCTACAATCTGAAAGATCAATAGTGATATTGTTCTTGACTCGCCACAGTTTTAATAAAAATGGATTTTTTCAGAAAACAGTAGTGGGAGTATGGTAGAACTGGAAGTGATTCCAGAACCGCAAACGATTACTGAAAATTTAACAGGACCTAAATATTCAATCTGGTTTGACACTCCATGGCCACTCCGCAGATATGGTGGGTAACCTCAGGCACCCGAGAGGTACTCTGGTAGCCTCAAGGACAGTGACAGGGAGGTTCTTGTTTACCCAGACTTGTCATTGCTGCTGTTCCAGATGATGAGACCCTGCAGGAGGATGAGTATAGCGTCGTTCTAAACTAGCTTTAGAAGTGTACGTGTATATGACTCTGCCAGAGGGTTGTCGTAGTCAGTGGGAGCAGCGGAAGCATAGTGGACAAGTAGCTTATGTCTATTTATAGACTACAGCAGATATAGCGGAGATAGATCATCTATTTCTGATGTGGCAGTCATAGGTTTGACTTTATCATAATAGAGGATGGATCTGTTAAGAAGGTAGTAGGGTGTGATGTCCTGGTATATGGATGACATACACATAGTAGGTAGTGAAATTCCTATACTACGATCGGTTATACTTTGGTTGTCACACAATAGTTTCTCCACATAGGATATAAATATAATATCAGACACTCTGGTTACTAGATCTATGGTTTTAGATCTAGATTTGGGAAGTTTCCCAATCAGGGTACTAAGACAGCATTCTAAAGGTGTTTTAGAATGGACGACTCCTGGCACGGTAGTGTACCTGCAGGTGATGGAGTCACCCTCTCTAAAGGTGTCTTACAGACTAAAGGGGAGAGGGATGTGCATGATTGGCAGATCACTTGCTTAGGCAATTGAGTCAATCATGAGTGTCAAGTACCACACCAGACGTTGTTTTTTGCACTAGATGTAATAAGTTGATATTAATCCTATCCTAGAGAAACGTTCGGAAGCAGGTTTAGAATATAAGTGGATGTTCTAGGGATCTGATAACGGCAGCCTCCTTCGGGAGACAGTTATCATTCCAGGCTTCCAAGGTGACCTGGATGACAGAGTGGCTGTCAGAGTTATAGTTTTCCCTCTGACGAGGGGCAGTGGTTTGGACAGGTGATCCAAGCGGACACTGAGGGAGGCATGACGCAGGATACTGATTAAGTTCAGTTGACGATACAGTCTAAGAAGTTTGGATTTGGAGTTCATTTATGAACTAGGTCCCATCAGATATCCAGACATATTCTAAGACAGGTATTGCTCATTTTAGGAGATGGCTTTCTCCGCGAACTTGAGATAAAGAGAGACATAGAAAGAAACATTAGGGTGGATCCACTCGCTGAGGCTATTCCTCGAATGCAATAGTTTCGCAAACGGGCTTTGTGAAACTGATTAGTAGAGGAGTTGGGTGTTCGGTATCACACGGGCTGTGAGTATGCGACATCGCAATAATTAGCCTTGAGTGCAAGTGGGAGATTGTTGGATATAGTGCCCTCAGAGTCAATTATTGGATCACAGGCATGTGATTGCAATGATTGAGGGAGGACCTATACCGGTAAGACAGTCTTACTCAAGATGATAGTATGCTATCTGGTTTACCTTTATCATCGTGTACATACTTTAGGTGACATTACAGGTCACTATTGCACGTTGATACAGCCCATAGGATTCTTGCTTGACGGCCAGCAGTATGATGGCGATCATATACGTGGGAGCTGGGGTCTATAAGCACATCCTTAAAGTGGTCCCTAGTCGTGGGAGTTTCGAGACTGGGCATCGATACTCCATTAGTAGACCAGTGTATACAGTCGAGACCCCGACGAGGGGAGGTGGGCGGTCTCACAAGCCATTGGTGTCAGTTGGTTCACCTAAGATGTATACAGGTGCTCATTGGGTTATGAGTACACCGGACAGGACTCGCCGGGAACATGCTAGTTGGTATTATACCTGACATCAGATAGCAGTTCCCTGGTGACATGTGTACAGGTTAGTTCATCAACCTGAGATCGTCATTTGTCTCATGTGAGTTCCCACTGTGCTTTGATTACTACCCTACCACGGCTCAAAGGAGTCATGCAAACAGGTTTTAGTTGGGTACAGTCCCGAGCCACATGGAGGTAGTAAGCGGATCGGCAGGGGTTTCGTCTCTCCCGGTATTGGGGGTGAGATCGCGCTGTGTCTAGGAGAGCCATTACATGAAGTCCTTGGCCAAGGCAGGAGATTTACTGGTAGATATTCTAGTAGTATCTCAGGGTGTTCTAGGCTACACTCCAACACGACTTGTACCGCTTTTGGGGGTCTGACTTTTACTAACCCCCTAGGCCCGACATGCGATGCTCATAGACGAACGGACCGGGCTGTACGGATATTGTCACTGACAGGCTCAATAGGGTGTCAGGATGAGTTCGCTCATCGACCTCCCTTTTGGTCAATACCTGGTAACCCGTTACGTACAGCTAGTACTACTTACGTGCTAGTGGTTAAATCCACAGCCAAAGTATTGACGAGTCTTTAGAGTCCCCCACAGACAGTTTCTCAACTTTCGGGCGAAACGTTGTAGAGGCCGTATGATATATGGCAGGGTCCGATCATATACGTGCAGTAGTGCACGAATCATGATCGGGCGAATCATACTAGTGGGTTTTGGTTTAAACCGGATCCTAGTATTAGATTTGTTGGATTACTTTAGTCTCATCACATTCGCATTCGGTCGGAATGCGGATGCAGGTATGTATATACACGTGAGGGGTATCCTTGTGATTCGTCACGAGTTTACTTTAGATGTTGCCGTATCTTTTTGTTGTTGTAAACATTTGGGTTAATGTTTACAAATGGAAATAATGAGCTAATAGTCATGATTAGGAGCATTAATTGTGACACATGCACAATTGATGACTCATGGTCTCTTTCTTTGTGCATGTGTCACATTATTGATGGATTTGAGTGTTGATATGATAAGAAGAGAGAGAGGGGGCAGCCATAGGGTGGGTTTTGCTCTTGTATTTTTCACTCTCACTCTCTCATTTTATCATAGAACACACAAGAAAGAAATGGCTTCTTCTTCTTCCTCCTCCTCTAGCTCACCATTTCCATTAAAGGCATCATCTTCAACCTCCATCCATACACTCTCATGCGTTGAGAATCAATGGATGCTTAAGACAAAGGGATCACACACATTCTCTACTTCACCTTGGACACGTCGGTTAGCAAACTTCGTGTCCGAGTTGCTTCGGACGAAGCGGGAGCCCGTAAAAAGACTCATTGATGTGGTGCCCTTCCGACGAGAAGACCGGAGATCGGAGATGCCGCGAGGAGCTTGGGTTGGTGGCCAAAGATCGAAGGACACGGATCGATCGGTATAGCTTTTCTAACCCTTCTCTAGTTTGCTAGTTATAGGTTAATGGTTTGATCCGGGATTAAAGTCTGCGATAGCGCCGGTTTCAAGTTTTGAAAAAGTTTTCGTTTCCGCATTTTGGTCTCGGACAGACGACCGGGGCGCTACCGTAGACTTACACGTCCAACGACGGAATCCAAATTCAAATTTAAAAACCAAGTTTCAGAAATCGGAAAATGAAATTCAGCAACAAGGGAAAACACCTCCAGATTTTGCCTCAGACACAATTATCCAATTTTGCACATAAGATAGGTCTATATAACAGATGATGGAGCCTTGGACCATGCACAAAGTCTAACACACATACCCTGGGCGCAATTTGCGGCCAGAATGAATTTGTCTGCGACCTGGGAAAAGAGTGGGGGTCTCGGGTCTTGGGGTTATCTTCTAGGTCACCTGCATGACTCTCTGTTATGGGAACTTATCATATAGTGGTCTCGAGTCATAGCAGATCTTAGAATCCTATCACAATTTACACAAAATATGATATCGGCCAATTTCAAAGTTTGTATTTTGGGTTCAAGTCTCAGGTCTTGGCCAGGGAATCATCTCTAAAGTCTTGAAACACTCACTACACCTCTATTTACCACTTAACATCAACTTGGAAATTTCCAAGATCACATAACCTAATTAATTCAAATTCTAAACTAGCTAGGATAATTAAACACAAATACTAATCTAAAGTGAAGGGATTACCTCAATTTGACAACTTAGGAAATTCTTGAGTTTCCCAAAATCTTCAAAATCCACACTTGATTGGTTCAAAAGGTTTAGAATGAGGTTGTGCATGTTTTATATCAAGGTGGCATGGGGTTTTGAGAAGAAATTGGAGATGATGCATGGAGGTAGTGAAGGTTGAAGGAGATAAGGGAAATGGAGATGAAGAAGTTGAAGTGTTCAAAGGGAGAGGAATATGACAGCAAAGTCATACCTTCTCTCTTTCTTAAGCTCACTCTCTCACTCACAATTATCCCCTACACTCACTCTCTCACAAAATATCTGCTTTGTTTTCATTCTCTTTTGTTTCACACTTTTAACTCTCCTTCACACACATAACTCTTTCCCTTTTCTTTGTTTTCTTTTCCTTTCTCTTTATTTCTTAATCTCACAAGTCACAAGTCACAAAACTCACAAACACAAACACAATATGCACATGACATGGTGCACTAGCCATGAAAAAATGTAAAATTACGGATTTGGCCAAATCGCGATTAGTAGTGCACTGATCAATTTTTAAATCGAAATTTGCATATCATAATTTATAAAGATGCCAAAATCCGATAAATATCATTATAATAAATAAATCATTTTAATCTCCACTTATTTTCCAAATATTGGTATATACTTATACCATTTTGCGAAAAAACCCTATTCGCCAATCGAATGGTTTTCGCGAAATATATTATTTTAATATTAAATTCCAAAAATAATATTTTTATATTTCTGAAATGTTACAATCTTCCCTCCTTAAATAAATTCGTCCCCGAATTTAAATTAAAACCCCAAAATACTAAAACATTTCAATAATCAGCTCAAATCAACGAGTCTCCGAAATCACGGAAGATACAAAAATACCACAGCGCATCATGTGCGCATGAAAATGAGTGCAAAACTTAAAATTGAACTCCGTCAAACGTCACGCAATCATCAGAGTTATAATAGAGATGCAAATCTCGAAATCCACTACTGAAATCCAATATACTATAGTCAAAATCATAATACATATATAGCACGCATCTTGTAAAACCATTTAAAAAGCTAAATAACTCATGCCAAATCTTTCCCAAATCGCCGTGCGATGCGTAGCTCACGGCACAAGTGGCGGACAATCATTTGTAAAGTAGTAAATATATACTTATATATATTTTGCTCGATTTATACGTCCCGCCTTTTTGAAATATCCCAGAAAGTTTTCCTTGTAAAATTTCGTGTCACTGACGGACACGTAAGAAATAACGAGACTATAGCTCCTTTTTGAAAACCTCTTGATAAACTTTTATGCATGCAAAAGTACTCAGCTACTGTTCTCAGATCAGTCCTGCTCAGCTACTATACAATATAGTATCCATCATCAAAACGTGAAACTCATAAATAAAATCATCCTCAAAAGGCGTATCTAACTTCACATGCGTCTTGTGCGCACGGAAAACCAAATCCAATACAAGTACTTTAAATATGCTCAAAGAAAAACTAAGTACAACGGGTGTGCACGAAAATATCTATCCAGTGCAACAGGTTTGCACGACAACAACATCAAGTGCATCTAGAGTGCACAAAAATCTCAAATCAAGCGCAACAACCATGCACGAATGAAGTCTCCATCAAGTGCATCCAACATGCGCGAATAAAAATCTTAATCAAGTGCATCCAACACGCACGAATAAAAATCTCAATCAAGTACATCCTGTGTGCACAAACCACATCTCATGCGCCCAGTGTGCGCAAAAATCTAAATCAAATGCGCCAGGTCTGTATAAAACATCCAGTGCAGTAGTGTGCACGATAACGAACGTCAAGTGCAGACGCGCACAAAAACATAAATCTGGTGCAACAAATGCACGAAAACTCATCAATATCTCCAATGATCACAAAAACAACACCGACTATGCCAAAGTGTATAAAATCATAAACGTGTGCAACTACGTGCACAAAACATGTATCAGTGCACTGTAAGCACATATGAGCTATATCGAGTGCAAAAATCAAATCGAGTGCGTACCACACGCATAAAAATCAAATCGACAATCTCGAAATCCACAAAATCATAAGTACGTGCAACCAAGGCACAAAACCAATCTCAAGTGCAATAGATATGCACAAATCGTAAACCAACACACGGTGTATAAAACATATGTCAAGTGCAATAACTGTGCACAAAAATATAAATCTCCAATAGGTGCAGCCATGGTGCACAAAAATATAAATCTCCAATAGGTACAGCCATGGTGCACAAGATATAAATATCATGAACATTTACCTTAATCTGAACTCTTCCTCTTGTGTGTGTTTTGTATATTGAAGACTGTATTTTGATTTAGAACGTAGATACCATTACACAGTGTACCTTCTGCAACCAATACCTAATTAAGGTAAATGTTCATGATATTTCTATCTAGAACAAAGTTTTATCCATCTTTATCAAGTAAAGAAACTGATATGATATTACAGAGCATGTAAGGCACAAAGTAGCAATTGTTCAAAATCATAGTATTGCCGCTTGGCAATACTTGGTGATATTCACCAATGGTGGTAGCATCAACTTGTGCTTCGTTCCCTACTCTGAGGGACATATCATCCGGTCCAACCATTCTAATTTTTCTCAATCCTTATAATAAATTACATATGTGAGATCCTAATCCGGTATCTAGTACCCAGGAGGTAGGGTTGATCGAAAAATAGTTTTGAATAACAAATATACCCGAAGAAGACGCATTAGAATGCTTCTCCTTCAATATGGTTATCTGGAATTCCTTACAGTCCTCTTTCCTTTGCTCATACTCATGACAGTTGTCACAAGTTAGAGCCAAACCAACGTTCCCCAACCCTGTGTAACAAACTGGTTCGGTCGAGTCAAACATTTTATTATCTTGATTAGGACGTGAAATAGTTGCTATCTGGAGAGAGAGAAAAGCTGCCACTATTTCCTCGAATTTTCTTTGAAACGTTTAAAAGGAAAACTAGTCGGGATCATTCTCACCTTACAAATATGCTAATCGTTCAGCCAAGTGAGTGTTGGTACTCCAAGAGAGGTTCCTCATACTCTCGCAAGGATCTAATTAAAATAAACATCGTTTCCGCAAAGACGTGGCCCCGTTAACATTTTTTAGACACTTAATAGGTTAGCTAATTGTGAAGTGAAAAATTTCTCCAAGGAGTAATCCTACTCATCGGTAGGATCGGGATCCAACTATCATCGTGTGATAACCTAGATGGAAGTTACTCTAGTTACCACACTCTAGAAAGTATGCACCACTAGCAAGTTTCCTGTATATGTAAAACTCCCGATGTGTTTTTTGTCCTAAGCGTCATATAGTCTTAATAGAGACCAACGTATTATAAACCGCAAGTCAAGTTCAACCCATCATTATCCTGGATTAACTTAGACCCACCCGCATAAGCCCTTGATAGAGACCAATTGTTTCCCCAATAAAAGAGCAAAGCTCTGTGAGGCAGCGCCCATCGCTCAAGCGCCTCACGTGCCTTACACGAGAGCGCCAGCGCCAAAGTTAAAAACTCTTATATATGAGCGGCGCCTATGTGCAAAGCACAAAAAAAAATCTTAAGTGGCGCCCACGTGCATAGCACGTGAGTAAAGAATTAAATTCTACCCTTTGTAAAACAGAGTACCGTTGGATTAAAAAAATCTAATGGTGATTAGAGAATCATCAATCTACAGAATAAATTCTGTATAGGAAAATATTTCCCTGATTTTGTTAAAAACAAGAAAATACTTTCTGTAAAACAGAAGTTCTTAGATCAAAAATCCAACGGTGGGTAAAATCCCCAAATCAATTGGGATCTTTTAATGAGTGATTTCTTCGGAGCTAATCAACAAACTGCCCCTAGTATATAAAGGACCCAAGACTTCAAGTCTGATATAGGAACCCCCCCCCCCCCCAAGCTTCTAAAAACAAAGTAAAACGCTTCAAAAAAGAAGAAAGAAGAAGTCTCCCCTCTCAGAAAAAAAAATTCTAGGTAAATAGAAGGAGGAGAGATCAAAGCATCAAGTTTTACCTATTAAAGGGTTTAACCCTTTTAAAAGAAGAACTTAGTTCTTTCTCTGGATCTGAGATTCACAAGACAAGTCTCCCACAAGTTGAGAATTTAATTCTCATCGGGAAGAAATTGTTCTTGGAGATCAAAGATTCAGAAAAGAACCAGGAAATTGAATTTCTCAAAACAAAATAAAATCACTGATCAGTGCCCAGTGCCCCCACGTGCCCCTCACATGGGCGCCACAGGAAATGGGGAGTGCTTAGCACTCAAATTGAGTGGCGCTCAGTGCCCACCGCCTCATGTGCCCCTCATATGGCGCCACAGAAAATAGGGAGTGCCTAGCACTCAGTAAGCAGCGCTCAGCGCCTCACGTGCCCCTCACGTGGGTGCCACAAAATAAGGAGTGCTTAGCACTCAGTAAGCGGCGCTCAGCACCCAGCGTATCACATACCCCTCACGTGGACGCCTCAAAAAAATGAGGAGCGCTTAGCATTCAGTGGGTGGCGCCCAGCGCCCCACGTGACTCTCACGTGGGCGCCACAGAATAAAAGTGCTTGGCACTTACTAGGCAGCACCTAGCTCCTCGCGTGCTTTGCACGTGGGTGCCATAAAAAGTGCTTAGCACTCCATATAAAGACAAAAGGGGTGAAGTGTTCAACACTTATTGGGCAATTCCTATGACTGAAAAGCCCATATGATTATATGTGAGTATCAGAACTTACATAAGTGCTCAGCACTCTTTGTACAAAAAGGGGACTGAGCCTAACAAATGCTTGGCACTTTTCAACAAAAAGAAAACTGAGTATACCAAGCCCGGATTGGTTAGGCCCCTTGAGAGTAGAAACTTCCTAATTCAAATCAACCGGGCCCATGTGCTCACTACTTCCCAAACTGATCTTAGTCCCAAATACGACTATCGATCTTCCAACTGATGATATCCAAAATAATGTCCATCCCACACCTCCTAAGTTAATCTTAGTCTCCAAAAATGACTAATGATTCCTACATGATCCACCATAATCTTTTCCCTTAAATACGGGATTTGGTTTAAGGGTATATCTCTTCACATCTCTGATATATGTCGTTCTAATTTCTCAACGCTTCAAAGAGGTGGTAGGTCCCGACGACCAACAACTTCTCTTAATGCACTTCTATGTCGACGTGCATTCCCCAAATCAGATCGTGCCTCAAATTAGGCACATTCCATATCGACACCATTCACTTCATCACGTAACAAATACACGTGTGCGTAAGTCGTCAACGGAATACACGTGTGCATAAGTTGTCACATAACAAATACACGTGTGCGTAAGTCATGTCCTTAACTAATATCCGCTTCCAAAATGGTGATCAACAGACCGAGATGTCCTTAAACTAGAACTCCCCCTCCAAAATAGCGATAACGGACCGTAACATCCTTAAACTAAAACAACAGAGCCCAAATGCTTTTTTGTTAGATCTGAAGCAAAAATGATCCTAAGACCTTGTTAAGTAGATCTTAGTCTCAAATTGGACTGACGTATCCTTAAAAAAACCATTCGAGCCCCCAATTGCTCGTATACATTTAAGTCGGACTTCATCTCAAAACATATCAACGATCCTTAAATCAACCCAAATCCAAATCTAAGATATACGGATTTGGACTAATCCACGCCCTACGGGCGACGACACAAATTAGTCTCCGTATACAATCCACGAGCAACCAAAAAATAAAACAAACACACACGACATGAGCTAAACTTCTGGAGCAGGAGAAAATGGTAATCGCGATGCGGTAACGTAATTAACTACAGGGGCTTGCGCCTGTAGGGAAGAGCATCCCCACAATCTAAAACCCTTCGCAAACGAGGGAAATCTGATGAAGTCTGCTACAACGGCCGCATCCATCCAAACCTCCGATATACAGTGCCATAAATCAACTTAGCATCTTCGGAGAGGTGCATGGATAAATCCAAATAGCATCTGCCCCTAAAATTCAGGCCAGACGTCCTAACATCCCGGTCGCGTATTTCGGCGAAGAAGAGATTCTGGCATGCCCGGTGGGAGCTCTTCCTCTTTCCACTCCACACTTCGTGTGTCGTGTTCATGAACAAAATCGTGGTTTTCTATGGTTGCCTTTGGATTCAAGGCACTAAGATTTGGTGTCTTGTTCCTATGCAGAAAGCAGAAGAAACATCAATGGCTTCCACCTGCACCAACTGCAATGGCAACTCCCGCTCTGCCCCAACAGGAGGAGTGACATATGGGCCCAATGCAGCCTCCATCTTTTCGATGCCGGTGGGGCAGGAGACTCAAGCCACCACTGGATTGTTCTTCGGGACCATGCTCCCGCCAGCAAGCTTTAGCACCCCAGTGCTGCCACAGGAAGCTCCCAAGAAGTCGGTATTCGATCAACTTGCAAACACCATGGCCCCTCTTAACGGGTTGTCCAAATCTGCTACCTCAGTCTTCAACAGGCTGGGCCAGAACTCAAGTGGGCCCGCAAAGGGACTCGGGATACTGAAAGGGCTATTCCAAAACGAATAGCCCTGCCCACTCCTGCTACAGGCGAAGTCATCAAAAGTGCTTCCCCTACCAGTAAGTCGATTTTCGAAAGACTGGCCATTCCCTCTTAACGGACGTCGGTCTTCGATAGGCTGGCACCAGCAGCAACCCCTAACCGAAGCAGGGGGCACGACGGAGCTGCTTCCACAATTGAGGTGGTCCCATCGGCAAGGCACACTCGACGTCGCCACTGGCGCCGAGTGAGAAGAGCTGGGGGCAACTCCCCCTCTGGACTTACTCCACCAGCTCCAATGGTGGAAGTTGATGCTGCTGTTCCAACCGGAAAAAACTTTGAACCGCTTAGCAGGGTGCGGAGTAACTCCCCTACCGTGGTGTTAAAGAAATCTCCACTTTCTGCTGAAAATATGAAGAAGGCAAAGCTGGAGCAGCCCCCTCAGCGACTGTCCTCTTAAATCCACATGGTCTGGTGGCAGGTCCAAGATTCTTTGATCAATAAGAACTACTCTCGTCAACCGAAGAAAATGAAGGTTCGACAAGAGGAAAATCATCTCTCCACCATGCAGCGGGGGATTCTTTCATGCAGGCGCCTGTCACAATGGCTCCTTCAACTTCGACTTCTTACAAAAAGAGAAGGCAGGAAAATCTCCCACCGCTGGCGGTAAATCCCGAAGGTGATGGATCCAAATGCCCTAAGTCTGGGGGCATGATCATGTACACGGTTTACATGGCTTCAGGAAAAGAGGAGAGCTGTGCTTCCGTGAGTCATCAGATGCAAACTTGGTCATTGACGAAAGCTCAGGAGCAGCAACAAAAGCTCCAGGAGATGCTAACAAAAATGGCAGCACTCACCAAGCAGAAAGAAATCCCGGAAGCAGCGTCTGAACAGCGCCAGGAGCAGGAGACCGATACAGAGTTCCTGTGATGGGTGCTGGAAAGAAAGGATAAGGAGGCTGCGAAACAGACGGCTAATATAAAACAGATGGCTCTTCTGTTCCAAGACATAGTTGGAATGATGTTCTAGCCAGAACCTCCAGCTGAAGACCCGCCGATAATTATCGAGGATGACAGAGAAGAAATGACAAACCCTCTTCCAGCTTTATCAGTAGCTAGGGAGGAAATGATCTCCAAAGCTGCCCTTGATGATTACATAGCTCAAAAAATATGAGCTCATCAGGCATGTGAAGCGGCTGGCCAAGTCATCAGAACCGGGCGACCGTACCCAGGCTGGTACGATCAAATCAAGTACCCGTCGGGATATACGATCTCCAAATTCCATGTGTACAAAGGAACAGGCAACCCGCATCAGCACGTCGCTCAGTTCAGAGCTTTATGCGGCAATACTGGAGGCGATGACAAATTGCTGCTTCGCCAGTTCATTGGCAGCCTGTCAGAAACGGCGTTTGAATGGTACTCGGAGCTCCCAAATGACTCCGTCAAAACGTTCACGGAAATAGAATTGCTGTTCACACAGCGGTTCGCAAGCGCAAGTGAACGCACCATGATCACAGCATTAATAAATGCCAAGGTGAAGCCAGGAGAGACCTGGGTTCAATACGCGATCCGGTGGCGAAACCTATAGTCAAAATGCGAACAACGCATCGAAGAAGCTTCTGCCGTGGGCATGTTCATAGGGACTCTGGATCCTCAGACGACTGTGTCCCAGTTTATGATGTTCTTTAAGCCGACCACCTTCCAGGCTCTGATCGACAAGTTAACCCAAATGGACCAGATAGGCCACGAACCTTCCTCTTCAAAAATGGACCCTCGGTATGCAAAGGGTAAAGGGAAAGCGGCCTTCGTTGCCAACACTCAACAACAACCGAGTGATCCGAAACCGGTTGCTCACAAAAACAACGCGAGCCCGTGCCAATCCCTGGAAGAGAAGCTAGGACGTGCTTACTCATTTCCCCATGATAAAATGAGGAGATTGTTCGAACTAGCAGTGCGCAACAAACTCATGACTCTGCCGGACCCAAAACATCCATCGCAGCCCGATGACGCCAACAACCCCAACTACTGCACCTATCACAGGATGGTGAGCCACCCAATTGAGGATCGCTACGTCTTCAAAAATTGGATCGAGGACCAATATCAACGGGGGAAATTTGCACTTTCCGAGAACTGGAAAGTGAACTCGCCACAGAGGCACGCTCCTAAAAAGGTGGATACGCCGGGGGCATCATGCTCATTTATGGAAGAAGCTCCATGAGAAGTTGTCCTTTCAGCTAAAATCAAAAGAATGCTGAAAGATCTTCAAGCATGTCCGGCGATCAGGTGGAAAAGCCCACTGGAGCCCGAGATTATTAAGGGGATGCTGAAACCGCGTCCACACTGAAAACTGCTAACGATAGGAAAAACACCCCGGTCAAGCCTTCAAAGTCTTCAAAAGGAAAGAAGAAGACCAAGAAGCCCGCACAGCCTGACGAAAAGCGCACGGACCTGCAAAAGTACATCGACGCGCGGGAGGAGTATAACCAAAAGGTGTGGACCCCGGTCATTCTCGAAGAGTTTCTCAACCATATACTTGAAAATGGAGATAGTGACGAGGATGAGGGAAATGGCTCATCAGGAGAAACCGAAAATTATGTAGCAAGTTGCCATATGGTTTCTCATTTGTCATCAGATGGCGAAGAAACTCACCTCATGTCGCAACAAAACCTAGAAGTTTACAAGACCAGGATGACGCGCTCATATGAAAGACTGACTAGGCTGAGAACATTCCGCCAAGGCGAACTCGTGCTAGTCGTCAAAAGACCTATGAACCCCAATCATGCAAAACGGGGGAAATTCGAGCCAAACTACGAAGGACCGTACATCATAGACAAGGTCTACCAAGGTGAGGCCTATTTGCTCATGGATATGCATGGCGAAAGACCTTTCCGGCCAATAAACGACCGATTCCTCAAGAAATACCACGCTTGACGAGTCATGACTTAGGTCAATGGTAGATGACGACGTTCGTGTCCACTCACTATCTTTCTGATTCAAAACTCTAAGTGGTATTCGGAAAAGCGTCACCCCAAAAATGGTGGCAATGGACCACTACGTCCTTAAACTGGCAATGGACCACTACGTCCTTAAACTGGTAACGAACCGTAATGTCCTTAAACTAAAGCGTCACCCCAAAAATGGTGATAATAGACCGGAATGTCTTTAAACTAGCGCATCGGCTCAAACACGGCGATAATGGACTGAATGTCCCTTAACTAGTGCTCCGCCTCAAACATGGCACATTGCCCCAAATACGGAAATATCTTCTCTTGGGATCTATGTCGCAATCAGAGCTCTAACGGCAAAGACTACAACCCAAGTTCCATTGGCAAAAAAACGGTATGTCTAAAAATAAGATGGGCACAGATGAAAACCCAAAAGGACGCCGTGAGTAAAAATAGCAGGGCTATTGGCGAGCTTATGAAAACCCAAAAGGGCACAATCTCGTAAAAAACGGTATGTCCAAAAACAAGATGGGCACGGATAAAAACCCGAAAGGACGCCGTGAGTAAAAACTGCAGGGCTACCGGCGAGCTTATGAAAACCCGAAAGGGCGCAATCTCGTAAAATTTTCTCCTTACGAGGTCCTCTCGACTCGTAAGGAGAACTTTCCCTATGAGACCCTCACAGCTCATAGAATTTGAAAGTCTTAAGCTACAAGGACCTGGACCTGTTCTTAAGCCATCGTATTCCCCAAATTGCCCTACAGGCGGTCTAATATTGGCCCTTATATACAATCCACGGGCACAAATAAACGTTTCCCCTACCAAGTTCCACCAATGGCGGGGAATGTCCTCATATGGTGAACAACACTTATAAGTCCTCTCGACTTGTAAGGAGAAAACACTCTTGTAAGATCCTTATGACTTGCAAGAGAAAATATCACTTAGGAGTCTTCACGACTTCTAGGGAGAACCTACACCTATGAGATCCTCTCGACTCGTAGAGAGAAATATCTTTATGAGATCCTTACGGCTCATAAAATCAAAAGCCTTAGTCGACAGGATCCTAACCCTGTTTGCTAAGCCATCTTTTTTCAAATCGATAAAGGCAAATGATGAGTCGCTCCTGGCAATGTTCCGGTAGTAGCGATGCTGATCTCTAAACAGGTATCAAACTCCAAGTCATTTCCAGGCAAATGATGATTCGCCCCTGGCAATATTCCAGTCGAAGCGATAATGATTCCAAAATTGGTATCAAATATCAAGTTCCATACTCGCAACAAAAATCAGCGAGCAAAAAATGCATATGAAATAGCCGAAATAATGGGGCAACCCTCAATAAAATCAGTAAGCAAAATATATGTATATAAAAACAGCCGAAATGTTCGGGCAACTCACAATAAAAAGCAGCGAGTAAAAAGAAAGAATAGCCGAAATGATTGGGCACCGTGATAAAAAGCCGAAATGATTGAGCAATCGCGACTTTTGCGATATAAAAGGCTGAAATGATAGAGCATCACGGAAAGAAATAAAATGAAATAAAACTTTTGCCCTACAGGTGAGTCCACTCAACCCCTGTATACAATCCATGGGCACGAACGAAAAGGGAACCATATTTTCCCACCAGACTCCGTCAAAGGGAGAGCCAAGTCTTGACGGTTTACAAAACCAACCTAAAGATTATCCCTAATCTCGTTGCAACAGACGCAATGTCAACAACGGCGTTCCTTCTCACTCCAGCAGGATGCAGACGCAACGTCAGCAAAGACTCCAGGGTAAAAAAAAAATGGAGCCATAGCCAAATTCCTAGCTCCAAGTCTTGACGATTCACAAAACAACCTAAAGACTATCCCGACATTCGTCTTGTTGCAGCAGACACAATGTCAACAACGGCGTTCCTTCTTGAGTCCAGCAGGATGCAGACGCGACGTCAACAAAGACTCCAGGGTCGAAACAAAACGGAGCCATGGCAAAATTCCTAGCTCCAACTCTTAACGGTTCACAAAACAAGCTAAAGAATACTCCAACATTCTTCTCGTTACAGCAGACGCAATGTCAACAAAGGCTCCAAAATAGCTAAATCAAAAGGAAGCGAAGGCCAAATTTCATACCTTCAGGGTCTTGACGGCAACTCAAATAAAACCCGAAAGATTATCGGAGATCATCCTACACCAGTGTGGAGTGGTTATGACTCATCGAGGCTCCCAAACTGAGCATAAACTCAAGTGAAAAGTGACATGGCAAAATTCCTAACGCTTGCTCTTCCGACGGTCAAACTGTCTAAGAAGTTGCTTGAAGATGTCTTGTCCAGCTCCCGAAGGGATTAAAGACACGACAGTCGTGGGGTTACTCGAACAGCAGCGTAAAGTCTGCATATCGGGGAATGCATCAGCCAACGCGACGGTACCACGGACTAAAACCCTAGTACCACAAAACCTAACGGACCTCTGTCGTAAAGAGCAGGGGTTAACTATAACGTTAGGACAAGTTTGCCTATAAACCCAAGGGAGGTAAACTAATTAAACTCCGAAATGAGTCCATAAACTACAAACTCCAAAATGAATTCATAAACTAAATAAACTTCGAAATGAGTCTGTAACAACCCTAAAACTTCCTGTACAACTTTCTGTACAAATTTTTCAAAAAAATACAGAAAGGGGTAATTTTTCCTGAGCACAAGTTATAAATTTGTTTTGCTTTTTAATAGCAAGCAAGAGCTTGTAGTTCATTGGTAAGACCTTACACTGCTGAACCAAAGCACTAGAGTTCAAATCCCATCCCCCACAATATTTTTAATATTGATTTTTTATAAAATTTTTAGAATCCCAAGAGTCTACACGTGCTAAACCCGTAAAACCAAAGATCACACTAAAAACAAACTACCCCACTGTGATAACAAGACGACGACGGACCTTCGACGGCGAGCCCCGGCCCAACTCGGGCCGGCGAGGCCGGGTTGACTCGATCAAATCGCCAAGTCTCCTTCATGACCTCTCTGTCTTTTGGCCTTCTTAAAACCCATGTACACTTTAAATTTTCTACACATTAACAGAGCTTTTTAAAACCCCATTAAACCATATTTTTAATATAATTTTTAATACATTATCAATACAACTTTTCACCTACCCTAACCCTAGTTTTATCCTATAAATACCTGTTAGTTATATGTATGCCCTAGAGGCCATTACTGTACATAGGATGTATATTGTAGTGGATGCTGGGACATATATAGGGAGGACTTTCTTGCTCGACATGATAGTATGCTATCTGGTTGCTCTTTACCTTAACGTGTATACTGATTGTCTCTCTGTTACATGTTGGTAAAGCCCTTAGGATGTGTACTTGACTACCTGGACTATGATGCGGATCATACTAGTGGGGACATGGTAGTCCATAAGTACATCCTTCAAAGTCCCTAGTCGAGGGTGTATCGAGACGGGGCATCGATATACCAGAGTAGACTAGCGTATACCTTCTCGACCCATACAGATGGGCGATGGATGATCCCATATCCATTGGTGTTTGACATCAGAGATGATATACGGGTGCTCAGTAGAGACTAGGTACACTGGACGGACTCGCCGAGAACTCCCAGATGGTATTATACCTCACGTCAGATGGCAGTTCTCTGGTGACACTGGTACAGAGTAGTCTGTTGACCCGAGATCGTCATAGAGTCTTGTGTGGTTCCCACTGTGCTTTGATTTCCATCTTACCACGTCCAAGAGGGCGTGCAAAACGGTGGTTTTTGGGTACAGTCCCGAGTCACATGGAGGCAATGAGCGATAGGAGGGGATTCGTCTCTCCCGGTATAGGGAGTTGATGTTGCGCTGTGTTCGATTGGCTATAACAGGAAATCCCTGGCCAGGGTTGCTGAGATTTACTGGTAAGTGTTACCAGTAGTTTCTCGAATTGTTATAGACCTCATATCGACACGACTTATCGAGCTATTGGGGTCTGACGTTTACCACCCCTAGGCGAGATATGCGACATATCAGACGATCAGACCGGACTGTACGGTAGTGTTACTGGTTCGATTCACTGGAGTGTGAGCGGGCTTGCTCGTCGATCTTCAGATCGCTCAATACCCGGGTGGCCGTTATGTTTAGCAGACCGCTTGCGGCTTGTGGATGCTTGATATGATCATCATCTGCTGCCGGCGTATTGACGAGTCTTTAGAGTCCTACACAGAGGTTTCCTGGCTCAAGCGAAACGAAATAGGAGCGCATATGAGATATGTGCGGGACCGAGAATAATACCAGTATGTGATACTGTATTCGATTCTCGCGATGTGACATTGATCGGTTATATGCGATATAACCGGGTTATCGGATCAAGTGTTGATTCGATAAGTTGTTACTAATGATACTAGTCGGTTATATGCGATATGACCGGATCGTTAAATCAAGTGTTGATTTAATGATTTAATGAATAATTATATATTTGATATATTACTTTGCATTAACTAGTATCGGTTCACTTTAAATGGATTTTCTCGCTCGGGTGTGCACATTGTATATTCGATATAGTTTTGTGCACTTGCTTGTATCATGTTTGATGATACATGCCTTATGGTTAAGTGTTAAGAATTAAACTATAGTTAAGTGGGTGATTAGGGTTTTTGATTTCATTTTATTCATTTATCTTTTTGGAAAAAGAAAAGGCAAAATGAGGAAAATGGTTGCTTTCTTTTGTTCATTCATGAACCTTCATGAAGACTTTGACTTAATGACCATTTTGTCTCATGCTTAACCCTAACCACTCACTTAAACCTTAGTTAACTCTCTACATCTAACCATGGTTCATTATATGATAAGGATTGATTTTTCTTTTCTAATATAATATTCTTATCATAATATTTTAGCTTCTTCTTCTTCTTCCTTCAAGTGAAGAAAAGCTTGACCATCAATGGCAACTTGATGAAATGAGTGAGAAATCCAATTCTAAAGTCTACCCACTTCCTATTTCTTCATCCTCTACCTCTTGCCAAGTAGTAGAGTGTGTTTCCTTCACAAGTTTTCATGGCAAGGTGAAGGTGGAGCTTGATTTAGCGATGCCTCGACGTAGATCATCTTCGGCATGGACATCGACGACCTAGCTCGCTTATTCTTCGACGAAGCCGACGCTGGAGTCCGGATTATTTTTGGACAGCGGAGGGGACTTCGTTGCGGAGCTATGGAGGTGGAGCACCGGATCTACAAAGGTTGTATTTCCGTTTAAACTTTAGTTAAGCTGTTAACTAGTTATCTTTTCGCCTAGAAATCTAGCCAACGATCCGTACACTAGGGTTTCTCGGCACCGTAATTTTTGAAATTGGCATGGTTGATGCCTTGTGAGACCTCCTTAGAGTGTCTAGGAACCCTACAGTGGTATCAGAGCCTAGCTAGAGCCTTAGGCAAAGTCTAGACGGATTTTGAAGTCCGAACGACCCGAAACCCCAACCGGAAAATGCTCTCTGGACGTTTTCTGAAAACGTGGATTTTTTCAAATTAAAAATTGCTAAAAAATTCAGCAGGGAAAAATAAGAATTATGATGCAAAATTTTTCCGATGAACAGTACAAACCGCGGCAGAAGCCTGCCTTCTGCGGCGGTTCCGCGGCGGAATGATGACGTCATCGTACACTGTTTGCACAGTAACTCCTATTATATTATGCTGGATTTTCTGGGTATTTTTAAAATTTATTCTAGAGTTGAATTTTCTGGAGTTGTTTTGGGGATCCGGTGTTTCGATCGGGGTATCAAATTTTGTCTATTTGGCTTTCCGGATAATTTTTTGATTATGTTAAAAAGTTCGACCGGATATAAATACCCAATTTTTCCCCTGTCGGGAAATTTCCAAGTGTTGGATTTTTCCGAAGTTTAACGACGTTCTAAGTAGTGCAAGTAACGCGATGGACCCTCTAGAAGACAACAAACCTTAACTCGATTATGTGACCATCTTGAACTGCCCTTTGAACCTTCGGGTTTGGGGCAGTACGGCGTGCCACATGTGAGGCGTTGGCTTGACCCTTCTACGGCTGGACCGTCGGTACTGAGGCACGAACTGAATGTTGTTAGACTTATTTCATGTATTGATCTGTATCGGGAAAAGTTAGGTGTTCGATTGTTCGATCGGAAAGTTTGACATTTTCTATTTATCCGGAATGGGATACAATAATTGGAATTCACAAGTAGTTATGTGATAACTAAATGAATGTTATAAACATAGCAGTTTAGTCTCACTTGATCAGTTGCCACGGAATTTTGATGTGATCAAAAGTCCGTCGCAATCACGTAGTGTACGCGGATACTCGCCGGGTAAACTTAATAGAAAGCCTCACTCCATAGCCCCGACCAAGTGACTGTAGGAGAACCCCGTCGCCGAAAGCATCCGTTCGGGTGCTCGCGGTAGCGGTGTTCCGCCTTGGTGCACTTCGTCGACGGCGTCGGGGGTGCGGCCGCCTACTGAAGTTTGCGACGAGCATTCGATCAGGATGTCGGGAATCTTGTTGAATTACCCGACTTTATATTGAAAAGTGTTTTCAATGATGAGACTAAAATGCGGGGTTTATAATTGTTAGGCATGCGATGTCTAAGTAATTCATTTGGTCAGGCATGCGATGTCTGAGGTGGTTGCGGATTCCAACTGTTGTAGTTTTACACTTTCTTTTCTGTGACCGTAAGTGTAATATGTGATATCGCCGGTTTCGTTGCTATATGTCAACGACAATTGGGATGGGCATATTTACTTACGTTGATGACATGTGATGTTATGTGTTGCTGGATATGTTATATTGGATCGTCGTGGTTGAATAGCCGGGGGTTTTTATATGAGATGAGTGTTTTTCATTTTCATTCATGTAAAAATCTGTATATAATATTCTTTTATTTGGGGCACTTCCAGGTTGCGGAAGATGTCACCGTTTGTATATTATTTACTTTTCCGCACTAGGATAGACCCAAGGAGGAGGGCACAAGTAACCGGGTTCTGGAGTCCAGTGGGAAACCAACTCGAGGAGTCGAGTCCGGGTCTCCTAACTCTAGAATTGGTAGGGTTGCTTGCCGCTCTCGTAGGGGTCTAGGGGTGTGGGTTTGGCTATTCATCACGACAGTGGAATCCGTGTTTTATACTGGCTCGTATTGAAAACACGGACGTCCTAGTATATCCAATATTTCATATGTTTCTTCTGCTGCGATATCTGTGATATGATCATGTGATGTTCTGTGATAGATACAGTATATAGTATATATGATATATTATATAGGCGTTACTTATGTTTTACACCCGTGCTAGCCCTGCCCCGCTCTGCCGTTAGTTACCTAACCTAACGGTGCACGAGGGGACATCGAGGCGAATGCGGATGGCATAAGTGTACGTCGTATTTATCTGTGATGTTTAGGTACTTAAATGATGGGACTTCATTAATGTGATTAATGAAATAAAAGAAACCTAAGATGTTGTAGAATCGAATTTCAAAATAAAACAGGTAGCTACAGTTCTTGCTTTGCACAGAGGTATATGTGATATATCCTGCACCTTATTCGATGAGGAAAGGACCGAGATCCCTTCACCGGGAGTGACTCCTTTAGCAATAACTGGCAGATGCTACACACTCGGTTTGTCTTTTGATTGCTTTTAAGAGTTTTTGCTTTGCACAGTGATATATATGATATATCCCGCACCTCATTCGACGAGGAAAGGACCGACGATCCCTTTACCGGGAGTGACTCCTTTAGAAAAACTAGAAAAGCCTCAAAAGCACTCCATTTTAAAATCATTCGATCCTACAACGATATCAAGTTCATTACGCAATAGGTTTTCAGAAAAACCTGTCGTAGCCCTCCGTCATTTTAGATAAGTTGTATATAGTATTCGTGCTGCATTTGTTGGCTTTCGTCAAGGTGCAGTGTGCGGTAGCTATATGCTGCTTATCTGCTAGCATACGATGCGATTGGATTAGGGTAGTCGTGCGGCTTTGTTGGCTTTCGTCAAGGGTCGTGCGGGTGGGTTTAATTCAATCAAGAAATGTACGGGCTGAACTTGACTAGCGGGCTATGGTTTGTTGGCTTTCGTCAAGGTCATAGCACGTTAGGGGCAAAATATTATCGGGAATTTCAAGTGTTGAAATTTGCAATGAGATTGCATACCTTCTATGAGATAGTTGGATCCCGATACCCGCTGCGAGTAAGAGTTACTCCTGGGAGAGTTTTATACATTACAATTAGCCGATCAAGTAGGTGTCTAGAAAGGTGTCAACGGGGTTACGCCTCTGGGAAAACGAGGTTTACATTAATTAGGTTCGTGCGAAAGCACGGGGGACCTCCCTCAAAGTACCGACACTGGCCTGGCTGAAAGATTGGCGAACTTGTAGTGTGTAATTAATCCCGGCTAGTCTTTCCTTTTAGGGTTTGAAGGAAGATTTGATAAAAAGCAGTGGGAGCCATCCTGATTAGATAAAATAATAACCAATCTATTCTTGCAAGAGCGCACGCTGAGTGTTTTCTTCTCTCTCTCTCCTGGTAGCGACCATATCACGCCTTAATCAAGATAATAATACGGATTATTGACCGAACCCGCTTGTTATACTGAGCTGGGGAACGTTGGTCCCGCTTCAACTTATAATTGTTATAAGACAGAGCAGGAAATTGGGGAATACCAGAATTCCCGTGCCGCCCAAACGAAGGGAGTGCATGCTGATGCATCATCTTCGGGTGTGTTCATTATACAGAACTGTTTCTCAGTATTCTTTACGTCCTGGGTATGTGATACCAGATCAGGATCCCAGATATGTAATCTGTTACATAGGGCTACAGAATGGTAGAGAACTGAGAACGGGTGATAAGTTTCATGAGACAGAAAACGGGGCAAGTGTTGCAGCCAAGTCTGTTGGTCACTATCACCCTGTATTCTAAATACATTGATTCTGAACGAATGTTATTAGATACCGAACCTGATATACAAAATCATATCTATCTCTTTATTAGTAAAGAAATGATAAAATTTTGTATTGTTGGATAATGTTTTGAACATTTCCTATATCAAAAGTTGATCGGTTCAGGCACGTTATCTAAAAGTATTGATGTTCTAAATCAAATTACAGTTCTTTAGTATACAGAACACACACAAGAGGAAGAGTTCAGAAATGAACGAATCCTTCTTGAGGCATTGTAGACTAGGTCATAACAATGCGACCCGACTAGCTGAAGTTACATGTAGATGCATATTTAAATCAGTTTGAATTTACATCTTGTGAAACTTGCCAGTCATGTCATAAAGATAAGATGACCATAGCTCCGTTTACTGGAAACAGAGAAAGAGTTGGTGAACTCTTGGGATGATACATATTGATGTATGTAGGTCCCCTGTCTACACTTGCCAAGACCGGTTCTTTATACTTCATTACATTCTCTGATAATCTCTCAAGATTCAGATATATGTTCCTGTTGAAACACAAGTCAGAACCTTTTGAGATATTCACAGAATATAAGTTAGAAGTAGAGAACCAATAAGGGTATAAGTATTATGTCCTTTGATGAGATCAAGGAGGAGAATACTTGAGCACGGAAATCCTGGACTATTCTAAAAGGAGAATGAGATTCTCTCTCAGCATTACTCCTCTGAATACACCATAGCACGATGGTATATCGGGGCGGAGCAATAACACCCTATATGATAAGGTGTGCTCTATGATGAGTACTACTGAGTTACCTATTTCCTTTTTGGGAGTTATGCACTTGAGAAGCTGCATACCTATTGAATAGGGTTCGAATCAAATCAGTTGCCTACCACCTCATATATGATATGGTATGGGAAGAGCCCATGTCTTAAGCTAGTTAAGATTTGGGGTTGTCCGGCCTATATCTAAAAGCAAAATCCGGACAAACTCGAGGCAAGATCTGTTATGTACAACTGGAAAGGTTCCAGCTATACAAACTACAGCAGATGATTTGGTAAAACCAAATGATTCAATAGTTACCAACGAACCTCAGCCTCTCCGCCGATCTAGTAGGGTTCCTCATCCACCTGAGAGATACTTCAGTTTCTCTATGACAGTGGGAGCGAGGATTGCATCATGAGATGATGACCCAACTAGTTTCGAGCTGGCCATCAGGAGTGTGACTCTGTAAGAATGGCTGGATGCTTAGCGATCTGAGATGGAATCCTTATACACCAACAAAGTATGGACTTTGGTTGCTATATCTGAAGGGTTAAATCCCCATCAGGAGCAAGTATATCTTGAGAAGATTACTTGGTGTAGATGGAAAAGTTGAGACTTTCAAAGCTAGACTTGTTAAAGGTTTGCATCATTGACCAGCTGTGGATTATGTTGAAACCTTTTCAAAGGATCTATGCTTAAGTCCATCCAGATCCTACTTGCCACGGCTACATACCATGACTACGATATTTGGTGGATGGGTGTCTTGACTGCTTTTCTAAATGATGATTTGGAAGAGAGCGTCTATAAGTACACAGCCAGAGGGTTTCGTAGACAGTGGGAGCAGCGGAAACGTGTACAAGATGCTTTATAGGATAAAGCAGGCATCGCGGAGTAGGAACATCTGTTTTGATGAATTAGTCAAAGAGTTTGACATCATCAAAATGGTAGATGAACCTTGTATATGCAAAAAGGTAGTAGGGAGTATGGTGATGATCCTCGTAGAGTACGTGGATGACATACTCTTGATAGGAAAAGAGTTTCCTATGCTACGCTCGATCAATCTCCGCTTATCACAATGATTCTCCATATAGGATCAAAGTGATACCTACTAAATCCTAGGTTTTGGATCTATGAGATAGATCTAAATGGATGTTAGGATTCTCACTAGTTGTAGTGAGACGGTATCAACCGATCCTGGGGAGAATCACTGGAAGGGTTCCAGGGTGATAAAGACGACTGAATGTCAGTCACAGGCATTGTCTTTGCCCTCAGTGGAGGGACGGTATGTTGGAAGAGTTCCAAGCTAGATACCGTGACATACTAGACGATAAAGGCAGGATACATCGCTACTTAAGATGCTACCAAAGAGGCTGTTTGGATGTATATTGGTTCATGAGATGAACTATGTTCCTCCCATTGTGTGACAATGAAGTTGTGGCTTATGCCAAGGAACGCCGGTCCCATCAGTGATCCAGACATATTCTAAGGCAGTATCACCTGATCATGGAGATAGTTGATCTCTAAGGGATCGAGGTAAGGGAAGTAGACTCAGAGGACAACACAGCGGATCCACTCACAAAGGCCTGTTCCCAGAGAGAGACTTTTATGGGATGGTTGAGTATGAGATACTACAACCACTGCTACAGATGGCCCTAGTGCAAGTGGGAGATTGTTAGTTATATGTATGCCCTAGAGGCCATTACTGTACATAGGATGTATATTGTAGTGGATGCTGGGACATATATAGGGAGGACTTTCTTGCTCGACATGATAGTATGCTATCTGGTTGCTCTTTACCTTAACGTGTATACTGATTGTCTCTCTGTTACATGTTGGTAAAGCCCTTAGGATGTGTACTTGACTACCTGGACTATGATGCGGATCATACTAGTGGGGACATGGTAGTCCATAAGTACATCCTTCAAAGTCCCTAGTCGAGAGTGTATCGAGACGGGGCATCGATATACCAGAGTAGACTAGCGTATACCTTCTCGACCCATACAGATGGGCGATGGATGATCCCATATCCATTGGTGTTTGACATCAGAGATGACATACGGGTGCTCAGTAGAGACTGGGTACACTGGACGGACTCGCCGAGAACTCCCAGATGGTATTATACCTCACGTCAGATGGCAGTTCTCTGGTGACACTGGTACAGAGTAGTCTGTTGACCCGAGATCGTCATAGAGTCTTGTGTGGTTCCCACTGTGCTTTGATTTCCATCTTACCACGTCCAAGAGGGCGTGCAAAATGGTGGTTTTTGGGTACAGTCCCGAGTCACATGGAGGCAATGAGCGATAGGAGGGGATTCGTCTCTCCCGGTATAGGGAGTTGATGTTGCGCTGTGTTCGATTGGCTATAACAGGAAATCCCTGGCCAGGGTTGCTGAGATTTACTGGTAAGTGTTACCAGTAGTTTCTCGAATTGTTATAGACCTCATATCGACACGACTTATCGAGCTATTGGGGTCTGACGTTTACCACCCCTAGGCGAGATATGCGACATATCAGACGATCAGACCGGACTGTACGGTAGTGTTACTGGTTCGATTCACTGGAGTGTGAGCGGGCTTGCTCGTCGATCTTCAGATCGCTCAATACCCGGGTGGCCGTTACGTTTAGCAGACCGCTTGCGGCTTGTGGATGCTTGATATGATCATCATCTGCTGCCGGCGTATTGACGAATCTTTAGAGTCCTACACAGAGGTTTCCTGGCTCAAGCGAAACGAAATAGGAGCGCATATGAGATATGTGCGGGACCGAGAATAATACCAGTATGTGATACTGTATTCGATTCTCGCGATGTGACATTGATCGGTTATATGCGATATAGCCAGGTCATCGGATCAAGTGTTGATTCGATAAGTTGTTACTAATGATACTAGTCGGTTATATGCGATATGACCGGATCGTTAAATCAAGTGTTGATTTAATGATTTAATGCATAATTATATATTTGATATATTACTTTGCATTAACTAGTATCGGTTCACTTTAAATGGATTTTCTCGCTCGGGTGTGCACATTGTATATTCGATATAGTTTTGTGCACTTGCTTGTATCATGTTTGATGATACATGCCTTATGGTTAAGTGTTAAGAATTAAACTATAGTTAAGTGGGTGATTAGGGTTTTTGATTTCATTTTATTCATTTATCTTTTTGGAAAAAGAAAAGGCAAAATGAGGAAAATGGTTGCTTTCTTTTGTTCATTCATGAACCTTCATGAAGACTTTGACTTAATGACCATTTTGTCTCATGCTTAACCCTAACCACTCACTTAAACCTTAGTTAACTCTCTACATCTAACCATGGTTCATTATATGATAAGGATTGATTTTTCTTTTCTAATATAATATTCTTATCATAATATTTTAGCTTCTTCTTCTTCTTCCTTCAAGTGAAGAAAAGCTTGACCATCAATGGCAACTTGATGAAATGAGTGAGAAATCCAATTCTAAAGTCTACCCACTTCCTATTTCTTCATCCTCTACCTCTTTCCAAGTAGTAGAGTGTGTTTCCTTCACAAGTTTTCATGGCAAGGTGAAGGTGGAGCTTGATTTAGCGATGCCTCGACGTAGATCATCTTCGGCATGGACATCGACGACCTAGCTCGCTTATTCTTCGACGAAGCCGACGCTGGAGTCCGGATTCTTTTTGGACAGCGGAGGGGACTTCGTTGCGGAGCTATGGAGGTGGAGCACCGGATCTACAAAGGTTGTATTTCCGTTTAAACTTTAGTTAAGCTGTTAACTAGTTATCTTTTCGCCTAGAAATCTAGCCAACGATCCGTACACTAGGGTTTCTCGGCACCGTAATTTTTGAAATTGGCATGGTTGATGCCTTGTGAGACCTCCTTAGAGTGCCTAGGAACCCTACAATACCACCCCTAAATACCCCCCCACTCATAAATTCTGTCCAAACTCTCAAGAAAACTCTCTAGAATTTTGTGTACAAGTAGGGTTAGCGAAGGGCGAACTTCCGACGACGACTCTAGGAGCTCCCGACGACGAAACGACGCACCGGCAACTCCTACTTCCTCCCCTTCCTCATCTAAAACCTCTAAGCCAGTAAGTCTCTCCTCCTTCTTCTATTCTCTATTCTTAAAACTTGTATTTCTAAAACCCGACGGAAGCGGAGTTAATCCGACTTCCAATTCGGTTTTCTTTATAAAGTTCAATTTTTCTGAAATACAACCATACCAAACTCTTACATCTTTACTATTAATCATTAATAAAACATGTTGAACAAGTTTAATAGCAAAATATTTCATATTGCAATTTTTATCGTACATTTTCACTAAAATACCACGTAGTTTAGTTTCGACTTTAAAACATCATTGATCTTGCTATACCTTTAGATTGATCATGAGGTAATGACCTACCTTTTCATAAAACTCATATACAATATAGTACAATACCTTTTGGGAAATATAGATTCAGGAAATACCGTTTTACATAAAACTATCTTAAACTTATAAAAACCATTTTCACAAAATTACGTATTTTTACAAATCTTTGCAAAGCGCCGCTACAACCCATTTTTGAAAAACCCGACTGGGATGGTGCGTATTATCGCACATCCCTGGGCTTAGTAGTGCGAGATTCAGACCTCTGCAAGGAGCATTCGGTCTCGAAGGATTTAAAAATACAAATATCTTAAGAAAAATGCGATTTCTAGAAAAAATAATAAATTAAAATTATTTTATATAAATAAATATACATATGTATTATAAAAATATCTATTTTTGATATAATATAAATATTCCAACTTTTCTAAATCACAAGAATCAGTTTACACGAAAATATCATGAAATTTCATACAAGTTCAATATTACAATTAAATACCCTATATTATGAAATTAGCTTATTTTCACTAGAAATGTCACGTATATAAAATACACATCTATGACAACTCTAAAGACGATAATAAAATACTTAAGGTGTATTTTGAAAACTATACAAAATTATTTTTTTACATAAAACCCCCTCAAGTTCCATAAATTACCCTAAGGACCCTAGTAAACATAGGTTTAAGCGGGACCAGTCTCTTGAGCCTCAGGGAACCGGAGATATGGGTGCTTGCCTATTTAAGGTAGATAACTTAACAAACGGTGTTATCAACATGGTAATCGTCTTTGAAAAAGACAAATCATGCCGTCCATGTGCAGCAGTTACCGATAACATCAAAAATCTAATTCAGGATTTCAAATTCTTTTCTAATTGTTCTGACTCAGACTGAGTCTCATTATAATAATCTGAGTTGAATATGATTCAAGTACAATCTACAATATTACAATTCAATATGAATTCATGAATCCATATATTCAATCTGTTCAAACTATTCAATCTGTATTGACTGAACCGAACCATGGATATACTTCCATTTACATGATTCTCCAGTTACATTGATGATTCTTCAGTTACACCCATTTACTGATATCATGGTTTCGGCAAGTCATCCAATTATACAATCTATATCAAAAGACATTACAAGTTGCAATACAATACAAACAATACAACCAAGACATCGCGGGGTTTAAGAGGAAGATTGGTACGGAAAGTGTTAGAAGTGGCACGAGACTGCAACCATAAGACACCTAACATGTATTCCTTTGTTGTTGTACCGTGGCATGAACGGTTCCTTGAGTTCCTGATACCTTAGTCTCTGGCATATAAAGACTCCTCTTGTATACACTGGCATCCTTCTGTACCAATCTACAAATAACAGTGTTAACATTAAATACAACATTATAACAATATAATACAACTTTAAAAGTTACACACACACACTCTCTGTCTATTCTACTTCTCCCTTATCTTTGGGACTTACCGAGCGATTTGTTCGCTGACGACATTCCTTCTCTTTCTTCTTTAGAATGTTGTCAGGTGATTCGGACCTTCCAGAGATCGAGCCCTGCGCCGAAAACTTGGACCAGTTTATTGAAGACCCAGAGCGGTAGCCACTTGTACCTATTTCATTATTTTCCATTTCTGTTCTGCCACTGTTTAGGCATTGCTTTCATTCAGATGTATTTACTTTCCATGTATTGTACAAAAGAATATTAATAAATAAAGTTGATGTTTTATTACATTTGTCTCTTGTGTACATTTCTTTTGTATTGCTTAGTTACGCTTAGCGTATTTACTTCAGAATAAATACGTAGCGGCCTCGTCACGTTCCCTGCCCGTACACCGGGAAGCGGGGCGTGACGGGTTTTGTTGGTGGCCCATGCAGGTCTGAGCTGTATAGAACACTACCATGCAGTTCTGTTCTGCGTGAACAACCTAAGCAATATAACACAAGAACCAGCAACTAAAACATTTTTTACAATTCATGTTCCTTGAATCTTATAATTTCATATACTTTAAATCTGTCCTAACCTAAAAATTTTCATTCATGGTTATGGATTCCCCAAACAACACCAGCATCAATATCAATAACACACCTCCACCACTACCACTCACACCTGCCATCGCTGCTCCGATCAAAGAGCAGACGGTTCTGCTTAAGGAAATCCGAAGCCTCCTGGAAGGACTGCAGCAGCAGACTGCAATATTAGTGAACCGATCAGAAACGGAAACTGCCGGTATAAAGCTCTCTGCCACCCAGATGGCAAGAGGAACCTACCCTATACAACCTTCAAAACCCAAGAGACAGAAAGAAACAATTAACCGGCCAAGTCCAAGTTTTTGTTTCTACTGCCATAGGGATGGACACTTGTGGAAGGACTGTAGGCGTGCAAAAGGCTTGTGCCTAATTTGTGGCGCATCCGATCATAGAATTAGAAACTGTCCTTATAGAAGCAACCCAGATCACACACCCATCAACTACCCGCAGCGGTCAGCTATCCACGCTCCTGCACCACGTCTTGCACTCACAGCTCCACCACCTGCATCGCCTACTCTCTAATTCCAACAGGCAATGAGGGACATGCCTCGAGAGCAGAGAAACATACCCTAAAGACAGAATGTGCCTCCAGCTAGGAGGAATATACCACGGCGACAGATATTCACATTAGCAGCCGTAGAAGCCGAGCCTGTAGGTCAAGGTAACACTAGTAAGTCTTTTTCACATTTTTAAAACCCTTGCTCCTCCTTGTTATTTTTCATACACTATCAGTACTTCAGTCACCAAACTTTCCTTGAATCTGTTACACTCTCCTTTCACAAATTTCGAGGACGGAATTTTTATAAGGAGGGTAGAATGTAACAACCCTAAAATTTCCTGTACAACATTCTGTACGAATTTTTCAAAAAAAATACAAAAAGGGGTAATTTTGCCTAAGCACAAATTATAAATTTGTTTGGCTTTTTAATAGCAAGCAAGAGCCTGTAGCTCATTGGTAAGACCTTGCACTGCTGAACCAAAGCACTAGAGTTCATATCCCATCCCCCACATTATTTTTAATATTGATTTTTTTAAAAATTTTAGAATCCCAAGAGTCTACATGTGCTAAACCCGTAAAACCAAAGGTCGCACTAAAAACAAACTACGCCACTGTGCTAACCAGACGATGACGGACCTTCGACGGTGAGCCCCGGCCCGACTCGGGCCAGCGACTTGGCCGACTCGGCCGGCGAGGCCGGGTTGACTCAGTCAAATCGCCGAGTCTCCTTCATGACCTCTCTGTCTTTTGGCCTTCTTAAAACCCCTGGACACTTTAAATTTTTTGCACATTAACAGAGCTTTTTAAAACCCCATTAAACCATATTTTTAATACAATTTTTAATACATTTTCAATACAACTTTTCACCCACCCTAATCCTAGTTTTACCCTATAAATACTACCCCTAAACACACACCCCTCACTCATAAATTCTGTCCAAACTCTCAAGAAAACTCTCTAGAATTTTGTGTACAAGTGGAGTTAGCGAAGGGCGAACTTCCGACGACGACTCCAGGAGCTCCCGGCGACGAAACGACTCACCGGCAACTCCTACTTCCTCCCCGTCCTCATCTCTAACCTATAAGCCAGTAAGTCCCTCCTCCCTCTTCTATTCTCTATTCTTAAAACTTGTATTTCTAAAACCCGACGGAAGTCGAATTAATCCGACTTCCGATTCGGTTTTCTTTAAAAAGTTCAATTTTCCTTAAATACAACCATACCAAACTCTTACATATTAACTATTAATCATTAATAAAATATGTTGAATAAGTTTCATAGCAAAATATTTCATATTGCAATTTTTATCATACATTTTCACTAAAATACCATGTAGTTTAGTTTCGACTTTAAAACATCATTAATCTTACTATACCTTTAGATAGATCACGAGGTAATGACCTACCTTTTCACAAAACTCATATGTATTATAGTACAATACCTTTTGGGAAATATACATTCGAGAAATACTGTTTTACATAAAACTACCTTAAATTTATAAAAACCATTTTCACAAGATTACGTATTGTTACAAATCTTTGCAAAGCGCCGCTACAACCCATTTTTGGTATACCCGACTGGGTAGGTGTGGATTATCGCACATCCCTGGGCTCAGTAGTGCGAGATTCAGACCTCCGCAGGGAGCATTCGGTCTCAAAGGATTTAAAAATACAAATATTTTAAGAAAAATGTGATTTCTAGAAAAAATAATAAATTAAAATTATTTTATATAAATAAATATATGTATGTATTATCAAAATATCTATTTTTGATATAATATAAATATTCCAACTTTTCTAAATCACAAGAATCACTTTACACGAAAATACCATGAAATTCCATACAAGTTCAATATTACAATCAAATACCCTAAATTATGAAATTAGGTTATTTTTACTAGAAATGTCATGTATATAAAAGCCACATCTATGACAACTCTAAAAACGATAATAAAATACTTAAGGTGTATTTTGAAAACTATACAAAATTATTTTTTCATAAAACCCCCTCAAGTTCTATAAATTACCCTAAGGACCCTAGTAAACATAGGTTTAAGCGGGACCAGTCTCTTGAGCCTCAAGGAACCGGAGATTTGGGTGCTTGCCTATTTAAGGTAGATAACTTAACAAACGGTGTTATCAACACGGTAATCGTCTTTAAAAAAGACACAAATCCTGCCGTCCATGTGCAGCGGTTACCGATAACATCAAAAACCTAATTCAGGATTTCAAATTCTTTTCTAATTGTTCTGACTCAGACTGAGTCTCATTATAATAATCTGACTTGAATATGATTCAAATACAATCTACAATATTACAATTCAATGTAAATCCATGAATCCATATATTCAATCTGTTCAAACTATTCAATCTGTATTGACTGAACCGAACCATGGATATACTTCCATTTACATGATTCTCCAGTTACATTCATGATTCTCCAGTTACACCCATTTACTGATATCATGGTTTCGGCAAGTCATCCAATTATACAATCTATATTACAAGACATTACAAGTTGCAATACAATACAAACAATACAACCAAGATATCGCGGGGTTTAAGGGGCAGATAGGTACGGAAGGTGTTAGAAGTGGCACAAAACTAGAATGCATGAACGGTTCCTTGAGTTTCTGACACCTTAGTCTTTGGCATATAAAGACTCCTCTCGTATACACTGGCATCCTTCTGTACCAAGCTACAAAGAACAGCGTTAACACTAAATACAACATTATAACAATATAATACAACTTTAAAAGTTACACACACTCTCTCTCTCTCTCTCTGTCTATTATACTTCTCCCTTATCTTTGGGACTTACCGAGCAATTTGTTCGCTGACGACATTCCTTCTCTTTCTTCTTTGGAATGTTGTCAGGTGATTCGGACCTTCCAGAGATCGAGCCCAGCGCCGAAGACTTAAACCAGTTTATTGAAGACCCATAGCTGTAGCCACTTTTACCTATTTCATTTCAGTATTTTCCATTTCTTTTATGTCACTGTTTAGGCATTGCTTTCATTCAGATGTATTTACTTTCCATGCATTGTACAAAAGAATGTTAATAAATAAAGTTGATGTTTCATTACATTTGTCTCTTGTGTACATTTCTTTTATATTGCTTAGTTATGCTTAGCATATTTATTTCAGAGTAAATACGTAGCGGTCTCGTCGCGTCCCCTGCCCGTACACTGGGAAGCGATGCGTGATAGAGTCCATAAACTAGAAACTCCGAAATGAGTGAATAAACTACAGGCTCCAAATCGAGCGCATAAACTACAAACTCCGAAACAAGTAAGTAAACTAATTACCACCACATCAAGGCATCAAGACACGGATAAGCGCATAAAAGAGAATGTATATTCTTATTCATGAATCAAAATATTTAAGATATACAACCAATGCAAAAAGGGGAATACAATTATAATGATTAAGAAGGAGGCGCTTTCAACAAACTAACGACCCGCACACGCACTCCCCGCAATTCCTCCTCGCGTTCAGCTACGGTAGCTAGCTCCGCTTTGATTTGAGCTCGTTGTTGCAAGTAAGATGAAAGCTTCTCAGCAATTTCCCATTTGACAGCTTCGCAACTTTGCGTGACCCGCTCAGTGAAGTCAAGCTTTTGCCTTAGCGCCACCCTGTCAGAAATACATCGTTGGAGGTTTTCAAAAATAGCTTTCAGTTGCACGGCATTCGCTTCAATCTGGGTACGCAATTAGACGGATTTGCCGGAAGCCGTCTCATGCTCCTTTTGCCTCAAGGTCGCCTATTGTTCAAAATATTGATTGAAAGAAACACTCTGCTAGATCCATGCGGTTCGCTGAGATTTCAAAGTTAATACTTCAGAAGCGAGGCGCTTAAGCTCAATCTCATGCAGACAAGTATCGATCTTCCTGCAAGAATCAACCTAAGAATCGACGAGGTCTTCGGTGTGGAAATTCACGAGCGTCGCCAACATTGAATTGACTTCGTCGGCAAAATCCGTAGCAAGGTAAGAGCATCGGCGTCAAAATACTCGATAAACTCGCTTAACGTTCGCCGGCTATTCACCGCGCCCCTAAAAGATGGAAGTTTAGCGAAGAGCCCCGTGGGCATGGGAATGTGGGACTCAAAAGGAGCTAAAGCCGGTGTAATCGCTGCAAAATAAATTATAGTCAGATTTAAACTTGAAAGACAAAGAAGACACCTGAGGAACAAAATCTACCGTACCAGCTGTTGAAGGTGGCAAAACAGAGAGTTCCGGAGGCTTGGCTATTCCTTCGCTCCCTCCTTTGAACTGCGATACTGGGGATAATATAAGGAAGGCTTAGCAACAGAAAGTTTACTCACGAAAAAGAGAAACACTAAACAAAGAATATACTGATCGCTGCTAGAAGAGGGAACGACTTCCGATTGGAAGGAAAAGTGCGGGTATAGCACTTGGTATAAATGGTCAAAGAGCACTCCTACAAGGTTGCGACAATACATGGTTAAGGCAAAGAAAATTAGTATCTACAATAAAGCAACTAAATGAGAAACCATTACCTTCCAAAATTCAGGGAGGCACAGAAGGAACCGTGACAGTCAAAGCAGAGGCCGATGGTAATTCTTCGGCCAGTACAGCTTCAGGGTTTATTGCGCCTATGCTCAAGAAAAAGGAAATATCATCAGAGACGCCTAGCAGGGTTAAAAACTCAAAGATAATAACCCAAGGAATACCTGACAAGTCAGAAACCAAAACTGTGCCCGAAGCGTCACCAGTTAGGACTGCATCGTCGATTTCCATTGGGAGAGCAGATTCAACGCCCACAGCTTCATCTCCTGATTCGAAAAGGGCTATCGTAACGCTTGCGTCACCCACCGATATCAAGGATCCATAAGGGGAAAGAGCGGCAGTGGGAACGGTCCCAGATTCTAGGGAAAGATTGGACATTTCGGGCTTTTTATTTGCCAGCACTTCATCTGTCACGCCGTCACCCAAATTGGTCGTGTAAATAAAAATGTGTATGTTAAATAAATAGAAAGGAAGGAGGAGCTGTTATTAAGGACCGTGCGTTGTACTACCTCGAAGTAGTCGTTCACTCTCTTCACGAGCTATACGCACAACCTGTCTATGGGCAGTAGATAAGGCAGAAGGAACGTCCACCGAAGGAATGTCAACAGGCGGAACATTGCTCGAGCCTGCAACCGCGACCAAGACAGTGCCACATTCCCTCGCCGTGTGCTTTCTGAGCTTCCTCATAGCCTGGACCATGAGAACCGACCTCCTTAAAACTTCCGACAGGGGGACGTCATCGTCCAAACCGAGCTTGGCCTCCGGAGCCGCTACGGTGTCCATCATCGGCTGCTTCAGCAATGCCTCCTGTGGTGGATTTGGGATGGCCTCGGCCGTAGACGGTGGCTCTGGAAGCTTTTCTGCGTCACTGCATAGGATTGGAATTACACTTGGAACAACCTGGGTTTTAGTAGTCCCTGCAGCAAGATAAAGAAAAGAGTCAGACCGTGAACAGAAGGAACTAAAAGAGCAAAGTTCTAGTGAAGCAAATTATACTAAGACCCAAGATGGCGCGAAGCCTTTCTTCCTCCTTAAACGTCTTGAGGGAAGCCGCGAGAGCCTCTTCGGCAGAAATACCTGTTAAAGAAGAGAGCGTTAATAAAGCATAATAAGGGGAGAAGGGATAGATGCGGAAGAATGTAAATGAAGTATACCTGACTCCGCAATAGAGACCAACGCTGCTTCCTCGCGAGCCAGTCGCTCGGAAGCTGCGAGGGCAGCTTGAAGATCAGTATCGGTTGCAGGCGTGTCAAACAAACCCTCATTGGTGCCATATTTGCACAAGCCCTCACTGTAGGAAGCATGGGGCTCCTGGCTGAATACGACATCGGTAGAGAATAGAGATTTCTTTTTCTTCTGTGAACTGACATCAACAGCCGACAATAAAAGCTTTTGCTTGACAGGCCTCTTCGGACGGCGGGTTCCAATCTCTGAACCAATGCCCGATTCCAGAGACGCCATGGCTGCCGCAGTTGCAGGAACATCCGGCTGAAGCTTCTCAGGGAAAGCTCGTGGGACTATAGCCGTAGTGATTTCTCTTAAGAGGGGAAAACGTCTGTTCGTTGTTTCAAAGGGACCGCTGGATTACCGGCCGGGACGACATCCTTATGATCGAGTAACAATCGCCTCTCCTCTCTAATAACAGCACCCGTCGCATTCTGGTACCACGCCACGTGAGCATTCAAATCTTTCGCCACATAGCTCGGCTCGCTGATAAAGAAATGGGAACCCGTATTTAATCGCATAAAATGATGCAGCGCGCTGCGAATACCCTCCTCTGTAGAAGCCGGCTCGACTAAGAACGCCTTGAGAGGAATACCCTGGTTATAACTCAACTGTTGAGCGAAGCGGTATGGGTTGTACCTCATGAACAGCACCGAGGCGTTCTGTCTAAACACTAGGAAGCTGGCCTAATGGAGTACAGGTGCATAACCTCCCAGGCCCTCAATACAGAAGCCCCATCCTTAAAAGTATCCAGCAATGGTTGAACCACTTTGGTGGATTCTTTGCCGATAGTCAAGACTTTATCGACAAAGGTCATACTATCCCCAACCATGCGTGGTCGAAGGAGCAATCACCGAGCCTCTAGCTGTGATGGGTCTGGAGCGGAAGCATCAACTAGGTACATGACCCGAGAGAAGTTGTAGCTTTCGTAGAATCGGGATCGTTTATGAACGCCAAAGGCACCCAGCACGTGCATCTCAATCCATGATGTGAAGTAATGCAATGGGAGATACACAGGCTTTACCCCCGGCTGTTAAACTCAAGCCGTAGTATATATGAGCTAATCCAGTGATCCCAACGGCCACATGCGTCCCTACGATGATGCGATGAGCCAGATAGAAAAAAGATGGCATCATGTAGCGAGGGTGCGTCGGAAGCGCGAACCAACTCAGCCACAGGCCAAAGAACCCCAAAAAATGACTCTTCATCAACACCCGGGGCAGCGATCTCCGTAAGGGGACAACTGGAGTGTCCGGAATAAAGAAATTCTTTAGATCCGCTTTCGTCGTCAGCAAGTTATCTAAACCAAATCCAAACGGGTCGTCGAGTTTAGCGAATTTCGCATCCTGTTTAGAAAGAACTTTCGGATGAAGAAAGCGGGCGATAAAATCTGCGAAGCTAACCCCATGCCCGCCAGACTCCAGGAATAAATTCTCATACATGTTCAGCACCTTGATCAAGCTGGGGAACTGATGTTGAACGGCGTTCTCTGGTGTTACGCCCCGCTTCCCGGTGTACAGCAAGAGGGTGCGACGAGGCCCGCTACGTATTTACTCAGAAGTAAACACGCTAAGCATATCTAAGCAATATAAAGTAAATGTACACAAGAAAAATGACAATAGATAATTGAACAACAACTTTTATATATTAACATTTCTTTACAAGTACAACTGGAATGTAAATACATGAATAGAAAGCAATGCCTAAACAATCGCATGAACTGAAATGAAAAGTATGTACAAGTATCTATAACTCCGGGTCAAAAGCTAACTGCTCTAAGTCTTCGGTGCTGGGCTCGATCTCCAGTAAGTCCGATCCACCTGACAACATTCCAAAGAAAGAAGAAAAGGAATGTCGTCAGTGAAAAATCACTCGGTAAGTCCCAAAGACAGGTAAAGATAGAATAGACAAAAGAGAGTATGATATTTAATTTTATGTTAACGCGGTTGTTTGTAGCTTGGTACAAAATATGCCAGTGTATACGAGAGGAGTCCCACTATTCTGGAGACTAAGGTATACGGAGCATAAGGAACCGTTCAGCCATGGTACAGCGGCAATGGATATTCAGGTTAGGTGTATTAAGGTTACAGTCCCGTGCCGCTTTTAACACATTTCGTACCAATCTACCCCTTTGAAACCCAGCAATGTATTTTGTATTGATTGTATTATTTTGTTATATAGATGGATGACTTGCCGAAACCATGATATCAGTAAACAAAATGGATATAAATGGATAGTCATGTAGACAGAGTATATCCATGGTTCGATTCAGTCAAAATAGATTAATATAGATTGAATTATGGTATTCATGGATTCATGTTGTTTTGTAATTTATACTTGAATCATATTCAAGTCAGATTGATTAGATTGATACTCTGCCTGAATCGGACACTTTAAAAAGAAATTGAAGTCCTGAATTAGTTTTGATGTTATCGGTAACTGCTGCACATGGACTGCAGGATTTGTGTCTTTTTCCAAGACAATAATGGGACAATTACCGTGTTGATAACACCGTTGTTAGATTGTCTACCTTAGATAGGCAAGCACCTATATTCTCCGGCTCCCTGAGGCTCAAGAGAACTGGTCCCGCTTAAACCTATATTTACTAGGGTCCTTATGGCAATTTAGTATAACTTGAGGGGGTTTTATGTAAAAATAATTTTGATATATTTTCAAAATACACTTCAAGTATTTAATTATCGTATTTAGGGTTTTCATAGCTGTAAATTTTATAAAAGTGAAATTTTCTAGTAAGTAGAACCTAGTTTTCATTGTATATGGTATTTTAGTGTAAACTTGGAATGGTATTGAATTGAAATGGTAGTTTCTTGTAATTTTGATCCTTTTGATTTAGAAAACATGAAATATTTACATAATACATTAAAAATAGATATTTTGATAATAGTTATAAATATATATATTTAATAAAAATATTTTTTTTTTGTAGAAATCTCATTTTCTTAAAAAAATGCATTAAAATTCCATCGAGATCGAATGCTCCATTCGGAGGTCTGCATCTCGCTCTACCAGGCCCGAGAATATGCGATAATCCATACCATCCCGATCGGGGTCCCCAAAAGTGGGTTGTAGAAGCGCAATTGTAAGAAATTTAATTAACACACTTTTAAAAGAAAGCGGTTTTGAAAGTTGATGGTATTTATTCGTAATCTCGTATTTCCCATAATCTAGAATCCCAAAGTTTCATCATGCTATGTCAAAGATGTGTGTTTTGATGAGGTAGGTCTTTACTTCGTGAGCTTTCTAAAGGTAATATAAGGAAATATGTGAATTATGTCGAAATGTAAAGTATATAGTATTTTACTGTAAAAATACGATAAAAGTTGCATAATAGATTCTTTTGAGATGAAACTTGTTTTAATATGTTTATTAATATTTGTTAAATATTATGAGAGAATATGGTATTTTTTATTTAAGAAAAAATAGAATTTTTAAAGGAAAACGAATCGGAAGTCGGAATAACTCCGCTTCCGACGAATTTTGAGAAATGAAAGTTTTAGAATAGTAGAAGAGGAAGGGGGACTTACAGGCTACAAGGATAGAGAGGAGGTAGGGTAAGATTATGGAACTGTCGGAGCGTCGTTTCGTCGCCGGAATCTCCTTGGAACGTCGCCGGAACTCCGCCTCTTGCTAACTCCACTTGCACAACTATATGAACTTGAGAATTTTTTAGAGTTTTGGCAGGGAATTTCTGAGTGAGGAGGTGTGAAATGGAGTGTGGTATTTATAGAAAAAAATAGGGTTTTAAGGGTTAAAGAATGCATTAAAAATTGGATTAAACGATGACTTAATCTTCTCTTGATGAATGTAGAGTAAACAAATAATATGGGGTTAGTGGGGGTAGGCGAAGAGGTGCTTGGCCAAAGAAATGGGGGCCGTTACCTACGGTCGGCCTGGCGGTGTCGGTCCCAACACTTGCGTCACCGGTCGATCCCCGGTGAGAGGGCTCTAGATTTGTGCCATGTGTCCCTGTCGCCTCATATACCCTAGTGCACATGTTTGTTTATTCTGTAACTTTTCATTTTACGTGTAGTGCACGTGTAAACCCTTGGGCTTCTAAAAGATTAAAAGAAAAAATTAATAAAATGATAATGTGGCTGGGGGATTCGATCATAAGAGCTACATCACAGCAGTGCAAGACTTTACCAATGAGTTACAAGTGCTTTCTTGTTGTTCAAAAGAAAATCAAATACTTATAGTGTACACAGGATTTCAAATACTCTATTTGTATATTAACTTTTAAATAATTCTCTGTACATTGAAACCGGAGTTGTTACATTGTACCCTCCTTACAAAAATTTCGTCCTCGAAATTTACAATTATTTTAAGGACTAGTTTACAAATAAATGAGGGTATCTTGCACGCATGTCGTCCTCACATTCCCATGTTGATTCTCCTGGTGAATTTTTTCTCCACATTACTCGAACCAAGTTGACATACTTGTTCCGAAATGACTTCACCTTTCTTTCCAGGATCTCAACAGGTTGTTGCTTATAGGATAAATCTGGCTGTACAGCGAGCTCGAAGTGATCTAGAATATGGCTGGGGTCACTCACATACTTTCTGAGTTGGGATATGTGGAACAAATTGTGCACTCCTTCCAATGAAGGTGTAAGTGCCAAGCGATCAGCCGCATCTCTGACTCGTTCGAGTATGTCGAACGGTTCAATATACCTCGGACTGAGTTTACCCCGTCTTCCAAAATGAATCACTCTACGGTTCGGAGATATCTTCAAAAATACATGATCTCTTGGTTGGAACTCCAAATGACGGTGCTTTGCATCAGCCCAGTGCTTCTGTCGATCTTGGGCTATGCGCATTCTTCCCTAATAGTGTGAATCACATCTACAGTTGCTACTATCATCTCAAATCCAAAGAGTTCTCTATCTCTGATGTCGTCCCAACTTAATGGCGATCGACACTTCTTTCCATAGAACACTACAAAAGGTGTCATTCCTATACTTGCTTTGTAGCTGTTGTTATATGAAAACTCCACAAGATGTAAGTGATCTTCCCATGATCCTCCGAAGTATAGCATACACGCTCTTAGCATATCTTCTAAGATCTGAATAGTTCGCTCAGACTGACCATCTGTTTGTGGATGATAAGCTGTGCTAAAGTTCAGACTTGTTCCCAAGCTAGCTTACAGATTCTGCCAAAATTGCGATCGGAATCTGGTGTCACGATTGGAGACAATGCAGACCTGTAATCCATGTAATCTCACGATTTCCTACATAAGTTCTTGAATATCATAGATAGTACGTATTGAAGAGTTTAAATCTTACTTAGATTCTTACCTCCATATACTTCTTTGCTAATGTCTCAGTAGATTGGCCAACTCGAAAGGGAATAAAATGGGCCGACTTTGTGAGTTGATCCACAATAACCCATACCGCATCGTTACCCTTTGCTGCGAGAAAGTGCAGTCATGAAATCCATTGTGATGTGTTGCCACTCCCATTCTGGGATAGGTAACGGTTGAAGTAAATCAGTTGTCCTGTGATGTTTAGTCTTTATTTGCTGACACACCAAGCATTTGGCGATACTTCTGGCTACTTCACGCTTCATTCCATGCCACCAGTAATTTTGACGCAGATCTTTGTATATCTGTGTACCTCCAGGGTGTACTGAATAAGAAGAGCTGTGAGCTTCTTTTATCAACTCTTCTCACACAGAACCTTTTGATACACACAATCTACTTCCATATCTCAAAGATCCGTCTTCATAGATGATGAAGTCTGTTCGAAATCCATTTTCTACTTGTTCTCTGATCTTTTGCAACTTAGAAGCACCTGCTTGAGCTACTTTGATCTGATTGAATGATAGATTGAACTTGTAAGTTCATCAAACTTGAAGCGTTACCTGGTATGACCACTTCAATCTCTATTTGATGTAAGTCTTGTTGAATCTTCCACCGTGCGGTAAGATTCAATGCTAATGGTTGGCGACTAAGGGCATCAGGAACTATATTTACCTTTCCGGGATGATATTGTAGGTTGATGTCGAAGTCCGCCATAAGTTCTAACCATCTTCTCTGCCGCATATTCAGCTCTTTCTGAGTAAACACATATTTCCGACTCTTTTGATCTGTGTATATGTTCACTAGTTCACCAAGAAGATAATGGCGCCAAATCATGAGAGCAAAGTTAACGGTCGCCAACTCCAAATCATGCATCAGGTAGTTGCGCTCTTGAATCTTCAGTTTTCGTGAATCATAAGCTACAACTTTACCGTGCTGATATAGAATACATCCTAATCCCTTACCGGATGCGTAAAAATGCACTTCGAAACCTCCAGATTGGTCCGGTATAATGAGAATAGGTGCCGATGTCAATCATGACTTGAGTTCTACGAAAGCTTGTTCGCGTGCTTCTGACCACACGAATTCTTCGTCTTTACGCGTGAGCTTGGTCAGGGGTGTTACGATCTTCGAAAACCTTTCAATAAACCTTCTGTAATATCCTGCTAAACCTAAGAAGTTTCGAATGTCCTTCACTGATTTCGGTGTCGGCCATTCGCTTACTGCTAATACCTTAACTAGATCTACAAAGATTCCATCACCTGATACAATATGTCCAAGAAAACCAACTTGATCTAACCAAAACTCACACTTGCTGTACTTGGCATAGAGTTGATGTTGTTATAAGGTTTCCAGGACAATTCGTAAGTGTTCGGCATATTTTTTTCGACTCTTAGAATACACCAGGATGTCGTCGATGAAGATGACAACAAATCTGTCTAGGTACTCTCGGAAAACTTGATTAATTAGGTTCATGAATATAGCCGGTGCGTTGGTCACACCAAATGGCATCACAAGAAATTCGTAATATCCATAGCGAGTTCTGAATGTCGTTTTATGGATATCAGATTCCTTGACCTTCACCTGATGATAACCCGAACGAAGATCTAAGTTGGAGAAAATGTAAGATCCACTAAGCCGATCGAACAGATCGTTGATGCGCGGGAGTGGATACTTGTTCTTTATAGTTACTTCGTTCAGAGATCTATAATCAATGCACATTTGATATGAACCTTCCTTCTTCTTTACAAGTAGAACTGGTGATCCCCAACTTAAACTGCTGGAATGAATCCATCCTTTCATCAATAATTCGTCCAACTGAGTTCGGATCTCCCTTAAACCTTCGGGACTTAACCGATATAGTGCTTTGATCACTGGTTGTGCTCTGGTTACTAAATCAATGCTAAATTCAAGAGCTCGATCGGGAGGCAAACCTGATATGTCTTCAGGAAACACATCGTCGAACTCTCGAACTACTTCTGGATTTGATCCTTCCTCCGCTTGAAGTGTTGCAATCACCGCCTTCTTCGGTTTGGCTTTGTATGTACTTGGCTCCAGTGTACGGTCTCCACTTTTGAAATAAAAGACCGGATGCTCTGGAATCTCATACACTACCCTCCGTTGACGATAGTCAATGGTAGCATAAAATGTTCCGAGCCAATCCATACCCAAAACGACATCGAAATTCGATATGTCCAGCACTTTGAACTCAGCATAGAATTCTCTGCTGCAGACGACTACTGGACACAGGTCGTATCCTATTGTTGCCTTTAGAACGCCGTTCCCTGAACTGATATTCCAGCTAGATACGAGAGGTTTGACTAGAATCGCATGGGTTTGGACAAACGTTGCGACATAAAGCCATGATATGCTCCAGTATCGAAGAGTGCTAGGACAGGAAGTGAGGCTACTAAGATCGTACCTAAGTTATGTAGGATAGGTTTTAGGTATAAGGAAAAATATATGGGTATGTATATATAAATAGAAATAAAGCTTGAAAGGAAAGTGTTACCGGTGTTGACTTGGCCGGTGGCTTCAGCTTCTTCCACACTCATTGTGAAAGCCTGTCGCCTCGATACATTCCTCCTTGCTGGAGGAGCCTTCCTCTGCCCGTTCCTTTGTACTTGAGATACGTTCCTTTGAGCTTTATGGAACTGACGAGAAGGAGGTGCAGTCGGTCCACGAAAAGGTGGAGCAGGGTGAGCGGGTCGCGGAGCAGGTGTCTGGATGGCTGGGCGCTACTGATAAGCAATTGCTGGCCTGGATGCAGCATTTGGGTTATGTTTGCAAGGACAAGACCTAATGTCATGAGTAACTGAGCCGCAGACAAAGCAAAGGCGATTTGCATACCGGCGGTCCTTCGCCAAATATCCATCTCTCCGGCAGTAAGTGCAAAAGGCTGGGCTGGGCCGGTTGTTCGGTACTCCCGGTCTCCTGGGCACAAATGGTGGCCTTGAAGAGGCTCCACTTTCTATCTGAGTGGCAGGGCGCTTTACTCCGGTAGATTAGAGTCTGCCCTTCATCTTTACCACTGCCTCATATCGGCGGGCAGCTTTCAGAGCCAACTCGTGGGTTGGGAAATCCCCTGTAGCTAAGGCTGCTTGGATTTTCGGATCTAACCCTTGTTGAAATCGTCTGGACCTGATCTTAGCTATCGGTATAAAATGTGCCGCGAACCTACTGAGCATGGTAAACTCAACGTCATATTCTACCACTTACTTGGTCCACATCGAACCTTATTGTAGATGGATAAATTGCTGCTCCATATCGAATCGGGCAGTCTCTAGGAAGTATTTCGCGTCGAACATGTCACAAAAAGTCCTCCATTAGATAGGTTGGGCAAGACGGCTTTCTTCCGCCTTCCACCAAACTCGGGTATTGTCTGTGAACTGCAGCTTCGCAACTCGAACCCAAGCGACCTCTGGTACTTGTGCCGCTGCCAGGTTATCCTCAATGCTTTGAGCCCATTCTTCAGCTTCCAGGGGGCTCTCTTTTCCCAAAAATTACTTGAGGTGCAAAGCCCGGAATTACTTTACCCCCGGCGCTTTTTCTTCGGGACGGTTCATCAGAATACCAGTCTGCTGCTGCTGTCCCTCCAAGAGGCTGCAGATCGCCTCAAGCAGTACTGTCTACTCATTGATAAGAGTAGAAACTGTAGGCATAAGCGGTAGAGATGGTGGTGTGTTGTTGAAGTTGGTACTGGTGTTGTTTAGAGAATCCATAACTTTGAAAGAAAAATAGGGTTAGGATAGATTCAAAGTATATGAAATTGTAAGATTCAAGAAATATGAAATATAAAGAATATTTTTAGTTGCTGATTCTTGTGTTATATTGCTTAGAACTTCATGCATAATTGACCCGCGTGTCCATGTAGAACTGACCTGCATAGGCCACCAACAAAACCTGTCACGCCCCACTTCCCGGTGTACGGCAAGAGGGCACGACGAGGCTCGCTACGTATTTACTCAGTACGCTAAGCGTATCTAAGCAATATAAAGTAAATGTACACTAGAAAAATGATAATAGATGTAATTGAACAGCAATTTTTATTTATTAACATTTCTTTACAAGTACAACTGGAATGTAAATATATGAATAGAAAGCAATGCCTAAACAATGGTATGAACTGAAATGAAAAGTATGTACAAGTATCTATAACTCCGGGTCAAAAGCTAACTGCTCCAAGTTTTCGGTGCTGGGCACGATCTCCAGTGAGTCCGATCCACCTGACAACATTCTAAAGAAAGAAGAAAATGAATGTCGTCAGCGAACAATCGCTCGGTAAGTCCCAAAAATTGGTAAAGATAGAATAGACAGAAGAGAGTATAATGTTTAATTTTACGTTAATGCAGTTGTTTGTAGCTTGGTACAGAATATGCCAGTGTATACGAAAGGAGTCCCACTATTTAAGAGACTAAGGTATACATAGCACAAGAAACCGTTCAGCCATGGTACAACGACAATGGATATTCAAGTTAAGTGTATTAAGGTTACAGTCTCGTGCCACTTTTAACACATTCCGTACCAGTCTACCCCTTTAAAACCCCACAATGTCTTTTGTATTGATTGTATTGTTTTTTATATAGATGGATGACTTTCCGAAACCATGATATCAATAAACAAAATGGATATAAATGGATAGTCATGTAGACGGAGTATATCCATGGTTCGGTTCGATCAAAATAGATTGATACAGATTGAATTCTGGTATTCATGGATTTATGTTTTTTTGTAGTTTATACTTGAATCATATTCAAGTCAGATTGATTAGATTGAGACTCTGTCTGAGTCAGACACTTTGAAAAGAAATTGAAGTCCTGAATTAGTTTTGATGTTATCGGTAACTGCTGCACATGGACGGCAGGATTTGTGTCTTTTTCCAAGACAAATACCGTGTTGATAACACTGTTGTTAGATTGTTTATCTTAGATAGGCAAGCACCCATATTCTCCGGCTCCCTGAGGCTCAAGAGAACCGGTCCTGCTTAAACCTATATTTAGTAGGGTCCTTATGGTAATTTAGTATAACTTGAGAATTTTGATATATTTTCAAAATATACCTCAAGTATTTAATTATCGTCTTTAGGGTTTTTCATAGATGTAAATTTTATAAAAGTGAAATTTTCTAGTGAGTGGAACCTAGTATTCATTGTATATAGTATTTTAGTGTAAACTTGGAATGGTATTGAATTGAAATGGTAGTTTCTTGTAATTTTGATCCTTTTGATTTAGAACACATGGAATATTTATATAATACATTAAAAATAGATATTTTGATAATAGTTATAAATATATATATTTAATAAAATATTTTTTTTTCTAGAAATCTCAGTTTCTTAAAAAAATGCATTAAAAATTCCATCGAGATCGAATGCTCCATTCGAAGGTCTGTATCTCGCTCTACTAGGCCCGAGGACGTGCGATAATCCGCACCATCCCGATTGGGGTCCCCAAAAGTGAGTTATAGAGGTGTAATTGCAAAGAATTTAATTAACACACTTCTAAAAGAAAGCGGTTTTGAAAGTTGATGGTATTTATTAGTAATCTCGTATTTCCCATAATCTAGAATCCTAAAGTTTCATCGTACTTTATCAAAGATGTGTGTTGTGATGAGGTAAGTCTTTACTTCGTGAGTTTTCTAAAGGTAATACAAGGAAATATGTGAATTATGTCGAAATGTAAAGTATATGGTATTTTACTGTAAAAATACGATAAAAGTTGCATAATGGATTCTTTTGAGATGAAACTTTTTTTAATGTGTTTGTTAATATTTGTTAAATATTATGAGAGAATGTGGTATTTTGTTGTTTAAGAAAAAATGGAATTTTTAAAGGAAAACGAATCGGAAGTCGGAATAACTCCGTTTCCGACGAGTTTTGAGAAATGAAAGTTTTAAAATAGTAGAAGAGGAGGGGAGGGGGGACTTACAGGCTATAAGGATAGAGGGGAGGTAGGGTAAGATTATGGAACTGTCAGGACGTCGTTTCATCGTCGGAATCTTCTTGGAACGTCACTGGAACTCCGCCTCTTGCTAACTCCACTTGCATAACTATATGAACATGAGAATTTTTAGAGTTTTGGCAGAGAACTTCTGAGTGAGGAGGTATAAAATGGAGTGTGGTATTTATAGGGAAAATTAGAGTTTTGAGGATTAAAGAATGCATTAAAAATTGGATTAAAGGGTGATTTAATCTTCTTTGGATGAATGCAGAGTAAACAAATAATATGGGGTTAGTAGGGTAGGCGAAAAGGTGCTAGGCCAAAGAAATGGGGACCATTACCTATGGTCGGCCCGGCGGTGCCGGTCCCCAACATATGCGTCGTCGGTCGATCCCCGGTGAGAGGGCTCCAGATTTGTGCCATGTGTCCCTGCCGCCTCATATACCCCAGTGCACATGTTTGTTTATTCTGTAACTCTTCATTTTACGTGTAGTGCACGTGTAAACCCTTAGGCTTCTAAAAGATTAAAAGAAAAAATTAATAAAAAGATAATGTAGCTGGGGGGATTCGATCACAGGGGCTACGTCACAGCAGTGCAAAGCTTTACCAATGAGCTACAAGTGCTTTCTTGTTGTTCAAAAGCAAATCAAATACTTATAGTGTACACAGGATTTCAAATACTCCATTTGTACATTAACTTTTAAATAATTCTCTGTACATTGAAACTGGAGTTGTTACATCCGGGGTAGGGCCCATTACCACTGATTTAATAGCAAAGATGTACTCATCGGGGGGAAGTATCTCCTCATAGTGCTCCCCTCTGACAGGCAAGCCGGAGATCTCCGCGGACTCTTCCAATGAAATCGAAACTTCCCAATCTGATAAGAGAAAGGTATGTGTCGGGATGTTCCATTGTTCGAAAAAAGACTTGATCCACCACACATAGGGAGCATCGTAATGAAAGAGAGACGCATAGATTGCCGGGAACAACCCGGTCTTTAATAGCAGCGACTTCTTGGCCGACAGGATATACCTAGCCTACTGTAAATAGCCGGCCGAATGACGGGGCGTCAATCCTATCATATAACTTTCCCCCAAGGGCGCGACTCTCTTTGGCATATGCGTCGCTCTAAAATGTCCAAGGCCATCGGTAGCTGTACGAGTATCGACGACATGGAAGGCTAAAGACGACCTTCCGAGGTCGAGTTGACCTCTTCTACGGCGTAAGTCACTTGAGGTGGATCAGCGCAATGAATCGCTAGGATTGGCTCCGAAGGCACTGCACAAGAAAAACTACACCGACCCCAGATAATCTGACTATACCATGACCCCCACAAATGAAGAGATTTTTTCTCTGGGTCATGATCCTTAATAAGCATGAAGACTTCCTGATCTATGGGCGCGTCGACAAAAGCGCTTTCCAAACGTACGAAGAGGAAAGAGGAATCGGAAGCCATGGTACTTGCACAAAAAGGGAGGAGTCGGCTATCGACATAATGATTGTACAGCACCATAGTTAAAAAAATGATAGGGGCCCACAAATTCAAGGTAACGCCCTATCAATGATGGGGTGGTCACTCATTAAAAATAGAATTCAAAAGGATTCTCATTTAATGAGAAAACATCATTGGACTCGGGAGTTAAATTCCCTCGAGAACTGTGTTCTGCAAACAGATTTCAAATCTGTTAAGAAAATTAGAGAGGGAATAAAATTCCCAAAAAATTTTAGAGCCATGCTCTGTAGAACAATGGGATAACATCCCAGAACCCTCAAAAGCAAAACTTTCTAACAAGGTAAAACCCTAAAAGATTTTTAAGATTTACGATCTACTCAAGTAAAAAAGTTTCTATTTTTTAGATCTCTAAGAGATCATTACAAGAGAAGAGCAAAACTCTATTAATGGATTAAAAACCTAAAACATGAAGAAATTCCTTCAAGAGTTTGGTCATAATCTTTACCAAATTTTTTTGACAGAGTTCTGACTGTAAAAGAGTTTCCTTGGACAGAGATCTAAGCACTGGAAAAGAATTGAATTCTTAGAGAAAGAAGAAGGTTAAGAAAGATGAACAGCAGTCATCTCAAGAGTCAAAGGCCCTATTTATAGGCATAGGAAGACGGTTCAACTTCCAAGAAGATCAAACGGTGGAAATGGTGCTACCGCTGCACTCATGAGCAAGGCACGTAAGCGCAACGGTGGGGGGCAATTGTTTTCCCAATAAAATAGCAAAGCTCTGTGAGGCAGCGCTCAAGTGCCTCACGTGCCTTATACGAAGGCGCCAATACCAAAGTTAAAAACTCTTATATATGAGTGGTGCTCATGTGCAAAGCATACAAAAAAATCTTAAGTGGTGTCCACGTGCACAGCACGTGAGCGCCGGTACCTTATAGAATTAAATTCTACCCTCTGTGAAACAGAATACCGTTGGATTAAAAAATCCAATGGTGATTAAAGAATCACCAATCTACAGAATAAATTCTGTATAGGAAAATATTTCCCTAATCTTGTTAAAAACAAGAAAATACTTTCTGTAAAACAGAAATCCTTGGATCAAAGATCCAACGGTGGGTAAAACCCCAAATCAATTGGGATCTCTGAATGAGAGATTTTTTCGGAGTAAATCAACAAACTTCCCCTACTATATAAAGGACCCAAGACTTCAAGTCTGATATAGGAAACCCTCCCCCATAAGCTTCTAAAAACAAAGCAAAATGCTTCAAAAAGGAAGAAAGAAGAAGTCTCCCCTCTCAGAAAAAAAACTCTAGGTAAATAAAAGAAGGAGAGATCAAAGAATCTCGTTTTACCTATTGAAGGGTTTAACCTATTTAAAAGAAGAACTTAGTTCTTTCTCTGGATCTAAGATCCACAAGACAAGTCTCCCATAAGTTAAGAATTTAATTCTCATCGGGAAGAACTTGTTTTTGGAGATCAAAGATTCAGAAAAGAACCAGGAAATTGAATTCCTCAAAACAAAATAAAATCACCGATCAGCGCCCAGCGCCTCACGTGCCCCTCATGTGGACGCCACAGGAAATAGGGAGTGCTTAGCACTCAAATTGAGCGGCGCCCGGCGCTTCATGTGCCCCTCATGTGGGTGCCACAGGAAATAGGGAGTGCCTAGCACTCAGTAAGCGGCGCTCCGCGCCCAGCGCCCAACGCCTCACGTGCCCCTCACATGGGTGCCACAAAATAAAGAGTTACTAGCACTCAGTAAGCGGCGCTCAGCACCCAGCGTCTCACATGCCCCTCAAGTGGACGCTTCAGAAAAATGAGAAGCGCTTAGCACTAAGTGGGTGGCGCCCAGCGCCCCATGTGACTCTTACGTGGGCGCCACAGAATAAAAGTGCTTGGCACTTACTAGGCAGCACCTAGCTCCTTACGTGCTTTGCACGTGGGCGCCATAAAAAGTGCTTAGCGCTCCATATAAAGACAAAATGGGTGAAGTGTTCAACACTTATTGGGCAATTCCCATGACTGAAAAACCCACATGATTATATATGAGCGTCAAAACTTACATATGTGCTCAGCACTCTTTGTACAAAAAGGGGACTGAGCCCAAACAAATGCTTGGCACTTTTCAACAAAAAGAAAACTGAGTAGACCAAGCCCGGGTTGGTTAGGCCCCTTGAGAGTAGAAACTCCCTAATTCAGATCGACCGAGCCTATGTGCTCACTACTTCCCAAACTGATATTAATCCCAAATACGACTATCGATCTTCCAACTGATGATATCCAAAATGATGTCCATCCCATACCTCCTAAGTTAATCTTAGTTTCCAAAAATAACTAATGATTCTTAGATGATCCACCATGATATTTTCTCTCAAATACGGGATTTGTTTTAAGGGTACATCTCTTCACACCTCTGATATATGTCGTTATAATTCCTTAACGTTTTCAGAGAGGTGGCGGGTCCCGACGACCAACAACTTCTCTTAATGCACTTCCAAATCGACATGCATTCCCCAAATTGGATCGTGCCTCAACTTAGGCACATTCCATATCGACACCGTTCACTTCGTTACGTAAAAAATACACGTGTGTGTAAGTCGTCAACGGACCGTAACGTTCTTAAACTAAAATCTCATCCCCAAATGGTGATCAACAGACCGCAACGTTCTTAAACTAAACTCTCACCCCCAAATGGTGATCAACGGACGTCCTTATGTAGGGTTCTCTAGCACGACAGCAAGATTTTGGGAGGTATCGTCAATGCCATTTTCAAAAATTGTCATGCTAAAGAACCCTAAACTAGGATGTTAACCAGAGAATTAGACAAAACTAGAATGTAAACAACTTTACATAAAAATGAACAAGGACTACAACCTTTGTAGTCCGGTCCTTCACTTCAATAGCTCCGTGTAGTAGTCCCTTCTCTCCAAGTAGTAATCTTCCGGACTCTAGAATGGCTCCACAAGATGAAAGGAACAAGCTTGCTTGAAGTCTTCGAGGCCGAAGATGATCTACGAGACACCAACTCAAGTTACCTCCTCACTAATTTGGAATTAGTGAGGCAAACACTCTAAACTAAATGGCTAGTCTAGTAAAGGATGGTGAAGTAGGAATTTTGCTCATTTTAGAAATCTTTTTCTCACTAATTTTCTTTAGCTCCTCAAAACCTAGAGAGCTTGAAGGAGATGAAGAAGATGATGAAGTGGAGAAGAGAATGAAAACTCATGAGATGAGAATAGCAACCATGGGTGAGTTAGTATCATATACTAACTCATGTAGAGACTAAACCATGGTTAATAAATATCTCAAATAAAACAAAATTAGTGGACTAAGTCAATGGTTCCACAAGCTTCCACTAAGCATCAACCATGACTAATTTCCAACCAAGATTTACTTTAAATAAATAACCCTCCACATTATCATATGTATGGTGTGAGTCTAATACACCCCATGTTGCATGTATCAACAACCATGACACAATAATATATATCACATATATATTAATTGTGCACAAGTGAGAAAAAGAAATTCTTAAGTGAGCTAATATTAGTTATGTAATTTAATAATGTCAAATATATAATTATACATTTAAATTATTAAATCAACACTTAATTTAATAATCCGGTCTATATCATATATAACCGACTATATCATATGTATCATTCTATCGAATCAACACTTGATTCGATAACCCGACTATATCACATATAACCGACCGATATCACATATCGCGGGAATAGAATACGGTATCACATACACGTAATTAATATCGGTTCCGCACATATCACATATGTGCTCCCTACATTCGTTTCTCCTGAGCCAGGAAACCTCTGTGTAGGACTCTAAAGACTCATCAATACGCCAGCAGTAAGTGATGATCATATCAGTCACCCACAAGCTGTCGGCGGTACTAGCTGCACGAAACGGCCACCCAGGTATTGAGCGATCAGAAGATCCATCAAGCCATGCCTTCTCATACCCTGTGACTCCAACAAGTAACACTACCGTACAGTCCGGTCTCTTCGTCTGATATGTCGCATATCTCGCCTAGGGATGGTAAACGTCAAACCCCAATAGCTTGATAAGTCATGCCGATATGAGGCTCATAACGGTTTGAGAAACTACCGATAACACTTACCAGTAAATCTCAGCAACCCTGGCCAGAATTTCCTATTATGGCCAATCGAGCACAGCGCAACATCAACCCCCTATACCGAGAGAGACGAAATCCCCTTCTATCTCTCATTGCTTCCATATGACTCGGGACTGTATCCAAAAACCACTGTTTTGCACATTCTTTTGAATGTGGTAAGGTGGAAAATCAAAACACGGTGAGAATCACACAAGACTCTATGACGATCTCGGGTCAACAGACTAACATGTACCAATGTCATCATGAGAACTGCTATCTGACGTGAGGTATAATACCATCTAGGAGTTTTCGGCGAGTCCTGTTCAGTGTACCCAGTCTCCACTGAGCACCCGTATACTTCCTTTGATGTCAAACACCAATGGATGTGGGATCATCCATCGCCCATCATATGGGTCAAGATACGTATACGCTAGTCTACACTGTATATTGATGCCCCGTCTCGATATACCCACAACTAGGAAGAATTAAAGATGTACTTACGAACTATCCTGGCCCCACTAGTATGATCTACATCATAATCCTGGTAGTCAAGTACAGATCCTAAGGGCTTTACCAACATATGAGACAAGACAGTATCATAATATAAGTCAACATGTAACATAAAGAACAACCAGATAGCATAGTATCATATCGAGCAAGAAAGTCCTCTATATATATGTACAAGCATCCACTATAATATACATCACATGTACGACAATGGCCTCTAGAGGCATATATACAACTAACACCTTAAACTAAAATCTCACCCCGAAATGGTGATCAACGGATCTCAACGTCTTTAAACTAAAATCTCACCCCTAAATGGTGATCAACGGACCGCAACATCCTTAAACTAAACTCTCATCCCAATGGTGATCAACGGACCGGCAACGTCCTTAAACTAAAATCTCACTCCCAAATGGTGATCAACGAACCGCAACGTTCTTAAACTAAAATCTCACCCCAAATGGTGATCAACGGACTGCAACGTCCTTAAACTAAAATCCCACCTCCAAATGGTAATCAATAGACCACAACGTTCTTAAACTAAAAATCTCACCCCTGAATGGTGATCAACGGACCGAAACGTCCTTAAACTAATATCCGCCTTTAAAATGGTGGATCAACAGACCGGGATGTTCTCAAACTTGAATTTCGCATCCAAAATGGCGATAACGGACCGTAACGTCCTTAAACTAAAACAACAGAGCCCAAATGCTCTTTTGTTGTGATCTGAAGCAAAAATGATCCTAAGACCCTTGTTAAAGTAGATTTTAGTCTCAAATTGGACTAACGTATCCTTAAACAAAAAAACTAATCGTGCCTCCAATTGCTCGTATACATTTAAGTCGATCTTGATCTCAAAACAGATTATGGTCCTTAAATCAACCCAAACCCAAATCTAAGATATAAGGATTTGGACTAATCCACGCCCTACGGGCGACGACATAAATTTGTCTCCGTATACAATTCACGGGCAACCAAAAAATAAAACAAACACACACGACACGAGGTAAACTTCTGGAGCAGGAGAAAGTGGTTATCGTGATGCGGTAACGTAATTAACTGCAGGGGGCTTGCGCCTGCAGGGAAGAGTGTCCCCACAATCTAAAACCCCTCAAAAACAAGGGGAATCTGACGAAGTCTGCTACAATGGCGCTCACTATCAAAACCTCCGATATACGGTGCCATAAATCAACTTGGCATCTTCCGAGAGGTAGACGGATAAATCCAAAATAGCATCTGCTCCCAAAATTCAGACCAGACGTCCTTAACGTCCCGGTTGCGTCTTTCGGCGGAGAACACCAACTTGGCTACGCGACTATCCTAAATAATCGCATCAAAATGCAACAGATAAGCAACATTTAGCTACCGTACACTATGCCTTGATAGAGACCAGCGTATATAGCATGAATACTAACTGCTGCTTAACTGAAATGACGGGAGGGCTATGGCTGGGCTTTGGCAAAAACCTTTAACGTAATGAACTTGATATTGTTGAAGGGAACCGAGCAGTTTTCGAAAAGAGAGGTTTAGGCTCCACTTTTGAAAACTAGTGGTTTTGAAGAAAACCGAGTAATCTATGGTAACATAAACTTTTGCTTAAGAGGTCACTACCCGTGAGAGATCTAGGCTCTTGCCTCCTTGAATAAGGTGCTGGATATTCCTAACCGAATACCACTATTCAAGACGAAAGAATATGACTATAGTTTTTCAAATTTTGTTCCAACAACATCTTTTAGGTTTCTTTTCTTACATTAATTAAACTTAATGCGGTCCTATCAATTAATTCCTATCACACCAGAAAAGAACGAAAATAAAATGTACGTATATGCCATCCGCATTCGCCACGGGACCCCGTCATGCACCGTTAGGTTACTTAACTAACCGGCAGAGTGGGGGCAGAACTAGCGTGGATGCCAAATATATACAACAACTACTAGTGTGTGTGTGTGTAACCATTCGTCCCCAGACATGATATAAGCAACATCAAAAAAACAACAATAAGCCACAATGGAATTGCGGATAATTTTGGAGTCTCAGATTTCATTTGAGCGGCAAATGAGACCTGACATTCCCCGATCGTGGTGGATAGCCCATGCAATTAAAAACCATAAACCCCTATGAGCGCGGCAAGTTACCCGCCAATCCCGGAAGTGAGGCAACCCACAATCAACAAAGTAAATGGGCACTACAGCACTTCACGGAATTCGGTGACTTGAGCACCCCTCTATGGGTCATCCTATACCCCCTATGAGTGCGGTGAATAGCCCACCAATTCTAGAGTAAGTCCCCATCCATCTCAACGCCATGAAATGCGGGCCCGTTGCCCTCTAGAACCCGGCTATTCGAGCACCCCTCCGCAGGGTAATCCTAGTACAGAAAAGAAAAATTATATATACAACGGTAACATTGACCCCAACCTGGTCGTGCACCAGTAAAAGAATATACAAACTGGTAGAAACGGCAGTCCACATGTGGGATGCTCGCCCCATAATAAGGAATATATAAATGAATCTGAACTGCATAACTACCATTGCACTATAGGCTATCCACCACGACAATCCATCCACAACATCAGTGCAACACAGAATATCAACGTGAATATCATGTTCATAAACCCATCTGATTGTACATATAGCAATCAGTTGGGCTATACTGCTCAATAATATTCACGGTCGCAGAAACAAATATACAGAAAATCAAGAATTTAGAATTTCGATCGATCAAAACTTTCCGCATTTACCCCCATGTACACGCCAGTGTTCTCCTAAAATTTAAACATAATAAAAAGAGCAAAGCTTTGTTAAATTTTAATGAGGCAGCGCCTCACGTGCTCTCCATGAGGACACTAGCGCCGGCGCCAATCTTATAGGATTGAATCTTATGGTGGCACCGCACGTGCTCCTCACGTAGGTGCCAATGTGCAAAGTGCAGGGTTGCCTAGCACGGAAGCAAGGTTTCGGGGGGCATCATTCATACCATATTAAAATTTTTGCCGTTCTAGCTAACCCTAACCCTAGAATCGTATACTAGAAATCCGACGGAATAATATATAAACACTTTGTAACTAAAAGAAAACAAGGAATACAACCTTTGTAGACCAGTCCTTCACTTCATTAGCTCCATGTAGTCGTCCCTTCGCTGCGATCATGAAGTCCTGGACTCTAGAGAGGCTCCCTTGAAGAAACGAACATACTTGCTTCGATGTCTTCGAGGTCGAAAATGATCTACGTCGAGGAGACACTAACCCAAGTTATCTCTTCACTAATTGTAGAATTAGTGAAGCAAACACCCTATACTAAATGGCAAGTAGTAAAGGTTGATGAAGTAGGAAGTGGGCTCACTTTAGATTTGAGTTTCTCACATTTTTTCTCACATCTCCATTGAAGCTCGAAAGCTTTGAGGAAGAAGAAGAAGAATGAACTCTCATGATAATTATCAAGTGAATAAAAGAAAATCATAAGGTTAGAAAATAAACCATGGTGAGTATATGACATCCTTTAACCCTTGTAGAGAGTTAACCATGGCTAGGATAAAGGGTTAGGTTTATAAATATCTTTAGTAAAACAAAATGAGTAGACCAAGTCAATGCACAATACAAGCTTCTACAAGCTTTGTGTCATGACAAATTGCAACCATTTTGTAATTAGAAAAATTAAATAAAAACCCTAGTATTATCCCTAGCATGGTGTAAGTCATACACACACCCAAGTTGCATGTATCATCAAGCATGACACATAACATGTACACTTATATATATCTCATATATACAATGCGCACATCAAGTGAGAAAAGAAATGTTAAGTGAACTAATACTAGTTAATGTAAAATAATATATCAAATATATAATTATACATTAGATTATCAAATCAACTCTTGATTTAATAATCCGGTTATATCACATATAACCGACTAATATCATATGTAACAACTTATCGAATCAACACTTGATCCGATAACCCGGCTATATCGCATATAACCGACCAATGTCACAAATCGCGAGAATACAATACGGTATCGCATACTCGTATCAATCTCGGTCCCATACATATCACATATGTGCTCCTACTCCATTTCACTTGAGCCAGAAAACCTCTGTGTAGGACTCTAAAGACTCATCAATACGCCGGCAGTGAGTGATGATCATATCAAACACCCACAAGCCGCAAGCGGTCTGCTAAACGTAACGGCCATCCGGGTATTAAGCAATCAAAAGATCAACAAGCAAGTCTGTTCACACTCCTACGAATCCAATCAGTAACACTACCGTACAGTCCGGTCTCTTCATCTGATATGTCGTATATCTTGTCTAGGGGTAGTAAACGTCAGACCCAGTAACTCGATAAGTCGTGCCGATGTGAGGCTCATAATGGGTCGAGAAACTACTGATAACACTTACCAGTATATCTCTGAAGCAGCCCAGGCCAGGGACTTCCTGTTATAGCCAATCGAGCACGGCGCAACATCAACTCCAAATACCAGAAGAGACGAAACCCCTCCTATCGCTCATTGCCTCCATGTGATTCGGGACTGTACCCAAAAGCCACCGTTTTGCACGTTCTCTTGAACGTGGTAAGGTGGAAATCAAAGCACAGTGTGAATCACACAAGACTCTATGACGATCTCGGGTCTACAGACTAACATATACCAATGTCACCAGAGAACTGCCATCTGACGTGAGGTATAATACCATCTGGGAGTTCTCGGCGAGTCCGTCCAGTGTACCCAGTCTCCACTGAGCACCCATATACTGTCTCTGGTGTCAAACATCAATGGATATGGGATCATCCATCGTCTATCTACATAGGTTGAGAAGCTATACGCTAGTCTACTCTGGTATATCGATGCCTTGTCTCGATACACCCTCGACTAGGAACATTTGAAGGATGTACTTAGTGACTATACTGTCCCCACTAGTATGATCTGCATCATAATCCCGGTAGTCAAGTACTCTTCCTAAGGGCTTTATCAACATGTAATATAGAGACAATCCGTGTACATGTTAAGATAAAGAGCAACCAGATGGCATACTATCATGTCGAGTAAGAAAGTCCTCCATATATATGTCCAAGCATCCACTACAATATACATCGTATGTACAGTAATGGTCTCTAGGGCACACATATAACTAATAATCTCCCACTTGCACTAGGGTCATCTGTTGTAGTATCCCATACCCAACAATCAGCAGTGGTTGTAGTATCTCATACAAAACTATCCCATAAAAGTCTTTCCTGGGAATAGGCCTTTATGAGTGGATCCGCCCTGTTCTCCTCTGTGTCTACTCTCCTAATCTCGATCTCCCTAGAGATTATCCATCTCCAAGATTAGGCGATACAGCCTAAGAATATGTCTGGATCACTGATGGGACAGGGGTTCTTAGGCCTAAGCCATAACTCCATTGTCATACAATGGTAGGAATGAAGTTCATCTCATGAACTAATACATACCCAGACTGCCTCTTTGGTGGTATCGTTGGTAGTGATGTATCTAGCCTTTATCGTCTAGTATGTCACGGTATCTAGCTTGGAACTCTTCCAACATACCGTCCCTCTACTGAGGGTAAAGACAATGCCTGTGACTGACATTCAGTCGACCATACCACTCTGGAAGCTATCCAGTGATTCTCCCCAGGATCGATTGATACCGTCTCACTACACCTAGTGAGAATCCTAACATCTACTTAAATCTATCTCATAGATCCAAAAACCCAGGATTTAGGAGGTATCACCTTGATCCTATATAGAGAATCCTTGTGATAAGAGGAGATTGACCGAGTGTAGCATAGGAAACTTCTTTCCTATCAAGAGTGTGTCATCCACGTACAATACGAGGATCATCACCATACTCCGTACTACCTTTTTGTATATACAAGATTCATCTACTATTTTGATGAAGTCAAACGCTTTGACTATCACATCAAAACAGATGTTCCAACTCCGTAATGCCTACTTTAACCCATAAAGCAACCTGCACACATTTCTGCTGCTCCCACTGTCTACGAAGCCCTCTGGCTGTATACTTATAGACGCTCTCTTCTAAATCACTATTTAGAAAAGCAGTCATGACACCCAACCGCTAGATATCGTAGTCATGGTATGTCGCAATGGCAAGTAGGATCCGGATGGACTTAAGTATAGGCACTAGAAAAGGATTCATCATTATCCACACCTGGTCGATGTCGAGAACCTTTTGAAACAAGCCTTAGCTTTGAAAGTCTCAACTTTTCCATGTACACCAATTAATCTTCTCAAGATATACTTGCTCCTGATGGGGATTTAACCCTTCAGATAAAGCAACCAAAGTCCATATTTTGTTGGTGTATATGATTCCATCTCAGATCGCTAAGCATCCAGCCATTCTTACAGAGTCATCACTCTTGATGGCCTGCTCGAAACTAGTTGGGTCATCATCTCATGATGCAATCCTCGCTCCTACTATCATAGAGAAAACCGAAGTATCTCTTAGGTGGGTGAAGAACCCTACCAGATCGGCGGAGAGGCTGAGGTTCGTCGGGAGCTATTGAATCTTTCAGTTCTACCAAATCATCAGTTGTAGTTTATATAGCTGGAATTCCTTCCAGTTCTACCTCATGACAACTAATTTCTTCACAAGAAATTCCTTTTATAAAAAGGTGGCATGCCGAGAAATAAAACACCTTTTGTTTCTCGGTGTGGTAGAAGATATTCCCTTGCGAATGCTTGGGATACCCAACAAACTTCCACATAACTGACCTTGCCTCGAGCTTGTCCGGATTTTGCTTTTAGACATAGGTCAGACAACCCCAAATCTTAACTTACTTAAGAGATGGGCTCTTCCCATTTCATATCACATATAGAGTGGTAGGCATCTGATTTGGTTGGAACCTAATTCAATAGGTATGCAGCTTCTCAAGTGCATAACCCCCAAAAAGAAATAGGCAACTCAGCAGTACTCATCATAGAGCACACCATATCATATAGGGTGCAATTTCTCCATCCCAATACACCGACGTGCTGTGGTGTATACGGAGGAGTAATGTTAGAGAGAATCTCATTCTTCTTTAGAACAGTCCAGGAACTCCGTGCTCAAGTATTCTCCTCCCTGATCACATCAAAGGACATAATACTTATACCCATTTTGGTTCTCTACTTCTAACTTATATTCTTTGAATTTCTCAAAAACGTCAGACTTGTGTTTCAATAGGAACACATGTGTGAATCTTGAGAGATCATCAGTGAATGTAATGAAGTACAAAGAACCAATCCTGGCATGTGTAGGCAGGGGACCTTCATATATCAGTATGTATCAATCCCAAGAGTTCACTAACTCTTTCTCTGTTTCCAATAAATGGAGCTATGGTCATCTTATCTTTATGACATGACTGGCAAGTTTCACAAGATGTAAATTCAAACTGATTTAAATATGCATCTTTATGTAACTTAGCTAGTCGGGTCGCATTGATATGACCTAGTCTACAATGCCTCAAGAAGGATTCGTTCATTTCTGAACTCTTCCTCTTGTGTGTGTTTTGTACGTTAAGAACTGTAATTTGATTTAGAACATATATGCTTTTAGATAACGTCCTGAACCGATCAACTCTTGATATAGGAAATGTTCAAAACATTATCCAAAAATACAAAATTATATCCTTCTTCACTAAATAAAGAAACTGATATGATGTTGTATATCAGGTTCGGTATCTAATAACATTCGTTCAGAATCAATGTATTTTGGTAATACAGGGTGATAACTGCCAACTGCTTTGGCTGCAACACTTGCACCGTTGCTAACTCTTAAAACTTATCACCCATTCCCAGTTCTCTACCTATCTGTAGCCCATGTAACAGATTACATATGCGGGATCCTGATCCGGTATCTTTTACTCAGGACGTAGAGGATACTGAGAAACAGTTCTCGGTAATGAACATACCCGAAGAAGATGCATCAGCATGCACTTTCTTCGTTTGTAATCCCCTATTTCCTGCTCGGTCTTATAACAATTATAAGTTAGAGCGGGACCAACGTTCCCTAGCTCAGTATAACAAGCGGGTTTGGTCAATACATCCGTATTATTATCTTGATTATGGCGTGACATGGTCGCTACCTGGAGAGAGAGAAAGAAGAAAACACTCAGCATATACTTTTGCAAGATTAGATTGGTTATTATTTTATCTAATCAGGATGGCTCCCACTATTTTAGTCAAATCTTCCTTCAAACCCTAAAAGGTAAGACCAGCCGGGATTAATTATACCCTACAAGTTCGCCAATCTTTCGGCCAGGCCAGTGTCGGTACTTTAAGAGAGGTTCTCCGTGCTTTCGCACGGACCTAATTAAAATAAACCTCATTTTCCCAGGGGCGTAACCCCATTAACACCTTTCTAGACACCTACTTGATCGGCTAATTGTGATGTGTAAAACTCTCCCAGGAGTAACTCTTACTTGCAGTGGATATCGGGATCCAACTATCTCATAGAAGGTATGCAATCTCATTGCAAATTTCAACACTTGAAATTCCCGATAATATTTTACCCCTAGTATCCTATGATCTTGACGAAGGCCAACAAACCATAGGCGGCTAGTCAAGTTCAGCCCGTACATTTCATGATTGAATTAAACCCACCCGTACGACCCTTGACGATGGCCAACAAAGTCGCACGACTACCCTAACTCAATCGCATTATATGCATATGCAGATAAGCATAAATTGTTATCGCACACTACGCCTTGACGAAAGCCAACAAACGCAGCACGAATACTATGAAGTACTTATCTCAAATGACGGAAGGCTAATACAGGTTTTTAAGAAAACCTTTTGTGTAATGAACTTGATATCGTTGTAGAATCGAGTGAATTTTAAATGGAGTGTTTTTTAGGCTTTTACTAGTTTTGCTAGAGAGGTCACTCCCGGTGAAGGGATCTCGGCTCTTTCCTTATCGAATAAGATACAGGATATTTCACAAATGCCACTATGCAAAGCAAAAACTATAGAAGCAATCAAAAGACAAACCGAGTGTGTAGTATCTGCTAGTTTCGCTAAAGAGGTCACTCCCGGTGAAGGGATCTCGGCTCTTTCCTTATCGAATAAGGTGCTGGATATTCTACAAGGAATACCGCTATGCAAAGCAAGAACTAGAGCTACCAGTTTTTAAAACAAGTTTCTACAACATCTTTTAGGTTTCTTTTATTTCATTAATCTCATTAATGAAGTCCTATTTATTATGCTTCCCAAGCAACACATATGAAAACGAAAGCAGCAATATTAATTATATCTCATATATATAATATATAGGTATTTGTCTGAACATATCATAGTGATCACATCATAGAGTAGCAGAAGATAACGTATGAAATATTGGATATACTAGGATTTCCGTGTTTTAAATTAAGCCTGTATAAAACACGGATTCCACGGTCGTGATGAATAGCCAAACCCACATCCCTAGACCCTACGAGAGCGGCAAGCAACCCTACCAATTCTAGAGTCAGGAGACCCGGTCTCGACTCCTCGAGATGGTCTCCCACTGGACCCTAGAACCCGGTTACTTGTGCTCCCCGCCTTGGGTCTATCCTAATGCGGAAAAGTAAATAATATACAATGGTGACATCATCCTCAACCCGGAAGTGCCCTAATAAAAGAAATTACATACAATGAATTTTACATGAATGAAAATGAAAAACTCTCATCTCACATAAAACCCCCGGCTATTCAAAACACGATGATCCAATATAACATATCACAGCAGCACATAACATCGCATGTCATCAACTTAAGTAAATATGTGTATCCCAATTGTCGTTAACATATAGCAACGAAATCGGCGATACACCACATATTACACTTACGGTCGCAGAAAATAAAGTGAAAACTACAACAGTTGGAATCCGCAACCATCTTAGACATCATAAACCCAACGTATTTCATACTTTGGATTTCATGCCTAACCATATGAATTCCTTAGACATCGCATGCCTAACAATTATAAACCCCGCATTTTAGTCTCAATCTCGAAAACACTTTTCAATATCAAGTCGGGCAATTCAACAAGATTCCCGACATCCTGATCGAATGCTCGTCGGAAACTTCAGTAGACGGCCGCACCCCCCGATGCCGTCGACGAAGTGCACTAAGGCAGAACACCGCTGCCGCGAGCACCCGAACGGATGCTTTTGGCGACGGGGTTCTCCTACAGTCACTTAGTCGAGGTTTTGGGGTGTGGCTATCTAATAAGGTTACCCGGCGAGTATCCGCGTACGCTACGTGATTGCGACGGACTTTTGATCACATCAAAATCCCGTGGCAACCGATCAAATGAGACTAAATTGCTAGATTTATAACATTCAAATTAGTTATCTCATAACTACTTTTGTGAATTCCAAATATTGTATCCCATCACATGACACCCGGACGACGTTAAACTTTTCGATCGATTCATCAATGTCCCACAATTCCCCGTGAGCTCAACACTTGAGCACAGTCCAATAATACCCAGAACATGCCACAGTACCTATGCACCAGCCGTAGAAGGGCAGACCCAAGTCTCACACATGTCACCACGGAACTGCGGCAAACCCTAGGGTATGACAGCGGTTCCGCGATCCAAAAAATCAAGTTAGGGTTTCATTCTTCTAAAGGGTTCACAGAATTACTTGCATATTTTTCCGAATACCCTAAACTTGGAAAAATGGGTTTTTGACATTCGATCGAACTTTTTAACTTCGTCTAGACAACATGCGAATAACTCGAAACTATGTTAAAACTACAAATACGAAACACTCCGAATTGCTTATAGTGTAAGATTACATCACATGCAAAATTAGCAAAAACAAACGACACCTGAAACACCAAAACCCAGTCACTGGAACACAGTGAAAATTTTAGGCAAAAACACCAGAAAGTGGCCGGCCCCAACCACCTTGTGCTCGGCCAAAATCCGAGCAAACCCTCTGAAATTTTCACTGTGTTCATGATATATCCCATATAACACTCTGTACTTATTTTAAAAAAATTTTGACAACTTTTTAGAACAAAAACTATATTTTCGCGTATCAAGTTTCGGAGTATTTCGGTTTCGTAATCTTAACAAAATCCGTCTAAATTTCTAGCATGGCTGATACCACTACAGGGTTGCCTAGCATAGCAGCAAGGTTTCGGGAGGCATCATTCATGCCATATTAAAATTTTTGCCGTTCTAACTAACCCTAACCCTAGAATCGTATACTAGAAATCCGACAGAATAATATACAAACACTTTGTAACTAAAAGCGAACAAGGAATACAACCTTTGTAGACCGGTCCTTCACTTCATTAGCTCCGTGTAGTCGTCCCTTCGCTGCAATCATGAAGTCCCAGACTCTAGAGAGGCTCCCTTGAAGAAACGAACATGCTTGCTTCGAAGTCTTCGAGGCCGAAGATGATCTACGTCGAGAAGACACTAACCCAAGCTATCTCTTCACTAATTGTGGAATTAGTGAAGCAAACACCCTATACTAAAAGGCAAGTAGTAGAGGATAATGAAGTAGGAAGTGGGCTCACTTTAGATTTGAGTTTCTCACATTTTTTCTCACATCTCCATTGAAGCTAGAAAGCTTTGAGGAAAAAGAAGAAGAATGAACTCCTATGATAATTATCAAGTGAATGAAAGAAAAATCATGAGATTAGAAAATAAACCATGGTGAGTATATGACATCCTTTAACCCTTGTAGAGAGTTAACCATGGCTAGGATAAAGGGTTGGGTTTATAAATATGTTTAGTAAAACAAAATGAGTAGACCAAGTCAATGCACAATACAAGCTTCTACAAGCTTTGTGTTATGACAAATTGCAACCATTTTGTAATTAGCAAAATTAAATAAAAACCCTAGTATTATCCCTAGCATGGTGTAAGTCATACACACACCCAAGTTGCATGTATCATCAAGCATGACACATAACATGTACACTTATATATATCTCATATATACAATGTGCATATCAAGTGAAAAAAGAAATGTTAAGTGAGCTAATACTAGTTAATGTAAAATAATATATCAAATATATAATTATACATTAGATTATGAAATCAACTCTTGATTTAATAATCCGGTTATATCACATATAACCGACTAATATAATATGTAACAACTTATCGAATCAAAACTTGATCCGATAACCCGGCTATATCGCATATAACCGAACAATGTCACAAATCACGAGAATACAATACGGTATCACATACTCGTATCAATCTCGGTCCCGCACATATCACATATGTGCTCCTACTCCATTTCGCTTGAGCCAGGAAACCTCTGTGTAGGACTCTAAAGACTCGTCAATACGGCGGCAGTAGGTGATGATCATATCAAACACCCACAAGCCGCAAGCGGTCTGCTAAACGTAACGGCCACCCGAGTATTGAGCGATCAGAAGATCAACAAGCAAGCCTACTCACACTCCTGCGAATCCAATTAGTAACATTACTGTACAGTCATGTCTCTTCGTCTGATATGTTGCATATCTCGTCTTGGGGTAGTAAACGTCAGACCCCAGTAACTTGATAAGTCGTGCCGATGTGAGGCTCATAACGGGTCGAAAAACTACTGATAATACTTACCAGTATATCTCTGAAGCAGCCCTCGCCAGGGACTTCCTGTTATAACCAATCGAGCACAGCGCAACATCAACTCCAAATACCGGGAGAGACGAAACCCCTCCTATCGCTCATTGCCTCCATGTGATTCGGGACTATACCCAAAAGCCACCGTTTTGCACGTTCTCTTGAACGTGGTAAGGTGGAAATCAAAGCACAGTGGGAATCACACAAGACTCTATGACGATCTCGGGTCTACAGACTAATCTGTACTAGTGTCACCAGAGAACTGCCATCTGACGTGAGGTATAATACCATCTGGGAGTTCTCGGCGAGTCCGTCCAGTGTACCCAGTCTCCACTGAGCACCCGTATACTGTCTCTGATGTAAAACACCAATGGATATGGGATCATCCATCGCCCATCTACATAGGTCGAGAAGCTATACGCTAGTCTACTCTGGTATATCGATGCCCTGTCTCGATACACGCTCAACTAGGAACATTTGAAGGATGTACTTAGCGACTACACTATCCCCGCTAGTATGATCTGCATCATAATCCTGGTAGTCAAGTAGTCATCCTAAGGGTTTTATCAACATGTAACATAGAGACAATCAGTGTACATGTTAAGATAAAAAGCAACCAGATAGCATACTATCATGTCGAGCAAGAAAGTCCTTCATATATATCCAAGTATCCACTATAATATACATCGTATGTACAGTAATGGCCTCTAAGGCACACATATAACTAACACAAAGCACAGGAGCGCTTATTATATGAGAATTAGATTCTTATATGGCGCCGCACGTACTCCTCACGTGGGCGCTAATGTGTAAAGCACAGAAATGCCTATCATAATTAAGAATTTAATTCTTAAGTAGCACCCACGTGCTCCCCATATGAGCGCCAGCGCCCAAGTCAAAATCAATAGAATTAAATTCTACATTTTCCTAACCAAAAAGCTGGGATATTCTCTGTTAAACAGAGTCGTTCGATCAAACATCTAATGATGATGATAAATCACCAAACAGTAAAATTAAATTATATTCTGAGGAATATTTGCCCTTAATCTTTACAAACAAAGAAGATTGCTCTCTGTAAAACAGAGAACTCTTGAATTAAAAATCCAATGGTGATTAAAAATCACCGCTTGACAGAATCAAATTCTGTATATGGGAAAATATTTTCCCAATCTTGTTAAAAAACAAGAAAACATATTCTGTAAAACAGAAACACTTGGATCAAAGATCCAACGGTGGGTAAAATTTCCCACAATAAAATACCCCTCATAAATGAAGGGGAATCTGATGAAGTCACGCTACAACGGTCGCGTCTGTCCAAACCTCCGATATATGGTGCCATAAATAAACTTGGTAACTTCGGAGAGGTGGATGGATATGTCCAAATAGTATCTGCCCCCAAATTCAGGCCAGACATTCCCAGCGTCTCGGTCCGGTCTTTCGGCGGAGAATAGATTCTGGCACGCTCTGTAGGACCTCTTCCTCTTTCCACTCCACACTTCGTGTGTCGTGTTTTTTCGCGATCAAATAATTGTAGTATAGATGTTTGTAGTTTCCTTTGGGTGATGGGATACTAAATCCGGCGTTTCGTTTTTATGCAGAATGGCGTTTGCTTCCACTCACCGCAACTCAGGCTCTGTCACATCTGGTGGACTCAAGTATGGGCCACTTGCAGCCTCAAATCTCTGCAATCCGGCTCTTCAAGAAATCAATGGGCTTCTCTTTGGATCTATGTTCCCGCCTCCCACCCTCGGTACCTCAACGCCGAAGGAGGAATCCCAAAAGAAGTCTGTCTTCCACAGGCTGGCTCTTCAAGTTTCTGCTTTGCCGACGGAATCGATCTCCAAACAACTGGTAACTTTCAAAGGCCATGGTCGACGTAAGGGGCAGAATATTCAAGCTCTCAAAGAAAATAAGGGGCAGGCTCAACAAAATTCTGAAGCTAATCAAATTCTGGCCGTAAGAAACGGTCGACATCGATATCGGCGTCATACAAAACAAGCTGGGGGCAGTTCTCCATATGGTCATGTTTCAAACCCAGTGGTGAATGTTGTTATTCTACCCGGAAATAGTTTCGAACTGTTGCGAAGGGTCAGACAAAATACTCCCACTACAATATTGAAGAAATCTCCGCAGCCTTTGGAGATCCAACATGAGGAGAAAACGGTTCGCGCCCCAAAAGAACTTTCCTTATCTATATATAAGGTGTGGAAGCAGGTGAAGGATTCCGTCATCAACCATGGCACTTCCCCTAAACGTCAGCCAAATTCTGATAAATCCCTTTTCAAATATAAGGGGACTCATCCCAAGATAGTTCCTGATACAACAGTTCCTCCCAAAACCAAAGCGGCTTCTCACAAAAAAGGGATGCTTAATAAAATCCAAATGCCCAAGGCAAACTCCAGGGGTCAAGACTCCAAACACCCCAAGCATGGGGGGCATGATAGTTCACACAGTCTATATAGTGAATTCCAAAGACGAAATTCGTGCTTTCACTAGTTATGGACAACATACTCGATCCCTGACAAATGCTCAACTGCAACGTGAAAAGCTGCAGGAGATACTTGCTCAGGCAGCAGCACTCACTAGCCGATCGCCTAAGGAAAATCCCAATGATGCACCCAAAGAAAGAGTACGGAAGGAGTCGGATATTGATTTCCTAAAGTGCACTCTCAAAAAGAGAGATGAAGAAGCGGCAGAAATATCCACTAAAATGAACCAGATGGCCCTTTTGATCTAGAATATGGCTGGAATGATGGTTCAATCAGAACCACTGGCAGATGAACTGCTGACAGTCGCTCTCAAAGATAAGGGTGACATTGCAAATTCTCTGCAAGCCTCATCAACGGCCGAAGAGGAAATGATTCCAAAAGCAAAGCTGGATGAATATATCACTCAGCAAATCAAAGCTCACTACGCTAGTAATACTGCAAATAGATCGATCAAGACTGGTCGACCGTATCCGGCGTGCTACGATCAAATATAGTACCCGCCAGAGTACATACTTCCAACATTCCACATGTACAAAGGAACTGGGAATCCTCGCCGTCACATAGAGTGTCTAAAATCCATGTGCGGCAACACTGGAGGAAATGACATATTGCTCCTCCGACAGTTCGTCAGCAGTCTGACAGGCATCGCCTTCGAATGGTACACAGGACTCCCAAATGATTCCGTAAAGACCTTCAACGAGATGGATATGCTCTTCTGTCTGAGGTTCGCTAGTGTGAATAAACACACTATCATAGCGACGTTGGTCAATGAAACGGTTGGACCGAATGAGACCTGGGTTCAATATGTTACCCGATATCGAAATCTTTTGTCAAAATGTGAGCAAAGCATCGATGAAGCTACAGTCATGGGAATGTTCATAGCCACCCTTGACCTAAATTCAAAAGTGTTCTCATATATGTCCCTCTTCAAACCAACGACCTTCCATAGATAAAATGGCTCGATTGGATCAGATGGGTTAAGATCCTTCATCATCCGATGAAGATGAATGAAAAGCAAATGCAAAATGGCCTTTGTCGCCAACACTCAATAAGATGAGCAGCTCTGAAGCAATCTATCGCCAAAATAGCGACGGTGTGGGTACTCGCCCCCTCCTGAAATATACATAGGAGGTATATTCCTCACTGGCGGCAGAATCTCTACGTAAGATGGTCCTTTCCTCTCAAAGAACAGAAAGGATATCAAGTGACAAACAAACGGATCCTACAATTAAGTGGAATATCCCTCTTGAACAAACAAAACCATGGGAGAGATATGAAATCCATGTCCCACACCGAATCAGACGATGAGAGGAAAACCTCCCAAGTTAAGTTCATTCTTCCAAGAAAGAGGAAGACTCGGCAGAAGAAATGACGTGATATCTGGTTCCTTCGTATATGAAGAAGATATTCCATTAGTATCAGAAAGCGACATTGATGAGCAGGGGGCAGGTGCCATGTAAAATGCCCAGTATTTCCCGCAAAAAAAAATCTGTGTAAGATCCTTACGACTCACAAAGGAGCAACACACTTAAGAGTCCCCATGATTCCTAAGGATAAATTACACTTACAAGATCTTCACGACTCATAAGGAGAATTTCCTCCTATAGGACCCTCACAGCTCATGGGATTCAAAAGCGTTAAGTTACAGAGATCTAAACCTGTTCTTAAGCCATCAAAAACCCTTTTGCCCTACAGGATGTCCCATATTGACCCTTGTATACAATCCACGGGTATAAATAAATATATCTCCCACCAAGTTCCACCTATAAAGACTCTAAATTACTGTACGGAATTTTCCAGTTTAATGTACAGAAATGAGTTTACAGCCTGAGTTTGTGTTATAAGTCAATTTTGTTAAATAACAGCAAGAAACAACTTGTAGCTCACTGGTAATGCCTTGCACTGCTATGACGTAACCCCTGTATTCGATTCCCATCAAATACGTTATTTTTTTCTAAAATTTTTTCTTTTAATTTTTGGAAAGCTAAAAGTTTGCACGTGCAATACACAGAAAAATGAAAAGTCAGAAAAATCAAACATGTGCAAATGGGTTTAAATACTCTATTGATCAAGTAGCACAAATCTCAAGCCAAATGCCTCGAGATTGACCGACCATTCTTGCTCAAAAACTGGTGGGGATGGCTAAGATGTGGCCAATGAGCCCGAGCTTTGCACAACAGTCACTTCATCTACCCCTGACTCCTCTGCACTGTTTGATTTCCCTGCAATCAAACAGAGACCTTTCATTTTACAATTTATCACAATCTTAATACATTTTTGTAATACCCTAGTTCATTTATACCAGTTCTAGTTCATATATTTCTTTATTTATGGTATTTTCCTGATTTATTGTGTTTTGGGTGCGAATAGTGTATTTGACATTTGTATTTGTATCCGACCCGACCCGCATGCTTGAAACCAGTCTTGATTCATGTTTATGATTTATCCTGACCTGTTACATGGACTCGTGCACTTTCATTTTAATTTATACATCTTGAATACTGGCATTTTATCTGGCATTTGCATTTTTACAATATAACATTTTAAGTCACATAAAATATTTTAAAAATACATTGCATGGCCTGCATGATACCCCTAGCCTCGTGATAGCATCCGCGCATCTTGTTCTCGTCCCGTTCAGTGAAACGGACTTGTTTGTATGGCTACACGCATGTGCGTGCATCCGTTCTTGGGGGTATGCATTTTTCGTTATCCGGACATTCATTTTTTTATTTTGGTCGACATGTATATTTTTCGTATTTTAAAACTGAATTTTAGACCCGACCCGGGCATGTTTTGGACTATATTTGTATTTACCAGAATATCAAATTTTATTTATATAATATTAATTTTATAAATTGATACAAATTAAAATTTAGTTAACTAATAAAAGATTTTTTTAAATTTAAATCTAAACTAATTTCCTAACAAACTAACAATCCCTTTCTCTCTCTCTCTCCCCTCTGCATATATATATTTATATATATTTTATTTATTTAATTTTTCTTTCCTTATTTAATACACAGCCTCTTCTTCTTACTTCTTCTTCTTCTTTCTTCTTTCTTTTTCTTGATCTTGTTTCTTGATTCCGGTGATCACCGCTGGAGCCGTGATCGTCGCTGATAATCCGAGTGATCCAGTGAACGTACCTAACTTGCGTGATCACCCTCGTGCGTTGTTTGAAACCGTTCCGTGTACCGTGCGCGTGTCGCGACATTTCGCCGACGAAGGACGTTCCGTACACATCCATTCTTGTTCCGTCTAGGCACGTTAATTTTGCTACATGCTATATAACTCATTATATACCTGTTTAAATAAATATCACACCTGTATTTTAAATCAAGCATCCCATGTTTCATATTACAGCCTTTCGACGTTCCGTTTACATTTGTATAGTGCATTTCAGATCTAGGGCATGCAAACCAATCTTAATTACATGCTACATTACTTTAGACGCATCTATTTTAACAAATGGAATACCTGTATTTAAAATCATGCACCCCATGTTTAGTTTTATAACTTTTCGATGTTCCGTTTGCATCCATTCATATCATTTCAGATCTAGGTCATGAAAACTTATCTTGTTATATACTATACTATCTTATACTGCATCAAATTGAATAGCTACATTTCATATTGCTTAGTTATATGTTCCGCACTTGTTAGTTTATCATTTTACGATTATGTGATACCCATTTGCATCCATATCATTTAAAATATATATCGTCGTAATATTTCTTATTATTATCCTTAATTAGTTTATAATCTGCATTTTATAATGTTATACATTTGAAAATATTATAGTTTACACATGAAACGTCGTTGAAAAGCGGATACGATAAATCTGAAATTTACTGTACACCATAGCTTATAAAATTCATTATAAATTATAGAAAAATCATTAGTATACGTTCTTTAGTTCGTTACGAAGCTAACTTAGAATAATATAACTCTATGAAATATTTACTCGCAAAAAAAATTATCAAAATAACGTAAAATGCAAATGAAAATGTCTCTAAACTGCTGTCCAGGGAAATTCCAGCAGCAAACTTTCAAGTTCGAATGTTCATAACTTTTTTTAGGGACAACCTGATACGCTTATACTTATAAAAATGAAAACCTTTTTGAATTATCTTTTTTTTGGTATAAGACACGTTCCTTTTGTAGAACATTTGTTATTTTTAAGTTATTTTACAAATCAGGGTGACGCTGAATTTCTGAACGGAACTTTCTTGTGCATGGTTAATCAATAGCACTTTTATAGTTATTAATCGATTTGAATATGTTATCCATGTTAATATTATTATATCAATATCTATTTAATAAATAATAGTGCGTTTTAATATTCAGCAAATTTTACCGATTTACAGTTTTATAGTATCCGTCTGTATCCGTACGGTTTATTACATATCTAGTTGCACACCGAGACCATATTATTTCATGTTACTGTTAGTGCACCATGCTTGATAATTGTGCATCCTCCATAGTCATGATGTAACCCCTGACAAAATATTTATGCATCCATGTTTTACCGTGCATCCGTACTTGCTACAGTTTTAGTATGAGCATCCGCTTGACACATGTGCACTACCTGCCATGACCTGATATACTACTGCTTGACTTGATACCTGATACACCACTACTTGGCATGACTTGATACATGTGCACTACTTGACATGATTTGATCTATGTACACTACCCGACATGACCTGATGTACCACAGCTTGACATGTTACCTGATCTTGTTACTGATGCCAACAATCTTGACCTGTTGTCCCTACGGACATTTCCTGTTGTCTATTTAGACAAACCTGTACCTGCTTGATCCTGTATTGGCATTAGCTCCAGATTTATTTCGATGCCTTTACTAATCAGTCTTACGGGCTAGGCCAGCCCCGGGATGATACTGCTGACATCATTCATCGTTACATACTACCTTTTACTGCCTAGCGGCACGTCTCGGATTCAACCCGAGAATCTTGACCGTGGTCCCGGGCATGCACGGGATACTATTGAGTTACATCGATAATTCATTAAATTGATTTCAAAGACTTGAGAGTAGTTAACCCAGTAGACCAGTCTAGATTACTCACTGCACATCACCTGTGCCTTACCCTTTGTTAGTTATATGTATGCCCTAGAGGCCATTACTGTACATTGGATGTATATTGTAGTGGATGCTGGGACATATATAGGTAGGACTTTCTTGCTCGACATGATAGTACGCTATCTGGTTGCTCTTTATCTTAACATGTATACTTTCTGTCTCTCTGTTACATGTTGATAAAGCCCTTAGGATGTGTACTCGACTTCCAGGACTATGATGCAGATCATACTAGTGGGGCCTGGGTAGTCCATGAGTACATCCTTCAATGTTCCTAGTCGTGGGAATATCGAGACGGGGCATCGATATTCCAGAGTCGACTAGCGTATATCTTCTCGACCCATGTGATGAGCGATGGATGATCCCATATCCATTGGTGTTTGACATCAGAGATGGTATGCGGGTGCTCAGTGGAGACTGGGTACACTGAACGGACTCGCCGAGAACTCCCAGATGGTATTATACCTCACGTCAGATGGCAGTTCTCTGGTGACACTGGTACAGCTTAGTCTGTTGACCCGAGATCGTCATAGAGTCTTGTGTGTCTCCCACTGTGCTTTGATTTCCACTCTACCACAGCTCTACTGAGTCGTGCAAACAGGTGGTTTTTGGGTACAGTCCCGATTCACATGGAGCCAATGAGCGATAGGAGGGGATTCGTCTCTCCCGGTATTGGGGGTTGATGTTGCGCTATGCACGACTGGCCATAACAGGAAATCCCTGGCCAGGGTTGCAGTGATATACTGGTAAGAGTCATCAGTAGTTTCACGAATATTATGGACCTCACGTCGGCATGACTTATCAAGCTACTGGGGTCTGACGTTTACCACCCCTAGGCGAGATATGCGACATATCAGACGAACAGACCGGACTGAACGGTAAGTGTTACTGGTTGGATTCACAGGAGTGTGAGCGGGCTTGCTCGTCGATCTTCTGATCGCTCAATACCCGGGTGGCCGTTACGTTTAGCAGACCGCTTGCGGCTTGTGGGTGTTTGATATGATCATCACCTGCTGCCGGCGTATTAACGAGTCTTTAGAGTCCTACACAGAGGTTTCCTGGCTCAAGCGAAACGAAATAGGAGCGCATATGAGATATGTGCGGGACCGAGAATAATGCGTGTATGTGATACCGTATTTCATTCTCGCGATGAATGTGTCGAATGGTTGTATGCGATATAACCTAGTTATCGAATCAAGGATTGATTCGATAAGCCGATACATTGGATATTAGTCGATTATATGCGATATGACCGGATCGTTAAATCAAGTATTAATTTAATGATTTAATGCATAATTATATATTTGATATATTACTTTTCATTAACTAGTATTGGTTCACTTTAAATGGATTTTCTCACTTGAAGTTTACAAGTTGTATATGTGATATACTTTTGTGCACTTGTTTGTATCATGTTTGATGATACATGCTAACTTGAGTTTGTGTGTATGATTAAACCATGGTTATATGAATGGTTAGGGTTTTGTTTACTTATTCATTTATTTATTTTGTTTATTTATTTTGGAAAAGATAAATAGAAATGGTGGCTTTCTTTGTTTCTTTCATGAAGCTTCATGAAGTGTTGAAAGCTTGACCATTTTTGTTTGCTTCCCTTAACCTACCCATTCACCTAACCCTAGTTTAGTCTCTACACTTGACCATGGTTGGTATATGATAAGTATTCATTTTTATTTTCTATTTAAAAAAGACTTATCATATTATCTTCTTCTTCTTCTCCTTCTTCAACAAGAAGAAAAGCTTGCCTCCATCAATGGCAACTTGAGAAAAAGAGTGAGAAATCCAATTCTAAAGTGAACCCACTTCCTATTTCTTCATCCTCTACCACTTGCCAAGTAGTATATAGTGTTTTCTTCACAAGTTTCATGACCTGGTGAAGTTGGAGTTTGATTTTGAGTTGCCTCGACGTAGATCATCTTCGGCATCGAAGTCGACGACCTAGCCCGCCCATTTCTCCGATGAAGCCGATGCTAGAGTCCGGGATCCGATATGGACAGCGGAGGGACGTCATCATGGAGCCAAGGAAGTGGAGGACCGGATCTACAAAGGTTGTAGTCACTTTCCTTTAGCAATAAATTCGTTTACTTGCTTGCATCGCCTATACATCTAGTTAACGATCCATATTAGGGTTTGTAGGCACATGAAAAATTTCGAATTAGCCATGTTTGATCACTTGTGAGACTTCATTAGTGTGCCTAGGAACCCTACAGTGGTATCAGAGCCTAGCTAGAGCCTTAGGCGATGCACAGACGGAGTTAGAAGTCCGATCGAACCGAAACCCTAACTCTAAAATGCTCTCTGTACATTTTTTAAAATCGGGGATTTTTACGAATTAAAAATATGCAGAAAAATCAGCAGGAGATTGTAAGAGTTACTGTGAAATTCGATCGCCCAATTCCATCAAACCGCCGCGGTTCCGTGGCACGAGCATGGCTCGTGCGGCGGTTCCGCGGCCATTTAGTCTCCTCTTGCATTTAATTTTGCACAGTAATTCCTATTTTACAGTGCTGGTTTTCCTGGGAATTTTTCATCTGAACTCAAGAGTTGAGTTTTCTGGGTTGTATTGGGGACTCGGTGTTTCGATCGGATTGTCTAATTTTGTCTGTGTGTTTTTCCGGGTAATTTTAGAATATGTTAAAAAGTTCGGCCGGATATAAATACCCACTTTTTCCCCTGCCGAGAAATTTCCAATTGTTGGATATTTCTGTAGTTTAATCACGTTCTAAGTAGTGCAAGTAACGCGATGGTCCCTCTAGAAGACAACAAACCTTAACTCAATTATGTGACCGTCTTGAACTGCCCTTTGAACCCTAGGGTTTGGGGCAGTACGGCGTGCCACATGTGAGGCGTTGGCTTGACCCTTCTACGGCTGGACCGTTGGTACTGAGGCACGAAATGAATGTTTTTAAACTTATTTCATGTGTTGAGCTGTTTCGGGAAAACTTGGGTGTTCGATTGTTCGATCGGAAAGTTTAACATTTTCTATTTATCTGGAATGTGATACAATAATTGGAATTCACAAGTAGTTATGAGATAACTGAATGAATGTTATAAACATAGCGGTTTAGTCTCACTTGATCGGTTGCCATGGAATTTTGATGTGATCAAAAGTCCGTCGCAGTCACGTAGCGTACGCGGATACTCGTCGGGTAAACTTAATAGACAACCTCGTCCCATAGCCCCGACCAAGTGACTGTAGGAGAACCCCGTCGCCGAAAGCATCCTTTCGGGTGCTCGCGGCAGCGGTGTTCCGCCTTGGTGCACTTCGTCGACGGCGTCGGGGGTGCGGCCGCCTACTAAAATTTGCGACGAGCATTCGATCAGAATGTCGGGAATCCTGTTGAATTCCCCGACTTGATATTGAAAAGTGTTTTCGATAATGAGACTAAAATGCGGGGTTTATAATTGTTAGGCATGCGATGTCTAAGTATTTCATTTGATTAGGCATGCGATATCTAAAGAGGTTGCGGATTCCAGCTGTTGTAGTTTTACACTTTCTTTTCTGTGACCGTAAGTGTAATATGTGATATCGCCGGTTTCGTTGCTATATGTCAACGACAATTGGGATACGCATGTTTACTTACGTTGATGATATGTGATGTTATGTGTTGCTGGATATGTTATATTGGATCGTCGTGTTTGAATAGCCGGGGGTTTTTATGTGAGATGAGTGTTTTTCATTTTCATTCATGTAAAAACTTGTATGTAATATTCTTTTATTGGGGCACTTTCAGGTTGCGGAAGATGTCACCGTTGATGTATATTATTTACTTTTCCGCATTAGGATAGACCCAAGGAGGGGAGCACATGTAACCGGGTTCTAGGGTCCAGTGGGAGACCATCTCGAGGAGTCGGGTCCGGGTCTCCTAACCCTAGAATTGGTAGGGTTGCTTGCCGCTCTCATAGGGGTCTAGGGGTGTGGGATTGGCTATTCATCACGACCGTGGAATCCATGTTTTATACTGGCTCGTATTGAAAACACGGACGTCCTAGTATATCCAATATTTCATATGATATTTTCTGCTGCGTTATCTGTGATGTGATCATGTGATATGTTCATATAGATATTATATATAGTATATATGATATATTATATAGACGTTGCTTATGTTTTACACCCGCGCTAGCCCTGCCTCGCTCTGGCGTTAGTTACCTAACCTAACGATGCAGACGGGACATCGAGGCGAATGCGGATGGCATAAGCGTACGTTATATTTATATGTGATGTTTAGGTGGACTTAAATGATGGGATATTCATTAATGAGATTAATGAAAGAAAATAAACCTAATTGATGTTGTGGAATCGAATTTCAAAAATAAAACAGGTAGCTACAGTTCTTGCTTTGCATCGCGGTGTTCATTGTAGAACATCCTGCACCTTATTCGATGAGGAAAGGACCGAGATCTCTTCACTGGGAGTGACTCCTTTAGCAATAACTGGCAGATTCTACAACCCTCGGTTTGTTTTTTTATTGCTTCTATAGTTTCTGCTTTGCACAGTAATATATATGATATATCCCGCACCTCATACAACGAGGAAAGGGCCGACGATCCCTTCACCGGGAGTGACCCCTTTAGCAAAACTAGAGAAGCCTCAAAAACATTCCATTTAAAACCATTTGATTCCGCAACGAGATCAAGTTCAAAGCGTTAAAGGTTTTCATAAAAACCATTCGCAACCCTCCGTCATTTTAGGAAGTAGAGTACTTAGTATTCGTGCTGTGTTTGTTGACCTTAGTTAAGGCACAGTGTACGGTAGCTAAGTGATGTCTTCCTACACCGCATATGATGCGATTAGTTAGGACAGTCATGTGACTTTGTTGATCTTAGTTAAGGGTCATGTGGGTGGGTCTAATTAATCACGAAATGACGGGTAGAACTTGACTAGTGCTTATGATTTGTTGACCATAGTTAAGGTCATAAGTGCTAGGGGTAAAAATCTTTATCGGGAGTTTCAAGTGTTGAAATTTGCAATGAGATTGCATACCTTCTATGTGATAGTTGGATCCCGATACCCACTGCGAGTAATTGTTACTCCTGGGAGAGTTTTGCACTTTGCAATTAGCCGATCAAGTAGGTGTCTAGAAAGGAGTCAACGGGGTTACGCCTCTGGGAAAACGAGATTTACTGTAATTAGGTCCGTGCGAAAGCACGGGGAACCTCCCTCAAAGTACCGACACTGGCTTGGCTGAAAGATTGGCGAACTTGTAGAGTGTAATTAATCCCGGCTAGTCTTTCCTTTTAAGGTTTGAAGGAAGATTTGATAAAAAACAGTGGGAGCCATCCTGATTAGATAAAATAAATAACCAATCTGATCTTGCAAGAGCGCACGCAGAGTGTTCTCTCTCTCTCCAGGTAGCGACCATATCACGCCTTAATCAAGATAATAATACGGATGTATTGACCGAACCCGCTTGTTATACTGAGCTGGGAACGTTGGTCCCGCTCCAACTTATAATTGTTATAAGGCAGAGCAGGAAATAGGGGAATACCAGAATTTCTATGCCGCCCAAACGAAGAAAGTGCATGAGATGCATCTCCTTCAGGTGTGTTCATTATAAAGAACTGTTTTCAGTATCCTCTGAATCCTGGGTATTTGATACCAGATCAGGATCCCAGATATGTAATCTGTTACATAGGGCTACAAAAAGGTAGAAAACTGAGAACGGGTGATAAGTTTCATGAGACAAAAAACGAGGCAAGTGTTGCAGCCAAGTCTGCTGGTCACTGTCACCCTGTATTACCAGTACATTGATTCTGAACAAATGCTATTAGATACCGAACCTGATATACAAAATCATATCAGTCTCTTTATTAGTAAAGAAGGATATAATTTTGTATTGATGGATAATGTTTTGAACATTTCCTATATCAAAAGTTGATCGGTTCAGGCACGTTATCTAAAAGCATTGATGTTCTAAATCAAACTACAGTTCTTAGTATACGGAACACACACAAGAGGAAGAGTTCAGAAATGAACGAATTCTTCTTTAGGCATCGTAGACTAGGTCATATCAATGAGACCCGACTAGCTAAATTACATTTAGATGCATATTTAAATTAGTTTGAATTTACATCCTGTAAAACTTGCCAGTCATGTCACAAAGATTAGATGATCATAGCTCTGTTTACTGGAAACAGAGAAAGAGTTAGCAAACTCTTGGGACTGATACATTATGATGTATGTAAGGTCTCCTGTCTACACATGCCAGGACTGGTTCTTTATACTTCATTACGTTCTCTGATAATCTCTCAAGATTCAGACATATGTTCCTGTTGAAACACAAGTCCGAATCTTTTGAGATATTCACAGAATATAAGCTAGAAGTAGAGAACCAATACGGGTATAAGTATTGTGTCCTATGATGAGATCAGGGAGGAGAATACTTGTGCATGGAATTCCTGGACTATTCTAAAGGAGAATGAGATTCTCTTTCAGCATTACTCCTCCGTATACACCATAGCACGATGGTATATCGGGGCGGAGCAATTGCACCCTATACGATATGGTGCGCTCTATGATAAGTACTACTGAGTTTCCTATTTCCTTTTAGGGAGTTATGCACTTATGAAGTTGCATACCTATTGAATAGGGTTCGATTCAAATCAGTGCCTACCACTCCATATAAGATATGGTATGGGAAGAGCCTATCTCTTAAGTAAGTTAAGATTTGGGGTTGTCCGGCCTATGTCTAAAAGCAAAATCCGGACAAGCTCGAGGCAAGGTCTGTTATGTAGAACTGGAAATGTTCCAGCTATACAAACTGCAGCTGATGATTTGACAGAACCAAAGGATTCAATAGTTCACGACGAACCTCAGCCTCTCCGCCGATCTAGTTGGGTTCCTCATCCGCCTGAGAGATACCTCGGTTTCTCGATGACAGTGGGAGCGAGGACTGCATCATGAGATGATGACCCAACTAGATTCGAGCAGGCCATCGAGAGTAGGGACTCTGTAAGAATGGCTGGATGCTTAGCGATCTGAGATGGAATCCATGTACACCAACAAAGTATGGACTTTGGGTGCTATATCTGAAGGGTTAAATCCCCATCAGGAGCAAGTATATCTTGAGAAGATTACTTGGTGTAGATGGAAAAGTTGAGACTTTCAAAGCTAGACTTGTTAAAGATTTTAATCATCAACCAGGCGTGGATAATGATGATACCTTTTCCAGTGGCTATGCTTAAGTTCATCCGGATCCTACTTGCCACGGCTACATACCATGACTACGATATCTAGTGGTTGGGTGCCATGACTACTTTTCTAAATAATGATTTAGAAGAGAACGTCTATAAGAACACAGCCAGAGGGCTTCGTAAACAGTGGGAGCAGCGGAAACGTGTGCAAGTTGCTTTACAGAATAAAGCAGGCATCGCGGAGTTGGAACGTCTGTTTCGATGTGATGGTCAAAGTGTTTGACTTCATCAAAATGGTAGATGAACCTTGTATGTACAAAAACGTAGTAGAGAGTAAGGTGGTCATCCTCGTATTGTACGTGGACAACATACTCTTGATAGGAAAAGAGTTTCCTATGCTACGCACGGTCAATCCCCTCTTATCATATGGATTCTCCATATAGGATCAAAGTGATACATCCTAAATCCTGGGTTTTGGATCTATGAGATAGATCTAGATGGATGTTAGGATTCTCACTAGTTGTAGTGAGATGGTATTTATCGATCCTAGGGAGAATCACTGGAAGTGTTCCAGGGTGATAAGGACGACTGAATGTCAGTACATTGTCTTCACCCTCAGTAAAGGGACGGTATGTTGGAAGAGTTCCAAGCTAGATACCGTGGAAAACTAGACGATAAAGGCTGGTAACATCGCTATTAAAGATACTACCAAAGAGGCAGTTTGGGTGTATATTCGTTCATAAGATGAACTAGGTTCCTACCATTGTGTGACAATGGAAGTGTGGCTTTGGCCCGTGAACCCTGGTCCCATCAGTGACCAAGACATATTCTAAGGAAGCATCACCTGATCATGGAGATAGTTGATCTCCAAGGTGATATAGGTAAGGAGAGTAGACTCAGAGGACAACACAGCAGATCCACTCACAAAGGCTTTTTCCCAGAGAGAGACTTTTATGGGATAGTTGAGTATGTGATACTGCAACCACTGCTACAGATGGCCCTAGTGCAAGTAGGAGATTGTTACTTATATGTATGCCCTAGAGGCCATTACTGTACATTGGATGTATATTGTAGTGGATGCTGGGACATATATAGGTAGGACTTTCTTGCTCGACATGATAGTACGCTATTTGGTTGCTCTTTATCTTAACATGTATACTTTCTGTCTCTCTGTTACATGTTGATAAAGCCCTTAGGATGTGTACTCGACTTCCAGGACTATGATGCAAATCATACTAGTGGGGCCTGGGTAGTCCATGAGTACATCCTTCAATGTTCCTAGTCGTGGGAATATCGAGACGGGGCATCGATATTCCAGAGTCGACTAGCGTATATCTTCTCGACCCATGTGATGGACGATGGATGATCCCATATCCATTGGTGTTTGACATCAGAGATGGTATGCGGGTGCTCAGTGGAGACTGGGTACACTGAACGGACTCGCCGAGAACTCCCAGATGGTATTATACCTCACGTCAGATGGCAGTTCTCTGGTGACACTGGTACAGCTTAGTCTGTTGACCCGAGATCGTCATAGAGTCTTGTGTGTCTCCCACTGTGCTTTGATTTCCACCCTACCACAGCTCTACTGAGTCGTGCAAACAGGTGGTTTTTGGGTACAGTCCCGATTCACATGGAGCCAATGAGCGATAGGAGGGGATTCGTCTCTCCCGGTATTGGGGGTTGATGTTGCGCTATGCACGACTGGCCATAACAGGAAATCCCTGGCCAGGGTTGCAGTGATATACCGGTAAGAGTTATCAGTAGTTTCACGAATGTTATGGACCTCACGTCGGCATGACTTATCAAGCTACTGGGGTCTGACGTTTACCACCCCTAGGCGAGATATGCGACATATCAGACGAATAGACCGGACTGAACGGTAAGTGTTACTGGTTGGATTCACAGGAGTGTGAGCGGGCTTGCTCGTCGATCTTCTGATCGCTCAATACCCGGGTGGCCGTTACGTTTAGCAGACCGCTTGCGGCTTGTGGGTGTTTGATATGATCATCACCTGCTGCCGGCGTATTGACGAGTCTTTAGAGCCCTACACAGAGGTTTCCTGGCTCAAGCGAAACGAAATAGGAGCGCATATGAGATATGTGCGGGACCGAGAATAATGCGTGTATGTGATACCGTATTTCATTCTCGCGATGAATGTGTCGAATGGTTGTATGCGATATAACCTAGTTATCGAATCAAGGATTGATTCGATAAGCCGATACATTGGATATTAGTCGGTTATATGCGATATGACCGGATCGTTAAATCAAGTATTGATTTAATGATTTAATGCATAATTATATATTTGATATATTACTTTGCATTAACTAGTATTGGTTCACTTTAAATGGATTTTCTCACTTGAAATTCACAAGTTGTATATGTGATATACTTTTGTGCACTTGTTTGTATCATGTTTGATGATACATGCTAACTTGAGTTTGTGTGTATGATTAAACCATGGTTATATGAATGGTTAGGGTTTTGTTTACTTATTCATTTATTTATTTTGTTTGTTTATTTTGGAAAAGATAAATAGAAATGGTGGCTTTCTTTGTTTCTTTCATGAAGCTTCATGAAGTGTTGAAAGCTTGACCATTTTTGTTTGCTTCCCTTAACCTAACCATTCACCTAACCCTAGTTTAGTCTCTACACTTGACCATGGTTGGTATATGATAAGTATTCATTTTTATTTTCTACTTAAAAAAGACTTATCATATTATCTTCTTCTTCTTCTCCTTCTTCAACAAGAAGAAAAGCTTGCCTCCATCAATGGCAACATGAGAAAAAGAGTGAGAAATCCAATTCTAAAATGAACCCACTTCCTATTTCTTCATCCTCTACCACTTGCCAAGTAGTATAGGGTGTTTTCTTCACAAGTTTCATGACCTGGTGAAGTTGGAGTTTGATCTTGAGTTGCCTCGACGTAGATCATCTTCGGCATCGAAGTCGACGACCTAGCCCGCCCATTTCTCCGATGAAGCCGATGCTAGAGTCCGGAATCCGATATGGACAGCGGAGGGACGTCATCACGGAGCCAAGGAAGTGGAGGACCGGATCTACAAAGGTTGTAGTCACTTTCCTTTAGCAATAAATTCGTTTACTTGCTTGCATCGCCTATACATCTAGTTAACGATCCGTATTAGGGTTTGTAGGCACATGAAAAATTTCGAATTAGCCATGTTTGATCACTTGTGAGACTTCATTAGTGTGCCTAGGAACCCTACACCCTTCACTGTCCTTATTTATGTTACTGTTATACCTTTATTACCGTTCATACTCGTGCCTGCATGTTTTGTTACCCCCTGATTATATTATTGCTTGATATTATGATGCACTGACGTCTCGATTTTGCATGGCCCAGATCCTCTACCTTTGTCGTGGGCTGATCAGGAGTACTTCCGCCATTAGGCCGAGCAGTGAGGATCCAGTTGGTATCCAGTTTTACTTTCCAGGTGTTTTGTTTATTGGATCTATTGCTTCCGCATATTATTTCTTGACTCGTTTATTCTGGCTCATAGACATGTCCTAGATAGTTTATTTTATTTTCCTATTCTTGATATCTCTAGACAACCGTAATGTGACTGTGGAGGGATGTTTCCTATCCACAAGTAGTATGGTTGGCTCTGTCACGTGCCTATCTTAGCGCACTTTGGAAGCGGGGCGTGACAATTTTAATCACCGTTTTAATTCCAAAACACTAATTCTCTACTATAAATACCACCTCACATTTTGGCTCAATATCATTCTGAAAATTTTAGCCAAAACTCTTAAAAATTTCCTAAGTACAAGTGGAGTAAAGAGGAATTAGCAAGCAATCAACTTCCGGCGAAAATCGAAGCAACATTCAGAACTCCCGCAACACCACAAGGCTTTCTTCCTCTTCCTCCCCCTCTTCTTAGCGTAGTCAAATAGTAAGTCCCTCCTAAACTTCGCTTCTCTTCATTGAAACTTCTTTTTAATCAAAATCGGTAAAAGTGGAGTTATACCGATATCATCTTTTAAAAAAGCCATAACTCCAGTTTCTTTTATATTTTGGTCAAACAAACTTTTCCTCTTCACTTATAATTTTGATACCAATATTTAGAATCAATATTTAACCTAGAATCTCATGTAAAACAACCACATTTGAATTTTTTCATTAAAATACCATGAACTTTAATATCATCCCTTTTAGTTTTGTTAAAACTATATCTTTAGGAAAAACTTCACGGGGTAACAACCTACCCCTCACGTACACTCTTGTTTCATAGCACGATGCCTTTTCGTAGGAATTTTTGTACGAAGAAAATATTACACTAAAATACCACTTACTTTAAAAAAATGGTTTTCTTTTAAAACAGTATTTCGATTCCTTTGTTTTTTTACCTCTACAACCCTTTTTAGGGCACCCGCTAATGGATTGTGCATATTATCGCACATCCTTGGGCTCGTAGAGCGAGATGCAGACCTCCTCACGGAGCATTCAGTCTCGAAAGATTTTAAATACGGTTTTTAAGATAAACGAATTTTCTAAATAAATAAAGAAATTTAATTTTTAATAATTATATATAAAATTACAAATCCTTATTTTCAAAATATAATAAACTTATTTTCTAAAAATGAAAGATTAACAAGTTTCAATAAAAATACCATCAAGTTACCAAAAGACAACTCTTTTCAATAAAATACCATGAACTTTCAAAGCTAATTGTTTATCACTAAAATACCTCAAATCTTTAAAACTCATGCTCCTAGAAACCCTAACAATATAAATAACCGCTCGAGATTTATTTTTAACTATATTAGAATATTTTTTCATAAAACCCTCTCGAGTTATATAAAACAGTATTTAAGGACCTTAGTAAATATAGGTTTAAGCAGGATCAATTCTCTTGAGCCCCAGGGAGCCGGAGAAAGTGAGTGCTTGCATATTTAAGGTAGACAACATAACAGAAATATCAATGGTAATTGTCTTGGAAAAAGACACAAATCCTGCCGCCCATGTGCAGCAATTACCGATAACTCCCGAACCTAATTCAAGATCCAAATCAGTTTACAAAAGTCTGACTCAGTCTGAGTCCAATTCAAATCTGAATCCAATATCAAACATGAATACTTGAACATGAACATGAATACTTGAACATGAACATGAATACTTGAATCAAACAACAATATCAAACATGTATACTTGACCTGATTTGACCGAACCATGGTTATAACTTGACTTGACCACTTGATTACATTCTGAACATGACTCCTTGAACAACTTGTATCCATAGTTTCAGCAAGGCTTGTAATTATAACTTATACAATCTATTGCACGGGGATAACGGGGTAGATTGGTACATAACGTATATCATGACACGAGAGGTCACTTAAAAGACACGTATATGAATTCTCATGTCGTTATCCCGTGGGTTATGACGCAGCCTTGTACTACATGTTACTATAGTCCACGAAGTAAGATGGACTCCTCTCGTATATATGCATACCTTCTATACCAAACTATAAACAACCACGTTAGAATAGCAATTTTATACTTGTACAACTCACCTGTTCTTTTCACAGTATTTGTTATATTCTCTTTCTTCTTTTGGGACTTACCGAGCGCTAGTTCGCTGACGACATTCCTTCTATTTCTTTGTTTGGAATGTTCGTTGGGAGGACCGAACCATCACGAGATCGAGCTTAGCCAGGAGGACTTGTAAGTCGATATCGCGCACCCCGCGTGTTTGCGGGGAGGCGGAATATGCAAAAAAAACGATTTTTCAAAGCTCGCAACACCGACTTGAACTCCAGGATCGATACTAAACCCTAACTAGCTAACTTGAAATGAGGTTTAACTACTCGGATGAAAGTTATACCTCATGATACCAAGTCTTTCGGGTCTTCTTTGTTGTCCTTCACCTCGTCATAGCCTCCAAGGATCGAAATGGATCGGGCAATCTCGACGGCCTCCTCAAGTCAAAGACGATCCACCCGAGAGTCTATAGTCCGAGCTCCTACCTTGAATCTAAGATAACTACGGTATCTAGTTCGCTAAACTAAATGTCCTAGGTTATGTAGAGTGAGAAGATGGAATGATTTGTCTCTTGAAACCCTAGCATTCTCAACACATGAGAGCTTTTAGGGTTTGATGAAGAAGAAGATCACTTGAGAAAGATGAGAGTGTAGAATATCAACTAAAGAAAAACCATGGCTCATTTGTGATGAATTGTAGAAGCAAACTAAATAATAGATGAGATAAAATATCTCACAAAATATCTGGTGAGCTTCTTAAAATATCAAGTGGTGAGCACCAAGAGCCATGAGTGATTTTTGTGAAGTTTACACCTCATTTCCTCCACCACATTATGTTTAATCCATAAAGAATTAAAACCCTAATGAGGTGTCTCTTCTAGAAGTTTTCCCGAGAAATTACGAGAATACCCATCATCCGTATATACCTACCCGCATCCGCATTCCGAAGAATACTAATACAAAGAGACGAAAACAATCCATCAATATAATAATAGGATCCGGATTAAACCAAAACCCACTAGTATTATCCGCCCGATCATCATACTTGTAAAGGTACACGTAAGTGATCGAAGCCCTACCATAAAACCATACGGCATCTACACCTTTTGCCCGGTGCATGGAAACCCTCTGTGTGGGACTCTAAAGACTCAACACTATACTGGCAGTGGGTTTAACCACAAGCCGCAAGAGGTACTAACTGCACGTAACGACTACCCAGGTATGTGTCGATAAGAAGGCTGATGAGCTAACTCATCCGAACTCCTACTAAGCCTATCTGTGACAATCTCTATACAGTCCGGTCTGTTCATCTAAAAGTATCGCATATCGGGACTAGGGGCGGTAATCGTCAGACCCCTAATTGCGTAATAAGTCGTGTCGGAGTGTAGCCCAAAACACCCTGAGAAACTACTGGAGTACCTACCAGTAAATCTTGCTTGTCTTGGCTAAGGACTTTGTGTAATAGCCTTCTGAACACAGCACGATATCAACCCCCAATACCGGGAGAGACGAATCCTATCTAACCGCCACTGCCTCCAAGTGCTTCAGGACTACACCTAACTACTACTTGTTTGCACGACTCTTTTGAGCCGTGGTAGGGTAGTAATTAAAGTACAGTGGGAACACACTCGAAGCGAAGTAGCAGTGTCAAATCGACAGACCAAGCTGTACTCATGTCACCTGGAAACTGCCACCTGACGATAGGTATAATACCCACCTGCAGTTCCCGACGAGTCCTGTCCAGTGTACTCATGACCTAAGGAGCACCTGCATACTATCTCCAGTACGACGTACTAATAGCTGTGGGACAGACCATCTCCCCTGCTAGGATGAGAAGCGTATACACTAGTCTACTCTAGAGTATCGATGCCCCGTCTCGATAATACTATGACCAAGGAGCTGTATAGGGTGTGCTTATAGACTACCCAACCCCCACTAGTGTGACTGCCATCACAACGCTGGTAATCAAGCAAAGATCCTAAGGGCTCTACCAATATGTATAAGCGATATGCTAAGAAAGCACATGCACATATTGAGATAGAAACAAACCATGTAGCATACTACCATTTCGAGCAAGACTGTTACTATATCCGTGTATATCCTAAGCTTCCATTAAGTAATATAAAATCCAGTATGATACAATAATGACCTCTAGGGTATATATCACTAACAATCTCCCACTTGCACTAAGGCCATATACTGGCATATCGCAGACCTAAGATCTCGAATAGCCTCTTGAACACTGTCTGAGGGATGGCCTCTGTGAGTGAATCTGCTGTATGGTTACTTAGCACAGCAGCAAGGTTTCGGGTGGTATCGTCCATGCTGTTTTCAAAAAAATGTCGTTCTAAACAACTCTAACCAAGAATCTTAACTAGAGTTTTAAACAAAACAACATGCAAACAACTTTGCAAACTAAGTGAATGTGGAATACAACCTTTGTAGATCGGTCCTCCACTTCAAATGCTCCATGTAGAAGTCCCTTCGCTGTGAGTAAGAATCTTCCGAACTCTTGAGAGGCTCCACAAGGTGAAAGATGCAAACTTGCTCGAAGTCTTCGAGGCCGAAGATGATCTACGTCGAGAAGACTCAAGCTCATGCTACCTCTTCACTAAATTAGGGTTTAGTGAAGAAAACACCCTAAACTAAATGGCTAATAGTAGAGGATGATGAAGTAGGAAATGGGCTCTCTTTAGTTTTCTTTTTCTCACCATTGTCAAATGCTAGAAAGCTTTTCATGAGGAAGAAGAAGCATAAGTGAAGAATTGAAATCAAGTCAAGAGAATGAACTCATAAGGTGAGAATATAAACCATGGGTGAGTTAGTGTCATGCACTAACTCATATAGAGACTTAACTAGGGTAAGGATAAAGGTTGGGTTAATAAATATCTAAAGCAAAACAAAAGGAGTGGACTTGGTCAATGGTTATCCAAAAACTTTCTCAAAGCTTCTACCATGACAAAATCCACTATTTTTAGAATTACTTTGATAAATAAAAACCCTAGGATCATCCTAATTATAGTGTAAGTCTCATACACCCATGTAACATGTATCATCAAGCATGACACAATAAAATGTACATTAATATATATCACATATATACTATATGCACACAAGTGATAGTGAGAAAATATTAGTTAATATAAGTTAATATATCAAATATATAATTATACATTAAATTATCAAATCAACACTTGATTTAATAATCCGGCTATATCCCATACAACCGACTAATATCATATGAATCAACTTATCGAATCAACACTTGATCCGATAACCCGGCTATATCTCATATAACCGATCGATATCACAAATCGCGAGAATGGAATGCGGAATCACATACGTGCATTAATCTCGGTCCCGCACATATCACATATGTGCTCCTACTCCGTTTTGCATGAACCAAGAAAGCTCTGTGTAGGACTCTAAACACTCGTCAATACATCGGCAGTAGGTGATGATCATATCAAGCACCCACAAACCGCAAGCGGTCTGCTAAACGAAACGGCTACCCAGGTATTGAGCGATCAGAAGATCAATAAGCAAGCCTACTCAAACTCCTGCGAATCCAATCAGTAACACTACCGTACAGTCCGGTCTTTTCGTTTGATATGTCGCATATCACAGCCTGAGAGTGGTATAACGTCAGACCCCCAATAGCCTGATAAGTCATGCCGATACAAGGTCCATAACGGTTCGAGAAACTACTGATAACACTTACCAGTAGATCTCAGCAACCCTGGCCAGGGATTTCTTGTTATGGCCAATCAAGAATAGCGCAACATCAACTCCCAATACCGGGAGAGACGAATCCCCTCCTATCGCTCATTACCTCCATGTGACTCGGGACTGTACCCAAAAACCACCGTTTTGCACGATCTCTTGACCGTGGTAAGGTGGAAATCAAAGCACGGTAGGAATCACACAAGACTCTATGACGATCTCGGGTCGACAGACTAACCTGTACCAGTGTTACCAGAGAACTGCTATCCGACGATAGGTATAATACCATCTAGGAGTTCTCGGCGAGTCCGTCCAGTGTACCCAGTCCCCACTGATCACCCGTATACCTTCTCTGATGTCAAACACCAATGGATATGGGATCATCCATCGCCCATCATATGGGTCGAGAAGCGTATACACTAGTCTACTCTGGAGTATCGATGTCCTGTCTCGATACTCCCACGACTAGAAACAATTATAGGGTGTACTTATGGACTGCCCTTGGCCCCACTAGTATGATCTCCATCATAGTCCTGGTAGTCAAGTACACATTCTAAGGGCTTTATCAATATATGAGAGTAAGACAGTATCACAATACAAGTCAACATGTTAAGAAAAAGTGCAACCAGATAGCATACTATCATGTCGAGCAAGAAAGCCCCCCTATATATATCCAAGCATCCACTACAATATATATCACATGTACAGTAATGGCCTCTAGGACATACATATAACTAACATCTGCAGTGTTGTTCTCCGTATCTACTCTCCTCACCTCGATCTCCTGAAGATCAACGATCTCCCTGATCAGGTGGTACCGCCTCAAGATATGTCTGGATCTCTGATGGGACCTGGGTTCCTTCCCTAAAGCTATAGCGTCGTTCTTGTCACAATACTAAAGTATTGGATCAACAATGGAAGGAACCGCGTGAAGTTCAGTTAAGAACTTCCTCATCCAGACTGCCTCTTTTGCGGCGTCTCATGCAGCGAAACACTCCGTTTCTATCGTCGAGTCTGCAACGGTATCATGCTTGGAGCTCTTCCAACAGACCGCCCCTCTATTGAGGGTAAAGATATAACCCGACATGGACTTGGAGTCATTCTTATCACTCTTGAAGGTGGAGTCAGCAAAGGCCTCGATCTGGAGGTCCTTTTCCACCATACACCAAGAACATCTCCTTAGTCCTTCTCAGGTACTTGAGAATGTTCTTTACTGCTATCCAGTGCTTCTCCCCTAGGTTTGACTGATACTGGCTTACCACCCTAAGGGCGTAAGCAAAATCTGGTCTGGTACACAATATCGCATACATTATAGAGCCTACCGCAGAAGTCTAGGAGATGTGATGCGGGCCCTTTCCAAATCAGTCTTGGGAGACATCTCTTTGGAGAGGGTGATTCTGTGACAATCCGGTAGACTACCACGCTTTGAATCGTCCATACTAAATATTTTCAGTATGGTATTGATATACCTTGACTGTGAAAGTCCCACAATTCTCTTTGATCTATCATGATAGATCTGGATCTCCAGAATGTAGTTGGCATCACTCAGGTCAATCATGGAGAACCTCTGTGATAAGAATCCTTTGACTGATTGTAGTATAGCAATGTCATTTCCTATCAAAAGAAAGTCATCCACGTACTAGACGAGGAATCCCACAGTTCTCGCTACAATCTTACTATGAATGCATGGTTCATCTGGATTTTTGATAAAATCGAATTCTTTGACCGTCTCATCAAAACAGATGTTCCAACTCCGCGATACCTGCTTCAGTCTATAAATGGACTTAAGCAACCTACACACTTTTCTGCTTCTCCCACTCTGATTGAAACCCTCTGGCTGATCCATATAGACGCACTTTTCTAAATAACCATTTAGAAAATCCGTCTTTACGTCTATCTGCCGGATCTCATAATCTTGGAAGGCAGCAATGGCAAGAAGGATCCAAATGGATTTGAGCATAGCCACTGGATAAAAGGTTTCATCATAGTCCAAACTAGGTCTTTGACGAAAACCTTTTGCAACAAGTCTAGCCTTATAGGTTTCAACCTGTCCATCTATACCAATCTTCTTTCTGAAGATCCATTTGCAGCCCATGGGTTTTACCCCTTCTGGAGCAAAGTCCAAAGTGCATACTTTATTGGTGTACATAGACTCCATCTCGGTCCGCATTGCATTCAGCCATTTTACCGAATCACTGCTCTGAATGGCTTGTTGAAAGCTAGTTGGCTCATCATTGTCAATGATGCAATCCTCTTTATCCCCGTCTATGAGAAAACCGTAGTATCTCTTGAGTGGATGAGACTGCCTATTAGTCCTACGGAGTGGCGTAGGGATGTCCTGTTCTTTTGAAACCTCTGGTTCTACCATACTTTCAATAATAGTTTATGATTCTGGAATTTCTTCCAGTTCTATTGCACTCCCACTAGTCCTTTTTCAAAAAATTGATTTCCAAAAAAATGGGCATGACGAGAAACAAAAACCTTTTGTTTCTCTGCGTAATAGAAAAGATACCCCTGGAGTTTTTTGGGTATCCCATAAATTTACACAGTACTGAGCGTGCCTCGAGCTTGTCTGCATACTGCTTTTTGACAAAAGTTGGACATCCCTATATCTTCAGATACTGAAGATAGGGTTTCTTCCCACTCCACATCTGATATGGTGTGGTAGGCACAGTCTTGGTAGGAACCTTATTCAAAAGATATACAGCTGATTCTAGTGCATAACTTCAGAAGGATCGCGACAACTCAACGTTACTCATCATGGAACGAACCATATCCAACAGGGTTTTGTTCCGCCTTTCCGATACACCGTTGTGTTGTGGTGTATATGGAGGAGTAAGCTGAGAGAAAATTCCACTCTCTTTTAAGTAATCCAGGAACTCAGCAAATTAAGTATTCACCACGTCGATCAGATCTCAGTGTCTTGATACTTTTGCCTGTTAATTTTTCCACTTCATTCTTATATTCTTGGAATTTTTCAAAGGGTCTCGGATTTATACTTCATCAAGAAGACATGTCCTTACCTAGAGAAATTATCCGTAAAAATAATGAAATAGGAATTACCACTTCGTGCATCTGTAGATATTAGACTACACACGTCGTTGTGTATGTGTCCTAAGAGCTCGCTCACTTTTACTCCGTGTCCAGTGAACGGAGTATTTGTCATCTTTCCTATGAGACAAAATTGACAAGTTGCATAAGACTGATATTCGAACGGATCCAAATATCCCTCTCTATGTAACTTCGACAACCGTGTTTTATTGATGTGACCCATTCTACAATGCCATAAGAAATCTTTATTTAATTCTGGAGACTTTCTTTTAAGTGTGTTCTGGACATTGAAAACCCGAGCTTGATTTAAAACGTATATACTGTTCTCTAGTGTACCTGACCCAATCAAACTTTGATTTAGGTGGATGTGGACCACATCGCTTACAAACTAGACTAGGTACACACAAATAGTTACGTAGAATCAATATCTGCCCACTTGTCAATCCTAGGTGATATTTCCCTACGGATACAACGTCCACGCTCATTCCGTTAGCAACCCTGAGAGTCATATCACATGCCCTGATAACTCCACGGTTTCTCAAAACTTGTAACGAATTGCAGATATGAGATACCGATCCGGTATCTTGTACCCAGGAAGTAGAGTTAATTGACAGACTGTTTTCAATCACACAACACACCCGAAGTCGAAGCCACAACATATTTCAGATCCTGGATTCTGGCTTTCCAAGCCCTGCATCCCTTCTGCCAATGCCCTGTCCCGTGACAATAAGAACAACCCTCCTTCCCTACTGTTAACCCCGAAAATTTTGCCCTGCCCTTTCCTTCTATCTTACTAACACCGTATATCGGCTTTGTGGAGGTCTTCTCCTACTCACCCTTGGCTTTTGCCTTAGATCCAGAAGAGGAAGATTCCCCAATAAGCAGAGCGGATGTCTCCCTGGTTTCTTTCAGGGGTGCCCTCAACTGGAAGTATAAATTTCTTCCCCTGGGCATAAGTAGAAGGTAGGGATTGTAGAACTAAGTCAGTATATAACTCGTTCTCCAACGTGGTCTTCAGATCCGTGAGCTGTTTAATATAGCTGATCATTGTAGGGACGTGGTCCCCTACAGATGACCCGACAGCCAACCTCGCTTGAAGCAATTCTTTCGAAGTCTCATATCTTGTGATACGAGATTGCTCTCCATATAAATCTTTGTTATGGAGGAAGATGGAAACTAAGTCCATCTTCTCGTGCTGCCTCTGGTATACACCATCAACTGAGGCCAACATGAGGCACTTGGCATTCGCACAGTCTTTTTCCCTAGTCTTATGGATATCAACATCCGCGACGGTGGAAACTAGACCGGGACAGCGGGGGCTTGAGTAGTAATGAGGTGGTCCAGCTTGTCATAAGTAATGGACATCTGGACAAACCTTTGCCAGTCAATATAGTATAACTCAGTTATTTTATTATCTAACTGTAACCTAATCTGGTCACCTGGTTGCTGCAATTAAGAGAGAGAGAAGAAAACACTCAGCATGATACTCTTACAAGTTTAGATGAGTTTTTAATTTATCTAAACAAGATAGCTCCCACTATTTCTCGAATCCTTTCTCAAACCATAAAAGAAGAATTAGTCAGGATTAATCTCGCCGTACAATACTTGCTTAACCGTTCGGCCAAGCTAGTGTCAGTACTTCAAGGGAGATTTTACGACACTTTCGTGAAGTTCCTTAATTAAATAACCTCTTTTCCCTGGAAGCGTAGCCCCGCTAACACTGTTCTAGACACCTACTTGGTTTATAGCATTGATCGTTAAGTAAAAAATCTCCCGAGGAGTAGCGGATACTCATAGTAGGATTGGGATCCAAATATCATTGTGTGATAATCCTGAAGGAATCCTACCAACATTATCACACTCCAAATGGTATGCAGCACTAGCAAGTTTCGGTTTCTTTAGAAACTCCCGATGTGGATTTTTGCCCCATGCTCTTATGACCTTGACGAAGACCAACATATCATAAGTCACATGTCAAGTTCTACCCGTCATTATCCAGGTTAATTTGAACCCGTCCGTACATAATCTTGACGAAGGCCAAAATAGTAGTACGATTGTCCCAAATCAACGCATCTATCTATGCTACAGATGAATATCCAGCAGCTACCAAACACTATGCATTGGCGAAGGTCAAAATACATAGCTTGAATACTACTGAATATTCAACTGAAATGATGGAGGGCTACGAATGGTTTTGGCGAAACCGTGAACGTAGTGAACTTGATATAATCGAAGGAACCTGATAGCTTTTAAAATGAGTGGTTTAGGCTCCGCATTTAAAAATCTCATGTTTTGAGAAAACCGAATGGTTTTAAAATTTGTTCCAACGATTCAATTTTGGCTTGTTTGCTTTGCATTAATCTAATCCAGTCTCATCATTTACACCTATCATCATAGAAAGAAACAAAAATATAACGTATACTTATGCCATCCGCATTCGCCACTGAGCCCCGTCTTACACCATTAAGTTACTTAACTAACGCCAGAGCTGGGGGCTGGACTAGCGCGGATGCAAAACATAAGCAACGTATACTATATGGTATATATATAATAACCATTCGTCTCACACAATAATAGGCATTCCAGATCACAGATGAACATATTGGATATATTAGAAATTTCACGTTTCGTTTAAGCCTGTAACGAAAGACGGATTCCACGGTCGTAATGAATAGCCAAACCCCACCCCAAACCCTTACGGGTGTGGCAAACTACCCGCCAAATACCCGAAGTGAAGCAACCTCCCTCAGTAAAATGAGTAGCTCACTAGGCACTTCAAAATACCCGGTAGTTTATGCACCCCACCTTGGGTCTATCCTAGAAGCAAAAAACAGTAAAAGAAAATAATACAATGGTGGCTACAATCTCAACCCGGACGTGCCCTGCAAAAGAACATTACATCACTTTACAATTTACATCGAATGAAAGAATGAAATACCCTCATCTCACATCCCCCGGCTATTCATCCACGACGATCCAATAAGTTCATATCCACAAACCAATATCACAGATCATAAATATGTGCAACCCCCACTAATCGACGTATAGCGATTAGCAGACGTTCAGCACATATATCACAACACAGATAAAACCCGATTAGCAAATAACTTAGAATTCCGATCGAAAACTATTTTCCGTGTCTACCCTAAGTGCAAACCAGCACACAGATCATCATGGGTAGAAACCAAATATAACAGAGAACTGTACACCCAATATAAGAAACACAAAAGAAAAACGAGCCAACTCGGCCGCGGAACGGCGGCAAATCGACCGATTCGCCGCGGTTCCGCGGTGGTTGTGACGAGTTAGGGTCTTGATTTTCTTCTGAGTTCTTATAATTCCATGCTTGTATTTTTCATGCCTCTGAAATAATTTTTTTCCTGCAGTTTTAAAATCGACAGAAAGCATAGGGATCGGGTGTATAGTTTTCAAGTTTTCCGACGATCGAAGTTCTAATAACTTGCTAACAAGTTAGTAAAGGTTTAGTTAGGCTCTGATACCAATGTAAGTCGATGCTGCGCACCCCGCGTGTTCACGAGGAGGCGGAATATGCAAAAAACGATTTTTCAAAGTTCGCAACACCGACTTGAACTCCAGGATCGATACTAAACCCTAACTAGCTAACATGAAATGAGGTTTAACTACTCGGATAAAGGTTATACCTCATGATACTAAGTCCTTCGGGTGTTCTTTGTTATCCTCCACCTCATCATAGCCTCCAAGGATCGAAACGGATCAGGCAACCTCGACGGCCTCCTCAAGTCAAAGACGGTCCACCCGAGAGTCTATAGTCCCAGCTCCTACCTCGAATCTGAGATAACTACGACATCTAGTTCACTAAACTAGATGTCCTAGGTTGTGTGGAGTGAGAAGATGGAATGATTTTTCTCTTGGAACCTAAGGATTCACAAACACATGAGAGCTTTTAGGATTTAATGAAGAAGAAGATCACTTGAGAAAGATGAGAGTGTAGAATATCAACTAAAGAAAAACCATGGCTCATTTGTGATGAATAGTAGAAGCAAACTAAATAATAGATGAGATAAAATATCTCACAAAATATCAAGTGGTGAGTCACCAAGAGCCATAAGTGATTTTTGTGAAATTTACATCTCATTTCCTCCACCACATTATGTTTAATCCATAAAGAATTAAAACCCTAATGAGGTGTCTCTTCTAGAAGCTTTTCCGAGAAATTATGAGAATGCTCCTCATCCGTATATACATACCCGCATCCGCATTCCGAAGAATACGAATACAAAGAGACGAAAACAATCTATCAATATAATACTAGGATCCGGTTTAAACAAAAGCCCACTAGTATTATCTGTCCGATCATCATATTTGTACAAGTACAAGTAAGTGATCGAAGCCCTGCCATAAAACCATACGGCTGTAGGGTGTTTTTCGTCACCCCATTGAGATGGGAATACACGCATGCTTGTCAGGCGTACTATAGATTCCCCCTGCCTAGGATAGGCTGGGGTTTATTGATTGTGGGGATCCGAATCTCCGGCAGCTGCGGACTAAGCTGCTGTTAATTACCCCTCGCCTTTGGGGTGAAGGAACCTCCGATTGACGGGCCAAACAGGTCATGCGAACTCAATGTGTAGTGTTGTGTTTTGAAAGGGTTTTGGATATATCGGGGGTCCCGCTACCCGGATAGTGGGCCGGGGGTCAAGGGGCTAGCAGTCTCCTTGCGGGGTGCGGGGCAGCGCCCCGTTAGAAACTTTTTTTAACAGGGACAGTGTCGTGGAGTGTGTGTGTATCTGTATATATATATACACATATATATATAAAAAGGGAAAAAGCATCCAAAGGACGCGTGGGGGGCTAGCGCCTCACGTGCGTGGCATGCGGGCGCTGGGCGCCGGCACCCTACGTGCTTGGCACCCGGGGGCTAGGCGCCACCCCACTTGCTTGGCACGCAGGCGCTGGGCGCCGGCGCCCCAAGTGCATGGCACGCGGGCGTTGGGCGCCGACGCCCCACGTGCTTTAGCACGCGATCGCTAGGCGTCAGCAGAAAAAGGGACTTGGTCCCTGCACTGGTAGCTGTGCTGCTCCCGATTTGACTTCTCTGAAAAGAGATTAAATTATGGAGTTAAACTCCAACAGATCTTGAATGGAGTTAAACTCCAAGAAATCTTTGGAAATGATCAAATGGGACCCCTTTGTTTCTCTCCCCTTTGGTCCTGGATCTTCCCAAGATAGGATTTTTGAAGATGGGTCTCCTTCTTCTTCCTCTTGGTTGACCGGATCTTGGAGAATGGGGGTGAGATTTAAAAATCTCTCCTTTTTGAGATCTGATGGAAGATCTGAGCTCCCCTTTGTAGGTTTTGTGGTGAAAAACTATTTAGTTTTGGAAAAAGAAGAGTAAAACTCTTGATTTAATTGAAAAGGGGAAGGAGGTTTAGAACCTTGAGAAAGGAGGAGGCGCAAAAACCCTAGATTTTTTAGGGAAATCAAAAGACTTTTTTATTTCATCATCATGTTGCCTTATATAGGCTTACACATTTACATATAACCCCTTGGGCTTTACAAAATGGCATTTTGCCCATCCCATGCCTCATGTGCTCTTTTCTTTTGCACAGGAGCTATGGGTTTTACAAAAATTTGGCTTCATGCCCATTTTCTTACATTCATGCATAAAAAATTACATCAAAATTATTTATTACATGATTTTTTATTTCGGCATGGGGGAGGCCGGCCACGGGGCTCGACTTGGGCATGGGCCCACTTGCTTTGGTTTGGGCCCGCTTACTTGGGGTTGACCATGATTTTGACTTGGTCAACTGGGGTGCAAATTTTGACCCCAACAAAGTGCCCCCCATCAATGAATGCACATCGCACATGTGGGTCGTGTGCACGAAATTTATGGATCTTCTTTCACGTGGAGGCGACTTGATTTGGTTCCCGCTTTTGGGGAAGTTGGCACTGCCCTTTTTACGACATGGACGGTAGATGCTTGGCGCGTCTCCGAGACGGAGTGTCCATAGTAGACGTTTCCCTGGCACGGAGTGATTTGGTTCCCGTTTTGTGGGAAGCCGGCACTGCTCTTTTTATGACATGGACGGTCGACTCTGCCCTTTTAGCGACTTAAACGGTCGTTGCTGCCCTTGGATGGTCGTTGCTGCCCTTGGACGGTCGTTGCTGCCCTTGGACGGTCGGTTCTGCCCTTTTAGCGACGTGGACGGTCGGTGCTGCCTTTTTTGCGACTTGGACGGTCGGTGCTGCCCTTTTTGCGATTTGGACGGTCGGTGCTGCCCTTTTAGCAACGTGGATGGTCGATTCTGCTCTTTTAGCAACGTGGACGGTTGGTTCTGCCCTTTTAGCGACTTGGACGGTTGGTGCTACCCTTTTAGCGACATGGACGGTCGATGCTGCTCTTTTAGTGACGTGGACGGTCGATGCTGCCCTTTTAGTGACGTGGACGGTCGATTCTCCCCTTTTAGCGACGTGGACGGTTGGTTCTGCCCTTTTAGCGACTTGGACGGTCGGTGCTGCCCTTTTAGCGATATGGACGGTCGATGCTGCCCTTTTAGTGACGTGGACGGTCGATGATGCCTTTTTTGCGACTTGGACAGTCGGTTCTGCCCTTTTAGCGACTTGGATAGTCGGTGCTGCCCTTTTAGCGACGTGGATGGTCGATGCTGCCTTTTTTTCGACTTGGACTGTCGGTTCTGCTCTTTTAACGACTTGGACGGTCGGTGCTGCCCTTTTAGCGACTTGGACGGTCGGTTCTGCCCTTTTAGCGATTTGGACGGTCGATGCTACCCTTTTTGCGACTTGGACGGTCGTTGCTGCCCTTTTAGCAACGTGGACGGTCGTTGCTGCCCTTTTTGCGACTTGGACGGTTGGTTCTGCCCTTTTAGCAACGTGGACGGTCAGTGCTGCCCTTTTAGCGATATGGACGGTCGGTTATGCCCTTTTAGCGACGTGGACGGTCGATACTACCCTTTTAGCGACGTGGATAGTCGATACTGCCCTTTTTGAGACTTGGACAGTCGGTTCTGCCCTTTTAGCGACTTGGATGGTCGATTCTGCCCTTTTAGCGACGTGGACGGTCGATGCTGCCCTTTTAGCGATGTGGACGGTCGGTGCTGCCCTTTTTGCGACTTGGACGGTCGGTGCTGCACTTTTAGCGACGTGGATGGTCGATGCTTGACTTGACTTGCTCTGCTTCTTGCAGTGTCAAGGATAAACTTGACTTGCTCCGCTTCTTGTGGTGTCGAGATTGGATTTTGACTTGCTTCGCTTTCTGTGGTGTCGGGGTTGAAGTTGACTTGTTGATTGTGATTTGGGTTGACATCAGCACCGCTACACTGGAATATGGTATCAGGAGCGAATCATCATCTGCCATGACAGGATTTGGGGATTTTGGTTTTGGTTTGGCATCAGCATCGCTTCATTGGAATATGGTACCAGGATCGAATCATCATTTGCCATGAGGAGATTTTCCTCGTTCCCAGTTTAACGACTTAGGGGTCATCTGTTTCCAGTTTAACGACTTAGAGGTCTTCTGTTTCCAGTTTAACGACTTAGAGGTCTTCTGTTTCCAGTTTAACGACTTAGAGGTCATCTATTTCCAGTTTAAAGACTTAGGGGGTCTATTGGATCGGAAGCTTGGAATTTTGGGGTAGGGGTCGGCATCAGCGTTGCTAACACTAAAGCACGGGTGCCAGAAGCAATTCATCATTTGCCTTTACCTATTGGGGAGTGATGGCTTAGGAGACAGGTTTAGATCCCTATCACCTAAGCCTTTTCAATTTTATGAGCCGTGAGGGTCTCATAAAAGCGTTTTCTCCCTATGAGTCGAAAGGATCCCGTAGGTGTATTTTCTCCTTAGGAGTCATGGGGACTCCCAAGTGTGTTTTTCCTTTGTGAGGCATAAGGATCCCACGAAGGTGTTTTCTTACGAGTCATGAGGATCCCGTAAGTTTGTTCTCCTCATGTATCGTGAGGACACATGAGTGGGTCTTCCCAAATGGAGCATAATTCCAAGGGCAGAGACTAGCCGCGTAACTGATGATTGTGGTGGGGCATGGGTATGATGAGAATTATTTGAGCCCATGGATTGTATACGGTAGTCAATTTGGGGACTAGCCGTAGGGCCGGGAGAATTTTAGGAATTTGAATTTTGGTCGGCGTCTGCATCGCTGCACTGGAATATGGTACCAGGAGCGACTCATCATTAGCCGTTTGAGAATTTGGATTTTGGTTGGCGTCTGCATCGCTGCACAAGAATATGGTACCAGGAGCGACTCGTCATTCGCCATTTGAGAATTTGGATTTTGGTTGGTGTCTGCATCGCTGCACTGGAATATGGTACCAGGAGCGACTTATCATTCGCAGTTGGGACATTCAGAGTTCAGTTGGTGTCTGTATCGCTGCAATGGAATATGGTACCAGGAGCGACTCATCATTCGCTGTTTTTTGTTTTTTTGTTTTTTTTGTTTTACCGTGATTACTCTATCATTTCAGCTTTTCTTATCGCGAAGGTCGCGATTGCCCTATCATTTCGGCTATTTATTCGCGATTATCCTATCATTTCGGCTTTATTTTTCATCTTTATTTTACTCGCTGATTTTTTTGCGAGTTACCCCATCATTTTGGCTTTTTATTTTTTTATTTTTGTTTTATTTGCAAATTTTTACATCCCCAGTTTAACGACGTGGCGGTCATCTGACGGGGAGCTTAGATAAGATACCCAATTGAGCAGTTGTCAGGGGCGTCGGTGAAGCTTGCCCGAGATGCCGTATTGCTTTGTTGGTGTTGACAGCCTTGGCCCCAGCTGGGGCCAAGGAAAGTCGTTCAAACACCGACTTGCGTTTGGGTAGTGGTGCCCTCGAGATCACCACATTTGGCCTCCTGCCTTTCAAGGCCGGTCTGTCTGTTACCGGAGCTTGAGAAGCTGGGATGGTGCTACCTGGCACGAACAGAATAGAGCCGAACTGTAGCAGCGGCTCTTCCCACTGTCGCCCAAGACTGGCCGGGAGGACCGTCCTAGCGTCCATCTTCATCGTGTAGAAGATGAGAGCTAAGTTCATCTTTGGAGACATTGTTGAAAATTGATTGCTTGAAAATCTGCATGAAAGAGCATTATTTTAGTATAAATATAGATATATATATTGATTGAGTTCGCATGAATGTTTAACCCGAAATATGCGAGGAAAGATAGGTCCCACCGGGCGTGCCAGAACCTGTAGGGTGTTTTTCGTCACCCCATTGAGATGGGAATATGCGCGCTTATCAGGCGTACTACAGATTCCCCCTGCCTAGGGTAAGCCGGGGTTTATTGATTATGGGGATCCGAATCTACGGCATCCACGGACTAAGCTGCCGTTAATTACCCCTCGGACGAAAGAACCTCCGATTGACGAGTCAAACAGGTCATGCGAACTCAATGTGCAGTGTTGTATTTTGAAGGGATTTTGGATATATCGGGGGCCCCGCAAAGTTTTTACGGGGGTCCCGCTATCCGGATAGCGAGCTGGGGGTCAAAGGGGCCAGCAGCCTCCTTGCGGGGTGCGGGGCAGCGCCCCGTTAGAAATTTTTTTTAACAGGGACAGTGTCGTGGAATGTGTGTATCTGTAGATACACACACACACACATATATATAAAAAGGGAAAAAGCGTCCAAAGGACGCGTAGGGGCCAGCGCCCCACGTGCGTGGCACGCGGGCGGTAGGCGCCGGCGCCCCACGTGCTTGGCACGCGAGCGCTGGGCGCCGGCGCCCCATGTGCATGGCAGGCGGACGCTGGGCGTCAGCAGAAAAAGGGACTTGGTCCCTGCATTGGGAGCTGTGCTCCCGATTTGACTTCTCTGAAAAGAGATTAAATTATGGAGTTAAACTCCAACAGATCTTGAATGGAGTTAAACTCCAAAAAATCTTTGGAAATGATCAAATGGGGCCCCTTTGTTTTTCTCCCCTTTGGTCCTGGATCTTCCCAAGATGAAATTTTTGAAGATGGGTCTCCTTCTTCTTCCTCTCGGTTGACCAGATCTTGGAGAAAGGGGGTGAGATTTAAAAATCTCTCCATTTTGAGATCTGATGGAAGATCTGAGCTCCCCTTTGTGGGTTTAGTGGTGAAAAACTATTTAGTTTTGGAAAAGGAAGAGTAAAACTCTTGATTTAATTGAAAAGGGGAAAGAGGTTTAGAACATTGAGGAAGGAGAAGGAGGCACAAAAACCCTAGATTTTTTAGGGAAATCAAAAGTCTTTTTTATTTTATCATCATGTTGCTTTATATAGGCTTACACATTTACATATAGCCCCTTGGGCTTTACAAAATGGTATTTTGCCCATCTCATGTCTCATGTGCTCTTTTCTTTTGCACATGAGCCATGGGTTTTACAAAAATTTGGCTTCATGCCCATTTTCTTACATTCATGCATAAAAAATTACATCAAAATTATTTATTATATGATTTTTTATTTCGGCATGGGGGAGGCCGGCCGCGGGGCTCGACTTAGGCATGGGCCCACTTGCTTTGGCTTGGGCCCGCTTACTTGGGGTTGACCTTGACTTTGACTTGGTCAACTGGGGTGCAAATTTTAACCCCAACAACGGCCTCTACACCTTTTGCCCGGTGCAGGGAAACCCTCTGTGGGGACTCTAAAGACTCGACACTATACTGGCAATGGGTTTAACCACAAGCCGCAAGCGGTACTAGCTGCACGTAACGACTACCCAGGTATGCGTTGATAAGAAGGCCGATAAGCTGACTCGTTCGAACTCCTACTGAGCTTATCTTAACAATCTTCGTACAGTCCGGTCTGTTCATCTAAGAGTATCGCATATCGGGCCTAGGGGCAGTAATCGTCAGATCCCTAATAGCGCAATAAGTCATGTCGGAGTGTAGCTCAAAACACCCTGAGAAACTACTGGAGTGCCTACCAGTAAATCTCGCTTGCCTTGACCAAGGATTTTGTGTAATGGCCTTCCGCACATAACGCAATATCAACCCCTAATACCGGAGAGATGAATCCTATCTAACTGTCACTGCCTCTAAGTGCTTCAGGACTGCACCTAACTACTACTTGTTTACACAGCTCTTTTGAGCCGTGGTAGGGTAGTAATCAAAGTACAGTGGGAACACACTCGAGGCGAAGTAGCAGTGTCAAGTCAACAGACTAAGCTATACTCATGTCACCTGGAAACTGCCACCCGACGATAGGTATAATACCCACCTGCAGTTCCTGACGAGTCACGTCCAGTGTACTCATAACCTAACGAGCACCCGCATACTATCTCCAGTACGACGTACTAATGGCTGTGGGACAGATCATCTTCCATGCTGGGATGAGAAGCGTATACACTAGTCTACTCTGGAGTATCGATGCCCCGTCTCGATAATCCTACGACCAGGGACCTATATAGGATGTGCTTATAGACTACCCAGCTCCCACTAGTGTGACTGCCATCACAACGCTGGTAATCAAGCAAAGATCCTAAGGGCTCTACCAATATGTATAAGCGATAAGCTAAGAAAGCACATGCGCATATTGAGGTAGAAACAAACCAGCATACTACCATTTCGAGCAAGACTGTTACTATATCCGTGTATATCCCAAGCTTTCATTAAGTGATATACAATCCAGTATGATACAATAATGGCCTCAAGGCATATATCACTAATAGGATTTGGACCAACTCGCGGCACGGCCTGACTTCTAGTTCCTTATACTTACTTTCAATTTGTATGCCACTGTTTAGGCACTACTTATTTCATTGTATCTTCCCTTTTCAAATGTTGTATGTAAAGATGAATGTAAATAAAAGTTGTTGTTTATTTTATTACGCTTGGCATTCTTGTGCATTTATATATATTACTTAATTATGCTTAACGTATTTATTTCTCAGTAAATACGTTGCTGCCTGCCACGTCACCGTTTCCGTCTACTGGGAAGCGGGGCGTAAGACCACTAATGATAAGAAATGTTCCCGTATGGTGAACGACACCTGTAAATCCTCTCAACTTATAATGAGAAAACACTCTTACAAGATCATTATGACTTACAAGAGAAAACACACTCAGGAGTCCCCGCGATTTCTAAGGAGAAAATACACCTATGAGATCCTTACGACTTATAGGGAGAAACACCTTTATGAGACCCTTACGGCTCATAAAGTCAAAAAGCCTTAGTCGACAGGATCCTAACCCTGTTTGCTAAGCCACCTTGTTCAAATCGACAAAAGGCAAATGATGATTCGCTTCTGACAATATCTCAGTTGAAGCGATACTGATGCCTAAATAGGTATCAAATTTCAAGTCCTCTCATAGCAAATGATGATTCGCTCCTCGAAATATTCCAGTTGCAGTGATGCTGATGTCACAACGGATATCAGGACAAAAAAACAGCCGAAATGATTGGGCAACTCGCAATAAAAAACAGCGAGTAAAAACAAAAAAAACCGAAATGTTTGGGCAACTCGCAATAAAAAGCGGTGAGTGAATAAAAAAGCCAAAATGTTTGGGCAACTCGCAATAAAAAGCAGCGAGTAAATAAAAAATAGCCGACATAAAAGCTAAAAAGATAGAGCATCGCGGAAAGAAATAAAAAATATATATGAAACTTTTCTTCCATGCAGGTAGGTCCACACCGACCCCTTTATACAATCCATGGGTGCAGTGGAAAGAAAGGGAACTGTATTTTCCCACCAGGCCCTGTCAAAGGGAGAGCCAGATTTTATTGGCAACATCTACAGCCTAAAATCAACTCGACATACTTCTCATGCCAGCAGGGTGCAGACGCGACGTCAACAAAGACCTAAGGGTCAGATAAAAAAGGAGTGATGGCAAAATCCTAGCACTAAGTCTTGACGGTTCATATACAACCTGAACACTATCCAGGCGTTCCTTCTTACGCCAGCATGATGCAGATGCAACGTCAAAAAGGTCCGAGGGTCAAAACAAAAATAGAGCCATGGAAAAATGCTAGCTCCAAGTCTTGACTGCGCATATGCAACCTAGAGACTATCCTTGTATCCTCCCTCCCCATTCCAACAGAGGCAGACACAACAATCAAATAAAAGTGAAGTGACGGCAAAATCCCAGTTTCAGGTCTTAATGGCAATATCTAAAGCCTAGAGATCACCCCGACGTTCTTCTCATTCCAGCAGGATGCAGACGCAACGTCAACAAAAGGCCCAAGGGTCAAAGTAAAATAGAGTCATAACAAAATATTAGCTCCAAGTCTTGACGGTTCATATACAATCTAGAGACTATGCCTGCGTCCCTCCTCATTTCAGTAGGATGTGAACGCGGCTATCAAATGAAATTGGAGCAATGGCATATTCCTAGTTCTAGATTTCGATTGCAATACATACATCATAAAGATCACACAAATGTTTTCCTGACTTCAGCAAATAATCGGCGCGACATCGTAAAAAAAAACGAACTAAGCGACAGCATATTCCTAGTTTCGGGTCTTGACGGCAACTCATATAAAACCTAAAAGACCATTGGAAATCATCCCACCCCAGAAGGGTACGGTTATGACTCATCGGGGATCCAAATTGAGTTTAACCTCAAGTAAAAAGTGTCATGGCAAATTCCTAACGCTTGTTCTTCCGATGGTAATATGACCTAAGGAGATTACTTGAACACATTTTGTCCAGCCCCCGAAGGGATCAGAGATACGACAGTCGCGGGGCTACTCGAACATCGGCTTAAAGATTGCATATTGAGGTAAATCAGCCAACGCGACGATACCACGGACTAAAACCCTAGTACCACAAACCTAACGGCCCCCTGTCGTAAAGAATGGGGGTTATCTAAATACAACGTTAGGATAAGTTTGCCGGTAAACCCAGGGGAGGTAAACTAAAAAACATTCCGAAATGAGTACATAAACTAGAGACTCCGAAACGAGTGAATAAACTACAAACTCTGAAAACATAAACTAGAGACTCCGAAACGAGTGAATAAACTACAAACTCCGAAACGAGTACATAAATTAGAAACTCTGAAATGAGTGAATAAACTACAAACTCCGAAATGAGTACATAGACTATTTCGCGCCGAATCAAGACAAAAAAAAATAGAGAAGTGGAGATATAGAAGAAAAAAAGGCTTATCATTCATACTTCAGAAAAGATTATACAGAAAAAAACGCTACTACATCATCTGAGATCCACAACGGCAAGACGCTAAATTCCAGATACGGATTCACAAACTCAAAAGCAAGTTTGAGCAGTGCACCTTCAGCTTCATCGACCATCTTTTTGTGCATCTTCTCTCGGATGCAAGCATCAAGATCACCACTAATGTCCTCCACCCTCTGATATGCTGATATTATTGCTTTCTGTTGAAAGATGCGGTGCAGGATGGCAATGAGATTCTCTCTCCTTTTCTTTGAGATAAACCCCATCAAGTACACCGAATGTATCTTATCCTTAGCGTCATCGAGCGCTTGGAGCGGCATAACCTCAAGACGCTCGGGTATAGCTTCCCAGATCGACCCAACGACGATCTTCAAAAGAGCAGAACGGTGGGGAAGCAATCGACCGTTGTAATCGTCGAAGCGACGCATCACCGCGTCGCATTGGGCGTCAGTAAACTCTTGGCCTTGGCAGCAGCCTTGGATGCGAATCTCCTCATGAGAGATAATCTCTTCAAGATCGTATGGACAACCAGCCATGGTACCTAAAAAAAAGAGAAGAGAAAAACCAGTAGAGAGTTAGTGCTTAGCATATTAAAATCACCACAGTCTAAAGGAAAAAACACTGGGTCCCACAAAATCATAGTGATGGCTCACCAATGATAAGATATGTGACTATTGTAAGAATCCGAAAGGATTCTCATTAAATAAATAATACCCATTAAACGGTGGAGTTAAAAACTCCCAATATTCCCCAAAAGGCGGGCTCTTTAAAACAAACGGATTAAAATCTGTAAAAAAAGGGATTAAACCCCCAATAATAATAATAATAATAAAACATACAAGAACAGTAAAGGGAATAAAATTCCCAAAGTTCTTAAGATCCAAATCATAGCCGAGCTCTGCAAAAAAAAATGGAATTAAATTCCACTAAACAGCATGATCAAATCCCAAAACAATCCTCATGCTAAAATAATTCATGGGTGAATGGATAGAATCAATTCCAGAACAAGTGTCAAGATTGACAGTAGGGTAGAACCCTAAATAAGAGAATTAAAGATTCTCAAGTCTTGGATGAAAACATTAAGATCCATGATCTGTAAAAATAAAGTTTTTTTAGATTTCCAAGTGATCGATTCAAAAAAAGAGGCTCTGTTGAAACTGATAATGGACTTAAAATCTAAAACCAAGAAAATATACATGCTCAAAAGGAGTTAAGAGCTAAGCATTGTTCATGATTCTTACCAAGAAATCTAGCAGAGTATACTCTTTTCAAAAGAGCTCTGGGAGACAGAAAGCTAAGCTCTGGGAAACGAGAATTAAATTCTCAAGAAAGAAAAATTCAAGAAAGAAGATGATGAAACGGCAGTCATCTCAAGAGCCAAAGGCCCTATTTATAGGATATGAAGGGACGGTTCAACTCCCTAGAAAATCAAACGGTAGAAAAGTGATACCGTTGTACTCACGTGTGAGCCACGTAAGAACAACGGTGGGGAGCATTTATTCCTCCAAAATTTAAACATAATAAAAAGAGCAAAGCTCTGTTAAATTTTAATAAGGCAGCGCCTCACGTGCTCTCCACGAGGGCACCAGCGCCAGCACCAATCTTGTAGGATTGAATCCTATGGTGGCACCGCACGTGCTCCTCACGTGGGCGCTAATGTGCAGAACACAGGAGTGCTTATTATACAAGAATTAGATTCTTATATGGCGCCGCACGTACTCCTCACGTGGGCGCCAATGTGCAAAGTACAGAAACGCCTATCATAAATAAGAATTTTATTCTTAAGTGGCACCCACATGCTTTCCACGTGAGCGTCGTCGTCCAAGTCAAAATCAATAGAATTAAATTCTACATTTCCCTAACCAAAAAGTTGGGATATTCTCTGTTAAACAGAGCCGTTGGATCAAAAATCCAATGGTGATGATAAATCACCAAACAATAGAATTAAATTCTATTCTGAGGAATATTTGCCCTCAATCTTTATAAACAAAAAAGATTGCTCTCTGTAAAACAGAGAACCCTAAGATTAAAAATCCAATGGTGATTAAAAATCACCGCTTGACAGAATAAAATTCTATATATGGAAAATATTCCCCCAATCTTGTTAAAAAAACAAGAAAATATATTCTGTAAAACAGAAGCACTTGAATCAAAAATCCAACGATGGGTGAAATTCCCCACAATCAGAAACCATCACAAATGAGGGAGAATCTGATGAATTCACGCTACAACGGTCGCGTCTGTCCAAACCTCCAATATATGGTATCATAAATCAACTCGGTATCTTCGGAGAGGTGGATGGATATGTTCAAATAGCATCTGCCCCCAAATTCAGGCCAGACGTTCCCAGCGTCTTGGTCCGGTCATTCGGCGGAGAACAACCAGTACACAAACAAATCTGGGTAAAAACAAAATGTACCTAAAAACACATTTCCATGAACTTGAACCGTTGAAAAAGTTTGGAGCATAGTTGCCACAATTGGGCCGCGGATCCGCGGCCAAATGACCTATTTGGCCGCGGATTAGTGGTCCAATTTGGTGACTAGGTGCTCAAATTTTTTTCTTAGCTCTATAAAAGCCTGCACATAATTTATATGTCTGAAAATATTTTTTAAACAACTTTAAAAATTCGAACAGCGAGTAAGGTTTTTGGAAATGTGATTCAGATAATTTTGTCGATCGAAGTTCTAAATTAGTGCAAATTAGCTAGTTAAGGTTCTTAGACCAGCTCTGATAACAGGTTGGGTTTCCTGGCGTCCTGGCCATCTATCGCGGCCATTGCGGAACGAAAAACTTTGATTTTTAAAAATCCGGCACTGGAAACCACATCCTAGAATCTAACCATACACCGAAATTAGCTAACTAAAGAGATCTAGCTACTGTGATAGAGACTTATATATAAAGATACGTGTCCTTCGGGCCTCCACTCTTCTTCTAAAGCTCCTCGAGATCCTTGATTAACCTTTCTAGATTGCCTTCTTGATCCTAGATGATCCACCTGAGAACTTGTAATCCAATCTTGGCTTCACAAATGAAGCAACTTGGCTAGTCTAGGTAACTAAGGAGATGTAGTGAGTTTTCTAGTGTATTTCTATCTTTCTTCCTCCCTTGACTCTCAACTCATAAGATGGTAGGGAGGAAGATGAAGAAAAAGGAGGAGGAACTCAAGAGAGACAAGTAAGGAGAGAGAAACTTGTGCTGAGAATGAAATCAAAACCTTGTGTGAAAAATCATGAAGTGTGGTTTTGTAAAAACCATTTTTCAATAAAAATAACACAATCATATTTGAATAGTTTGCACAAATGAATTTACAATTCATTTGTCAATACTATTCAAACATGGTTCACACCATTCTCTCCTTTACACCTCATTTCCTATTTTACACCTCATTTTCCATTTTTCAAATAAAATGAAAAATGCATTATAAGGTGTTCTCCTTCTAGAATGTCTTTTCGTATAAATACGGAATACATTCTACCATGTATGCATACCAGTATTCGTATCAAAATACGAACACCTAAGAGATAGAATAATACCACTAAAATAATACTAGTATTAAATCAATATTCAATTTAATGAATCGGCTTAATTCTATGCCCGCCAGTATTATCAACCGTCCAATCGAAAATCTGGATAATACTAGAATATACATATCAAAATATGTACACGTAATTATTAAATCAATACTTGATTTAATAATCCGGCTTAATTCCAAGCCGGCTAGTATTATCATTCGATCGAAACCCTATACGTATAAATATACGGCCACCACACCGTTTAGTCTGAATCAGAGAAACCTTCTGTGTGGGACTCTAAACACTCATAGTACGCTGGCAGTGGGTTTAACCACAAGCACATCAGCAGCACTGGCTGTACATAACGGCTATCCAGATACCTGTCGAAAAGAAGGCCGACAAGTAAGCTCATCTGGACCTCCTGTTGAGCCTATCTGTGATAATCTCTGTACAGTCTGGTCTCTTCGTCTAAGTGTATCGCATACCGGGTTTAAGGGGGTGGTAAACGTCAGACCCCTACTGACCCGATAAGCCGTGTCGATTTAGCTCAGGACCAATCCGAGAAACCATTGATCTAACCATCAGTAGTTCTCAACTGCCTTGGCCAAGGTCTTATGGTTCTAGCCAACCGGATACAGTGCAATATCGACTCCCAATACCGGGAAAGACGAAACCCTGACAATCACTCGCTGCCTTCATATGGCTTGGGATTTCACCCAACCAAAACCTGTTTGTATGACTCAGTAGAACCGTGGTAGGGCAGTGATCAAAGCATAGTAGAAACTCACACGAGACAAATGATGACCTCAGGTCCTAAGACTAATCTGTATTCATATACCTAAGAACTGCTATCTGACGATAGGTATAATACCATCTAGAGGCTCTCGGCGAGTTCATCCAGTGTACTCACCCCAATGAGCACCTGTATACAATTTCAGATGATCACACCAATGGTTGTGGGACCAACCACCGCCCCTTGTCGGGTCCAGAAACGTATACACAAGTCTACTCTGGAGTATCGATACCCGATCTCGATACTTCTGTGACTTGGGACCTTTATGAATGTGCTTCTGGACTACCCGGCTCCCACAAGTATGATCGCCATCATACCGCTGGTAGTCAAGTACAATCCTACGGGTTTTATCAACATGTAACCGCCATATATTATATCAAGTATAACATATGCACATATTAAGATAAAGTCAAACCATAATAGCATACTACTGTATCGAGTCTTTATCGATATGTGCAAGTAATATAAAGCATCAATAGAAAAAAAAATACACATATCAAGATAAAGACAATTCAAATAATATACTATATACAACCAAGCAGGATTGTCCTGTACATACATATCCTTAGCATCATACACAATACAGGCCTCTAGGGCATACATATCCAACAAATAGCATATAAAATAGGCTTATATATAATGTAAAACACCTACAGACCAAAACCCAATACCTAATTGCTATAGTAAACAACAGATTTAATCAATTTCCCTGCAATTTGCGGCCCAAGTTTGGAGTTAAGGCCTCGCCTTCATGGTGGTGTCTCCCGGTGGTCTAACTAGGTTTAATATATATGCAAAATATTTTTCAGAGATCTCGAACTACTCCAGATTTCATTTGAACTCAAAAACCGCAATGAAAACCATGTTTCGAACTTCAAAACTAATTTGAACCAATGATATTTCCATTAAAATACTCTCACCTATCATTAATAAGGTTCTAATCACTAATTATCCCTCCACCACACTATCACTTTTAATGGTATCCACAAAAAATCACTTTTGAATTCTCAGGTCTAGAAAACATACACTTTAACTCTAAACTAGTCTGTGAAGACAAGTAATCTAAAAACTTGTTAAAAAATTGAGATTTTACCTTAAGATGGTATCTCAGGAAACTTTCAAGCTTGCAGAAAAGCCTCAAAGTAAAGACTTGATCACATCTTCAAGTTTGGGATGAGATTAGGAACATTTTTTGTGAAGGTTTCATGATGTTTTGAAAAGATTTTGTATTAGTTTGTGGTTGTAGATTGGAGGGGGAGGAGGTGAAGAAGGAAAAGATGATGATGAAAATGATATGAAGAAATGCAAATGGTTGAGGCAACTATAAACAACCCCCCCCCACCCCCACCCCTCCACTTGCCCATACCTCTCATGCTTCCTTGTCTCTCCCTCTTCTTTTCTTTTCTTTTCTTTTAGAAAAATTTAAAAAGCAAATAATATGTTGACCCCTTTCATATAAATGTGTCATGGCACTTTAAAGAATGTTTAACAAATAAGCCTAGTTTAATACACAAATAAGAAAACACTAATTAAGTTTAACATCAAACTCTTATATGGATATAATTATATGCTAATTTATGAAAATTACAATTAAATAAATGCTTTCGTAAATAATAATTCCTTTTAAATTTCAATTATTTCCCAAAATAGAGGTATATAATTATACCAATTTACGAAAGCTCAAATCCATACCCGGTATAATATCCGTAAAACTCGTTATATTATTATTTAAATTTTAAAATAATATTTTTCATTTTCTAAAATGTTACAATTACATTGATCACAACATGCAGCTGAAACAAATAGCAATGACCTACAATATAACTTACATAATGGATTAATTAGATCAGCTTTGTAGTTTCCTCTTCTTAATTTGAATTAATCTAGATCTTGGAATCTTCTTATTTGCTTAATGACCGATCAATGAGTCGCAACACTGCTATGCAGGAAGGGCTCCGGACAACGCCAACGGAACAACAGAACGGAGATTAAATAAGAGAACACAAAGTCCTTAGTTTTGACGTAGTCTGCAATCACTAGATCAAAACTCATATATCAAACATTTTGAATAAGCCCTCTAATATATTATAACCCCATAATCATGAGGGATAACTTATATTTGGCCAAACTAGGATTCGACTCTCGATCGAACCAACCCCATATCCCTCGGTGCATGTGCCTTAGCCAAACCATCCGACAAGGGCTCGATCTAGGTAGGCGAATTGCAAGGGCAGACCCAGGATATCTGATCAGAGAGGGCACCATTCACGAAGTAAAACTTATTGCCAGCTTGGGCAAATATCCGCAATAAAAATTATCCGGTCTCAAATAGTAACACTGGAAACTAGTGTTTCCTCAATTACAATAATGAACAATTACATATTGACGAGAAAATCAGAATTGAGTTGAAAATTGATACTAAATTATATTAATAATTATTTAATATAGTGTTGATGGAGTTGGCTATTTTCTAACCAAGATTATATCTATTTTTTTAGATTCATCACATAATTTTAAAATAATACAATTTTAACTATTATTTGTGAAAATATAAAAATGTTTTAAGCATATGATCCAAATGTTCAACCAAAGTGGTTTCCAACTGTATCTCATGTTTTCAACCATTTGGAATTATTACATTTCTAAAAAGAAAAAAGGTACCATTCTTCAAAGGAAAAAAACACATCTTATATTTATAATGTTTTGATCCAAAAAACAGAGAAGAGAAAAAAAAAGAAGGAAAAATGTGAAGACCAAGAATAGAACCAACAAACCTATGTCGTGGAGAATTAAATCCCAACCGTTTAACTGATAGGCCAAACTTTAATTATGGATTAAAGTTGGGCATCTTTTTCTATTTACCTATGTAAGCCTTAACTTACTTGAATAAATATCATATTACATATGCATATATAGATAAATGCCCTCAATTCAAATGGCCGCACGTGCCCCCTCTGCCTTCTACATAGGTCTGGCCCCGGCGGATTGGGTCCTAGCCTAAACTCCCCCGTCCACTTAATTGAGCAAGTTTTGGTCGAGTAAAAACCCTAGACCAACACCAAGAATTCGTCAAACATATATGATTTTAACTCGTTTTTCGTTTATTTTAGTTACCATGATAGTTTTGAGGCTGACATTTGTAATATTGAGGTTTTGGGTATCGAATCTGTTGATTATTGAAGTTTGTGGTGAATCGTATAAAAAGTTCAAGTGTCTGTCAAAGATGTTGAATGCAAAATTCTCAACAAAAGGACCATGCATGCTTTCTCGATTTTCCCCCCTAAGTAAATTAAATCCCAAAATAACTACAAACCAAAAATAATTCCCGAAATGACTCTGGTTGGCTCGAGGAAGCCACGTCAGACCAAAAAACGAACACGCCAGACCAAAAACGCTATCTATGATAACGTTTCCTTTTCTTGGAAACGCTAAACCACATGATGTCTTTGGATTTCTTACTGGTCCCAAACACACAGGAAAAGAACTTAGTATCCGAAAAGGGCACGTTACCGACACTTGAATCATGTGACGTCTAAAGGTGTCAACGAAATCCAAGCAGGCTAAAAACCAAGATCTAAATCCTTTTTTCTAAATTAAATATAGAGGTGAAGTTTTCGAAGGTTACAGAATATAAGACAAGGTGTTTTTAAAGAGTGACTTATTTAAAAGTGAGCACAAGTGTTTTTTGATTAAGATTTGAAAACATTTTCGTTATTTAAAATTCCGACAGCAACTTCTTTGTATATTTTGATTAAAACCAATACACACACACATCAGCCTCTTCAATCGGGAGCCATCTCTTCGCCCAATCGGCGGAATTAAAACCACACGATAAATATATGATGCTCAAGGCAGAGATCATCGCAAGAACAAGTAAGAAAATACCACGTGATAACACACACGTATCACACCAGTATCCATAAGTGCGTCACATCGGATTGCGCATAACATACATGATCTACAAGATCATCAATGTATGGAAATATATCATCCATATCATATATATCATCGAGCGAGTGTTCATCATCGGCATTTGAAATCCAGATATCGTAGGCATCATCTTCTAGACCGGCCTTCTCTCAATATCAATATAGCCTCGGTTGGTATCTTCCGGATATCCGACGTGCTCCAATACAATCACCGGTACCACACCGAGAGACAGGAAGCCCGCGGGGAGACAGGGGAAAACACGCATAAGAAAATGCAACTTGAGAGAAAACGTTATCCGAAGTTGGGGTTTTCCCATTTGAAATGAAGGTAAAAGGGCATAGTAAACAACACATACCCAAGGTACACATCTTTTTTGCTTCGAAAACCATGTCTACCTCCAAATAGAAACAGGGCATGAAAAAGAAAAACCCAGAGAAAACCAAAAACCTCCCCCCCCTCCACGCCCCTCCCTCCCTCCCTCTTCATTTCTTATCTCTCCTTTGATTCTGAGCTGACCCCTTTTTTGGCTTCTGGCCTTTGGTCCTGGAGATGGGCTGCTGTCATCCTCTCTCGCTCTCTCTAAAAACTTTAACTACTAATATTTTATTTACCCCCCCTCTCACTTTAACACACACACCCTTGCCTTGGAGATTAGCCAAGGTGATGATGCTTGATATCGTCGATTTCCCAGATCGTGACACGTGGCCGATGACGTGTCCCGAAGCTAGCAAGAAAGGACCAGGAATGGTACATCGGTAGAATACCCCGGGTCTGCGGTCCATGGACATGGCCGACCTTCTGCAACCGTCCACACCACTCTTGTGGCCTCCTTACAAACAACCGTGGCTCACCTCCGAGCCCCTGCACAATTGGCCTCCTCGGCTCTCTCAACTCGTCTCCGGGCTACCGTAGAACCAAGATACCTCGGCTTCCCGCTCGTTCCCGAGCCACCCGCCGAGTTCATCTTCCTCGGTCCCTGCGACCGACCAGCAGCACCAGTCGTAGAAACCTCCGCCACGGCTCCGCGAATCTCGCCATGCGCGAGATATCCACCGCCCATGATCCCGCGTTCTACGCCATCACGATCCCCATTAACGAGCCTGTCTCATCATTAATGCGGGATCCCGCCCATCACGCGGGCGTGACGCCGGGAGCATAACGGCCGGCGTGATTCTCATGCCCGCCTGCCATTGGCTGCTGGGTATATAAACCCCTCTTTCAGGCGACTCAAGTAAGTCATTTTCTCCTCACTAGGCCGTTACTCTTCTCAAATATCCAGTCTAACTTGATCGTCAGAGGGTCCTCGGTGGTACAACCATGCTGGGACTTCCTTGCAGGTAGCTCGGCCTCAACCGCCTCAAATCCATTGAGATCCACACGCTTCAGGAGGCAACCCCCAACTCAATCTCAGTCGTCCATCGTCGCTCGCAATAGATCTACGGAAGATAACATCTTGACGAGATCCAACATCCGTCAGCTGGCGCCGTCTGTGGAAAACAATTGACTTCACTGAACAAAGTTCACCTTCCGATCTCAACTCAATGGCGAGCGATCACCGCAACGATCCAAGCGCTAGCCGCCACCTCCCCCACAATGGAGGCGCGGGCGAATCTCCTCCTCCGAACACCATCAACGCCCTAGCCGCCCGGGTAGATCGACTCGCGTCCATCATGGATGCTCTCATCCGTGTCTAAATAGCAGGGCAAGCTCCCCAGGTCGCCGCTCTCCAATCTAGGGATCGGGACCCATACAGAGGGAGAGAAGACTCTACTCACGTCGGCACGGCCGACCACCGCCTCGCTGCCTCCCGCGGCCGCAGATCTCCCGGGCCAACATATTCTATGACCCGCTGGGTGCCCCACAGTTCAACACCGAGTTCCGTCACCAGAGCGCGTCGCCCCGAGCCCCTTCGCGCCCCTGTCCCTCCCGAGGAGATGTCTGTCAGCTCGCCTGCGCCCAGGCATGACCGACACCCCCTCTCTCGACGGGGTTGCACGGACGAGACTCGTCACGGCAGCTCGAAGACTACCTCGCCAGGGGACCTAAGGAACCTCATCGAGAAGAACCGGGGCCCATCAAAAATCATGTCACGTCGACGGGGGTACGTCGAGTACCTACGGGACCCAGCACCCAACGCCGACCGTGGAGGCCAACAGCCGTCCGAAGAAGAAATCCAGGGAGACCGAGCCGATCATTTTTTACGACGGGGACCTCCACAGCATATCCCTTCCCCACAACGACCCTCTGGTGATTACGGCTTGGGTCCACCAATACGAGGTGCATAGGATACTGGTCGACTCGGGAAGCTCGGCGTACATTCTCTTCTATGACTGCTTTCTGCGCATAAGGCTCACCCCGGTAGACCTAAGGCCGACCTTCCACGTCCTTTCAGGATTCACCAACCACTCCATCCCGGTGGAAGGGGTAATCACTCTGCAGTTTAACATCGGGAAGGCCGGCCGTACGCAAATAATGCCTGTGGAATTCATCATAGCAAGAATCACATCAGCCTACAACATCCTCCTCGGCCGCCCAACGCTGAACTCCCTCCAGGCCTAGATATCGACCTACCCTGGCGATGAAGTTCTCTCTCGACCAGGCCGGGATAGGTCGGGTCTATGGAGACCAGCGAATTGCTAAGGTTTGCTTCACCGCAACAACTTCGTCTAAGCGGCCGATCGACGATGTCGAGGGCGAAGGTGACATCAGGGGTTCCCTGGACACTCGAGACGAGCAAAAAGAGGACTGTGGGACCCCCGTGGAGCCACTGACAGAGGTCCCCCTCGTAGGAGGGGACGACGAAAAAATAGTTCAGATCGGATCGCTTCTGACAGGAACTCAGCGAGATGACCTTGTTCATTTCCTCATAAACAACTCCGACGTGTTCGCCTGGGCGCCTGCTGACATGCCTGGGATCGACCCCAAAATCATATCTCACAAGCTAAGGGTAGATCCTATGGCCCGACCCGTCAGGCAGAAAAAGCGAAGCTTCGCCCCGGTAAAAAAGAAGGCTATTGAGGACGAAGTAGATCGGCTCCTCGCCGCCAACTTCATTCGGAATTTGCCCTATTCAGAGTGGCTGGCGAACGTAGTTCTGGTCAAAAAGTCGAGCGGAAAGTGTCACGCCCCGCTTCCAAGAGTACGCTAAGATAGGCACGTGACATAGCCAACCATGCTACCTGTGGATAGAAAATATCCATCCACAGTCACATTACGGCTGTAAAGACATCAAGAACAATAATAAACTATCTAATACATGTCCATAAGCTAGAATAAAATGAGTCAAGAATAATATAATGCGGAAGCAAAAGATCCGATACAAGAATAAACTGGAATGTATATCCCATAATGCGGGCTCACATCAGGAATGAAAATACCGAAAGTAAAATGAACTAACTACTAACAAGTTCTCACTGCTCAGCCTGCTGACTGAAATACTCCTGCTCGGCCTGCAGCAAAGGTAAAGAATCTGGGCCATGCAAAACCCAGACGTCAGTGCGTCATAATATCAAGCAATACAATAAACAGGGGTAACAAGACATGCATGTATGAGCATGAACGGTAAAACAGGTAAAACAACAATATAAATAAGACAATGAAGGGTACTGTGCAGTGAGTAATCTAAACTGGTCTACTGTGTTAACTACTCTCAAGTCTTTGAAATCAATTTGATGAATCATCGATATAACTCAATAGTATCCCGTGCATACCCGGGACCACGGTCAAGATTCTCGGGCTGGAACCGAGACATGCCGCTGGGCACTAAAACAGGAAATATGTATAGATGAATGATGTCAGCAGCATCATCCCAAGGCTGGCCTAGCCTTTAAAACTGATCAGTATAAGCAAGTAAACTGTCGAGTTACAAGTCAGGTTTCATCATTGATTTCACCATACCCCCAAGTTATATATGTTCAAGTCAGGTATTAATAATCTGAAGCTAATGCTAACACAGGATCAAGCAGGTACAAGTTTGTATGGATAGACAACAGAAAATGTTCGTAGGGACAACATATCAAGGCTGTTGGCATTAGTAACAAGATCAGGTAACAGGTCAAGATATGGTACATCAGGACAAGTCAAGTAGTGTAAATAACTCCAATCATGTCAAGAAGTGCACGGTATCAAGTCGTATCAAGTAGTAGGTGTATCAAGTCATGTCAGGGGTGCACAAAATGTCACGTGGGTGCTCATAATCAAACTAAAATAAGCATGGGTATACAAAACAAGTATGGGGTACTAATGGAACAATAAAAATGGAACATTGTGATGTGGTATGCAAATAGGTACAGATTAAAGCATATGGATGCACAGTTATCGATTTGGGTTAAGGTTATAGTTCCAACATTAATTAAAATACACTTTATCAAATATGGAATGTTAATATTACAATATATTTAAATGATCTATGGATACAATAATATGTATATTAGACGGAATGGATGCAAATAGGTATCCGAAAGTTATAAACTATTTAAAATGGTACTGTGGGCTGTGTAAGTCGATGTGCAACACCCCACGACTTGAGGGGAGGCGGAAATATGAAAAACGATCTTGTTCTTTGCTTAAACATCGATTAACCGCATGAATCGAAGCTAAACGATAACTAACATCAAATATAGAAGTTCTAAACTACTATGTGAAGTGATTATACCTCAAGAACCGTGTCCTTCGGGTCTTCATCGCTGTCCTCCAGTCCTCGCAAGCTCCTTAGAACATCGGCAACTCAACGACCTTCTCGAATCAAAGACGATCCACCCGAAAGTTCCTATGCCAAGCTTAATCTCAAACTTGAGATAACTAGTTTGCTCAAATCGCTAATCTAAGCCAACTAGGTGATATAGAGTAAGGTTATGGATGTATTAGTCTAGCTAACCCTTGTACTCAACACATGAGAGAGGAGGATTAGGGTTTGAAGAGAGAGAGCTTGAGGAGAGAGAAGATGAACATGATAATCAAATGAGAAAATGAGCTATCATAATATATATCAAGCATTATTGTTTTTCAAGAAAAGAAAAGAAAATGATTTACAACCATGCTTGATAAATATCTTATGGTGATTCATCTCCATGAGTCATTAAGCAATTATGAAGCATTAATGACATGGATGAATCATCCATATGACTCACTAATCTCATTCAATGTATATGCCACCTAAACCTCCTTAGTCACCATCTTCTAGAAGCTTCTCGCGCAATTACGAGAACGCCCTCCTATCCGTGAAAACACGGAAAAACTTTAGACTGTATAAATCCAATAACCCGATACTAGAATCTGGCTTAAACCAAAGCCGGCTAGTAAAAACTATCCGAAAAGTCGTACGTGCGTAAACACACGTATGCATCCGAACCCTTGTCGTAAAACCATACGACCTCTATATCGTTTCGCCTAGAGCAGGGAAACTCTCTATGTGGGACTCTAAAGACTCGACACTACGCTGGCAGTGGGTTTAACCACAGACCGCAAGCGGCACTAGCTGTACGTAACGGTCCCCAGGTAGATGTCGATAAGAAGGCCGATGAGGAAAACCATCCGAACTCCTACTGAGCCTGATGTGACAATCTTCGTACAGTCCGGTCTGTTCGTCTAAAACTATCGCATATCAAGCCTAGGGGGCGGCAAGCGTCAGTCCCCTAATAGCTGTATAAGTCGTGTCGGAGCGAAGCCCATTACACCCTGAGAAGCTACTGGAACCTACCAGTATATCTCGGTTGCCCTGGCCAGGGATTTTGCGTAATGGCTCTCTGACACAGTGCGATATCAACTCCCAATACCGGGAGAGACGAATCCTATCTAACCGCCACTGCCTCCAAGTGCTCGGGACTGCACCCAACTGCTACCTGTTTGCACGACTCCTTTGAGCCGTGGTAGGGTAGCAATCTAAGAACAGTGGGACACACTCGAGGCGAAGTAGCAGTGTCAAGTCTGCGGACTATGCTGTACTCATGTCACCTGGGAACTGTTAACTGACGATGGGTATAATACCAACCAATCAGTTCCCTGGCGAGTCTTGTCCGGTGTACCCGTAACCTAACGGGCACCTGCATACTATCTCCAGTACGACGTACTAATGGCTGTGGGACAGACCATTTCCCCAACTGGGATGAGAAGCGTACACACTTAGTCTACTCCGGAATATCGATGCCCTGTCTCGATAATCCAACGACCAGGGACCTGTATAGGATGTTGCTTACAGACTACCCAGCCCCCACTAGTGTGACTGCCATCACGACGCTGGTAATCAAGCAAAGATCCTATGGGCTCTACTAATATGTATAAGTGATACGTTACAAGAAACATATGCACATATTAAAGTAGACACAAACCAAGTAGCATACTACCATTTTTAGCAAGACTGTATATATATAACTGTGAATATCCCAAGCTTCCATTAAGTAATATACAATCTAGTATGATACAATAATGGCCCCTAGGGCATATACACTAACAATCTCCCACTTGCACTAGGGCCATGAGCTGGCATATCGTAGACCTATCATCTCGAATAGCCTCTCGAACTGCGTCTGAGGAAAGGCCTTTGTGAATGGATCAGCAATGTTATTCTCTGTCTCTACTCTCTTCACCTCGATCTCCCGGCGATCTACGATCTCCCTGATCAGGTGATACCGCCTTAAGATGTGTCTGGACTTCTGATGGGACCTGGGTTCCTTCGCTAAAGCTATAGCGCCGTTGTTGTCACAATATAGAGGTATTGGACCAACACTGGTAGGAACCACCTGAAGTTCTGTGAGGAACTTCTTCATCCAGACTGCTTCTTTTGCGGCATCGCAAGCAGCTATGTACTCTGCTTCCATCGTTGACTCAGCAACGGTCTCCTGTTTGGAACTCTTCCAACAGACCGCCCCTCCATTGAGGGTAAATACATAACCCGACTTGGACTTGGAGTCATCTTTGTCACTCTGGAAGCCGGAGTCGGCAAAGGCCTCCATCTGAAGGTCTTTTCCGCCATACACCAAGAACATCTCCTTAGTCCTTCTCAGGTACTTGAGAATGTTTTTTACTGCTATCCAGTGCTTCTCCCCTGGGTTTTCCTGATACCGGCTTACAACGCTCAATGCGTATGCTACATCTGGTCTGGTACATAACATCGCATACATTATAGAGCCTACCGCAGAAGCGTAGGGTATAATCGACATGCGATCCCTTTCCAAATCAGTCTTGGGAGACATCTATTTGGAGAGGGTGATTCCGTGACAAACCGGTAGGTTACCGCGCTTAGAATCATCCATACTGAATCTCTTCACTATGGTGTCTATGTACCTGGACTGCGAAAGTCCTAATATCCTCTTTGATCTATCATGATAGATCCGGATTCCCAGAATGTAGGTGGCATCACCCAAGTCTTTCATGGAGAATTTATGTGACAAGAATCTTTTGACTGACTGTAACATAGGAATATCATTTCCTATTAGGAGAATGTCATCCACGTACAAGACGAGGAATACTACAGCTCTCCCTACAATCTTACTGTATATGCATGGTTCATCTGGATTTTTGATAAAGTCAAATTCTTTGACAGCATCATCAAAACAGATGTTCCAACTCTGTGATGCCTGCTTTAGTCCATAAATAGACTTAAGCAACTTGTATACTTTACCGCTGCTCCCACTCTGAATGAATCCTTCTGGCTGATCCATATAGACGCTTTCTTCCAAATTTCCATTTAGAAAGGCCGTCTTTACGTCCATCTGCCAGATTTCATAATCGTGGAAGGCAGCAATAGCAAGAAGGGCCCGAATAGATTTAAGCATAGCCACTGGAGAAAAGGTTTCGTCATAGTCAAAACCAGGTCTTTGACGAAAACCCTTTGCAACAAGTCTAGCCTTATAGGTTTCAACCTGTCTATCTACACCAATCTTCTTTTTGAAGATCCATTTGCATCCTACGGGTTTTACCCTATCTGGAGCAATGTCCAAAGTCCATACTTTGTTGGTGTACATGGACTCCATTTCGGTCCGCATTGCATCTAGCCATTTTACCGAGTCACCGCTCTGAATGGCTTGCTGGAAGCTAGTAGGCTCATCATAATCAATAGTGCAATCCTCTCTATCCCCGTCTATGAGAAAACCGTAGTATCTCTCGGGCGAATGAGATTTCCTACTACTCCTGCGGAGTGGCGTCGGGATGTCCTGTTCACCTGAACCTTCTTGTTCTACCAAGGTTTCAGTAATAGCTTGTGGATCTGGAATTTCTTCCAGTTCTATTGCACTCCCACTCTTCTGATTTTCTAAAAATTCAGTTTCTAAGAAGCAGGCATGACGAGAAACAAAAACATTTTGTTCCTCTGCGTAATAGAAATAATATCCCTTTGAGTTCTTTGGATATCCTACAAACTTACACTTTACTGAGCGTGCCTCGAGCTTGTCCGCATGCTGCTTTTTTACAAAAGCTGGACATCCCCATGTCTTAAAATGTTTTAAACAGGGTTTCTTCCCACTCCACATCTGATATGGTGTGGTAGATACAGTTTTGGTAGGAACCTGGTTCAAAAGATATGCAGCTGATTCTAGTGCATATCCCCAGAATGATCGTGGTAACTCAGCCTTACTCATCATGGAACGAACCATATCCAATAGGGTTCGATTCCTCCTTTCCGATACACCGTTATGTTGTGGTGTGTATGGAAGAGTAAGCTGAGAGAGAATTCCATTCTCTTTTAAGTAACCCAGGAACTCGGCACTTAAGTATACACCACCTCGATCAGATCTTAGTGTCTTTATACTCTTGCCTGTTTGTTTTTCCACTTCATTCTTGTATTCTTGGAATTTCTCAAAAGCCTCGGATTTATGCTTCATTAAGAAGACATATCCATACCTAGAGAAATCATCCGTAAAAGTAATGAAGTAGGAATAACCACTTCGCGCATGTGTAGACATTGGACCGCACACGTCACTGTGTACGAGTCCTAAGAGCTCGCTCGCTCTTACTCCGTGTCCAGTAAACGGAGTCTTTGTCATCTTTCCCATGAGACAAGATTCACAAGTAGCATAAGATTGATATTCGAATGGATTCAAATATCCTTATCTATGTAACTTAGTCAACCTCCTCTCATTGATGTGACCTAGTCTACAATGCCATAAGAAAGCCTGATTTAATTCCGGAGACTTTCTTTTAAGTGTGTTCTGGACACTGAAAATCTGAGCTTGATTCAATACGTATATTCCATTTTCTAATGTACCTGACCCAATCAAATCTTGATTTAGGTGGATGTGAACCGCATCTCTTGTAAAAGCAAAATCATATCCTTCCTTAGAAAGTAAGGGTACAGATATGATATTACAAGTCGTACCTGGTACATAAAAATAGTTACGCAGAATCAATATCTGCCCAGTTGTCATTCAAAGATGATATTCCCCTACGGATTCAGCGTCCATGCTCATTCCGTTAGCAACTGTGAGGGTCATATCACCTATCCCGATAACCCTACGATTTCTCAGAGCCTGTAATGAATTACAGATGTGAGTTCCTGATCCGGTATCCAATACCCAGGAAGTAGGGTTAACTGACATACAGTTCTCTATCATAAACACACCCGAAGTCGAAGCCACAACATGCTTCGTATCCTGGCTACTGGCTTCTAAAGCCCTGCAATCATTCTGCCAATGCCCAATCCCACAATAATAGGAACGTCCCTCCTTTACTATATCCAGTCCCGAAACTTTTGCCTTTCTCTTTCCTTCTCCTTCCCTGGTTTCCTTCAGGGTAGAAGGCAGAGACTGTAGAATCAAGTCAGTGTTTGACTCGTTTCCCAATGCGGTCTCCAGGTCCTGGAGCTCATCAATACAGCTAGTCATTGTAAGGACGTTGTCCCTTACAGATGACCCGTCAGCTAACCTTGCTTGAATTAATTCGTTCGAGGTTTCATATCTAGTGATATGAGATTGCTCTCCATATAAATCTTTATTATTATGGAGAAAGATGGAAACTAAGTCCATCTTCTCGTGCTGCTTCTGGTATACACCATCAACTGAAGCTAACACGAAGCACTTAGCTTTCGCTTTATCTTTTTCCCTTGTCTGACGGATATCCATATCCGTGACAGTGGAAACTGGACCTGAGACTGCGGGATCTGAAGTAGTAATAGGGTGGTCCAGCTTGTCATAGCCAATGGACATCTGGACAGACCTTTGCCAATCATATAAGTCAGATTAAGTCAATTTGTTATCTAGATGTAACCTATGTGTGGTCACAAGGTCGCTGCAATTAAGAGAGAGAGAAGAAAACATTTTAGCATGATGCTGTTGCAAGTTTAGATTGGTTTTAAGTTTATCTAAACAGGATGGCTCCCACTGTTTCTCGAATCCTTCCTCAAACCATAAAAGAAGAATTAGCCAGGACAATTCTCACCGTACAATACTTGCTTAACCGTTCAGCCAGGCTAGTGTCGATACTTCGAGGGAGGTTTTCCAACGCTTTCGCGAAGTTCCTTAATTAAATAACCTCTTTTCTCTGGGGGCGTAACCCCGCTGACACCTTTCTTGGCACCTACTTGGTTTATAGCATTGATCGTTAAGTGACGAATCTCCTGATAAGTAGCATGTACTCACAGTAGGATCGGGATCCAAAATATCATCGTATGATAATGTTGAAGGAATCCTACCAACATTCATCAAACTCCAAAATGGTATGCATCTCTCTGCAAATTTCAGTTTCTTTAGAAATTCCCGATGTGGATTTTTGCCCCATGCTCTTATAACCTTGACTAAGGGCCAACAAATCATAAGTCACATGTCAAGTTCTGCCCGTCATTGTCCAGGTTAATTTGAACCCACCCGTACATACTCTTAACTAAGGGCCAACAAAGTAATACGACTGTCCCAAACCAACGCATCTATCTATGCAACAAATGAATACCCCAGCAGCTACCAAACACTATGCCTTGACTAAGGGCCAACAAACATAGCTTGAATACTTCTGACCATCCATAAGAAATGACGGAGGGCTACGAATGGTTTTGGCAAAACCGTGAACGTAGTGAACTTGATATAATCGAAGGAACCTGATACTTTTTAAAAGGAGTGGTTAAAGCTCCGCAATTAAAAATCTGATCCTTTTAAAATAACCGAGTGGTTTCTTTTAATTTTGTTCCAACGATTAAACTTTGGTTTATTTTCTTTGCATTATAATAATGCGTCCCATCATTAACCTATCATTGCAGAAAACAACGAAAATACAACGTCCTCTTATGCCATCCGCATTCGCCACGGGGTCCCGTCATCACCCGTTAGGTTACTTAACTAACGACAGAGCGGGGGCTGGGCTAGCGCGGGTGTAAAACATAAGTGACGTCTAAATTGCTATCATATATAGATATTGTACATTCGTCAGACGCAATAATAAGCATTCTAGATCACAGATGAACTTTATTGGATTTATTAGCAATCCGCATTTGCTTTGAGCCTGCAATAAAAGACGGATTACACATTTGTGATGAATAGCCATTACCCCACCCAAGACCCTTACGGGTACGGCAAACTACCCGCCAAGTACCAGAAGTGAAGCGGTCTGCCTCAACACTTCAAAATACCCGGTAGTTTGTGCACCCCACCTTGGGTCTATCCTAGGAGCAAAAACAGTAAAAAGAAATAATACAACGGTGGCTACAACCGCAACCTGGATGTGCCCCGCAAAATAATATTACAACTTATTACATTTACATCAAATGAATTAAATAATAACCCATCACATAACCCCGGCTATACATCACAACAGTCCAACACAGTTCAAATACACAAACAGATAAAATCCATTATAGAAATGTGCAACCCCCTGCCAACCGACATACTAGCAGTTAGGGAAGGTTTACGAACACATTATACAAACACAGATATAATCCAACAAGCAAATACCGTATAATTTCGATCGATTAAACACATTTAATTTTGCTCCAATACTTTTCTGTAAATCTGAACTCTGAGCAAAAATTAAAATATTCCAGAAAATACCAAATATCACAGTGAACCCACACAGGAAAATTGGGCTGAAGAATCGGCAACTCGGCGGCGGAATCACGGCGGATCTGTGGGATCCGCCGCGGTTCCGCGGCGCTTTAGTCGATTCATGAGCCCAGTTTTCTTGGGTGTTTTAATACTATCATTTAGGGCTTTCTGAACCTTCCTGAAAAATTTTTGGACTTCATTTAAAAAACGACAGAAACTCATGATATCGGGGTTTTCCGGTTTTGTTTTTTTCCGTTCGAAATTCATACAATTTTGCAAGTGAGTTATTTATTGTTTAGCGAGTCTCTGATACCACTGTAAGTCGATGTGCAACACCCCACGACTTGCGGGGAGGCGGAAATATGAAAAACGATCTTGTTCTTTGCTTAAACATCGATTAACCGCATGAATCGAAGCTAAACGATAACTAACATCAAACATAGAAGTTCTAAACTACTATGTGAAGTGATTATACCTCAAGAACCGTGTCCTTCGGGTCTTCATCGCTGTCCTCCAGTCCTCGTAGGCTCCTTGGAACATCGGCAACTCAACGACCTCCTCGAATCAAAGACGATCCACCCGAAAGTTCCTACGCCAAGCTTAATCTCAAACTTGAGATAACTAGTTTGCTCAAATCGCTAATCTAAGCTAACTAGGTGATATAGAGTAAGGTTATGGATGTATTAGTCTAGCTAACCCTTGTACTCAACACATGAGAGGGGAGGATTAGGGTTTGAAGAGAGAGAGCTTGAGGAGAGAGAAGATGAACATGATAATCAAATGAGAAAATGAGCTATCATAATATATATCAAGCATTATTGTTTTTCAAGAAAAGAAAAGAAAATGATTTACAACCATACTTGATAAATATCTTATGGTGATTCATCTCCATGAGTCATTAAGCAATTATGAAGCATTAATGACATGGATGAATCATCCATATGACTCACTAATCTCATTCAATGCCACCTAAACCTCCTTAGTCACCATCTTCTAGAAGCTTCTCGCGCAATTACGAGAACACCCCTCCTATCCGTGAAAACACGGAAAAACTTTAGACTGTATAAATCCAATAACCCGATACTAGAATCTGGCTTAAACCAAAGCCGGCTAGTAAAAACTGTCCGAAAAGTCGTACGTGCGTAAACACACGTATGCATCCGAACCCTTGTCGTAAAACCATACGACCTCTATATCGTTTCGCCTGGAGCAGGGAAACTCTCTGTATGGGACTCTAGAGACTCGACACTACACTGGCAGTGGGTTTAACCACAGACCGCAAGCGGCACTAGCTGTACGTAATGGTCCCCAGGTAGATGTCGATAAGAAGGCCGATGAGGAAAACCATCCGAACTCCTACTGAGCCTGATGTGACAATCTTCATACAGTCCGGTCTGTTCTTCTAAGACTATCGCATATCAAGCCTAGGGGGCGGCAAGCGTCAGTCCCCTAATAGCTGTATAAGTCGTGTCGGAGCGAAGCCCATTACACCCTGAGAAGCTACTGGAACCTACCAGTATATCTCGGTTGCCCTGGCCAGGGATTTTGCGTAATGGCTCTCTGACACAGTGCGATATCAACTCCCAATACCGGGAGAGACGAATCCTATCTAACCGCCACTGCCTCCAAGTGCTCGGGACTGCATCCAACTGCTACCTGTTTGCACGACTCCTTTGAGCCGTGGTAGGGTAGCAATCTAAGAACAGTGGGACACACTCGAGGCGAAGTAGCAGTGTCAAGTTTGCGGACTATGCTGTACTCATGTCACCTGGGAACTGTTAACTGACGATGGGTATAATACCAACCAATCAGTTCCCTGGCGAGTCCTGTCCGGTGTACCCGTAACCTAACGGGTACCTGCATACTATCTCCAGTACGACGTACTAATGGCTGTGGGATAGACCATTTCCCCAACTGGGATGAGAAGCGTACACACTTAGTCTACTCCGGAATATCGATGCCCTATCTCGATAATCCAACGACCAGGGACCTGTATAGGATGTTGCTTACAGACTACCCAGCCCCCACTAGTGTGACTGCCATCACGATGCTGGTAATCAAGCAAAGATCCTATGGGCTCTACTAATATGTATAAGTGATACGTTACAAGAAACATATGCACATATTAAAGTAGACACAAACCAAATAGCATACTACCATTTTTAGCAAGGCTGTATATATATAACTGTGAATATCCCAAGCTTCCATTAAGTAATATACAATCTAGTATGATACAATAATGGCCCCTAGGGCATATACACTAACAGGCTGTGCAAATAAGCATTATGTGATTCAAATATGGATATGGATACCGTATATCGTAATCTAACATGCAACAAGATATGTTTTCAAGTTCTAGATCTAAAATGATATAAATGGAATATCGAAATGTTAAAATGGAACATGTGGTATTAGATTTAAACTACATGTTTAATATGCATTTAAATAAGTATGTAATAAATTAAATAGCATGTAGCAAGTTTTACTTGCCTAGACGGATCAAGAAACGGGCGTACGGAACGTCTCACGTCGGCGGAAAAAGTCGCAACGCGCGCACGGTACACGGAACGGATCCAAACAACGCACAAGGTGATCACACAGGTCAGGTACGCTCGCTGGGTCGTCGGGATCGTCGACGGCACGACTGGATTCCGGCGATCTAAAAAGGCAGTGAACATTTAAAGAAAGAAATGCATAGAAAGAAAGAAGAAGAAAAGAAAGGAAGGAGGAAGGAGAAGAATGAGAAGAGGAAGCTCACTGTGGTCTGCAGAGAGGGTCGTGAGGGTGTCGATGTAGGGTTCCTAGGCACTCTAATGAGGTCTCACAAGGCATCAACCATATCAATTTCAAATTTTACGGGTGCCGAGAAACCCTAATACGAATCGTTGGCTAGAGATTAGGCGAAACTAGCAACTAGTTAACAAATTAACTAAGTGAACGGAAATACAACCTTTGTAGATCCGGTCCTCCACCTCCACGGCTCCGTGATGAAGTCCTCTCCGCTGTCCAAATGGAAACCCGGGCTCCAGCGTCGGCTTCATCGGAGAAATGGGCGGGCAAGGTCGTCGGCTTCGTGCCGAAGATGATCTACGTCGAGGCATCACAAGATCAAGCTCCCACTTCACCAAGTCATGAAACTTGTGAAGAAAACACACTCTACTACTTGGCAAGAGGTAGAGGATGAAGAAATAGGGAGTGGGTTCACTTTAGAATTGGATTTCTCACTCTTTTTCTCACTTTGCCATTTTTGGTAGCTAGCTTCTTCATGTGAAGAAGAAGAAGAAGATAATATTATGATAAGTTATTTTGTAAAAAGAAAATAATAAGAATACTTATCATATCTCAACCATGGTCAAGTGTAGAGACTAAACTAGGGTTAGTGGGAATGGTTAGGGTTAAGCATGAGACAAAATGGTCACATAGTCAAAGCTTCATGAAGCTTCAATATACAACAAAGTTAGCCACCATTTTCTCTTTATGCTTTTCATTTTCCAAAAATCAATAGATAAATAAATAAGGGAATAAAACAAAACCCTAACCATTATCATGTAACCATGGTTTGATCTTTACACAAAAACCCTAGCAAACATGTATCATCAAACATGATACAATCAAGTGCACAAAAGTATATCACATATACAATGTGCACATCCGAGTGAGAATATCCATTTAAAGTGAACCGATACTAGTTAATGCAAAGTAATATATCAAATATATAATTATACATTAAATCATTAAATCAACACTTGATTTAACGATCCGGTCATATCGCATATAACCGACTAGTATCCTATGCATCGGCTTATCGAATCAATCTTCGATTCGATAACTAGGTTATATCGCATACAACCAATCGATACATTCATCGCGAGAATAGAATACGGTATCACATACACGCATTATTCTCGGTCCCGCACATATCTCATATGCGCTCCTATTTCGTTTCGCTTGAGCCAGGAAACCTCTGTGTAGGACTCTAAAGACTCGTCAATACGCTGGCAGCAGATGATGATCATATCAAACACCCGCAAGCCGCAAGCGGTCTGCTAAACGTAACGGCCACCCGGGTATTGAGCGATCAGAAGATCGACGAGCAAGCCCGCTCACACTCCTGTGAATCCAACCAGTAACACTTACCGTACAGTCCGGTCTCGTCGTCTGATATGTCGCATATCTCGCCTAGGGGTGGTAAACGTCAGACCCCAATAGCTCGATAAGTCGTGTCGATATAAGGTCTATAACAATTCAAGAAACTACTGGTAACACTTACCAGTAAATCTCAGCAACCCTGGCCAGGGATTTCCGGTTATAGCCAATCGAACACAGCGCAACATCAACTCCCTATACCGGGAGAGACGAATCCCATCCTATCGCTCATTGCCTCCATGTGACTCGGGACTGTACCCAAAAACCACCATTTTGCACGCCCTCTTGGACGTGGTAAGGTGGAAATCAAAGCACAGTGGGAACCACACAAGACACTATGACGATCTCAGGTCAACAGACTACTCTGTACCAGTGTCACCAGAGAACTGCCATCTGACGTAAGGTATAATACCATCTGGGAGTTCTCGGCGAGTCCGTCCAGTGTACCCAGTCTCCACTGAGCACCCGTATATCATCTCTGATATCAAACACCAATGGATATGGGATCATCCATCGCCCATCTGTATGGGTCGAGAAGGTATACGCTAGTCTACTCTGGTATATCGATGCCCCGTCTCGATATACCCACGACTAGGGACTTTGAAGGATGTACTTATGGACTACCATGTCCCCACTAGTATGATCCGCATCATAGTCCAGATAGTCAAGTACACATCCTAAGGGCTTTACCAACATGTAACAGAGAGACAATCAATGTACACGTTAAGGTAAAGAGTAACCAGATAGTATACTATCATGTCGAGCAAGAAAGTCCTCCCTATATATGTCTCAGCATCCACTACAATATACATCCAATGTACAGTAATGGCCTCTAGGGCATACATATAACTAACAGTCGACGATGTTGACGGAGCTCCGGCGAGGAAACTGCAGAGGACAGAGGCTTTTAAAAAAACAGAATGAAGGAAAGGAAGAAGGAAAGAAAGAAGAAGGAAGAAGGGGGTGCTGGGCACACCGTTGAGTCGGATCTGGGACGATGGACGACGATAAGATCACTCCGGTCATCGTCGCGGTGAAGCGATGTGCAGGGGCTCGGGCTGTTCTCGGGTGCGTGTGTAGGGCTCGGGAAAGAGAAGAGATGGATGCGGAGGTAATGAGGGTGAGGAGGCGACAAGGTCGGGAATGGCGTCGTCGGGGGTCTTGGGCGATGGCGAGGTGGAGGCAAACGAGAGCTAGGGTTCGTGGTTATGGGTTTAGAGAAAAAGAGGAGAAGGAGAAGAATAAATATATATAGAGAGAGACAGAATTTTAAGCGAGAGGAGAGAGAGAAGAGATCGAGAGGAGAGAGAGAGGGCTATGTGAACAGTTAGGAGATATAATTTTGTTTTTATTGGAGAGAGAGAAAGGAAGAGGGGAGGAGAGAGAGAGGTAAAGAAAGGAAAGAGAATGAGAAAGAAAGGGAGAGAGAAGGCCGGCGGAGAGAAAGAGTTGTGTGTGTTAGGATTTGATTTTGTTAAAAAAATTTAAAAAGATTTAAATTGGTTTTCAAAAAAAATATTCTGAGCTGTTAAAAAAATATTATAATAAAATTTTAAATTTAAATAATTGAATTTTAGCTGGATATAAAATATTTCAAAATACGTCCGGGTCGGGTCTAAAAATTTAGATTTAAAATACGAAAATTATATGCAACTTCCAAATTTTAAAATGAATGATTAGGTAACGAAAATGCATACCCCCAAGAACGGATGCATGCGTCTATGTAACAAGCCAGGGTAATCTATAAATATGAATCAACAAGTTCAAACAAGCGGGTCGGGTCGAATGCAATGTAAAATGTAAAATTACTATTCACATCCAAACACGATAAATAAATAAAATGCCACAGATATATAAATACGGGAACTGGAATTGGTATAAATGAACTCAGTTGTTACATTATACCCAACTACAAAAAGAATTTCGTCCTCGAAATTCCAAGAACAAGAAAGGATAAACAAACAACAAACTACAAGAATAGATGTGGAAACTTCTGTCGGATTTCATCTTCTCGTTCCCAAGTTGATTCTCCATGTGAGCGGTTTTCCAAAGAAACAAGTACAAGAGGGATAATCCTGTTCTTAAGAACCTTTTCTCTTCGATCCACAATCGACATCGGTCGCTCCTCAAAAGTCAAATCTTCTCGGACAGTCAGCTCCGAATGATCCAGCACGTGTGTTTCATCTCGAACATATTTACGGAGTTGAGATACATGAAACACGTCATGAACATTCGCCAAGGATTGCGGTAACGCCAATCGATACGCCACTTCTCCAACACGCTCCAAAATCTCAAAAGGTCCAACGAATCGAGGACTAAGTTTTCCTCGACTTCCGAAACGAATCACCCCTCTAGTCGGTGATATCTTCAAGAATACCAAATCACCAACGGCGAACTCTAGAGATCTTCTTGACGTATCTGCCCAACTCTTTTGTCGGTCTTGTGCTGCTTTCATATGATTCCGGATAGTGTTAACCTTCTCAACTGTTTGCACGACCAAATCCGGTCCCAACAATCTTCGTTCTCCAACATCGTCACAGCAAACAGGTGAACGACACTTGCGACCTTATAAAGCTTCGAATGGAGCCATCTTAATAGCCGCCTGGAAACTGTTATTGTAAGAAAACTCCACTAAGTGTAGATGATCCTCCCATGAACCCTTGAAGTCTAACATGCAAGCTCTCAACATGTCTTCAAGCGTTTGGATCGTTCTCTCCGACTGGCCATCTGTCTGAGAATGATAAGATGTGCTAAACTTCAATCGAGTCCCTAAACTTTCCTATAAGCTCCTCCAAAAGTATGATAAGAAACGAGTGTCACGGTCGGACACGATGCTCGCTGGTACACCATGCAATCTTACAATCTCCTGCATGTACCGTTCTGCCAAAGTTTTCGTTGATTGACCAACTCGAAATGGGATGAAATGAGCTGCCTTGGTCAATCGATCAACAATCACCCAAACTGCATTGTTGCCCTTTGGACTCCACGGTAAAGCCGTCACGAAATCCATGGTTATATGTTCCCACTTCCACTGAGGAATCGGAAGTGGTTGCAATAAACCAGCAACCCTTTGATGTTCAGCCTTAACTTGCTGACACACTAAACACTTCGCCACAAAGCGGGCAATTTCATGTTTCATGCCTTCCCACCAGAATTGTTGTCGTATATTTCGGTACATCTTCGTGCCTCCTGGATGTACGGAATATGCTGAATTGTGCGCCTCCTTCATAAGTTCTTTACGAATATCTCCCTTTGGCACACACAAACGGCTACCATATCGCAACGAACCATCTTCATGGATCAGTAAGTCTGTTCGAAGTCCAGCCTGAACCTGTTCTCGAAACTTTTGCAATCTAGGGTCCTGAAATTGTACTGTTTTAATATTCTCGATCAACGACGACTGTACTTGCAGCTGCATCAACTGTCCCGAAGAATGCGGTAGCACAACCTCCAAATCGAGTCTTCGAAAGTCTTCAATAAGTTCCTTCTGTGCAGTCAACATCTGAATTGCTGGCAACCGACTAAGCGTATCCGGCACAACATTAACTTTCCCCGGATGGTATTTAAGATCAAGATCGTAGTCAGCCATCAGCTCCAACCATCTACACTGCCTCATATTAAGCTCCTTCTGCATGAACACATACTTTAGACTTTTGTGATCGGTGAAAACCTCGACTCTTTTGCCCAATAAGTAGTGTCTCCAAATCTTCAAAGCAAAAATCACAGCTGCTAGCTCTAAGTCATGAGTTGGGTAATTCTTCTCATGGGTCTTCAACTGTCTCGATGCGTACGCTATAACCTTCCCATGCTGCATCAAAACACATCCCAATCCTTTCCCAGATGCGTCGCTGTAAATCACCAATCCTTCGGAATTGTTGGCACGGTCAGAATAGGAGCGGTTATCAACCTCTGTTTCAACGCCTCAAAAGCTGACGCACACTTATCCGTCCACACAAATAGTACTTCTTTGCACGTAAGCTTGGTCAAAGGCTCCGCCAGACGAGAAAAGTTCTCCACGAACCTTTTGTAATACTCGGCAAGTCCAAGAAAGCTTCTGATCTCTGCAACGTTCTTCGGAATCGGCCAATCTCGAACTGCTGTAATCTTTTCGGGATCAACGGCGATTCCATCTCCAGACACGACATGTCCCAAAAACTTCACTTCTTCAAGCCAAAACTCGCACTTGCTCATCTTTGCATACAATTTTTCTTGCCTTAATGTCTGCAGTGCGATCTTCAAGTGTTCTGCATGCTCTTCAATACTCTTGGAGTAGACCAGAATATCATCAATAAACATCACTATAAACTGGTCCAAGAATGGTGAAAGATTCGGTTCATCAAGTTCATAAATATCGCCGGTGCATTCGTTACTCCGAAGGGCATCACTAAATACTCGTAATGTCCATATCGAGTTCGGAACGTCGTCTTGCAAATATCTTCTATTTTAACTCGGACCTGATGATATCCGGATCGCAAATCCAGTTTCGAGAATATCCCCGCGCCACTAAGCTGCTCAAATAATTTGCCAATGCGAGGGATCGAGTACTTGTTCTTAATAGTCACCCGGTTTAATTCTCGATAATCGATGCACATCCTCCTTGTGCCATCTTTCTTCTTGACTAGAAGAACTGGAGCTCCCCAAGGTGAGTTACTGCTGCGAATCTAACCCTTCTCAAGTAATTCAGCAACCTGCTTCTTGACTTCTTCCAACTCCACTGGTGCCATTGGATAGTACGTTTTAGAAACTGGCGCTGCACCAAGAACAAGATCAATCGCGAACTCCACATCTCGCTTCGGCGGTAAACCTGATATGTCCTCGAACACGTCCATGAAATCTCGAACAACAGCCGGCGCTTCATCTTTATCAACCTCCATTCCCAGTGTGAATGTCCCAACAACTAGATAGGGTCGTGCAAGCAATCGAGTGTGTAGCAATAAACTCGGACGACATAAAACAATGGGATGCACCAGAATCGAATAACGCTAATGCGGGAAAACTATGAACAAGTAGAATACCTGAAACAACTTCTCCTGAAGCCTTAGCTTCCTTAGCCGTCAGGGTAAATGCTCGAGCTTGATTGGGTCCCTGAGTCAGCTGCTTCTGTCCCTGAAACGGTTTCTGCGGTGGCTTCTGAACATCATCTTTCGTGCGAAGTTTCGACGGACAAGCGTTGATAGTATGATCGGCCGATCCAAAAACCAAACAGAGTCCTCGCATCCTTCGACAATCTCTTTGCACATGTCTGGGTAAATGGCAGTAGTTACAAATCACGCTCCTTCTTTGATCAACGACAACAGGCTTCTTCATAGGTGTTACGCCACGTCGGTTCACTGGAATACCTCTGCGTCCATGCGCTTGGTTCGGTGCAAATGCCGGCTTCCGTACTGTAACTGCTGGCTGCTGTGTACTCCCAGTCTTCATTGATAGGCTTTGCTGCTCTCGGGCCGCTGTAAGTACTTGTGAGAAAGTGGTCAAACCCAGGGAGACAATCTGCCTCTGGATGTCCACATCCAAACTACGCATGAACCTCCTTGCCCTATCAACATCTTTGGCAACCAAAGGTCCAGCGAATCTACTGAGCCGTGTCCACTCAGCTGCATGTACATCCACAGGTGCGCCGTTCTGCTTCAAACCGATGAACTTTTCTTCCATTTCCTCCCGTGCAGTCTGCGGGAAGAACTTCTCCAAGAAACTCCTCGAAAAATCTGCCCAACTGATCGGCTTGGGCAAGCGGGTCTCTTCCACAAGCCACCATTCACGGGCGTAGTCCACCAACTGGATGCGTACCACATCCGCCCTCTTATCCTTTGGGATATGTGCCGCAACGAGTAAATTCTCTGTATCAACCAGCCACTGCTCCGCTGGTAACGGCTCCTCCAGACCAGTAAAGACAGACGGACCCACTCTCCTGAAATCCGCCACGGTACCCACACGATCAACTGGTCTGGCCACCACATTGTTCACGGATTGCTGAACGGTCCGCAAACCTTCCTGAAAAACTTCAGCTTGCTGCTGTTTCAGCTCGGTCTGTCGCTTTTGGTTCTCCAACATCCCACGGATTACTCCAAGCATAGTGGCTTCGTCAACACGCCTTTGGTACGTTTTCAGATTCTTGTCTGCCATATTCCTGAAATCAAAGCACCAAAAGGATTAGCATGATAACAGATTCAAAATATAGATCAAGCATATGAATCAAGGCTAGAACTCCAAGTTACTTAAATAGAGTACCGCATTGTAACCATGCCGCGGTATCATAGCTACAATCACATAACTCCACCCAAGTCGCCTAAGTTCTAGAGATAACAAAAAGGAAACCAGGTTTCGAGTCGATATGGAAAGGAGGTTAGCATATCGTAAAAGTAGAATCAGGAGGAAGTCCAGATTCAAAAATGGCAAGACGGTAAGGTGGCAGGACATGTTTCCTAATCACGAGTATTCTGATTCATGTATTGGGTCCAATACCCAACTACAAAGGAATCAAACCCGATTAACTTAAAGCCTGGCTCTGATACCAAAGAAACCATGTCATGCCCCGCTTCCCAGAGTACACTAAGATAGGCACGTGACATAGCAAACCATGCTACCTGTGGATAGGAAATATCCATCCACAGTCACATTACGGCTGTAGAGATATCAAGAACAATAATAAACTATCTAATACATATCCATAAGCCAGAATAAAATGAGTCAAGAATAAAATAATGCGGAAGCAAAAGATCCAATACAAGAATAAACTGGAATGTACGTCCCATAATGCGGGCTCACATCAGGAATGAAAATACCGAAAGTAAAATGAACTAACTACTAACAAGTCCTCGCTGCTCAGCCTGCTGACTGAAATACTCCTGCTCGGCCTGCAGCAAAGGTAAAGAATCTGGGCCATGCAAAACCCAGACGTCAGTGCGTCATAACATCAAGCAATACTATAAACAGGGGTAACAAGATATGCAGGTATGAGCATGAACGGTAAAACAGGTAAAACAACAATATAAATAAGACAATGAAGGGTACTGTGCAGTGAGTAATCTAAACTGGTCTACTGTGTTAACTACTCTCAAGTCTTTGAAATCAATTTGATGAATCATCGATGTAACTCAATAGTATCCCGTGCATACTCGGGACCACGGTCAAGATTCTCGGGCTGGAACCGAGACATGCCGCTGGGCACTAAAACAGGAAATATGTATAGATGAATGATGTCAGCAGCAGCATCCCAAGGCTGGCCTAGCCTCTAAAACTGATCAGTATAAGCAAGCGAACTGTCGAGTTACAAGTCAGGTTTCATCATTGATTTCCCCATACCCCCAAGTTATATATGTTCAAGTCAGGTATTAATAATCTGAAACTAATGACAACACAGGATCAAGCAGGTATAGGTTTGTCTGGATAGACAACAGGAAATGTCCGTAGGGACAACATCTCAAGGCTGTTGGCATTAGTAACAAGATCAGGTGACAGATCAAGATATGGTACATCAGGTCAAGTCAAGTAGTGTAAATAACTCCAATCATGTCAAGAAGTGCACGGTATAAAGTCGTATCAAGTAGTAGGTGTATCAAGTCATGTCAGGGTTGCACAAAATGTCACGTGGGTGCTCATAATCAAACTAAAATAAGCATGGGTATACAAAACAAGTATGGGGTACTAATGGAACAATAAAAATGGAACATTGTGATGTGGTAGGCAAATAGGTACAGATTAAAGCATATGGATGTACAGTTATCGATTTGGGTTAAGGTTATAGTTCCAACATTAATTAAAATACACTTTATCAAATATGGAATGTTAATATTACAATATATTTAAATGATCTATGGATGCAATAATATGTATATTAGACGGAATGGATGCAAATAGGTATCCGAAAGTTATAAACTATTTAAAATGGTACTGTGGGCTGTGCAAATAAGCATTATGTGATTCAAATATGGATATGGATACCGTATATCGTAATCTAACATGCAACAAGATATGTTTTCAAGTTCTAGATCTAAAATGATATAAATGGAACATCGAAATGTTAAAATGGAACATGTGGTATTAGATTTAAACTACAGGTTTAATATGTATTTAAATAAGTATGTAATAAATTAAATAGCATGTAGCAAGTTTCACTTGCCTAGACGGATCAAGAAACGGGCGTACGGAACGTCTCACGTCGGCGGAAAAAGTCGTAACGCGCGCACGGTATACGGAATGGATCCAAACAACGCACAAGGTGATCACACGGGTCAGGTACGCTCGCTGGGTCGTCGGGATCGTCGACAGCACGACCGGATTCCGGTGATCTAAAAAGGCAGTGACCATTTAAAGAAAGAAATGCAAAGAAAGAAAGAAGAAGAAAAGAAAGGAAGAAGGAAGGAGAAGAATGAGAAGAGGAAGCTCACTGTGGTCTGCGGAGAGGGTCGCGAGGGTGTCGACGACGTCGACGGAGCTCCGGCGAGGCAACTGCAGAGGACAGAGGCTTTTAAGAAAACAGAATGAAGGAAAGGAAGAAGGAAAGAAAGAAGAAGGAAGAAGGGGTGCTAGGCTCATCGTTGCGTCGGATCTGGGACGATGGACGACGACGAGATCACTCCGGTGATCGTCGCAGTGAAGCGATGTGCAGGGGCTCGGGCTGTTCTCGGGTGTGTGTGCAGGGCTCGAGAAAGAGAAGAGATGGAGGCGGAGGCGATGAGGGTGAGGAGGCGACGAGGTCGGGAATGGCGTCGTCGGGGCTCTTGGGCGACGGCGAGGTGGAGGCAGACGAGAGCTAGGGTTCGTGGTTATGGGTTTAGAGAAAAAGAGAAGAAGGAGAAGAATAAATATATATATAGAGAGAGAGAGAATTTTACGCGAGAGGAGAGAGAGAGAGAGGAGAGAGAGGAGAGATCGAGAGGAGAGAGAGAGGGCTATGTGAACAGTTAGGAGATATAATTTTGTTTTTATTGGAGAGAGAGAGGTAAAGAAAGGAAAGAGAATGAGAAAGAAAGGGAGAGAGAAAGAGTGGGGCCGACGGAGAGAAAGAGTTGTGTGTGTTAGGATTTGATTTTGTTAAAAAAATTTAAAAAGATTTAAATTGGTTTTCGAAAAAAATATTCTGGGCTGTTAAAAAAATATTATAATAAAATTTAAAATTTAAATAATTGAATTTTAGCGGGATATAAAATATTTCAAAATGCGCCCGGGTCGGGTCTAAAAATTTAGATTTAAAATACGAAAATTATATGCAATTTCCAAATTTTAAAATGAATGATTAGGTAACGAAAATGCATACCCCTAAGAACGGATACACGCGTCTGTGTAACAAGCCAGGGTAATCTATAAATATGAATCAACAAGTTCAAGCAAGCGGGTCGGGTCGAATGCAATGTAAAATATAAAATTACTATTCGCATCCAAACACGATAAATAAATAAAATGCCATAGATATATAAATACGGGAACTGGAATTGGTATAAATGAACTCGGTTGTTACAGAAAGTGGCGCATGTGCGTCGACTTCACCGACCTAAACAAGGCCTGCCCCAAAAACAACTATCCACTCCCTCGGATAGATCAGCTCGTCGACAGCTCGGCAGGCCACGAGCTATTGAGATTCATGGATGCCTTTTCCGGCTACAATCAGATCCGTATGAATCTGACATACGAAGATCTTACCGCATTCACAACGGACCGGGGGGTATACTGCTACATGGTGATGCCCTTCAGCCTCAAGAACTCCGGAGCTACGTACCAACGATTGGTCAACCGCATGTTCAAGCCACGGATCGGTAGGAACGTGGAAGTTTACGTCGACGATATACTCGTCAAATCAGTCTCGCCGGCCGACCATGCCAAGGAACTGGGCGAGACCTTCGAAGTACTCCGCAAGTTCAAGATGAAACTAAATCCCGCCAAGTGCGCATTCGGGGTCACCGGGGGAAAGTTCCTCGGTTTCATGGTCACCCACCGTGGAATCGAAGCTAACCCAGAAAAAATTGACGCTATCCTCAATATGGCCGCGCCCAAGACCAACGTCGAGATCATGCGACTAATAGGGCGGGTAGCCGCTCTAAGCCGTTTCATGTCGAGGTCTGGGGAGAAGTGCCTCCCGTTCTTCAAAGCTCTAAGGAAGATCCCGAGGTTCGAGTAATCAGAGAAAAGCCATACCGCCTTTGACCAATTAAATAGGCACCTTGCGACGCCACCGCTGCTCACCCGACCAGTTGAGGGAGACAAGCTATCACTGTATTTGGCGGTATTCGACCAAGCAACGGGCTCAGTGCTCGTCCGAGAGGTCGACGGAGTGCAGAAGCCGATGTACTACGTGAGTCGCGTCTTCAAAGACGCGGAAACGAGGTATCCAGCCATAGAGAATATCGTTTTGGCACTCGTTGTGACCTCAAGTAAGCTACGACACTACTTCCAGGCGCACACCATCCTCGTTCTTACCGAGCGCCCGCTGGGGGCTATCCTCGCCTCACCCGAATTCTCGGGCCACTTAGAAAAATGGAGGTGGGAGCTGTCCTAATTTGACATAAAATACCACCCGAGGCATGCCATCAAAGCACAGGCCCTGGTCGATTTTATCGTCGAGTGCACCATCCCCAGTAAGGAACCAGAGTCTACGTCGACCCTCGCGGCTCGACCCTCGATTGAGGGGAGGCCCGACTCAGTCTCTGAGTGGATTATTTTCATTGACGGGTCCTCGACCGAGGAAGGCTATGGTGCCAGCCTCATCATTCGAGGCCCGAACGAGGCAGAAATAGAGTATTCTCTGAAGCTCGGGTTCAAGGCCTTAAATAACGCGGCAGAATACGAGGCCCTGCTAGCTGGACTGCGCATGGCCACCAGGCCGGGGCTGAAGACAATTCGGATCCGCAGTGACTCAGCCCTAGTCGTTGGCAAAGTGACTGGCCATTTCAAAGCTCGGGAACCTCTAATGGTGTGATATCTGGCCGAGGTAAGAAGACTTTGAAAGAACTTCGACGAAGTCCAGGTAGAGCAGATACCCAGATAGCTCAATACCCAGGCTGACGCCCTGAGTAAGTGATTGGTTGATTTTCCGATTGTGTTTATCACTCAAATGATCCCCGGCAACGGCGCCATTTGATTGGTTGATTTTCTGATTGTGTTTATCACTCAAATGTTCCCCGGCAACGGCGTCATTTGATTGGTTGATTTTCCGATTGTGTTTATCACTCAAATGATCCCCGGCAACGGCGCCATTTGATTTTATGATATTCTTGTGATGTGTATGTTAGAAAATTGTAAAGAAATCACAATCAAAGAATTATTTGACCGCAATCAATAACGGTGTCGAATGTAGCGCGTTAGTAAGTGCGGATCGTCCACAGCGATTGTGCGATTCGTTCGTATTTTGATTTGTTTGAATTGAAAAGTTAATAGAAAAGAAAACATGATTCAAGATTTTTATCAATGGTTTCAAGTGTCACTATTCTAATCAAGAATCAAGAAAATGATAAACATCGAGAATCGAGTTTCGATAGAATTCCAATCACTTTAGGGTTTCAAGATTTGAAGTAAAACTCGTAAGAATCGAGTAAATTGTAGATGTGATGAAGATTCAAGATTACGATTTCTTATCTAGTAACAAATTGATGCTAAATCGATGTCGAATTCATCGAGGATCAAGGATCTTGTGAGGAATTAGGGTTCCTCATCCTATCCTTTGTCCTTTCGATGAATAACATTCACTAGATAGCTTCTTGAAAGTTGAATGATCAATTGTCGATCTCTAGATCGTGTGAAAGGAATCAAGAACACATTTGCATCGATCTAGATCATCGATCAATCAATTTTCAAGAATTTACAATTGTTTTAAGACTTAAGAAAACGTTTAACAATTCATCAACATCATCATACTACAATCATTTCGATTCCTCCACGAGCGGAGTTTATTCGCGCATCATCACAAAGAATACATTCAAGATTTGAATATGAATCATAATGCTCGAATTGAAATAAAAGCAAGTTTAAAGAATCTTCACCTTTATTTATTCCACAAATTGTTACACATTGCTCAAGAGACTACAAGAATTTGAGAAGGAACAAAATTGTCGAATCTAGCGTTGCATCGGCTCCTTGAGTCGTGGATCGGCTTGGATCTCGTGCTCCGATGAATGCCGGCTTCGCTTCTAAAGGATGGTTGAAGACTTGCTTTGCTTGAACTCCATGGATCTTGAATTTGGAATCTTGATTGATTGGATTAGGGTTAGGGTTTCGACACAAGCCTTGTCACTAGACTTGTGGGTGGAAATTGGGGAAGATGAAGAATGGGAGAGATTGGGATCTAGCTCTCTAAGATTCTAAAAAAAATGGATCCTTTTACAAGTGAACCTAGGGGTCTATTTATAGATTTCCCAAACCCTAGGTTTTGGATTTGAAATGGAACTTCCCTCCAAAAGTTTGTTGAGAGGCTTCTAGAAGTAGGTAGTTAGGAGCTTAACTTAGGGTTTAAGCTAGGGTTTAGGGAGAAGGTTCTAGAATAGAAGCTAGTTTAGTGAATGAACTCAAGGTTTGCTGATCTGGCAAAAGCTTCTGGGGCTTTCTGGAAAATGTTGTGTCATTCTGAGCTGTAGGCATTGAGATAGAAGTTGTGGTGCAAAGCTGAGGTTGTGAAGTCGACAAGCCGCCGCGGTTCCGCCGCATTATCTGGCTTAGGCCGCGGAACCGCGGCCACTTTGGCTCCTTGGGGCTTCAAACTTCCAGTGTTGTCTTCTGCTCTATTTTGATGTATTTTCTGATATGTTAAATCTCTGAATGCTTATTATAACAATACCAGATTCCAAATCCATGAGTTGGCACATCTTTTAGCAGTGTAAAATTGAGCAATCTTCTGATTTTCCTGCACGGACTTCGAAACACAAGTTGCGATATATAGGAATGATGCCATGGTATGAAATGCAGTCAATTTCCCTTATAGTGCCAGTTTTAAAGTCTAATACATGCAATCTAATATTTAACGACTGATTTGCTAATATGTGAAATATGAATACCGCACACTTCTAAATGAGTGCAAATGATAGGGAAATTGCCGGTTAAAAGATGCAATATTTTCGACTAATCAGTAAGCTGGCTTCATCCTACTCGGCCAACAACAAGCGATCTATCCTCTTCGAGATCTTGCCACGGCCCGGCGTGGAAGACGGGGCGGCAATACTTCATGTGTACACAACCCAGGAAGAAGACCGAGACTGGAGGAATCCCCTCGTGGAATTCCTAAGGGAAGGTACACTCCCAGAAGATCGGGGAGCAGCTCGCTGTCTCCGGGCCAAAGCCTATCACTTCGTCTGGAGCAATGGGAACCTTTACAAGAAGCCCTTCACTCTGCCCCTGCTTCGGTGCGTCGACCCCCATGAAGCCGGCTACGTCCTCCGTGAAATCCACGAAGGGGCCGGTGACGCACACTAAGGATCCCGCACCTTAATCCAAAAGGCATTGATCCAGGGGTACTACTGGCCAACTATTCACCAGGACGCCCAGAAGCTCGTCAGGAGATGCAAAAGTTGCCAACTCCACGGAAGCATACCTCGCCTTCCGACAACCGAGCTGACCGCCCTAACCTCCCCATGGCCGTTCGCCCAGTGGGGAATGGACATGATAGGCCAATTCCTTACCGGTACGGGCGGGCACAAGTACGTCCTCGTCGCAGTGGATTACTTCACGAAGTGGATCGAGGCCATCCACATCAGGAAACCGGATGCCACTACGACTGTCAAGTTCCTGCAGAACAATGTAATATTCTGGTTCGGCATCCCGAGGTGTATCATCACTGACCATGGGACGAACTTCGAAAATGAGAAAGTGAAGGAATTCTGCAATGAGTATCATATCCTCATGAAGTTTGCTGCGGTCGCACATCCCCAATGCAACGGGCAAGCCGAAATCGCCAATCGCGACGTCCTCCGAGGTCTCCAGACCCGCCTAGAAGGACGCCAAAGCAGTTGGGTCGAGAAATTACCCCGGGTCCTATAGGCCCTGCGCACGTCAAAGAAGACCCCCACAGGGGAACCTCCTTTCAGTCTCTGCTACGGGACCAAGGCAATGATCCCAGCGGAGATCGGGATACCCAGCCACCGGGTCAAATATTTCGCCGACGAAGCAAACACCACGGCCCTCAGGACCAACCTAGACATCTTGTTGGAGAAACGAGACCGGGCTCAGATCAGAGCTGCCGCTTATCAACAGCAAACCGCCCAATACTACAACGCGCGATTCAAGCATCGCTTCTTCAAGACCGGAGACCTGGTCCTGAGGCGAAACGAGTTCGTCGATCAAGGCAGGCTGCATAAGTTTTCTCCTAAATGGGACGGTCCCTTCCTCGTCTCCGAGGTCCTTCCCGGCGGAGCCTACCGCTTGCAATACGCGGACGGACGCAAGTTTCCACGGCCTTACAACGCTGAGAAGCTCAAGCTATACCAGTGAGGGGAACATCTACGAGTGTGTATTTCTTCTTTCACAAGGACAATGTACACTTTTCTAAAGTCCTTTCTATTTAAATAACAAGAAGGGAACGCTAGAACATTACGAAAAGAAGAATTTTATTCATTTGAGAAGTTATTATGGGCTCCTCAGCCTTACAGAAAAGAAAAGGTTACAACAGAGGAGGAACGGGATCAAGGAAGTACTCCTGGTGATACTCAGAGTAGGTTTCTGTTAGCCGGGCCCTAGCCGCTACAGCTCGCTCCTGCCAAAGCTGCACACGGACCCAGGACGCCACAGAAGCACCCGACCCTCCGCCCTCTGAGCCTTGGCCCACGATGTACCTCATCCTGAAACACTCTAGAATCAGAGCCAAGGATCGGTCATGCCTGGCTTTCGAGATGAGGCCGAACAGGAAGATTGAATGCACCTTGTCGAGCGCCTCGTCCAGAAGCTCCTTGGTGAAGGGGTTGTCCAACCCCGGGGACCTCCTCAAGGTCGCGTATATCAACATCTGAAGCATGGACGATCGCCGGGGGAGAAGCCGGCCGAAGTGATCCTCGAGGCGCCGAACCATTCCCTGGTACCCCTCCTCGGCCAGAGATTGATCGTACAAGGAGACATCACCAAGGGTGATGATCTCTTTGATCAATTACACGTGCCCAGTCATCCCGAAAGTAAGCGGTGCTGAAGGAGCTACCATCTCCTTCCCAATTCATAACTTCAAACAAAATCTTCAAGGACCCGGATTCTCACGCGTACCGGAGCGAATCTTAGGAATCGCTGCAACTACTCCAATGCTATGTCGCCACGTGGTGAAACTGACGCGGCTTCCCGAAACGTTCTGCCTTCTCCCGTACGTTCCTGACATGTGTCGTCCGTGACTATTACCCTTCCCGATGCTCACACGTCGGGAGGGTCGGGCGAATCCTTGCATGACCAGGAAACAACCATGCTCGGTCCATCCTTAGCAGGCCTCTTACGGCCCCTCCCGAGCTAAGGATCGAAGCCCTCACCAAGAGGAAGCCGAGCGGCTACCCTGCTCGGCTATCCCCGGCTGGTAGTTCACTACCCCACAACGCCAGGGATCTAAGCCCTCACCTAGAGGCACCGGGCAGCAACCCTGCTCGGTCTATCCTTAGCAGGCCTCTTACGGCCCCTCCCGCGCTAAGGATCGAAGCCCTCACCAAGAGGAAACCAGGCTCACCCTTGCTCGGTTATCCCTGACTGGTAGTTCCTTACCCCGCGACGCCAGGGATCAAAGCCCTCGCCAAAAGGCACCGGGCAGTAACCCTGTTCAAACCGTCCTTAAGGATCCAAGCCTTCGCCAAGAGGCATCGGGCAGCAACCCTGCTCGGCCCGTCCTTAGAAGGCCTCTTACGACCCCTCCCACGCTAAGGATCAAAGCCCTCGCCAAGAGGTACCGGACAGTAACGCTGCTCGACCCGTCCTTAAGGATCCAAGCCCTTGCCAAGAGGCAACCGGGCAGCAACCTTGCTCGGTCCATCCTTAGCAGGCCTCTTACGGACCCTCCCGCGCTAAGGATCGAAGCCCTCACCAAGAGGTAACCGGGCTCGCCCTTGCTCGGTTATCCCTGGCTGGTAGTTCCCTACCCCACAACGCAGGGATCGAAGCCTTCACCAAGAGGCAACCGAGCGGCTACCCTGCTCGGCTATCCCCGGCTAGTAGTTCACTACCCACGACGCCAGGGATCTAAGCCCTCGCCTAGAGGCACCGGGCAGCAACTTTGCTCGGCCTATCCTTAGCAGGCCTCTTACGGCCCCTCCCACGCTAAGGATCGAAGCCCTCACCAAGAGGCACCCGAGCGGCTACCCTGCTCGGCTATCCCTGGCTGGTAGTTCACTACTCCACGACACCAGGGATATAAGCCATCGCCAAGAGGCAGCCGGGCATCAACCCTGCTCGGTCCGCCCTTAGCAGGCCTCTCATGGCCCCAACCTACGCTAAGGGATCAAAGCCCTCGCCAAAAGGCCCCGAGCAGCAGCAACGCTCGGCCAATTCTTTGGAAAGCACCAACATTGGCAACAAAGGTTCCTCTAAACTGTTCAAATAAACGATCACCATCTCGACTCTGGGGGCTGGAGGACACCGACCTTCTTCCACAGCGGTTAACTGACAAGCACTCAAAGGGCGATCGTTATCTAAAACACGGGCCATCGACCTGCGACCTAACACTTGATCGAGGTCAGAACCGACAAGCTCGAGTACTCACGCGGGAAAAGCATAGTCACGCAGAAGAAAAAGACCAAGTTTCATTCAAACTTTCAAAATCTTTTACAAGGTACTCTAGGCTCCCCGGCCTTACCAGATTGCCCGGAAGCTTACAAAAAGAGAGAGAAAAAGGAAAAGCCAAAAAGTTCAGGCCGTAGGCCCCGCCTAGACCTCACCATCCTCGGTATCATCCCCAGGGGCCGGGGCTTTCACTCCAGCAGCAGCCCCTCCCTCATCACCATCTACCGGAGGCATGACCACCGAAAGTGGGACCCGAGCGTGGAGCTCACCGTCGGCAAACTCCAGAAACTGTGCCTTGACGGCATCAAGATCTTTGTGCCATGCAATGGCAGAGGCTTTGCCGAGGTCGGCGTAAAACTGGTCCAACCCCTTATAATCGGCCACCGCCTTTCGAGCTCGAGCCTCGGCAACCTTCGCCGCCTGAAGCGCAACCTCGGCATCCCGTCTACTGGTATCCTCCGCCCTCTTCACTGCTACATAGCGATCGGCCAGCTCCGCCAACTTAGCCCCGATGGCTCGGTGTGGCTCACTTAGCCGGTGATAGGACTCCCGGCACTTTGAGACGGTGAGCTCCCCACCGACCAATTGGGCTTCGAGGACGGCCATCCTCTCCCTCTCCAGACGCAGCTCGAGTCACAGGTCCTCAGCCTCTGAAGAAGACTCCCCCACCAAAATCATAGCATGGGCAGTTTCCCCGGCCTCCATGCGGGCAACGAGGGTGCTGTGCTGAAGGACCTGATGAAAAATGTCACGCTCCACCCCCAATACAGAGAGTATTGTCCGCTTTGGTCGAAGCCGCACGGTTTTGTCCTTCGGGGCGAACCGGACCCGACCAGGGGCCACTTCCCAGGAGGTCACCCATCCCAAGACTTCCCTGGCCCGAGCACGCTTAACTACGGAGTTCTTAAGCTCCTGTAGTTCCGGTTCACTTAAAAGGCGCCTCTGTATTGAAGAGTGGTATCATTCTATTTATAGTAAAGATCTGCCCCCTTTCGGAATGTATTCCGAAGAGTCCCCATTGTTCTACAATGGGTTCCACGGACTCAAGAGGTGGCCCCCGCCCACTTAACACGACACTTGGCGTGGCACTTTGTTCCGTGTGGCACTTTGCTCCGTGAGCAAGAACCGGGTCCCGACAAAAAACAACAGAGAGACTTAAAGACACTCGAACTGTGAAAAGTGCATTCAAAATAACACATAAGGGAGTACGTACCTGCACCGCCTCCCGAGCTATAGCTGCCACTTAGGCCCTCAGGGTCCCCCGTGGAATCTTGCCTCCGGCTGACTTTTCCATATCAGTGAGCAGGCTGGAAGCAACGGAAAGCCCGGACGGGACTACGAGGCAGGCGTCCCCCTCCCGCACAGGAATCCCCTCGGGAATCTCGGTTGGTGGCACGCGAGAGACCGTCTTCTTCCTCTTAAGAGGAATCTCGTCTTCGTCCTCTTCCGCTTCCTTCGTCCGGGGTTCGGGAACCCGCGGACGCCTATGGCCGCCGCCACGGCAACCATCGGGGGCTCGGGTCGAGGCGGATGGCCTCGTCGCCGGCAACTCCCTTGGTGCGGAACTTGGGTCAGCCCGAGGCACGACCACGCCCCCGGCTCTCTTCTGGGACAGGGCACCGAGGGCAGCAAGAATCCTGGATCGGTCCATTTGTTCTGCCAAAGGGGAAATATGCTCGACTTAGAAGAAGAAGAAGCAGCAGAAGAAGAAGAAGAAGAAGAAGAAGAAGAAGAATCTATAGGGGGCTCTCTAGACTCTACCCGATCTATCTCTACAGCCTCTTCATAAGAAGACATCTAACATGATGGAGAGGATGGGTCCTCAGAAGAAAACGCAGAGATCCGACCTAAATAGGAGAACACCGAGCTAACGAGACTCTGGACAAGGAAATTATGAAGAGGTATGGGCCCGGATGGGGACCCCACCTCTATTTATAGCTGCCGGCTTACACATCCAACGACGACAGTCATCTCCCGCCGAAACGACTCATTGCATTCGACAGCCACCATCTCTCCACCTATCGCACGCGCATTGATTGCACCCCATCGGACGCCGGAAATCTGCAGCCCGTCGCGTCAGCCAACCAGCGCCAGATACGTGGGCTGTCGCTTCGGTGAGCGTACGCACGATCCGGTGCATCCTCTTTAATGCAAGGTCTGGCCCCTGATCCGCTGACGTCATAAAAAAAAATATACTGCTGATTGCCCGGGAATGCACGCTTATGATTTCTACGAAAAGGAGCCCACCTCGGGTGACCCGGCAAACCACTCTCGACCCGATCCGTGGACATGTCAGGACGAGAGTGGGGTGCTAATGATAATGCTTGATACCGTCAATTTCCCAGATCGTGACACGTGGCAGATGATGTGTCCCGAAGCTAGCAAGAAAGGACCAGGAACGGTACGTCGGTAAAATACCCCAGGTCTGCGGCCCATGGACGTGGCCGACCTTCTGCAACCGTCCACACCACTCCTGTGCCCGCCTTACAAACAACCGTTGGCTCATCTCCGAGCCCCCTGCACAATTGGCCTCCTCAGCCCTCTCAGCTCGTCTCCGGGCTACCGCAGAACCAAGATATCTCGGCTTCCCGCTCGTTCCCGAGCCACCCGCCAAGCTCATCTTCCTCGGTCCCAGCGACCGACCAGCAGCACCAGTCCCAGGAACCTCCGCCACGGCTCCGCGAATCTCGCCTTGCGCGAGATATCCGCCGCCTATGATCCCGCGTTCCACGCCATCACGATTCCCCATTAAGGAGCCTGTCTCGTCATTAATGTGGGATCTTGCCCATCACGCGGGCGTGACGCCGGGAACGTAACGGCCGGCGTGATTCTCGCACTCGTCTGCCATTGGCTGCTGGGTGTATAAGTCCCTTTTTCAGATGACTCAAGTAAGTCATTTTCTCCTCAGTAGGCTATTACTCTGCTCAAATATCCGGTCTAACTTGATCGTCGGAGGGTTCTCGGTGATACAACACCCCGGGACTTCCTTGCAGGTAGCTCGGCCTCAACCGCCTCAAACCCATTGAGATCCACACGCTTCAGGAGGCAACCCCCAACTCAATCTCAGCCGTCCATCGTGGCTCGCAGCAGATCTACGGAAGGTAACATCTTGACGAGATCCGACATCCGTCACAAGGAAAAACGCTATATATGACAGTGTTTTTCTTCAGAATAAAACGCTATTCCAGATAGACGTTTTACCTTAGAGAAAAAACCGTTTGGAAAGCAATTTTAGTCTGACATGGTCTGTTCCAGCGTCGTTTGGGGGATTGGTTTTGGGGCTATTTTGGTATTTAATTTATTTAATAAGGTTGTTTATGAAAAAAAACTGCTTTCTTCTGGGGCCGGGGGAAAAATAAAAAAGCGAGCTTGCGTAAAAGATAGAAGCGATAGCAGCAGCTTCTTCATCTTCTCCTCCTCAAAAAGCTGGCCATCGTCATCATCTAATGGATCCCATGCTGTGGCACAAGGTCGCTGCCCTCTCTGGTACTCCCTCTCCCCCTCTCCCTCTCCCTCTCCCTCTCCCTATATATATGCCCTAATCTCTGTGTTGCTCTCTGATGCGAAAACGAAACAGGTGTTGCTGCTCTAGGGCTAGGGACCTACGGCGCCCATGGATTCAAGCCCCAAAACCCTACTTACAAAGATGTATGCAACTCCTTCACTAAATAAAGATGATAGCTTTAGATTTCATTTCCCCCCCTTGTGCAATTATGTATTTTGGTAATTTATAGGTTTGGCAAACGGCGTCTTTGTACCATTTGGTTCACACCGCGGCGTTGGTCGGAGCTCCCATGACCAAACACCCTCACATCGTAGGTTCATTGCCCGAATTCTTGTAATTTTGATCGAGCTTTATGTTTGATTTGTATCATCTTTACGAAAGCTTGAGCTTGTTTTTTATTTGTATTGTCTTTGTAGTTCGGGGGGCTGCTGACTACTGGGATTTTGGCATTCTCCGGGACGTGAGTATATAACCTTCATTTCTTCGATTTTAAATTCATGTTTGTGAGTGTGTTAGGATTTAGGATCTTGAAGTTTTAATCAATAGTTTATAAAGTTGTACTAGAAACAGTAACTGTATATATAATGTGCCTTAGATGTCAAATAAATCACCATTATGCACTGTGTTTTGAGATAGTTAGACTGGGATGTGCTGGTTATGCTGATGATGTTGACGTGGCTCTTAATAAATTGAGGATTAGGTAATAAGTAAAGACAGAGTACTGCTCTAACTTGTTGTCCAGCCACTTAAGGATTGTTAGAGAATGAATTGCTCAATTGATTAAATTGATAATGACTGTTCTGTTGTTATTTTTTGTGTATGCGTTGCCGAAAGCACAGATCGTTAGTGCCGAGGCCGATACAAAAATTGAGCATGGGCCTTAAGATTTATGTTCACTCAATGTATTTAAGAGTGGACTATGCAGTATGGGGCATTCATTATGCAACGCAAGTATTTGTTAATATTTTTTTGCTGGCTTTTGGACAACTGTACCCTTGCCTGCTTCAGAATAAATACGTCATATTTTCATCATAGTGTTACGACTTCCTTGAGAATTTTAACTTGTTTTTAAACAGATCCGGTTCACTTGAAACGTTAGCATTACCAAAATAAACGCAATCCAATTATGATAAACCTTTGTCGATGGTCACATTCATGTCATTTGATTGCTGTTTCCGTGCATTTGCATACATTTAAATCATCATCTACTTATAGGGATGTTCAGCGGTGGAGTAAATTGTGGTCATTTGTCTCATCTGCTTACTGTTATCATATAGCTTAGCTAACACATGTGGGTTCGATCTGTATCTTAATAAAATTTTCTGCTCCCAGACCTTTTCCGTATCATTGGTAATTGATTTTACCATTTAAACAAAGTCATGCGAATTAGTAAATATCGGTTACAAAATTTATAGCTTATATTTTCTAATTTTTTTTACAGCTGTTACACGGTGGCATATCTTGAAGACAGAAAATACTCTTCTCTAGCACCATTTGGTGGCGTTGCATTTATTGCTGCTTGGGCAAGCTTACTGTTTTGATGAGCATATAATGTAAGATCCTTTTGATGTTTTATGTTGTGCCATGGAAGCCATACTTCTTAATAAGTGTGAATCTCCTGATCTTAATGTTTGAGCTTATAGTTGGGCAACAACATTCATAACTTATAAACCATCTTGTTATTTGACTCCATTTTAATTTGACTCTGTATTTTTTTTGTTCATGTAACATTGATTTGATTATGGCATGTATCGATTCTACGCAAGATGTAGTTACCAACCTGCAGTCTTTAACAAGTCCCATATATTTGGGATAGTACGTTATTTTTTCCATATGTATGAGAAGTCTAGGAGTCTTTATTTTAGTGTTTCAGCAGCGCTAAAAGATTTGCAAACTCTACTTTTTACGAAATTGATCAAGGACTTGCATTTTAGGTTAAGTCGACTAAATTTTTGGCTATAGGGTGGACAACTCTATGATGCCGTACATCTCCATTAACATCTTGATTGAGATGCAATATCAGTCATAAATTCATCAGAGAAGGCATGGCATCCTATTTTCTGCCCCTTGTCTTTTAGGAAGCAATAAATAAATCTCACCACCAAACATGCAACTAGTCATGAGATGGGACTGTAGAGTGTTTTTCGTCACTCTATTGAGATATGAATGCGTGCGCTTGTCAGGTGTATACAGATTTCCCCTGTCTAGGGTAGGTTGGAGTTTATTGATTGTGAGGTTCAAATCCCCGGCAACCGCGGACTAAGTTGCCGTTAATTATCTCCCGTTTTTGGAGCGAGAAAACCTCCGATTAACAGATCAAACGGGTCATGCGAACTCAAAATGCAATATGCGGGTTGTGTTTGGGGAAAACCATTTGAGGTTGCTTTAGGCATATTGGGGGCCTCGCAGAGTTTATAGGGGTCCCGCTACCCGGATAGCGGGCTGGGGGTCAAGGGCCTAGCAACCCTCTTACAAGGTGCGGGGCAGCACCCTGTTGGAAATTTTTCTAACAGGAGAAGTGCTTTGAGTGTGGAATATATGCATTTTTTATTTGGAGTGAAACTCCCGAAGGGTTGTATTTGGAGTTAAACTCTTTAAGATTTTCCTTTGATTGGGAGTTGAACTCCCGGGGTACGTGCCCGCGGGGCTTCAGCGGGTCACGTGCGTGCCACGTGCCCTCGGGGGCGTCCGCGGGCACGTGAACGGCGCGTGACAGCTGGGTGTCCGCGGGTAACGTGAACAGCGTGTGACCGCTGGGCGCCCGTAGGGCGCGTGTTGTTCACTGCGGGCACGACCGAGAGTGGGGGAGAGGACTAAGCCTCGGAATTGGAGTTGAACTCCAAATATTTCTAATTTGGAGTTAAATTTCTAAAAGGGTTTGGATTTGGAGTTAAACTCCCAAATGTTTTCTTCTCATTTCTTCCTTTTCTTCTTTTGGAGAAACCCCAAGGGCTTCTCTTGAAACACCAAAAGTTGGATCTTGGGTATAGAAAAAGCCTCCTTTTTTTCTCTTTCAAGCATTGGACCTTCCTAAAATGAAGTCTTAGAGATGGGCTCTCCTTCTTCTTCCTCTTCTCTTATGGGATCTTGAAGGAGCGATGAGATTTAAAATCTCTTTTTTTCTCTTGGATTGAAGGGTAGATCCTCTCTCTATTCAATGGGTTTTATGGCCAAAATCTATTTGTTTTTTTAAAAAAGAGTTTAACTCTTAAATAAATATGAGGAAGAGAAACCTTCAAGGAGAGAGAGAAGAGACGCACCAAACCCTAGAAAGATTGAGGAATCCAAGTTGTTCTTCATTTCTCATCATGTTTGTCTTATATAGGCCACATTTTTTATATAGAGCGTTTTGGGCTTTTCAAAATGGCACTTGTGCCTCCCCATACCCTGTGTGCTCAATTTTTTTGCCCATAAATCATGGGCTTTACAAAATTTGGCTTCTTGCCCATTTAAATTACATTCAAAATTATTTATTACATAATCTGTCTCTTCATGGCATGGGCCGGCCCCTCCCCTTGCTCGGGCTTGACTTAGGCTTAGGCTCACTTGACTTGGGTTTCGGCCCGTTTGCTTGGGCTCGGGCCCGGTTGCTTGGGCTCGGGCCCATTTGGTTTGGGTGTTGACATTGACTTTTACTTTGTCAGCGGGGTGTAATTTTTGACCCCAATAAAATGCCTCCATCAATAAATGCACACCACATATATGAGTCGTGTGTATGAAATTGATAGATATTTTATGGAGAGGTTGACTTGATTTGTCTTTCGCTTTTTGGGAGGCCGACACTGCCCTTTTTACGATGATGGACGGTCAGGTTCCCATCTTTGGGAGGCCGGCGTTGCCCTTTTTACGACGATGGACGGTCGGGTTCCCATCTTTGGGAGGCCGGCCCTGTCCTTTTTACGACAATGGACGGTCGAGGTTCCCATCATTTGGATGCTGGCCCTGCCCTTTTTACGACGATAGACGGTCGAGGTTTCCATCATTGGGATGCTGGTTCCCATAATTTTTCGCACGGTTATACTTGTGCACTTGGACAGCAAGCATAAAGCTTATCCTTGATTATTTAGTTAAAATAAACCAAGTATAAAAGTCTATGTTTTTCATTTGTGATCTTATGATCAAACAGATTTTTATTTATGTTGATCTTAATCTAAAACAAGATTAATGATCCTTAATCATATTTCTAAGTTAATATTAGTCCAATATACGACTAACGATTCTTAGATCAATACATATATCTTGTGAACTGATGGAACATATTATCTAAGTTCACATACTAAATCCAATATACGGATTTGGACTAATCTGCGCCCTACGGGCGAGGACAAAATTTGTCTCCGTATACAATCTAAAGGCAATCCCCAAATAAACATAAACACGACATATGAAGGGATATACTTAGAGAAGGTGAAAGTTATCGTTTTGCGATAACGTAATTAACTGCAGGGGCTTGCGCCTGCAGGGAAAAGCGTCCCCACAGTAAACCCCCCCACATATGAGTGAATCTGATAAGTCTGCTACAATGGTCGTATCCATCCAAACCTCCGATATATGGTGCCATAAATCAATTTGGTATGTTCGGAGAGGTGGATGGATATGTTGCATATAGCCTCTGCCCCCCAAGTGAGGATGGGCGCGCTCCCCGTGCCTTAGTTCCTTCGTTTCTGGCGGTAAACAGATTCTGACACGTCATGTTGGACCTTTTTGTCTTTTCACTCCATACTTCGTGTATCGTATTTCGCGAACCAATCACGGTATATTATGTTTATGTTGCCTTTGGATATTTGGGATACTAAAGTTGGTGTTTCACCCTGTGCAGATCAATGGCTTTCCCCGACGCGACCTGCAACTCAAGCTCCAACTCATCCATAGGAATGTTGAAGCCAGTCTTTTGCTTTCAGGTTCATTAGGATATGACCAGGATGTTTTTCGGGACCGCCCCTCCCGCTCCTACCCTTGGTGCCTCAACGCCAAAGATGATATCAACAAGAAGCCAGTCTTCGATAGGCTGGCCACTTCTGCTGCGGGCTCTTCCAAGAATCCTTTGATTCCGAAGAAGGCCATCTTTAAACGGTTGTGTTTCACCTTACCAGATGTTACTGAGAAGGTGCCACCTCCTCGCCAGTCAGTTTTCACCATGCCGGCATCCCATGCTATTACTCCAGTTCGACCAAGAACGTTAGTCTTTCAGCGACTAACCCATGCTCCAGTCTCTGAACTACACAGGAGGCAGGATATTTCAGCCCAGAAGCTATGCAGGGGGCAAGTCCATGAAGCCCCTAAGACTGAAGAAACTCCTACTTCAAGACACTCGAGACGTCGTCATTGGCGTCGAACAAGACACGCTAGGGGCAGCTCCTGCAGCTCCCCATTAGTGTTTACTCCTCTAGCTCCGGTGATCGGGACTGCTGTTCTAACTGAGAACAATTTTGAACTGCTGAGAAGCATTAAACGCAACTCTCCAGCGGCGGTGCTGAAGAAATCTCCATCCTGCCAAGATGCTAAGCGAGCAGAAGCCGACTCGTTTCCTCAAACGACTTTTCTCGACTATCCTTAGGTCTGTAAGGAAGTGCAGGGGTCAATCCTCAACAAAGACTACTCATCCTGACCTAAGAAGCAGAAGAGTTATGCTGACAGCTCTTCCTCAAACCCAAAGAGACTCCTGTTACGACGGTTTCTCCAAAAGCGACTTCTTATCAAAGAGAGAAGCCAGTCAAGACTCAGATGCCCGAGACAAACTCCAAGGGCCAAAACTCCAAACGCTCAAGTCTGGAGGCATGGCAGTTCACGCTGTATATATGGTGAACTCCAAGAATGAGAGCAATGCCTCAGCAGACTAGTTACTTGGTTTATAACGCAAGATCAAAAGAAGCTGAATGAGATGATGGCTCAATTGGCTGAACTTATGAGTCCTCTGCCCAGTGCAAACCCGGATGATACTCCCGACACGAAAGCAGAACAGGAGTCCGACAATAACTACCTGAAGCGCGCTCTTGAAAAGAGGGATGAAAAGGCGGCGGTAATGATGCTAGGATGGACAAAATGGTCCTCTTATTCCAAAGCATGGTCGGAATGATGTTTCAACCCGACCCATCAGCAGATGATCCGCCGGTGGTTATTATCGATGATAAAGGAGACACGTCAAACCCTCCGCAAGCCCAATTAATGACAAAAGAGGAGATGATCTCTCTCACCAAGCTGGATGAATATTTCGAGTAAAAGATGAAAGCTCACCACGCTAGCGAGGAGGCAAAGCAAATTGATTCAGACAGGTCGACCGTACCCAGCATGGTACGACCAAGTGCAATTCCCAAAAGGACATATGATGCTGGTATTCCCCATATACAAAGGGACCGGAAACCCCTGTCAGCATATTGCTCAATTTCGATCCAGATGTGGCAACACTATTGGATGATAGATTGATGCTTCGCCAATTCGTTTGCAATCTTGAGGAAACAGTTTTTGAATGGTACTCAGAGCTGCCAAATGACTCTGTGAAGACCTTCGCTGAGATTGAAATACTACTCACGCAAATATTTGCTAGCGCTAGTGAACGCATCGCCATCACAACATTGGTCAATGAGAGGGTCAAGCCGAAAGAGACGTTTGTACAATATGTTACCCGATGGTGAAATATGTGGTCGAGATGTGAAACAGCGCATTGCCAAAGCTCTTGCTGTGGGAATGCTTCTGATGACTTTGGATTCGAATTTGAAGATATTCCCATATATAAGCCTTCTTAATCTTATCACCTTCCAGCAGCTCATTGACAAGTTAGCTTAAATGGAAGCTATGGGACATGGCCCTTCCTTTTCGAGCAGAGACTCGAGAAATAACAATTATAAAGGTAAAGGCAAAGCGGCGTTTGTCGCCAATGCGCAGCAACAACAAAGCGGTCCTAAAGCACCCGGTCGCCAAGGCAACAACAACCGCACGGGTCCTACCCTTGAAGAGAGGCTAGGGCGCGGATATTCCTTTCTTCGCGATAAAACGAGGAAGCTATTTGACCTTGCTATAAAGAGTGGCTTTCTAACGTTGTCTGAGCTACGACGACCAGCGCAAGCTATCGAAGTCAACAACCCAAAGTACTGTCCTTATCATCGTGTGGTCAACCATCCAATAGAGAATTGTTACGTTTTTAAAAACTGGGTTGAGGACCGATATCAACATGGCAAGTTCATGCTCTCAGAAAAATGGAGAGTGAGTCCGCCGCAAAAACATATCCCTAAGGGGGCCAATACATAGGGGGTGTCCTGCTCAATGGTAGAAGTTCCGTGGGAGGTAGCGCTCTTCCCCAGAACTAAAAAGATGTTGAAGGACTTGAAAGCATGTCCTGCAATCAAGTGGAAAAGCCCACTTGAGCCGGAGATTATCAAATGGATACTGAAGCTGCGTCCCGCTCTAAAGACTACTGATGAAGGGAAATACCCCCAAGTCAAGCAGTCTAAAACCAAGAAGGAGAAAACAAGGAAACCGGTACAGCCTGCCGAATATATCAACATCTGTGCAAATATAGAGAAATACATAGATGCACTAGAGAAATATAACCAAGGTGCACGATCCCCAGTCACTCTCGAGGAATTCCTTCAACAATAACAAGGAGGACGATGAAAATGACTCAAAGGGGGAAGTGGAAGAGTGTGTGGAAAGTTGCCGCATGGTCTGCATTCTTCCATCGATGACAATGATGATGCTCTTTCATCGTCGACCAGCGATATGACCTCCCTTACCTTGGTGATCGATGGTGAAGAATACACTTCTCCGGCGAACAGTGATGAAGCTACACTGGGGAAGAACTGGCGCTGAATGCTTCGAGTCCTTCCCTAGAAAACTCAAGCCAGAAGATGCTGAGCCAGGCCTTCGAGAAAAGCAAAGAAGATCAGGAGCATGAGACGACCATATATGAAAAGGTTAGATAGCAGCGTCTGAACAGACAAGCAGCAATAGAGGTGAGTTATGTGATGCTCCTACCAAAACAGAACCCATTGCTGAAGAAGAAAAGTAGAGTTAAAGGCCGAGAAGCATTTCGCCAAGACCTTGGCGAAAGGAATGAAGCTGCCACCCAGGAAGATGTATACCTTAAGGGTTGTAGATTTCGAAAGTGGAGAGGAGCACCCAAAATATTGTCTCTACCATCGGAGAGTTTGTCACTCCATCGACGAATGTAGAGCGTTCGGGAAATGGTGGCAAAAATATGTCTCCCATAAAAGACATTTAAAAAGGGAGAAGCGGAAGGCCAAGGCTCGTCCGCTCCAACATAATTTCGAAGCAAATTGTCAAACAAAGAATCACCGAAAGCTGTTATACGGCCAAGGCTCAGACTTCAGAAAGGGGAAGCTCAACAGTGCCGACCTTTGGAAGTGACTTAGAATATGAAATCCCCATCAACCTCCCTTATGTAAGTTCTTCAGCGGGAGTAGAAGAGAAGGGAAAAGACTCCAGTAATATCCGTCTGCTGAACTGCACCTTTCTCGAAAAGAACCTTGAACCTGCAAATAAAGATCCAAAGAATCAAGATAAGGTTAAAGGGAAGAGTCCCAAAGGGATTGCTTTAGATGAAGGCATGGCCAAAGATCTCGCCGCCAGGGACCCACCTAAGAAAATAAAAGTGGATTATAACGTTTTGGCCCATGTGAAGAAGCTACCATCGCATCTGAGCATATATGATGCTCTCCTCTTATCCAAAGATCTTCAAGAGACTATAAGCAAAGCTTTGGAAGAACCTGATCAGTTCCAGACATTCTTTGTGGAGAAAAGGATAACAGATGAGTTTGCGGAGGTCAATACCGCCGACATCACCTTTAGCGAAGATCTCCTCTTGGGAACGTTCGAGCATAATCGACCACTCTATGTGGCTGGGTACTGCGATGACCAGAGGATAAATAAGATTCTCGTCGATAACGACTCTTTGGTCAACCTGCTGAATGTAAAAGTGCTCAAGCAGCTGTCCATGGATGTTCGGTACCTCGGCCGGGAGAAGATCACCATCTCCGGATTCGACTCTCAGTCTTCAAGAACGCTTGGGTCCATGGTGCTAACGCTTCGCTTTGGATCGCTCGTCACAGACGTAATGTTTCACGTTATTGAGGGTAAGATATGTTATAGAGCCTTACTTGGCAGACCCTGGTTACACGAGTGGCGTCATTCTTTCTATACAACACCAGCGTAGGAAGTATTTCAAGGATGGCCGAGCACACTATTACAGGGGAGCTCAACCCGTTCTCGGTAAATGAAGTATGAAAATATGAAGATGCTAAGTATTTCCGGCTGGACTTCAAAGATACTGAGAAGTGCGGCAAGTCGAAGGATAAGCAAGTACAAGCGACCACCATCCCAATTTTTGGAAGCGACTCCGAAGAAGAAGAAGAAAAGATAGTGCTCACAGGCCTGCCCTCGTTGGAGGCCGATAAACCAAGTTCCTCAACCCCATCCCGGTATTTGCCAGCGATTTCAAAGAAGATGCCGATACAGTGTTTTCTATTCATCCGAGGGTGAAGGTTCCTATGAAATGGATCGAGCTCTGCATATTACGATGGCTCCGCTGCACCATTACAAAGAACTTGACGTATTCAACACCTATAATGTACAAGAGCCAGTCATTTTCCATGTACCTCCCAGATATAGGTTAGAGGAGGCGATACTTTTCTACAAATCAGAAGAGACCAAGATGGAGAAAGAAATATGGCATGGAGTCGACCTAAATCTCAGACAGATTGCAGCCTATCAATATGCCAAAATACATCTTGACGGGCCTAATGGAATTCCTCAAGCGTCAAGGGATCTCTCTAGAGCAAACTGATCGACGAGCTCAGTTCTATAAAAGGATCTGGGAGGTGCCCGGGACTCGTGAAATCAAACCTAATGGAAAGTTTGATACCGTTGGCTTAGGATATATTCCGCCTAAGAAAAGGAAGCGAACTCATGGCTGTTATGCCTTAAGCGAAAGGAAGACACTTGGCTAGTAGATGACACAGCTGAGCAAGATGGAGAGACTCTACAAAGTGTTTCAACCCAATCATTAGAAGTGCCGATGGTGACGCTGCTGAAAGAAACGATTCAGGAAGTGGATGAGCTCGAAGAAGGTATAATGACCATATATAAATGAGTCATAATCCTTCCCCATAACAGCTGACTATATCTTCCTTTATAAATGAAGAAATTCGAGCTGGCAACATTCAGGATTGGACGACATCCATGTCTAAGCCACAAAGCCCCCCAGGTTCAACCCTTGCAAAGAAGATGGGACGGAAATATACTTCCCCCGCGAGAAAACATGGAAGGTATTCGCTCTCGTTATGAAGCATCAGATGCTGACGCTGCCCGAGTCTAAGCGGCCTCATCAAGCGAAAGTCTTTGATCACCCATATTATTGTCCCTATCATCATGTCATCGGTCATCCAATTGAAGATTGCTTTGTCTTCAAGGATTGGACGGAAGAGCAATACATGCGAGGCAAGTTCACACTAAGTGATAGCTAGAAAGTGGAACCTCCGCAAAAGCATGTACTAACGCAAGAGCGCGTTCGACCTAAGAAATGGAAGCTAGCCCATACTTGTCACATGATAAGACTCTCCAATGAAAAGGATGAAGAAGATATGCTTCAGCGCTTTGAATGCTTCACAAATGAAGAAGGGGAGATTTCAGAACTGCCACCAGCCCCCAAAGAGTTGGAAGATGGGATCCATACCACGACAGATGAATTGAAAAAGATACACTAGGAAACCGAGGAAGATTCTCGACCCATGTTCGTCAGCGAGCTGCTTTTAGAAAGACAAGTAGCTACTCTAAAGACTGTACTTATGGAATACGGAGACTGTTTTGCATGGAACTACTACGATATGCCGAGGCTCGATCCAGATATAGCAGTGCATAAACTGTCCATAATGCGAGGAATAAAACATATCAAACAGTCTACAAGAAGAATGCGTCTTGAACTGGAGATAAGCGTCATCGCTGAAGTCAGGAAGCTTATAGACTCCGGCTTCATCCATGAGGTGCAATACCCCGAATGGATAGCTAATAGCGTCCCCGTAATGAAGAACGGGATTGGCCGGATTTGTGTGGACTTTAGGATCTCAATAAGGCATGCCTAAAAGGCTACTTTCCCGTACCAGTGACAGAGCTTATGATCGACAACACTTCCACTCATGTGGTCTTCTCATTCATGGATAAATCCTCCAGATTGAGATGGATCCCGAAGATCAAAAGCATATGACTTTCCGCACACCACTAGACGTCTTCTGTTATAAAGTGATGCCCTTCGGATTGAAGAATGCTGAAGCGACATATGAAAGAGCTGTGACCAAGATATTCGACGACATGATACATGACATTGTTGAATGTTATATCGACGATCTCGTGGTTAAGAGTATGTCATATGAAGAGCGCTGGGAGCATCTAAGGACAGTCTTCAAGCGTATTTGAAAGTTCAACCTGAAGATGAATCCGCTGAAATGCACCTAGAGTCTCGTCAGGGAAGTTTCTCGGCTTTATAATTCGTCACGGAAGGATTGAGATAGACCTTTCCAGAATCAGGGCAATTATAGAATTGCCCCCGCCAAGAAATCTTAAACAACTGTGGTCTCTTTAAGGAAAGCTCGTCTATATTCGACGGTTCATAGCCAACCTCTCTGAAAAGTGTCGTCTATACAACCACTGATGAAGAAAGGAACCCTATTCATATAGGACAGCAATGTCAGCAAGCGTTGGAGGAAATCAAGCAATACTTGCAGAATCCCCCGGCCCTAGGCACCTCGGTTAAGCGAAAGTCCCTTATCCTATACACGATTGCCTTCGATGGTTCTCTAGGCGCGTTATGGGCACAGGAGAATGACCAAGGAAATGACTATAATAGAGTCGAGTCGTGCTGGGAGCAGAAAGCAACTACCCTAGTCGAAAAGCATTGCCTGACGTTGATTTTCGCGGTCATGAAGCTCAGACATTACGTCTTGTCGCACGAAGTTCATTTCATATCGAAGGTGGATCCTTTCAAATATTTCTTATCTCATGACAAAAGCAATACTCATAGGAATGCTCGCCAAATGGGCCTTTCTGTTGATGGAGTTCACGATCATTTATCGCCCTCTCAAAGCGATAAAAGGACAGGCCATCACCTTCCTCGCAGAGGACCCGATCCTAGCCGACTCTCCATTAAACAACGAGTTGCCGGACGAATATGCATTCAATGTGAATGAAGAGATAGAAGGAACATGGAAGCCGCATTGGGAATTATACTTCGATGGAGCCTCCTCAATGAAAGCGCGGAAAAAGAACGTCCTAATAATCAGAGCTAGGATAGGTCTTATTTTCGTAACCCCTCAAGGCAGAATAACCCGCTACACCATCTCATTGACGGAGCCTAGTACTAACAATGAAGCCGACTATGAAGCGCTTATTGCCGGTATCGAGATTGCAATTGATATGGGAATCAAAGATCTCCATATATATAGAGATTCTCAACTGATTGTCATGCAAGTTAATGGAGATTACAAAACATGCAAACCAAAATTGATAAAGTATGGCAAGAAGGTCCAATAACTGCAGGCGCAACTTCCTTTATATACACCGAAAAATGTGCCGCGAGCGGAAAACAGTAAGACGGACGCACTAGCTAAGTTAGCAAAGGAGTTGGCCGAAGAAAACCTTGATGATATAAGAATCATCGTTCAAAGTCGCAAGATCTTAGCCCGACTGAGTTATCTGTAGAACCGCTAGCCGAAGCAGCCGATGAAAATGCCCTTCAAGTGGAAGAAGCCGGAGAAAATGAAGATGATTAGAGAAAGGTCTTTATAGACTACTTCAAGTCTCAGCGGATGTCTGAAGACGCGTCGCAAAGACATCGGCTCATAAAACGAGCTGTCATTCGCTTTCATCTACGGAATTCTATACAAGAGGTCCTCGATCAGTGATGGTTAAGGTGCCTCGAACTGAAAGAAGCCAAGAAGATCATCCAAGAAATTCATGGACTCTGCGGATCCCACCAAGCCGGTCCAAAGATGAAGGTAAAGATCAATAGAATGGGCTATTATTGGCCCACGATGATCCAAAACTGCAACGAATATGCAAAACGATGCAATGCTTGCTAAATACACATTGATTTCATCCGTCAACATCTCAATCTTTTACATCCCACTATAGCCAGTTGGCCGTTAGAGATGTGGAGAACAAATATAACAGGTCCTATCGAGCCGGCATCCTAAGGGACATCGTTGCATATTGGCCGCTACCGACTGCTCCAAATGGACGGTGGCGATACAGCTGAGAGAAGTAAAGAAGGAGAATTTCCTCTACTTCAAGACAAATGTTATATACCGGTTTGGAGTTCCGCGGCGAATAATTTCGGACAATGGACCAGCATTCAGAAGCCATAAGATAAGTCACTTTGCTCAACAACATAATATAGACGAGAAATATTCTTCTGTCTATAACTTTTGAGCCAACGGTTTAACAGAAGTCTTTAAAATGATGCTGACCAAACTCATAAAGAAGATGTCCAAGAATAAGAAAGATTGGCACGAAAGGTTGCATGAAACTCTTTAGGCGTATCGAACGACGTTCAAGATAGCCACGAAGACAACACTTTATGTGTTAGTGTTTGGCGCCGAAGTAGTGCTTCCGCCGGAAATAAAACTCCCCTCGCTGCGAATGGCGGTTCAATATGAGTTTACAGATGGAGAAAATACCCATCTCCGGCTCGAAGAACTGGATGCTCTCGACGAGACCGGTTTTGCAGCTCAGCAAAGCTTGGAAGCCTATCGGTCTTGGATGATCCATGCGTATAAAAGACTGGCCAGACCGAGAACATTCCGCCAAGGCAAACTTATACTGGTTGTTAAAAGATCGATGATCCCTAACCGCGCGAAACGTGGAAAGTTCGAGCCGAATTATGAAGGCCCATACGTCATAGATAAGGTCCACCAAGGTGGGGCTTACCTCCTGATGGATATGCATGGAGAGAGGCCCTTTCGATCCATAGATGACTGATTTCTCATAAAGTATTATGCTTGAAGAGTCACGACTTGGGTCAATGGCAGATGACGACGTCTATGTCCGCTCGCAATCTTCTTAACTCAAGATTCCGAAAGTTCCTCCGGTAATGACACCCCCATATGCTTCTCGTGGACCGAGATGTCCCTAAACTAATGGCCTGAGACAGACGTCCCTAAACCAACATGTTATCCCATATATGTTCCCTATATTCTTCATGATATCCACGATGTCCCTAAACTAATGTGTTACCCCTATAGATGATGCCCTTTGGACCGTAATGTCCCTAAACTAATATGCTGTCCTATGTTATGGATCATATAACCAACCGTATACTATCCACGGGCACAAATGGTTTACGCCCCATATATGTTCTCCATGCCCCCTTGGACCGCAATATCCCTAAACTAACAATTTTCCTTACGATATGGATTATATAACTAACCATATACAATCCATGGGCACAAATGATCCCTACCTCCACCAAGTCCCAGTGGCGAGGCCACACCTGAAGTCCCACCGGCCATGAAGTTCCACCGATGTCCAGCCCTCCAAAAGATGTTATTTCCTATGGCCAACCTACATATTGGTCACCGTATACAATCCACGGGCAAAACCAATCCATATCATCCCAGTCCCACCGGGTATGTAGCTTCACCAGCTACAAGCCCCACCGGCAAACAACGTTGAATTACTACTGGCGAAACTGCGCTTAAGACCTCCTCAGTTGGTCGGAAAAATAAACGGTACGTCCATGAGCAAAATAGGCACGTATGAAAAGCCGAAAGGGTATCGTGAGTAAAAACAGCAGGATTACCGGCAAGTCAGTGAAAACCCGAAAGGGCTCCGTGAGTAAAAACTGCAGGATTACCGGTGAGCCAGTGAAAACCTGAAAGGGAGAACTCGTAGAAAAGAAGAAATAGGAATACATGTAAGATCCTTCGACTTGCAAGGAGAACACCCGCGTGAGATCCTTACGACTCATAAGAGAGAAACACACTTAGGAATTCCCACGATTCCTAAGGAGAAATACACTTACGAGATCCTCTCGACTTGTAAGGAGAAAATACCTCCTATGAGACTCACGGCTCAGAGAATTGAAAAGCCTTAGGTTACAGGGATTTAAACCTGTTTCTTAAGCCATTATAACTCCACAAAATTTATGCCTTACATGTAGTCCAATATCGACTCTTGTATACAATCCAAGGGCGTAAATAAACGTGTTCCCGATCGAGTCCTACCAAAGGCGAGTGATACCCCCCGACAAGGTGAACTGCCCTTGCAGGTCCTCTCGACGTGCAAGGAAAATATACTTTTGTAAGATCCTTACGACTTACAAGGAAAAATACATTTAGGAGTCCTCACAATTCCTAAGAAGAAAATACATCTATGAGATCCTTTCAACTCATAAGGAGAACATAACTTTGTAACACCCTCATGACTTACAAACATTGAAAAGCCTTAGATTATAGGGATCCAAGCCAGATTCTAAGCCCTTGTCCATATGGATAACGACAAATAATGAGTCGCTCATGGCATTCCGCTTCAGTGTTAGCGATACTGATGCCAAACGACACCCAATATCCCATGTTATGAACTCTCGACCCTTAAATCGTTAAACTGGGGAATAAAAAAAAGAGAGAAATAGCCGAAATGATTGGGCAACTCGCTATAAAAATCAACGAGTAAAAATAAAATGAAATAGCCGAAATGATTGGGCACTGCGAATAAATAGCAGAAATGATTGGACAATTACGACTTTCGCGATAAAAAAAGCTGAAATGATAAAGTATCACGGAAATAAAAAAATAATAAAAAGAAAAGAAATTTTTTTTGCCTCGCAAGTATGTCAACACCGACTCTTGTATACAATCCATGGGCACAAACATATGACAGATAGCAACATGTTCTACCATGTTTTGCTAAAGGATGGCTCAGTGTTCATGGCATGCATATAGCCCAGAGACTATCTGACGTCCGACTCACTCTACCAGGAACATACACGGTGTCGGCAAGGATCAGTTGGTCAAAGCAAAGGCTGAGTGATGACATATTCCTAGTTTCGGGTCTTCATGGCAATACATGCAAGCTTGAAGATCATTATATATCATTTCACGTCGGAAGGGCGTGATTATGACTTCCCTGGGACTCGAAAAATGGAGTCTGATCTCAAGGTAAAGCGCCACGGTAACGCCTAATGCTGAATTGTCTGACAACAGTATAGATATACCGGCCAAGGAGGATTATTTGAGACGTATCCTGTATCAAAAAGGTTGGGTGATATAGCAAGTACGCGACTACTTGAGCAAGCGACCTGATGGATATGGATTGAGAAGAAATCAGCTAACGTAATGGTGCGGTGGACTAAACACAGTACCGCAAACCTAACGGACTCCTGTGTTAACGGGGGTTATGCATGTTTAACGTTAGTATAAGTTTATCCATATGCCTAAGGGAAGGGTAAACTGAATGCTCCGGAACGAGTAAATAAACTAAGCTAAGCCATTTCAGGGCAAGTAAAAGAAAAAATGTGAGGAAAAAATATAGTTTCTTTCATTCATATTTAAAAATTGAAGAAAAGATGCAAATTACAAAGAAAAGGGAAAGAAAATCGAAGGGGTTACAAAAACAGCCACTAATGGCGGGGTTTTCAGCAAGGAGACAATGCGCACGTACTCTTGTTGAAGTTCTTTTTCATGCTCCACAAGTACGGCCAACAACACTTTAGTTTGGGCTTGCTGTTGCAGATATGAATTCAACTTCTCAGAAAGTTCCTGCTTAGCAATCTCATGGCCCCGCACTACATGCTTCTTAGAGTCGAGGTCTCTCATCATTGCTATCCCCCTAAATACGTGGCGTTGAAATGTCTCAAAGATGGCTTGAGCCTGCACGACGTTGGCCTCTATTTGATCTTGTAATAGTGCCGATTCCCCGGAAACCGCCTCATATTCTGCCTGCTTTTTAGCTAGCTTATGTCCATAGGATCGAACGAGAGTAGGAGTCTCTTGAATGAATTCAGAGTCGGCAGAGGGAGCCTTTGCTCATGGACAACTGCTTGAGCACTTTTACATTCAGCAGGTTGATCGAAGAGCCGTAATCGATGAGAATTTTATTTATTCTCCGATCATCGCAGTACCCAGCCACATAAAGCGGTCGATTATGCTCGAACGTTCCACATCAGAAGCTTCGGCAATACGCTGTTTACATCTCGACCACATATTTCGCCATCGGGTAACATATTGTACCCACGTCTCTTTCGGTTTGACCCTCTCATTGACCAATGCCGTGATGGTGATGTGTTCACTGGTGCTAGCAAATCTTTGTGTGGATAGTATTTCCATCTCAGCGAAGATTTTCACAGAGTCATTTGGTAGCTCCGAGTACCATTCAAAACCAGTTTCCGCAAGAATGCTAACGAATTGGCGAAGCATCTATCTATCATCACCAATAGTGTTGCCACATTTGGATCGAAATTGAGCAATTTGTTGGCGGGGGTTCCCGGTCCCTTTATATATGGAGAATACCGGCATCGTATGTCCTTTTGGGAATTGCACTTGGTTGTACCATACTGGGCACGATCGACCAGTTTGAATCAATTTGCTTGCCTCCTTGTAAGCGTGGTGAGTTTTCATCTTTTGCTCGAAATATTCATCCAGCTTGGTGAGGGGCCATCCCCTCTTTTTTCATTGATTGGGCTTGCAGAGGGTTTGACGTGTCTCCTTTATCATTGATAATAACCACCGGCTGATCATCTGCTGGTGGGTCGGGTTGAAACATCATCTCGTCCATGCTTTGGAATAGGATGGCCTTTTTTCCATCTTAGCATTCATTTCCGCCGCCTTTTCATCCCTCTTTTCAAGAGCGCGCTTGAGGTAGTCATTGTCGGACCCCTGTTCTGCTTTCTCGTCGGGAGTATCATCCGTGTTCGTACTGGGCGGAGGACTCATAACTTCCGCCGTTTGAGCCATCATCTCTTTCAGTTTCTTTTGATCTTGCGTTATAGACTGAGTCACTGGTCTATGAGTTGTTGAAGCATGGCTATCATTCTTGGAGTTCACCATATATACGGTATGAACTGCCATGCCTCCAGACTTGAGGCGTTTTGAGTTTTGGCCCTTGGAGTTTGCCTCGGGCATCTGAGTCTTCACTGGCCTCTCTTTGATGAGAAGCCGCTTTTGGAGAAACCGTAATAGTAGGAGCCTCTTTGGGATTGAAGGAAGAGCTGTCAGCATAACTCTTCTGCTTCTTAGGTCGGGGTGAGTAGTCTTTGTTGAGGACCAACCCCTGCACTTCCTTACAGACCTTATGGATAGTCGAGGAAAGTCGTTTGAGGAAACGAGTCGGCATCTGCTCGCTTAGCATCTTGGCAGGAGATGGTGATGAAGATTTCTTCAGCACCGCCGCAGGAGAGCTGCGTTTAACGCTCCTCAACAGTTCAAAGTTGTTCCAAGTTACAACAACGGTCTCGATCACCGGAGTTGGCGGAGTGAACCCTGATGGGGAGCTGCCCCTAGCCTGTCTTGTTCGACACGAATGACGACATCTCGAGTGTTTTGAAGTTGGTGTTTTTCAAGTCTTAGGGGCTTCATGGACTTGCCCCATGCATAACTTCTGGGCTAAATATCTTACCCCTGTGTGGTTCAGAGACTAGAGCATGGGTCATTCGCTGAAAGACCGATGTTCCTGGCCAAATTGGAGTAGTAGCATGGGATGCCAGCCTGGTAAAGACTGACTGGCGAGGAGGTGGCACCTTCTCAGTAACATCTGGTGAGGTGAAACCCGGCTGTTTAAAGACGACATTCTTCGAAATCAGAGGCTTCTTGGAAGAACCCGCGGATAGCAGCCTATCGAAGACTGATTTCTTATTATTGATATCATCCTTTGGCATTCGAAGACTGACTGACTTTAAAGATGGCACCTTCTCAGTAACAATAGCCTATCGAAGACGGACTTCTTATTGATATCACCTTTTGGCGTTGAGGCACCAAGGATACAGCGGGAGGGATGGTCCTGAAGAACATCCGGTTACATCCTGAGGAACTTGAAAGCAAAAGACTGGCTTCAACATTCCTCTGGGTGAGTTGGAGCTGGAGTTGCAGGTCGCACAGGGAAAGGCTATTGATCTGCATAGGGTGAAACACCGACTTTAGTATGCCAAACATCTAAGGGCAACATAAACATAATAAATCGTGATTGGTTCACGAAACACGACACACGAAATGTGGAGTGGAAAGAGTAAAAGGTCCCACAGGACGTGCAGGAATCTATTTACCGCCGGAAACAAGAAACTGAGGCGCGGGAAACGCGTCCAGCCTCACTTGCGGGGGCAGAGACTATATGCAACATATCCATCCATCTCTCTGAAAATACCAAGTTCATTTATGGTACCATATATCGGAGGTTTGGATGGATGCGACCGTTGTAGCATACTTATCAGATTCTCCCTCATATGTGAGAGGTATTTGATTGTGGGGATGCTGCTTCTCTGTAGGCGCAAACCCTGCAGTTAGGTATTATGTTCTCCAAGTATATCACTTCATATGTCGTGTTTATGTTTATTTGGGGATTGCCCTTGGATTGTATGTGGAAACTAATTTTGTTGTCGTTCGTAAGATGCAGATTATTCCAAATCCGTATATTAGATTTGGTATGTGAACTTAGGTATTATGTTCCATCAGTTCAGGGGATATATGTATTGATCTAAGAATCGTTAGTCGTATATGGGACTAAAATTAATCTAGAAATATGATTAATGATCATTAATCTTGTTTTAGATTAAGATCAACTTAAGTAAAAATATCTGTTTGATCATAAGATCGCATATGAGAAGTATAAGCTTATATACTTAGTTTATTTTAACTAAGAGCATAAGCTTGATGTCTAAGTGCGCAAGCATATGTGCACATGTACATAGGTTTCGCACTTGCTTGCTGTCGGGGGTTGCGCACGTGCATATCACGTGGTTGCACATATGTTCATGGTCGGGGCCGTGCACATGCATATCACGTGATGCTCATCCATTTTGGTTTCAGGTGCTCACATGGACATCATGTGAGGCGCACATTTTTGGCTTCTGTGGCGCTCATGTGCATATCGCGTGATGCGCATGCATCTATCGTATGTTTTCATAGATAATATCCTTCACTTGCACACACGTGCATATCACGTGATGTGCATGTCTCTGGAGATCGTTTTTATGACCTGAACGCCCGTGGTTTGCACATGATGTGCACGTCTCCAAAGGCAAATTTCATTGAGTGCTTATATGCTTACTTCTGTATGGACCATCTTTTAAAAGTGCGACCAAAGATTAGATACGCACTTTTATCAGAAAGCAAAGGCTTTCATAAAGAGGCAAATGTTGTTTTGTAGAGTGTATGTTGCGCACTTCATATTTTATGCCAAGTTGTGATTTTTTAACTTATTAAGAAGCAAAAGCTTGTTTTTATTGGAAAAATATCCATCGATGAAGATCTTAGGATCGATCTCTCGTAAAATTATGAACTTTGTATAAGAGGGTTAAACCATAAGATCTTTCGATCCTTCATATAATAAATTGAAGGATTCAACAAAAAGTAAACGCTTCTCTTATGAAGCAAACACTTTAGTTCATCAAAGGATCGTGTATGTTTTCTTTTCTTCTTTTTAACCTTTTTATGAGAGAAATCAAAGAACATGGATTTTCTTGATTAGAAGAATCGCGCACTTTATCTCTGGCGGCTCTTTTTAGAATTCTTTTTCCCCCTCTGGTTTTTAGGGTCTTATTTATAGTGTAGGATAATTAGGGTCTGTTGCAATTTACTAAAGATTTTATTGATTTTAATTTGATTACAAATTAATTTTAGATTGATTCATATCAATTTAGAGGCCTGTGCACCGTTAGATTAAGCATGAATTGATGTGCACCGTTGGATCTTGATCCAAGATTGATTTGATCAATCATCGGAAGATTTTTTTCTCAACAGAAATTTAGATCTTTGTAACAAATTTCAACTGAAGCACATGCTTCATTGGCCGCAAATGCAAAGGCAAGGATGCACATACGTGCTGCGCACATGTTGCGCATTATCAAAGTTACTCTTCTGCCATAGGCGCACTGTTATTCTTTGCAAGTGCCTTCTAGCCATTTTATCACAAGTGCGCACTTGATATTTTCGCACTTTCCTTTTAACCGTTTCCTTATAGGTGCGCACTTGGTGTTTTAGCCATTTAAATAAGTGCGAAGAATCGAGGTTCCTATCATTGGGATGCTGGCGCTGCCCATTTAACAACGATGGGCGGTCGAGGTTTCCATCATTGGGATGCTGGCGCTGCCGTTTTAACGACGATGGACGGTCGATGGTTGACTTGGTTCCAATGCGGAAAATTGTTGTTGACGTGTCCCCGGTTTGAGGCTCCCAGCTTATTCGGCGGTCGAGCTTGGAAGCACTTTCGAGTAGGATTTTAATATGATTTGTTTGATTTCCACCTTTGGTGAGACTTTTAAGTTTGAATTGGATTTGAATTGGAGTTTGGATTTGGCGCAGGTATTGCTACATTGGAATATGGTACCAGAAGCAACTCATCATTCGCTTCTGGGGAACTTGGAATTTGGGTTTTGGGTCGGCATCAGTACCGCTAACACTGAAGCGTAGCGCCAGGAGCGACACATCATTTGCCTTTACGCGTTGGGGAGCGATGGGTTAGGAGGCAGGTTTAGATCCTTGTCACTGAAGTTTTTAATTTTATGAGTCGTGAGGGTCTCATAAAAGTTTTTCCCCTACGAGTCGTGAGAATCCCGTAGATGTATTTTCTCCTTAGGAGTCGTGAGGACCCCTAAGTGTGCTTTCCCTTGTGAGTCGTAAGGATCCCCCGAAAGTATGTTTTTCTTACGAATCAAGAGGATCTCATAAGTGCCGTTCTCTTCATGTATCGTGAGAACATATGAGTGGGTCTTCTCGAATGGAGCATAATTCCAAAGGCAGAGACTGGTGCCGGCTAGTGATTGCGGTGAGATATGGGTGTGATTTAGCTCATTTATGTCCGTGGATTGTATACGGCGTGCGTGAAGCGTCGGACCCGTAGGGCTGGACAGTGGAACTTGGTTGGGACGGGGATTGTTTGTGCTTCTGGATTGTGTACGACAGTCAATTTAGAGACTGGCTGTAGTACTGAGAGAATTTAGGGGATTTGAATTTTGGTTTTGGGTCGGCGTCTGCATCGCTACACTGGAATAGTGCTTGGAGCGACTCATCATTCGCTGTTAGCAGTTGAGATGTTTATTTATATATGCATATGTATTCCCAGTTTAACGACTTTGAGGTCAAAAGATTTTTTTTTACCGTGATTGCTCTACCATTTCAGCTTTTTCTTATCGCGAAGGCCGCGATTACCCCATCATTTCGGCTATTTATTCGCAGTTGCCCTATCATTTCAGCTATTTATTTATACATATTTTTTTGTACACTCCTAGCTTAACGACTTAGGGGTCATAATGGTAAGCTTATTCAAGCCTTTTGAACTTCGAATTTGGTGGAGCCGGATCGATGGCCGAGACAATAAGCCTTATTTGCTTCTCTTATTTAATTTCGGGGCTTTCTTAAAAGCCTTAAAATACTCTTTGTCTCTTGGATAAGCCTATGTCCCACGGAGGTTATGGCGTACCCACATCATTCCTCGAGATGGGCAATCGAGTTGTTGGCCCCTGGCGGTTGTTGGCCATTGCGATTGTTTGCTAGCGTACGTGAAGACAACAAGATTTTCCCAGCCTTGTACCGGGCCTTGACCCAATCCTTGAAAACGAAGCAATCCTCGATAACATGGCCCAGCACCTTATGATATGGGCAGTATTAGGGATTGTCGATCATATTTACTTCATGTGGTCTTTTGGGCTTTGGCAATTGTAAACCGTTCTTTAGGATGTCCTTACATATTTTATGGATTTTGTCCCTCCTGAAAGAATAGGCTTTATCCAACTTTTCTGCCAAGGGCGACTCTCCTTCCCCGCCCAATATTGTATTCGAGGACGGTCGGTCTTTGCTTTGACTATCACTTGTTCACCCTGGTCGGCAGACATGCCGAAAGGATTGGCATTGCTGGAACATTAATCCTTGCGGGCGCTGACCTTATGGTTCCCGGATTTGTAATCGATTTGGAGGTCTGGGGTGGATTTGAGATTTGCACACTCTATCATCTGGACCCTTTCCGCCGGCTTCTGGAGAGTCTTGGATATGCTATTGACTCGCCTTTTGATTTTGTTCCGTGTTAACTTACCGCGGTCATGCGTCAGGACTTCCCTGGAGGTTGGCCGGAGTTGACTTTCGTGAATATGCTCTGTCCTTGGACTGGGAGGGATAGTTGTTGGCCGCTTTGGGATGCCAATTTCTGGTTCATGGACTGAACTTCGATTTTGTTGCTGCCGCATCCGGACGACTTGGGTTGTGAGATTTTCCACCACATTCATCATACTGTCAACTCTGGAACGGACTTTGGCCAACTCTTTGTCCTTGTCCTAAAGTTGTTTATGAAGCTTTTGGATTAATGCTTGTACTATAGTTTCGGGGATGACGACCAGGCTATCCCCACATCTTGAGCTTGATTCTCCCAGCGCCAGGGTCCTTTTGCTTAGCAGCCTGAGCCAGGTCTTTACCATCATATGACCCAAGCAGGTATTGGGCAGCGGCAACCATATCATCATCATGACCATGATGCATAGGAGGATCTATACCTTCAGGCCTAACCATGTAGACCGTATCGGTCGTGTATCCATCTGCCGCCTTATCCCTAGTGACATTATTTGCTTGGTTTTTGAATCGTTGCCTTGACTTATTCCTTTCGAGGGAGGACGGACAACTGAGAACAGTCGGCTCTCGAAACACTTCAGCCTCGGTTTGTATAAAATTTGCGTTTGCGGCTCGATTGTTTGCTAACATGTCAGGGGACGGTTCTATTTCTCATGCCTTGTACTGTTTTTCGACCCAATCCTTGAAACTGTAGCAGTTTTCGATTGTATGACTCACTACTCTGTGGTACGGGCAATATAAGTTGTAGACCGTTGTTTAGGACGTCTTTGAATATTTTACGAACTTTCCTCCTGAAACAGTAAGTATTTTTTCTTTTCTAGAGTCGATCCTCCTCCCAATACTGGCTTTCGAGGTCGGTTGGTATTTGATCCTTCCGTTCGTTGCTTGCCTTCGTCATCAGATGCATTGAAAGAATCGGCTTCGCTGGAACTTTCGCCTTTGCGATTGTCGTCCTTTCGGTTCCTCCAGTATCTTTTATTAGTTTTCGGGATGAACCCTTGCTTCGAGCGTTCCAACATTTGAACTTTCTTGATCAGCTCTTGGAATGTCTTGAAACTCGTGGTGCATAAAATGGGATTCATCCAGTTGCCAAGATTTCCTATGACGAGATTGACGGATTGGTCTTGTTCTACCGGTGACTCACATTTGACAGAGATTGCGTTATCGGGTTATAAAATCCGTGTTGCTTTCATTGTTTTTTGGTTTAGTCCTTACGAGATCGGTAATGGTAATCTTATCGCTAACACTCATGAACTTTTGTTGAAACAGAGATTCCATTTGGGCGAAAGTGGTAACGGAGCCATCCGGTTTGCTTGCGTACCAATCGAAGGCAACATCAGTCAAGCTATTAACAAACTGTCGAAGGAGGAGCGTGTCATTGTCCCCAGTATTCACACACGATACTTTAAAATGGGCAATGTGCTGATTCGCATTCCCGGTCCCATCGAACCACCTGAATTTAGGAATGACGTAACCGCTAAGAAATTCTATAAGATCATACTGTGTGGGGTACGGCTTCCTACTACTGCCAACATCTTTCTGTGCCTCGGCTTCGGCTACCAGTGTTTTAATTTTATTGGCGACCAAGTCTATTATTTTATCTCGCGTTAGCGCGCCACTGGTGTCGGGAGTTGGAACATCTCCTGAGGCCGACTGTGGGCAACTTCCCTATGGCTCGCCCCCTTTTTAGGCTTAGAGGGACCGATGTCGGGTGCTTCGGGGCATCACTTCCCAGTTCATGGACGGAGCCTTGCACTTGACTATGTTGCCTTCGACCGACTTTGGCTGTGAGTTGCAGCACAACATTTGTCAAGTCATCGATCTTAGAGTAGTGCTTGGCTATCTCCTGGTCTTTACTTTTGAGATGCTTCCGAAGTTCTTGAAGCAGCTGCCGCTCTTCCGTCTTGGGGATGAAAATCGGCTCCTCATCGCTCTCTGAGCTTGACTCCCTATGATTTGAGGGATTTTTTTTGCTTATCAGCTTCACCAAAAGAGTTTTTATTATCTTCCGGGGGAGGCTGATCATTCAAACCAGATTAGGCTTGGGATATGGTGGCTCTATCCTTGCTCTTGCTACGCGTGCCTGCCATATAGATAGTATGGACCACATATCCAACCATCTCTTTATCTTTGACGGCTGATTTTTCGGACCGTCATCGTGGCCCTTCCTATTCAGATAAGGACAAGTGACTTTAAACGGTTGGCCTGGATGGGTTCTTGGGTGGCTCTGGTGGCCCATTTCTGGATTTTCCCTGTTGCCTTTGCGCGGAATAGAACACTTGGTAGACTCTTGAAGAAATGGTGTCATGCTTTGTGTTTTAGGGCTTGGATATGTCCTTTTGCAGTATTGCTCGGATAGCCGCCTCCTTGATTTTCGCAGTCATGAATTTTTCAGAACCCATTTCAAGGGTTCGAAAGAATTGTTGATTTTCTCCGGCTCTTGTCGCGGGGTAACCTCGTTTTTGGAACCTCATGAAGTTCAGCTTAGCAGGAGCCCTAGCTCTTTTGTTGGTTTTGTATCTGAGCTGCTTTTGCCTTAATTTCTCTGTCTTAAAGGCTTGGCGGGCATCCGCTTTCTTGAAAGCCGCCGTGAGTCGATTGACAGGGGGTCAAGAGAAGTCATCCGATTTTGTAATTGTCGAGGGCACTGCCTGAGCTTTCTCGGGACACTTTTTCGTAACCTTTGTATTGACGGCCTTGCCCCCAGCTGGAGCAATGGAGAGCCGTTGGAAGACAAACTTGCGCTTGGGCTTGGGTGCCTTTGCGATTACGACATTAGGCCTCCTCCCTTTAGAGACTGGTCTATCTACCACTGGAGCTTGAGTAGGAATGGTGTCAGCTCAGAGGAATGAGATGGAGCCGAATTGTAGAAGTGGTTTCTCCCACTGCCGTTCGAGACTTACCGGGATAACCGTTCGAGCGTCCATCTTCATTGCGTACGAGACGGGCGTTGTATCGAGAATTGAATTCATCTTAGGAGACAGTCTTTGCTTGTTGAAAGTTGGTCGCTGATTACCTACATAGAAGAGCAGATTTTAGTACAAATAACAATATATGTGTTGAATGAGCTCGCATGGTCGCTTAACCCGAAATATGGGAGGAGAGATTTGTCCCACCGGGCATGCCAGAATCTGTAGAGTGTTTTTCGTCACCCTATTGAGATAGGAATACGCGCGCTTGTCAGGCGTATACAGATTCTCTCTTCCTAGGGTAGGCCGGGTTTATTTATTGTAGAGTCCAAATCCCCGGCAACCGCGGACTAAGTTGTCGTTAATTACATTCGCTTTTGGAGCGAGATAACCTCCGATTAACCGATTAAACGGGTCATGCAAACTTAATATGCAATATGCGCGTGTTGTGTTCGGGGAAAACAGTTTGAGAGTGTTTTAGGCATATCGGGGGTCTCACAGAGTTTACGGGGGTCCCATTATCTGGATAGCGGGCTGGGGGTTAAGGGAGCTAGCAGCCCCCTTGCGGGGTGCGGGGCAGCGCGCTTTTAGAAATTTTTTCGAACGGGAGAAGTGCTTTGAGTGTAGAACATATGCATTTTTTTATTTGGAGTTAAACTACCGAAGGCTTGGATTTGGAGTTAAACTCCTTGAGATTTTTATTTGATTGGGAGTTGAACTCTCGCGGCATGTGCATGCAGGGCTCCAGCGGGTCACATACGTGGCACGTTTCTGTGGGGGCTCCAGCAGGTCACGTGAACGCCACGTGCCTGAGGGGGCGCCCGCGGGTTACGTGAACAGCACGTGAAGGCTGGGCGCTCGCAGGGCACGTGTCGTACACGTGCCCGCAGAGCACAACCGAGGACTTGGAGTTAAACTCCTAAATATTTTCTTCTCTTCTTTCATTTGGAGAAAACCCAAAGTGCTCCTCTTGGAACTCCAAAACTTGGATCTCAGGTATTGAAAAGAGCCATCTTTTCTTTTCTTTCAAGCCTTGAACCTTCCCAAAATGAAGTCTTAGAGATGGGCTCTTCTTCTTCCTTTTCTCTTTTGGGATCTTGAAGAAGTTGAGGGATGAGATTTAAAATCTCCTTTTTCCCCTTGGATTGAAGAGCATATCCTCTCTATTCGAAGTGGGTTTTATGGCCAAAATTTATTTATTTTTTTTAGAAAAGAAAAGTTTAACTCTTAAAAAAATGAGGAAGAGGAACCTTGAAGAGAGGGAGAAGAGGCACCAAATCCTAGAAAGATCGAGGAATCCAAGTCCATTTCTCATCATGTTTGCCTTTTATAGACTACACCTTTTACATAGAGCGCTTTGGGCTTTTCAAAATGGCACTTGTGCCTCCCATATCTTGTGTGCTCATTTCTTTTTGCACATAAGCTTTACAAAATTTGGCTTTTTGTCCATTTAAATTACATTCAAAATTATTTATTACATAATCTGTCTCTTCATGGCATGGGTCGGCCCCTCTCCTTGCTCGGGCTTGGCTCGGGCTCGGGCCCGCTTGGCTTGGGTGTTGACTTTGACTTGACTTGGTCAACGGGGTGTAATATTTAACCCCAACAGGGATAATATGCTTCAAACCTCAAAATTGACTTTACCAGGAACCGCCAGAGCAGCAACTCACTAGCTAATTATGAGAAAAATCATTTCCTCTAGAGTTTTAAGAGGCTTTAGACTATATAACTCAAATCTAATTACCAGAGCAACTAATTGTTTTAGGTTTTTAACAATCCTTCTCATTTAGATCACAGAAAAAGGCAGAAACTTAGATCTCAACTTCCAGGATCACGTTGAGTAAAATACCATAAAAATAGGATCATTACCAGAGTTTAAAACTCGTGCTCATTTTTGGACTCAAGTTCCAATAAAAAGATGAATACAAGCTTGAATAGTTCACTTAGAAAATTCGTAAAAATATTTGTCATTCTCATCTGCATCAGGGAAGCATCTCAAACTGGCATGGGTTTAAAACTCGTGCTCATTTTTGGACTCAAGTTCAAATAAAAAGATGAATACAAGCTTGAATAGTTCACTCAGAAAATTCGTAAAAATATTTGTCTTTCTCATCTGCATCAGGGAAGCATCTCAAACTGGCATGGGCCATGACCTGCATATAAGTATGTAGAGAGGTTGTGACTTGTACTTGTAAACAAGACTATATAAAGATAAAGTATACAACTATACATAGTTTGACTTGTGTTATGAGCTCTACTTCAACAACAACTGAGCCTTTTATCCCAAGCATATGGGGTGGGCTACATGAACCAACATGAGAATCACGCCGGGTCCAGCACATGAATCCTCCGTCTCCACTCACTCCTATCGAACAATATACTTTCATTGAGGCCTTTGGCAACCATATCTTTTCGTATCACCTCCATCCATGTTTTCTTCGGTCTCCCTTTCGTCCTTTTGATATTTTGCCCAAATCGAGAATACCCATTTGTCAAACCGGTGCTTCCATAGGTCTGTGTCACACATGACCAAACCATCTTAGCCAGTTTTCCCGCATCTTCTCCTCGACAGGTGTTGCACCAACTTTTGCACGAATATCCTCATTTCGCACCTTATCTTTTCTAGTGTTGCCGCACATCCAACGAAGCATGCGCATCTCCGCTACGTGTATTTTTTGGGTATGATGTTTCTTAGGAGCCTAGCATTCTGTACCATATAATAAGGTAGACCAAATAGCGCTCCGATAAAACTTCCTTTTCAATTTTAACGGAAAGTTACGATCACACAAAATATCCCTGTTGCACTCCTCTATTTCAACCATCCAGCTTGGATCCTTTGATTAACATCACTATCGATCTGCTCATTCTTTTGGATGATGGAACCTAGATATCTAAACTGATCGCTTGGTGATATCTCTTACCCGTTCAATGTTATAACAATATGGTTTTGACTTCTCTGATTACTAAATTTGCAATGCATATATGCAGTCTTGGACCTGCTCAATCTGAACCCCCGAGATTCCAACGTTTGCCTCCATAATTCCAATTTGGCATTTACCCCTGCTTTCGTCTCATTTACTAAAACAATATCATCAGCGAATAGCATACACCAAGGTACCCCATCTTGGATAGTTTTAGTAAGCTCATCCATCACGATGGTAAACAGGAACGGACTTAATGCAAATACTTGATGTAAACCAATTGTAATCGGAAAATCACTCGTTAGGCCACCGCAAGTTCTGGCATTTGCCACTGCTCCATCATACATGTCCTTGATTATGTCAATGTACTTGACGGGGACCCCCTTCTTCACCATTGCCCCCTATAATACCTCTCTAGGTACCTTGTCGTACGCTTTCTCTAAATCAATAAATAATTATGAGCTCTACTTCAAATATAAATAATTAAATTGGTAACTAACTGATATATCTTCCATTGCATTCTTTATTGTTTAATCTTACTATTTTTCCCCTTCAAAATCTGATAATATAAAGGAAAAGAAATACTGCAAATTAACTAGTCAAGTAACAGAAAAGAAAAAACTCATACTGGGGTCTAGATTGGTGACCATGGCTGCAGAATTGAAGTAGCAAGATCCTCCTTTGTTTTTAAATCTCTGCCAATAGCTATTGAAGGCATAGGATGCATGGTCCCTGATAGTATGGGGAAGTTAACAGGGGCTTGTCGCGTTGGATCATCCTGCAGTCAGCCCCCCCTCCCTCCCCCCTCCCCCCCCCCCCACCAAAAAAAAACAAAAAAAAAACAAAAAAAAATCACATGCCCAATCAAGTGCTACTTGTAAAACATCATCTGGTGTCTGTTCATCAGCTATGCGCCATTCCTTCTCTGGATATACTCCCTCTATTGTCAAGATGTTGCATAAAATCAGCAGAAATTAGAACATATAGAAACGACCAAAATTTGCTGATTAGATCTAATATATGCTGGTAGCACATATTTGTTTGGGAAAAAATGCAGAAAGGGTTGAAATGATCAATTTCTGCAGCCTAGGTTCCTGTGGTAATATACGTTGATAACACATATTTCTTTAATAATGAGCAGAAAGAGTTGAATTTGTTTATTTTTTGAAGAACAAAGCTGCGATCTGCCTGCAAATACATTATATCCATCTTTGACATTAAAGGTCCAATAACAGATAAAGCAGCTACATTCTTTGCAGAATAATTTTGCGTTTCTGTTGAAGCCAAGGGGCCTTTATATAGGAAGCTAGATCCATCTCTATAGGAATTTGTTGTCTTAGACCTAAATGCAAAAGAAAGCTGGAAAATATAAGTAGTACATGGAATTTGAAGTTTTGTCATGCACAATGCAGGGTCTTTATCTTTGTTCCTCTCTGTTGTGTTTTCTTTTCATTTTCCTCGCCTTTTTTTTTCTTTGTGAAACCATCAAAGTCTAAAGTCGAAACGACTGGTTGCGTTGCTTTCTTTTCGAGGATTTGTGGAGAGTGGATATTAAAAAAAAGAGGAAAAATGTAATCTGCTATAAAAAAATTTTGCTCGACTCCAAGACATGGGGAAAGCAATTGAGAAACGGAACACATTAACAGGAGAATGACTTGAGTCTCGTACCTGATCTTACGGTAAGTAGAATTGACAGGAGCGGCAGTATAATTGGTATTATAGATCTCATCTTCTTTCTCTTTTCTTCCTCTCTCCGTATTCTTGAATTGTTCTTCTAGCTGTTGGGAAGATTTGTATGGAGAGGAATATGTAGCTTTGAACTTGTTAAGCAGACATGCTTTTGCAAAAGTTGGTTGCTGTTGATGATTTATTTTTAAAGAAAAGATTAGATCCTTTGCTTTAGCCTCTTGCTCTTCCTCTTTTCATGCTTTTGTTCAGGCTGGAAAAAAATATAGGAATGCGCTCCTCATATCACTGGGATGATTTGGAAGCATCCAAATAATTTTCTTGCTTATAATAAAACCAAAGGCTCATCATCCTCCATCAATTTCAAGCATCCCTTATTTAGATCTTAGAGTCAAGGACTGTCTCAGCTCACGATCCAATGAGGATATGTATTGTGAAGCCGGAACTGATCTAGAGATCTTTGGAATTAATTGAACAGGGAATATTAAAAAGGTTGAAGTGAAGAGAAGGGCAAAGTATCGGATTCTTCCTGTAAAGAGTCAAGACTCGAGTTATATTTGATATATATTTCTTTGATTCGTGCTGTAAGCTCCATGCTACTTCGGCTACATGTGTTGGGTTTCTTCTGTTACCCTATATCTTTTTATCTTTTATTTATTATTAAGAAGTAACTACATAATACTGCAGTGGAGACATACAAATTGGAAATTGGAACTCTTTTCCGGCTGCACACATCCTGGGTCACAATCCAAATATCCAAATGGTCTTGTTGTAGCTACATATAGATGGTATATTTTTTCAGTTTTGAAAAATAATTGCTTGAACAATCCTACTAACAGTTTATGCTTTCTTTTGTTGTTAGGCGCAGCATTTCTCCATTCAGATTTTTTATATGCCGAGGCATGTGATTACAAAAATTTGGTATGAAGCAAATTTCTCTGTTAGGTGCTTGATCTAGAATAGTGCATCTGATCGATTTTATTGGAAACAAAAGATTGTTTGCGAGTAATGGTAATTAGGACCGTATATTCGAAGTTTGTAGATTGATGAGTACCATAGTATCTGAGCTCACAATAGCCAATAAATTACTGTAACTTGTTTGTCCGATAGATGTTCATATATTTTGGTGAGAATTAGACAGGTTATGAATTTGAGTCCGAACAATAAACAAAATAAATTGTAAGATAATGGCTTATTTATGTATGTAGAATATTGTATGTGCCTTGTTACATGAAGCCTAACTAATGCTTATTGCATCTTCTCTCTTTTCTTTTGTTATGCCTTGCGTCATTTCGTCGCCATCATGGTAATAATAGAAAAGCGCACACGTCATGACCTGCAAGTGAAAGCGTAAAATAAAAATACCATTATCAGACCATAATGCCCCATAAATTTATATTGTTCAAGAGGAAGTGAAAATTGATGGATCATACTTGGATCGGCCTCAACAAGCTTCGCAGAACCTTTGAAGTCGTAGGCTCCTCCTTGACCTTTAAATTTCTTTCAGTAGTCATTGAATGCAAAAGAAGCATGATCAGGTAGTGTATTAGGTTCGAAGCAGCTCCCATCAGGTTGAACAGCGGTGCAGTTTGCGCCTCCTTGCGATGAACATGCCCAGTTGAGCGCTTCCTGCAGACCTGCGTTCGTTGCCTTGTCCGATGCCACACACCATCGTTGGCCTGGAGCTTACCCCTTAGCTCCCACTATATATAATTTTCATTATCATGCATTATGGAAGATTGTGATTAGGTAGTTAGCACACGAGATGTAATCATATCTGATACTGTAGATAGAAGCAATAAAAGCGCATAAAACAGTAGCAGTTTCATTGTACCAAATATCTGCTTGATCTTCTTGCTTTCTTTCTTCTTGATGTGAGAAGACCTTGGCTAAGTTCTTTCTAATATGGATTAGATTGTGCATTGTGTGAGTATATATGTAAGTTGTATGCCAGGCTTTTGGTGTGTCTGAAAGCAATGCGCGAAATGCAGCTCATGCTGTGAATGTGAGGGTGCTGAGACTGTAATCGAATATCGTATTCTTATGGTGCATATGTAGACTGTCGACTGTGAGGGTGTTGTGATCGTAATCGAATATCGTATATCTTGGTGCATACGTAAATTGTCTTTGCTGTGATTTCTCATATTTTTTTGCCTTGCTATGATTTCCTAGCTGTTCATCACAATTCAGAACATTACAAAACCCCTTGGGCTCTTGTTTTATATTATTTGGAGCCATTGGATCCAGAAAATAATACCATGCTAATAGTAGGGATCTGAATCCCGAAGTTGTTTAATAACTAATTGCGAAGTTTCAGCGAAATATATGAAAATATGAAAGATATTGGAAAACATGCGATTAAAAAGAAAACAAAGGGAGTCGCTATTTTACTTCCAAAGTGTAGCTAAGTTGGTTACACTCAATGTTAAATAGCCCATTTCACGATTTTTTTTCCACGGTTCGGTTCTGTCCATCTTGATCTCTATCATCTAAAGTATGGATATATCAAGCTTCATGTGATTTGGATTCTATTTATCCATTGATTATGGGTTTTAAAATGTTCTGTTGTCAGAAAACCGTTCATTTTGCAACGCACAAACGGAATCTAAATCACATGAAACTTGATGTATCCATACTTTAGACGATGGGGATCAAGATGGACGGAGAAGATCGTGGGAAAAAAACATGAAGCGGATTATTTTAGGCAGGGTGTAACAAATTTAATTACACTTGGGAAGTAAGTAAAATAGACGCTACCATAAAACAAAAATATGAATAGGTTTTTTTTAATGTACCCGTCCAACAAAAAAAAAGACCAAAAAAAAAAAATATTCCACCAAATAAAATAAAATGGAAAAATTGGGATTTCTAAAATCCACCAAATAAATCTTTATATTATTATGAAAAAGACCAAATTCTCTTTCATTTTTTAACTCCTAAATAATTTTCATCCATAAAATTTGTTAAGTACATTATGTTTATCTTTTATGGATAGTTTATTTTGCTTCATTTCTTTATATTATCATGCCAGACAATGACTTTTTTGTTACACGTTTTTTTTTTTATGTATGCATGGCTTAGAAGCCTCCAAATATTTTTAATTTCATGTATATATACATAATTTGAGCGTATGGAACATGATACAAAAATTTGATCATCGATCAAACAACTGTATTTTTCCATCTCACTTCGTCAGAACCAGAGATACCATCATAATCTCCTTATTCTCCTCAATGAGCTTCAGATTCAGATTCAGATGCTCAAATTATCATCTTTCGCCTTCATTATCATAGCTTTCGTTCGAATATCTCTGGTGTCGGATCTGGCTCACAATAGCAGGAACAGCAACAACCGCTCTCTTTCGATCTCCCTTGATCGCTACAAGAGTTACTGCAAGTCTGCAATGATCCATCTGGATACTGGTTTCTTTCTTCCTCTTTCCCCCTTCTTATTATTATTCTGCCATTTTTCAATTATGGCAAGTTTAGATCTCAATTAGGGTGTTACAATGTTGATGATTGTTTATATATATATATATATAGAGAGAGAGAGAGAGCAATGTAGGAAAGAGGCCCCAAGAGGCTTTTTCTTTAGGTGGCATAAAAAAACTACACTCTTCACCATTTTATTTGACGATCGGCATCCATTATCATTTTTATCATCTAAGATGTAAATACACCAAATTTTATGTGATTCCAACACCTTTTCACGGTAGATTTAGCAATGTAAAAAGTTCTATTGTCGGTAATCCGTTAAATTTGTACCTACTAAATCAACAGTGAAAAAGTGATGGAGTCACATGAAATTTGGTATATCAACATCTTAGATGATAAAGATGATGAAAAATGCCGATCGTCAGAAAAAACGGTGGAGAGTGAATTTTTTTCGCCACATAACCAAAAGGGCCTTCTAAGGCCTTTTTCCTCCATTATTTCTAGGAGGTCTTTTCCTCAGGTGGCGTCAAAAAACTACACCCTCCAACGTTTTATTCGACGATCGGTACCCATCATCTTCATTTTTATCATCTAAGATGTGGATATACCGAATTTCATATGATATTATCACTTTTTCACCGTTGAATTAATGGGTGCAAAATTAACGGTTTACCGACAATAGAACTTTTCACATTGCTAATTCAACGTGAAAAGGCGATAAAATCACATGAAATTCGGTGTATCCACATCTTAAAGATGAAGATGATGGATGCCAATCGTTAAATAAAACGGCGGGGGTGTAGTTTTTTGAAGCCACGAAAAAGCCTCATAGGGCCTCAACTTATATATATATAAAAGTAAAAAGGAGAAATTGGAAGATAAGATCAGTTCATTTATCAATTAAGTAATGAAGAAAGCAATAAAAAGTAATTTCATATGATCTGTGGGAAATATTTCAACTTGTGTTTCAACGTGACACACCGAGTCTTGATCTCTGGGCGCTCACGTGGGAACACGTGAGGCGCTGAGCTCCTTTTGTTGTGCGCTCATGTGAAAAGCATGTGAGACGCTGAGTTATTTTCTTTTAGAGATTTAATCTCTGTTAATGGCATTTTTAGCCATTAACGATTATTAAGATCTCTGTTTTGAAGATCTGAGATCATGTTTTATTTGAGAAATAAGTTCTTATGTTTTTTTTAATTATAAAAACTAAGTTCTTTATAGGTTAAACCCTATTTTTAAAGGAATTAAATTCTTAGAACATGTTTCTTTTTCTATCTTCTCTTTTTATCTAGTTTTTTTCCTAGATTTTAAGTCTGAAGAATAGAATCTTCCTGATGAGAATTAAATTCTCAACTTGTGGAATATTTGTTTTACGGATCTTAGATCCAGAGAAAAAACTAAGTTCTTTTATGAAGCGTTAATCCCCTGTTTTCTTTTTTACTTGTGTTAGGTAAAAGAGATATATTTAATCTCTTCTTTTTCTTTACCTAGGGTTTGAAAGGAGGAAGATCTTCTTTTTCGAAAAGAATTAAATTCTCTGTTGCAGCTTCTAACATTTTGTTTGCAGAAATTTATGGGGGGTTCTCTCTATTTTTCTTTTTCCTCCGAGACTTGAAGTCTCAAGTCCCTTATATAGGCAAGGTAAATTGCTGACCAGTTTTGAGAAAATCTTTTCTTGAGAGATTCCAATTGATTTAATTGGTCTTAAATATTATTTGGGGAATTTTATCCACCGTTGGATTTTTGATCCAATAATTTCTGTTTTACAGAATATATTTTCTTGTTTTTAATAAGATTGGGAAAATATTTTCCCATATAAAATTTTATTCTATCAAACGGTGATTTTTAATCACTATTGGATTTTTAATCTAAGGGTTCACAATATATCTTTCTCGTTAAGAAAAATTAGGGAAATATTTTCTCATATTACCTAACATTGGATTTTTGAACCAGCAGAAAATATGTTTCTCATTTAGAAAGATCAGGAAGATATTTTCCCTAAATAGAATTTAATTCTATATTTGATAATTTTTAATCACTATTTGATTTTTAATTCAACGGTTCTCTATTTTTAGGGAAATAATTCTTATATAGAATTTAGTTCTACCTGCTTTTAATTTGGGCGCTGGCGCTCATGTGGACGCCGCCTAAGAGTTTAATTCTTGCAGAACCAGACACCACGTGCTTTGCACGTCGGCGCTCACGTGTATTTCACATGAGGCGTCGTCAGAAGATTAGCCAGCGCCCACGTATGTTTCACGTGAGGTGCTATTATAGGATTTAATTCTACCAAAGGCTGGCACTGGCGCTTTCGTAGAGAGCACATGAGGCACCGCCTGACTGTGTTTAATTAAGAGGATTTTTTTATGAGAGAACAAATGCATCCCACCGTTGTTCTCACGTGGCTTGCACATGAGTGCAATGGTGCACAACTTTGGGCTATCGATCCATCTTGGTATACGGAGAATCTGAACCGACCCCCATCCCTTTAAATAGGGCTTCAAGCCCTAGACGACTGCTGCGCTCTCATTTCTTCTTCTTCCTTGAGAATTTTATTCTCCATTAAAGCTTAGCTCTATTTTCTTGAAACTTAGTTTTTCACTCTTCTCAAATCTACACTGTAGACCTACTCTGCCAAAATTTTCTTAGCAAGAGTCTTTTTCTATAGAGCTTAGCTCTTGTATTTAGAATATTCCTCTTTAGGAATTTCGAAGTTCAACTCCATTTCGATCACAGAGTTTTGATCTAATATATTCCCTTTGGGGATTTATGGTCACAGAACTTGGTTCTGATTTTCTTGAAAATTTAATTTAGCAGAGTTTTGCTCTGACAATTTATTATATAACTTAGTCCTCAATTTTAGATTTTCTCCTTTTTGGAGATTTTCTTGAAATTTTAACAGAGCTTAGCTCTGACAATTTATCACAGAACTTAGCTCTGATCTTTAGATTTTCTCTTTTTTGGGGATTTTCTTGAAATTTTAATTTAACAGAGTTTTGCTTTGAGAATTTTAATATCAAATCCCTTTGGGAATTTTCTTGAAATTTTATTGCTAACTCTCCACCTGATTTTTTTCAGGTACCATGGCCGGTCATTTGTACTACCTCGAAAAGATTGTCTGTTATGAGGATATTTGTATCCAAGGTCGTCTTCAAGGCTAAGAATACACTGCGGCCCAATGCGACGAGATAATGCGTCGCTTCGATAATTATAACGGTTGATTGCTCCCCCACCGTTCTGCCCTTTTGAAGATTATTGTTAGATCGATCTAGAAAGCTCTTCCTAAGCTTGATGAGGCTATGCCGCTCGAAGCACTCGATAACGCTGAAGACAAGGTGCATTCAGTATATTTGATGGGCCTGATCTCGAAGAAGCGGAGATGATTTCGTCGCTACTTTGCATCGCGTCTTCCAACATAAAGCGATAATATCCTCATATCAGAGGATGGAAGACATCAGCGGTGATTCCGAGGCTTGCATTCGAGAGAAAATACATAAGAAGATGGTCAATGAAACTAGAAGCGCTTTACTCAAACTTGCCTTTAAGTTTAAGAATCCTTATCTGGAATTTAGCGTCTTGCCATTGTAGACCTTAGATGATGTAATAACGTTTTTTTCCTCTCATCATCACCGTGTAATTTTTTTTGAAGTCTGAATGGCAAGCCTTTTTTTCTTTTATATCTGCACTATCCTTTTCTTGATTGTCTTGATCTGGCAGGGACTAGTTTATTCACTCGTTTCGAAGTTTCTAGTTTATGTACTCATTTCGGAGTTTCTAGTTTATGTACTCATTTCGGAGTGTTTTTAGTTTACCTCTCTTAGGTTTACAGGCAAACTTGCCCTAACGTTGGATGCAGATAACCCCCGCTCTTTTATGACAGTGGTTCGTTAGTTTTGTGGTATTAGGTTTAAGTCTATCGTACCGTCGCGTTGGCTGATATATTTCTCGATATGCAGTCCCTTAAGTTGCTGCTCAAGTAGTTCCGCGGCTATCGTGTCTCTGAACCATTCTGAGGCTGGATAAGACGTCTTCAAGTAATCTTCTTAGGTTAGAATATCCGTATTACCGTCGGAAGATCAAGTGTTAGGTATTTGCCGTGGCGTTTTTTACTTAAGATTAGGCTTAATTTGAAGCCTCGATGATTCATAACTGCACCCTTCTGGGATGGGATGATCTCTAATGGTTTTTAGGCTTTATATGTGTTGCCGTCAAGACCCAAAGGTAGGAGTATATCGTCACTTTGGTTTTTTTGTTTTGGTGTCATACCGTTTCTTTGCTGAAGTATCTCTATACTGTATATATCGTAGTCAAGATTTGGAGCTTAGAATATACCATTTCTTCAATTTTATTTGATAGTTGCGTCCGCACCATACTGGAATGAGGGAGAACGTCGAGGTAGTCTCTAGATTGTATATATACCGTCAAGACTTGGAGCTAGCATTTTGCCATTACTCCATCTTTGCGTTGACCCTTGGGTCTTTTTTGATGACGTTGTGTCTGCATCCTGCTGAAATGAGAAGAACATTGAAGTGATCTATAGGCTGTAGATGTTGCTATCGAAATCTGGAGCTAGGATTTTTTTATCACTCCACTTTTATTTGACCCTTGGGTCCTTTTTGACGTCGCGACTGTTGTCACGCCCCGCTTCCCGGTATACGGCGAAGAGGACGGGACTGGTTCGCTACGTATTTACTGTGAAGTAAATACGCTAAGCGTATCTAAGCAATATAAAAATAAAGCACAAGAGACAAGATATAATAAAAACAACAACTTTATTTATTAACATTCTTTTGTACAATGCATGAAAAGTAAATACAATTGAAATAAAAGCGATGTCTAAACAATGGCATAACAGGAACCGAAAAGTACTGAATGGAAAGTGTACAATGACTAGAGCTCGGAGTCTTCACTGAGCTGGTCCAAGTCTTCAGGAGTGGGCTCGATCTCTGAAGTGTCCAGATCACCTGACGACATTCAAAGAAGAAAAAATAGAATGTCGTCAGCGAACATGTCGCTCGGTAAGTCCTAAAGATAAGGGAGAAATAGACAGAGAGTAGTTTTTAATGTTGTATTATATTGTTGTAATGTTGTATTAACGCTGTTATTTGTAGCTTGGTACAGAAGAATGCCAGTGTATACGAGAGGGGTCTCAGTATGCTAGAGACCAGGGCAAACGGAATATAGAGTACAAGGCTCCGTTAGAAGGCCCGGAACAATGGCAATTGGATTCATGTTAGGTGTCTTAAATCTTGCAGTCTCGTGCCACTTTTAACACCTTCCGTACCAGTCTACCCCTTAAACCCCGTAGTGCTTTGATTGTATTGTATTGTAAACTGTATAGATTGTATAATTGGATGACTGACCGAAACCATGATATCTGTAACGGATGTAACCGTAGAATCATGTAAATGGATGTAAACTGGAGATCATGTAAATGGAATGTATATCCATGGTTCGGTTCGGTCAAGTTGTATAGATTGATAATTGGATTCATGGATTCATGTTGAATTGGAATATTGTATATTGTAGATTGTAAATTGTAGATTGTACTTGAATCATATTCAAGTCAGATTATACTGAGACTCACTTTGAGTCAGACAATTAGAAAAGTAAATTGAAGTCCTGATTGTTTTGATGTTATCGGTAACCGCTGCACATGGACGGCATGATGTGCGTCTTTTTCCAAGACGATTACCGTATTGATAACACCGTTGTTAAGTTGTCTACTTTAGATAGGCAAGCACCCACTTCTCCGGCTCCCCGAGGCTCAAGAGATTGGTCCCGCTTAAACCTATGTTTACTAGGGTCCTTAGTATAATTTATAGAACTTGAGGGGGTTTTATGTAAAAATACTTTTATATACTTTTCAAAGTACACCCCAAGTATTTATTAATCGTGTTTAGAGTTGTAATGAATGTAGATCTTATAGTGTGATATTTCTAGTGAAAATATCCTAATTTCATAAATAAAGGTATTTATTTGTAATATTGATTTATGTGGAATTTATGGTATTTTAGTGTAAAATTGATTCTTGTGATTTTTAGAAAAAGGTGGAATAGTTATATCATAACAAAATAGGTATTTTAATGATAAATATACATATATTTATACAAAAATAATTTTAATATATATTTTATATTCTAAAAATCTCATTTTCTTAAGATGTCGTATTTTAAATCTTTCGAGACCGAATACTCCTTGCGGAGGTCTGAATCTCGCACTACTAAGCCCAAGAATGTGCGATAATCCGCACCATCCCGAATGGGTTCCCCAAATGGGTTGTAGCGGCGCTTTGCAAATATTTTTATAAATACTAAATCTTTTAGAAAACAGTTTTATTAAGTAAATGGTATTTATTTGTAAAGATGTCGATTTCCCGTATTCTATGTTCTAAGATCTCCTAAGTCAACTAGATTGCTCCAAACTGGTCCAAAGCGACAAGTAGTAAGATATCCCTCAAATCGCCTTTTCACCGCAAATTGTGGCCAGGTAAGTACAAGTGAAGAAAGGAGGGATCCGCTCACGAATCACCGTGAGACGGGCCTTTTAAAGTTACCTTTCTCACTTGTCTAGCTTAGGCACCACAAAGTCAGGTTTAGATAAACGACTGAATGCCCACAACCTTCCTCTGTCCTAATGAGTGCGACACTCCTTAATTGGCTGAGTCCAGATATTTTTATTATTAGCTCAAAGGTTATTTATTTGTAAAGATGTATCAATACTAAATCTTTTAGAAATGGTTTTATTAAGTAAAGGGTATTTAAATGAAAATGTTTGTTTTTCCGTATTCTAAGTTCTCGAGGGTATCATATTATGTTGCATATGAGTGTGTGAGGAGGTAGGTCATTACCTCGTGATCTACTTAAAGGTATAGCAAGTTTAATGGAGTTAAATGTAGAATTGAAATAATGTGGTATTTAAGTGAAAAATATGATAAATTGAAAAAACCATCATTTTATGAAATGAAACTTGATCAATTTGGTTGATTAGTTTTTAATAGTCAACATGAGAGAGTTTAAGCATAATTGTATTAACGAGAAGTGAAGTTTATAAGAAACCGAATCGGAAATCGGATTTGTTCCGATTCCGTCGGGTTTTGTAATCCGTATTTTTAGAATTGAAAAGAGAGATAGAAAATAGGACTTATGGGTTTTGGACAACTATAAGAGGGAGATGGTTCATAAGGAGTCGGTGGTGCGTCATTCCGTCGTCGAGAGCTCTTAGAACGATCGCCGGAATTTCGCTGGGAATTTCGCCGTAGCTTCGCTTCGTACTCGTTTTCAAAGTACACAAGTTTCTTGGAAATTTTAGAGAGTTGGCTCAGAGTTTGGGGGTGAGAGGGTAGAGGGTAGGGATGGTATTTCTAGGGTTAGGCTAGGGTTAGGATAGGTGAAGAGTTTAAATTAAAAAAATGTAAAAAATATATTAAAATTCATTAAAATATGGAGTAAATAGGGATTTCAAAGGTCTCTGGAACCGATCTGAGAAAATAAAGTGTGCAGGGAAGTAGTGGAGAAGAAAAGACACAAATTTGTAGTTGACGACTCGGCGGTCCGGCCGAGTCCGGCCGGCGGCGCCGGCCCGAGTCGACCGGTCCGCCGGCCGAGTCGAGGTGTTGGGAGGTGGGGAGTCTCAGGTTGTAGGCTCTGGCGCATTTACATTTTGAGGTGTAGTGGGAAATTCTGGAGTTATCACGTGTTGACTGTTGGGCTTTTATAAAATTTAAAACAAAATAAATATTAAAAATAATGTGGGGGCATGGGATTTGAACTCTGGTGGCTTGGTTCAGCAATGCAAGGTATTACCAATGAGCTACAAGCTCCTTCTTGTAATTAAATTGCTAATTAATTACTTAAGTCTTGTGCTCAGGCAATAAATACCCCTTTATGGATTTTAAAAAAAATAATTTAAAAATTTGTATGGAAAAAGTGTATAAGAAAATTAGGGCTGTTACATTCTACTCTCCTTATAAAAATTTTGTCCTCGAAATTTGTAAAAGGAAAGTGTAACAGTTTGGTGACAGAACTAAAAATTGTAGAAAAATTTGGTCAAAGTTGTGAGGGAGTTACTTGGGTTACCTTGGTTCACAGTTTCAGGTTCTATGGCTGCTAAGGTGAATGTCTGTCGCCGTGGTACATTCTTTCTAGCTGGGGGCACATTCTGTCCTTAAGGCCTATTTCTTTGCCCTCGAGGCATGTCTCTCATTACCTGTTGGAATTGGCGAGTAGGCTGTGCAGGAGTTCTGTATGGAGGTGGTGCTGGGAGTGCAGGACGAGTTGCAGGAGCCGGGATAGCCGGTCGCTGCGGGTAGTTGGTGGGTATGTGAGCTGAGTTGCTATTGTAAGGACAATTCCCAATTCCGTGGTTGGATACGCCATAAATTAGACACAGGCCTTTTGCTCGCCTACAGTCCTTCCACAAGTGTCCCTTTTTTCTGCAGTAGTAGCAGAAATCTGGACTCGACTGGTTATTGGTTTCTTCTGGTCTCCTGGGTTCAAACGATGGCCTGGAAGAGGCTCCTCCTGCTATTTGAATGGCAGGGCGTTTCAAACCTGCAGATTGGGGTCTGCCCCTCGCCTTTATCACTGCCTCATAACTGCGGACAGCTTCCAAAGCATTTTCATGAGTCGGAAATTTCCCTGTGGCTAGTGCAGCCTGGATTTCCGTGTCCAAACCTTGTTGAAATCGACGGGTTCTGATCTCATCCGTCGGTATCAGGTGTGCCGCAAATTTGTTACGGTCTTGTGTCAGCTGTGTAGTATGTGATATTAAAAATTTGAAATACTGTGACATATCTTACCGACTGAGCATGGTGAATTCAGCGTCATACTCATCTACTGACTTGTCCCACATCGAACCTTGTTGTAGATGAATGAACTGCTGTTCCATGGCAAACCTGGCAGTCACATGGAAGTACTTCACGTCGAACTTATCGCAAAAAGTCTTCCATTCAATGGGCTGATCAAGACGTCTTTCTTCCGCCGTCCACCAGTTCCGTGCATTGTCCATGAGTTGTAGCTTTGCAACTCGGACCCAAGCTATTTCTGGCACTTGTGCTGCTGCCAGATCATCCTCGATACTTTGAGCCCATTCCTTAGCTTCCAGTAGGCTTCCCTTTCCTGAGAACTGCTTGGGGTGTAAAGCTCTGAATTGCTTCATCCCAGGTGCTTCAGTCTTGGGACAGTTCAATAGCTGCTGCTGTCTCTCAAGGAGGCTGTGAATCGCCTCAAGCAGAACCGTTTGCTCGTTGAGTGGAGCAGGAACGACAGGTGTGAGTGGTAGTGGTGGAGGTGTGTTGTTGACATTAGTGCCGGTGTTGTTCGGGGAATCCATAACCTTGAATGAAAAATTTAGGTTAGGACAGATTCAAAGTATATGATTCAAGGAATATGAAATTGATAAGATTCAAGGAACATGGATTGTAAAGAATATTTTAGTTGCTGGTTCTTGTGTTATATTGCTTAGGTTGTTCACACAGAACAGAACTGCATAGTATGGTTCTATACAGCTCTGACCTGCATGGGCCACCAACAAAACCTGTCACCCCCCGCTTCCCGGTATACGGCGAAGAGGACGGGACTGGTCCGCTACGTATTTACTGTGAAGTAAATACGCTAAGCTATTCTAAGCAATATAAAAATAAAGCACAAGAGACAAGATATAATAAAAACAACAACTTTATTTATTAATATTCTTTTGTACAATGCATGAAAAGAAAATACAACTGAAATAAAAGCGATGCCTAAACAATGGCATAACAGGAATCGAAAAGTACTGAATGGAAAGTGTACAATGACTAGAGCTCGGGGTCTTCACTGAGCTGGTCCAAGTCTTCAGCAGTGGGCTCGATCTCTGAAGTGTCCAGATCACCTGACGACATTCAAAGAAGAAAGAAATAAAATGTCGTCAGCGAACAGGTCGCTCGGTAAGTCCTAAAGATAAGGGAGAAATAGACAGAGAGTAAGAGAGAGAGAGAGTAGCTTTTAATGTTGTATTATATTGTTGTAATGTTGTATTAACGCTGTTGTTTGTAGCTTGGTACAGAAGAATCCCAGTGTATACGAGAGGGGTCTCAGTATGCTAGAGACCAGGGCAAACAGAAAATAGAGTACAAGGCTCCGTTAGAAGGCCCGGAACAACGGCAATTGGATTCATGTTAGGTGTCTTAAATTTTGCAGTCTCGTGCCACTTTTAACACCTTCCGTACCAGTCTACCCCTTAAACCCCGTAGTGTTTTGATTGTATTGTATTGTAAACTGTATAGATTGTATAATTGGATGACTGACCGAAACCATGATATCTGTAACGGATGTAACCGTAGAATCATATAAATGGATGTAAACTGGAGATCATGTAAATGGAATGTATATCCATTGTTCGGTTCAGTCAAGTTTTATAGATTGATAATTGGATTCATGGATTCATGTTGAATTGGAATATTGTAAATTGTAGATTGTAGATTGTAGATTGTACTTGAATCATATTCAAGTCAGATTATACTGAGACTCACTCTGAGTCAGACAATTAGAAAAGTAAATTGAAGTCCTGATTGTTTTGATATTATCGGTAACCACTGCACATGGGCGGCATGATGCGTGTCTTTTTCCAAGACGATTACCGTATTGATAACACCGTTGTTAAGTTGTCTACTTTAGATAGGCAAGCACCCACTTCTCCGGCTCCCTGAGGCTCAAGAGATTGGTCCCGCTTAAACCTATGTTTACCAGGGTCCTTAGTGTAATTTATAAAACTTAAGGGGGTTTTATATAAAAATACTTTTATATACTTTTCAAAGTACACCCCAAGTATTTATTAATCGTTTTTAGAGTTGTAATGAATGTAGATTTATAGTGTGATATTTCTAGTGAAAATATCCTAATTTCATAAATAAAGGTATTTATTTGTAATATTGATTTATGTGGAATTTATGGTATTTTAGTGTAAAATTGATTCTTGTGATTTTTAGAAAAAGGTGGAATAGTTATATCATAACAAAATAGGTATTTTAATGATAAATATACATATATTTATACAAAAATAATTTTAATATATATTTTATATTCTAAAAATCTCATTTTCTTAAGATGTCGTATTTTAAATCTTTCAAGACCGATTGCTCCTTGCGGAGGTCTTAATCTCGCACTACTAAGCCCGAGGATGTGCAATAATCCGCACCGTCCCGAACTGGTTCCCCAAATGGGTTGTAGCGGCGCTTTGCAAAGATTTGTATAAATACTAAATCCTTTAGAAAACGGTTTTATTAAGTAAATGGTATTTATTTGTAAAGATGTCGATTTCCCGTATTCTATGTTCTAGGGTCTCTTAATCAACTAGACTGCTCCTAACTGGTCCAAAACGACAAGTTGTGAGATATCCCTCAAATCGCTTCTTCACCGCCAATTGTGGCCAGGTAAGTACAAGTGAAGAAAGAAGGGATCCGCTCACGAATCACCGTGAGACGGGCCTTTTAAAATTACCTTTCTCGCTTGTCTAGCCTAGGCACCATAAAGTCAGGTTTAGATAAATGACTGAATGCCCACAACCTTTCTCTGTTCTAATGAGTGCGACAGTCCTTAATTGGCTGAGTCTAGATATTTTTATTATTAGCTCAAAGGTTATTTATTTGTAAAGATTTATCAATACTAAATATTTTAGAAATGGTTTTATTAAGTAAAGGGTATTTAAATGAAAATGTTTGTTTTCCCGTATTCTAAGTTCTTGAGGGTATCGTATTATGTTGCATATGAGTGTGTGAGGAGGTACGTCATTACCACGTGATCTACTTAAAGGTATAGCAAGTTTAATGGAGTTAAATGTAGAATTGAAATAATGTGGTATTTAAGTGAAAATACGATAAATTGAAATAGCCATCATTTTATGAAATGAAACTTGATCAATTTGGTTGATTAGTATTTAATAGTCAACATGAGAGAGTTTAAGCATAATTGTATTAACGAGAAGTGAAGTTTTATAAGAAACCGAATCGGAAATCGAATTTGTTCCGATTCCGTCGGGTTTTGTAAATCCGTATTTTTAAAATTGAAAAGAGAGAGAAAATGGGACTTACGGGTTTTGGACAACTATAAGAGGGAGATAGTTTGTAAGGAGTCGGTGGTGCGTCGTTCCGTCGTCGAGAGCTCCTAGAACGATCGCCGGAAGTTCGCCGGGAATTTCGCCGTAGCTTCGCTTCGTGCTCGTTTTCGAATTACACAAGTTTCTTGGAAATTTTAGAGAGTTAGCTCAGAGTTTGGGGGTGAGAGGGTAGAGAGCAGGGGGGGTATTTATAGGGTTAGGCTATGATTAGGGTAGGTGAAGAGTTTAAATTAAAAAAATGTAAAAAATATATTAAAATTCATTAAAATATGGAGTAAATGGGGATTTCAAAGGTCTCTGGAACCGATCTGAGAAAATAAAGTGTGCAGGGAAGTAGTGGAGAAGAAAAGACACAAATTTATAGTTGACGACTCGGCGGTCCGGCCGAGTCCGGCCGGCGGCGCCGGCCCGAGTCGGCCGGTCCGCCGGCCGAGTCAAGGTGTTGGGAGGTGGGGAGTCTCAGGATGTAGGCTCTGGTGCATTTACATTTTGAGGTGTAGTGGGAAATTCTGGAGTTATCACGTGTTGACTGTTGAGCTTCTATAAAATTTAAAACAAAATAAATATTAAAAATAATGTGGGTCAGATTTGAACTCTGGTGGCTTGGTTCAGCAATGCAAGGTATTACCAATGAGCTACAAGCTCTTTCTTGTAATTAAATTGCTAATTAATTCCTTAAATCTTATGCTCAGGCAATAAATACCCCTTTATGGATTTTTAAAAAAAATAATTTAAAAATTTGTATGGGAAAAGTATATAAGAAAATTAGGGCCGTTACAGCTGTACTTTGTTGGAGTAAAAAGGACGTCCAAATAGTCTCTAGGTCGTAGATGTGCCATCAAGACTTGGTTTTTCTTTTGATGAAGCATGGTGGGAAAATATAGTTCCCCTTTCTTTCATTTGTGCCCATGGATTGTATACAGGAGTCGGTGTGGATCTACCTGCAGGGCAGAATTTTTTTATTTTTTATATTTCCTCGATGCTCTATCTTTTCAGCTTTTTATACTGCAGTAGTCATGATTGCCTAATCATTTCGGCTATTTATTTACGGTGCTTAATCATTTCAGCTATTTTTTTATTTTCACTCGCTGCTTTTTATTGCAAGTTAAGGATTTAGAATCTGATACCAATTTTGGCATCAGTATCGCTACAACTGGAATATTGCCAGGAGCGAATCATTAATTGCACTTGTCGATTTGAATAAAGGTGGCTTAGCAAACAGGGTTAGGATCCTATCGACCAAGGCCTTTTGACTTTATGAGCCGTAAGGGTCTCATAAAGGTATTTCTCCTTATGAGTCGTGAGGATCTCATAGGTGTGTTTTATCTTTAGGATTCATAGGGATTTCTAAGTGTGTTTTCTCTTGTAAGTCATAAGGATCTTACAAGAGCATTTTCTCCTTGAAAATCGAGAGGATTTATAAGTGGTTGTTCACCATATGAGGATATTTCTCGCCATTGGTGGGACTTGGTAGGGAATACATTTATTTATGCCCGTGGATTATATACAAGGATCGATTTTGGATCACTTGTAGGGCAGAAAAGTTTTGTAGGGTTTTGGTGGCTTAAGAACAGGTTTAGAACCCTGTAACTTAAGTCTTTTGAACTCTATAAGCCGTGAGGGTCTTATGGTGGGTATATTCTCCTTACGAGTCGTGAGGATTTCGTAAGTGTATTTTCTACTTAGAAATCGTGTGGATTTCTAAGTGTGTTACTTCTTTGTGAGTCATAAGGATCTCACATAAGTGTTTTCTCCTTACAAAGTCGTGAGAACTTTGCAAGTGTATCTTTTGTTTTCATTTAATGAGTTTGTACCCTCTCAGGTTTTCACATGCTCACTGGTAGCCCTACCATTTTTACTCACGGGGCCCTTTCGGGTTTTCATCCACGCCCATTTCGCTTGTGGACATACTTTTTTTTAGGTGGCCCGTAAGGTAATACACCATAGGCCTCGATCTTTTTTGAAGGACCGCATCATGTAGGAGTGGAAGAGCTATGAATTGTTTATGCCCGTAGATTGTATACGGTAATCAATATGGGGATCTACCGTTGGGCTAAATGTGTTAGTTTAAGGACATGACGGTCCATTATCGCCGTATTTTGGGACGAGTTTTTAGTTTAAGGATATTTCGGTCTAAAGCCAATTTAAGGTTGTAGTTGTCCAATATTAGTTTAAGGACTTCTAGGTCTATTAATAGTTTAGGGAAATTTCGGTCTATTATCACCGTGTTTGGGGTGACGAAGTTTTTTCTTTTGGTACTACTTTCAGAGTTATGACTCAGGAAGATAGTGAGCAGACACAAGCGTCGTCATCTATCATTGACCTAAGTCATGACTCTTCAAGCATAGTACTTTTTTGAGGAATCGACCGTTTATTGGCCAGAATGGTCTTTCGCTATGCATATCCATGAGCAGGTAGGCTCCATCTTGGTAGACTTTGTCTATGATATATGGGCTTTCATAATTTGGCTCAAACTTTCCCCACTTTGCACGATTGGGAATCGTCGGTCTTTTGACAACCAGCACGAGTTTGTCTTGGCGGAATGTTCTCGGTCTGGTCAGTCTTTCATATAACCACATCATCCTTGCCTTATAAGCCTCCAGATTTTGATGAGCTATATGGCGGATTTTGTCGAGGGCGTTGAGCTCCTCGAGCCTAAGATGAGCATTTACTTTTTCTGTCAGCTTATATTGAACTACCACTCGTAAAGAAGGGAGTTCTATCTCTAATGGGAGTATCGCCTCAGTGCCAAACACCAATGCATATGGTGTTGTATTTATGGTCGTCTTGAACGTTGTTCGGTACGCCCAAAGAGCTTCATGCAACCTTTCGTGCCAGTCTTTTTTGTTTCTGGACACCGTCTCTTTTATAATCTTGGTTAAGGTCTTGTTGAAGGCTTCAGCTAGACCGTTGGCTCAAGAATTATAGACTAAAGAGTATCTCCAGTATATTTTATACTGCTGTGCGAAGCGACTTATTTTGTGGCTTCTATAAGCTCGCCCATTATCCGAGATTATCCGTCGTGGAGTCCCGAACCGGTATATGACATGGGTCTTGAAGAAATGGAGGATATTCTCTGTTTTCACCTCTCTTAGTGGTACTACTTCTGCCCATTTAGAGAAGTAGTCGGTTGTTGCCAGTATAAACAGGTGTCTTTTGGATGATGCCGGTTCGATAGGGCCGATTTTATCGGTTTCCCACATTTCGAATGGCCAGCTAGCCACTGTCGAATAGCAGATTTGGGTGTTGATCTATGAAGTCCCCATGAATTTTGTACGAGTGACGCCGCTTCACATGTTCGAGACAGTCCTGAATCATCGTGGTCCAATAATAGCCCATTCTTTTTAGGTTTAGCTTCATCTTTGACCCAGCTTGATGAGAACCGCAGAGTCCGTCGTGTATTTCTTGGACAACTTTCTTTGTTTTCTCCGGCCCTAGGCATCTTAGCCATAGGCAGTCGAATGATCTCTTATATAGAGTATCATCAACGAAGGCAAATGACAAAGCTCGTTTCATGAGCTGATGTCTCGACGATACATTTTGGACATTCGTTAGGACTTAAAGTAGTCTATGAAGATTTACCTCCAGTTCTTGGCCTCTTGTTCGTCCTCTATTTGAAGGACTACTTGTTCGGCCGTTTCTTTTTTCGGGTAGTTTTATCAGGTCTTCCGAAGATATATATGTTGGCGCGAAGACCCTACGGTTTCGCAATGATCCTTACGTCATCGAAGTCTTCATCGGCTAATTCTTTAGCCAATTTGGCTAACGCATCTGCTTTGTTGTTTTCCGCTCATGGACATAGGAAGGGATTTGTGGCAGCAGTTGCTGCACCCTTTCGTCATACTTTATCAGCTCTGGCTTGCATGTTTGATAATCACCGTTTACTTGACTAACGATTAGCTGGGAGTCTCTATATATGAGGAGGTTCTTGATCCCTATGTCGATAGCGATCTCCAGACCGGCTATCAAAACTTCGTATTTAGCTTCGTTGTTAGTCCTGAGTTCTATTAAGAAGAGGGTGCAACGCAATATTCCTCTTTGCGGGGTCACAAAGATAAGACCCACCCCGGTTTTGATTATGAGTGTTTTGCTTCCGGCGTTTTATGGAAGACGCTCCATCGAAGTAGAGTTCCTATTAGGAATCATTCTATTCTTTCTCTTCTTCGATTGCGTCGAACGTGTGCTCATCCGGCAACTCACAATTTAAGGGGGAGTCAGCTTGTATCGGATGTTCTGCGAGAAAGTAAGCGGTGGCTTGTCCTTTCACCGCTTTAAGGGGTTGATACTTTATTGAGAACTCTATCAGGAGGAGGGCCCATTTGGCAAGCCTTTCCGTCTGTATGGCCTTTAACATCAAATATTTGAGAGGATTCACTTTTGATATGAGGTGGACCTTATGTGCCAAGTCATAATGTCTAACCTTCGTTATTGCGAAGATGAGCGCCAAGAAGTGCTTTTCGATGGGGGAGTAGTTGCTTTCTGCCCCCAGGAGAACTCGACTTAAATAGTACAGAGCTCTATCTTTTCCTTAATCGTTCTCTTATGCCCACAATGCGTCTAGAGAACCCTCAAGAGCCGTTGTATATAGAATAAGGGGTTTTCCCTTAACTGGAGCGGTTAATACCGACCGATTTTGCAAGTATTGTTTGATTTCGTCTAGTGCGTTTTGGCATTTCTGATCCAGATGAACGGGGTCCCCTTCTTCTTCAGATGACTGTAAGGACAGCATTTTCCGGAGAGATTGGCTATGAACTGCTGAATATACACGAGCTTTTCTTGGAGAGATCGCAGTTGTTTGAGGGTTCTTGGCGAAGGCATTTCCATAATCATTTTGAATTTTGAGAGATCGATTTCGATGCCTCGGTGACAAATGATGAATCCCAGGAATTTTCCCGAGGAGACTCCAAACGCGCATTTTAGAGGGTTCATCTTTAGATTATACTTTCGATGACGTAGGAACACTATTTTTAGATGTTCCTAATGTTCATCATGAGATTTTCTCTTCACCACAGGATGATCGATGTAGCATTCGACGATCTCATGTATGAGATTATCGAAGATCTTTGTCATAGCCTTTTGGTAGGTAGCACCGGCATTCTTCAAGCCGAAGGGCATCACCTTATAGCAGAATACGCCTAACGGGATCTGGAAGGTAGTATGCTTCTGGTCTTCAGGATCCATTTTTATTTGATTGTATCCTGAAGATCCATCTATGAAGGAGAAGACCTCGTGGGGAGACGTGTTATCGCTCATCAGCTCGGTAATGAGTAACAAGAAGTCATCTTTCGAGCATGCTTTGTTGAGATCCCGAAAGTCCACGCAGATGCGAACTGTCCCATTTTTCTTCATCACTGGAACGATATTAGAGATCTAGTCGGGATATTAAACCTCTTAGATGAAGCCAGAGTCGATTAATTTCTTGACTTCAGCGTTGATACTCATCTCAAATTCGAACTGCATCCATCTTGATGCCTGTTTGATTGGCTTTATGTCCGGCGATATGACCAGTTTATGTACTGCTACTTCTGGATCTAGACTCGGCATTTCGGAGTAGTTCCAGGAGAAGCGGTCTTTATACCACATGAGCACATCTTTTAACGCGGCTATTTGTTTTTCAGATAGTACCTCACTGACAAACGTCGGCCTCGGATCGTTCTCCGTCCCTAAGTCATTTTTTCTTAGATTGTCAGCTGTAGTGTGTATCCCATCCTCCAGCTCTTTTAGCGCTGGTGGAAATTCTGATATCTCCTCATCATCGTCTTCATTTATGAAGCAACCAAAAAGGTCAATCATATTCTCACGCTTTCCTTCCCTTGAGGGAGTTATTATATGGCAGGTACGAGTCTGCTTCCATTTTCGCGGTCGAGCTGTGTTAGTGATATATGCCCTAAAGGCCATTATTGTATAGTACATGATTGTATATTACATTTTGGAAGCTTGGGATATACATAGATATAATAACAGTCTTGCTCAATATGATAGTATGCTATCTGGTTTGATTCTATCTTAACATGTGTATGTGTTTCTTTTAACATATCGCTAATACATGTTGATAGAGCCCTTAGGATCTTTGCTTGACCACTAGCGTTGTGATAGCAGTCATAATAGTGGGGGCTGGGTAGTCTATAAGCACATCCTTAAACTTGTCTCTAGTCATAGGATTATTGAGACCGGGCATCGATATTCCAGAGTAGACTAGTGTATACGCTTCTTATCCCCGTCAAGGAAGATGGCCTGTCCCCCAGCCATTGGTATATGGTACCAAAGATAGTATACAGGTCCTTATTGAGTTATGAGTTACACTGGACGGACTCGCTGGGAACTGCTGGCTGGTATTATACATATCGTCAGTTAGCAGTTCCCTGGTGATATGAGTACATATCAGTCCATTGATTTGACATCACTATTCATCTCGAGTGTATTCCCACTGTACTTAGATTACTATCCTACCACGGCTCAAATGAGTCGTGCAAACAGTGTAACACCTTAGAATGCGTTTAGTGGTTAATTAAGCGAAAATATGGTTTTTAGTAAAAAGTTTACCAAAACGGTTTTCAAATATTTTATAAAAATTAATGAATATTTTATTAGAATTTAATTGGGCTTGCACACATATGTGCATGTTAACCTGGGGCTAAATTGCGGTTAAACCATGCTTAGTAGTCATGGTGCTTTAACCATTTCTTTAGATAAATTAGGTATTTAAATTAAGTGTTTTAATTCAAAAAAAACTTTTAAATTTCCTTTTGGGGTTGACTTTGAGAAGGAGGAAGAGAGAGAGAGAGGAGACAAAGCATGCTTGGCATTAAATGAGGAGAGAGAATGTGCCATGCTTTGTCTCCTAACCCCCTATCACTCTCTCTATGTCTTTTCAAATCCTTTTCTTTCCCTCATTATTTTTTTTGTTCATCTCTCCCTCCCTTGGCCGAACACTTCTGCCCCCCTTCATCAACCTCACCCCAAATCTCCAAGATCCCCACTACCCCTCATCAAAACTTACCATTTCTTTCACAAAAATTGATCCTACACCCCAAGTTAACCCATGGAGCTAGGAAATATTGGATTTTTAGAGCAACTTGTTTAGGTATAACTCCCTAACTGATAATTAGTTAGTTATGGAGTAGTATTACATTGTAGTTCTGTTCTTGAGCCTTAAAGTTTTAGTTTTTGCCCGAACATCGTATTTTGGTGTCATGTTTGATACTTGTAACCTGCTGTTACCCCGTGAGTTACTAGTAAACCCAAATAGTATAGAAATATGGACCTAGATACCCTGAGTGTTCACCTGGAGTTCGAGACCAACCTTGGCGGTTTTGGCCGGCGACGTGGTGTCTGTGTTTGGTATTGTTTATTTTCTTAGTTGTGTTCCAGGTAAGAACTTGGGACCATTTACCCTTAATTAGTGTTTTGTGACTTACGCGACTCGTACGTTATGTGAGTGGGTTTGGTGGTTGCTGTGTGTCGCAGCGTGTCAGGGTAGTTTTAGACGCGTATACACACGTTTTGGCGTATCGAGTACACACGCGTTTAGCTTCAGACGCCAGTTTTTCGTTTGGTCTTGATATCGCGTTTTTGCAGGATTTTGCCTTATGTGCGTTATTTGTGTAAATTCTAGGTTCGCAGGCGGGGACGTCGGACGCTGCGAAGAAGAGGAAGCAGGTGGTCGGATACGCGTAGATCAAAATCATGGTGAGTAGATCTAACATCTACGGGGAAATCGCCCGTATGGCGTTATGCTTCAGGGCTTGATAGGGTGTTGTAGTCGCATGTATATTTATATATATATAGGTACCATTATTGCATACCCCTCTCTTGTTGCATATGGACATAGTAGTTTTGAGACACTCGCACTGTAGAATTGCTATGAACCATACATCGTTTAGATTATCTCATCATTGCTGATTAGACATGATTTTGTTCCTTTGTGTACATTCATATCTACACACATACACATTTTGTTAGAGATAGTGCCCTCAGAGTCAATTATTGGATCACAGGCACGTGATTGCAATGATTGAGGGGAGGACCTGTCCCAGTAGGACAGTCTTACTCGAGATGATAGTATGCTATCTGGTTTATCTTTATCATCGTGTACTGCTTTAGGTGACCTTTCGAGTCGCTATTACACGTTGATAAAGCCCCTTGGATTCTTGCTTGACCACCAGCAGTATGAGGGCGATCATATAAGTGGGAGCTGGGGGTCTACAAGCATATCCTTAAAAGGTCCCTAGTCGTGGGAGATTCGAGACAGGGTATCGTTTCTCCAGAGTAGACTAGTGTATACAGTCTAGACCCCGACGAGGGGCGGTGGCCGGTCTCACAAGCCACTGGTGTCAGTTGGTTCACCTAAGATGTATACAGGTGCTCATTGGGTTATGAGTACACCGGACAGGACTCGCCGGGAACCTGCTAGTTGGGATATACCAGACGTCAGATAGCAGTTCCCAGGTGACATGTGTACAGGTTAGTTCATCGACCTGGGATCGTCATTTGTCTCGTGTGAGTTCCCACTGTACTTTGATTACTACCCTACCACGGCTCAAAGGAGTCGTGCAAACAGGTTTTAGTTGGGTACAGTCCCGAGCCACATGGAGGCAGTGAGCGGATCTGCAGGGGTTCGTCTCTCCCGGTATTGGGGGTGAGGTCGTGCTGTGTCTAGGAGAGCCAGAACATGAAAAGTCCTTGGCCAAGGCAGGAGATTTGCTGGTAGGTATTCCAGTAGTATCTCAGGGTGTTCTGGGCTACACTCCGACACGACTTGTACCGCTTTTGGGGGTCTGACTTTTACCAACCCCCTAGGCCCGCCATGCGATGCTCATAGACGAACGGACCGGACTGTACGGATATTGTCACTGACAGGCTCAGTAGGGTGTCAGGATGAGTTCGCTCATCGACGTCCCTTTTGGTCAATAGCTGGTGGCCCGTCACGTATGGCTAATACCTCTGACGTGCTAGTGGTTAAATCCACAGCCATAATATTGACGAGTCTTTAGAGTCCACCACACAGACAGTTACTCAAGTTTCGGGCGAAACGCTGTAGAGGCCGTATGGAGATATGGCAGGGTTCGATCGGATACGTGCGGTATTGCACGGATCATGATCGGACAGTTTTTACTAGCCGGCTTTGGCTTAAGCCGGATTCTAGTTTTAGATAGTGTAGTTTTGTCTCTTTACATTTGTGTTCAGTGGGAATACAAATGCGGGCATGTATTTGCAGTAGTGGGGTTTTCCTGTAATTTATTACGGGATCGGTTTTCTGAAGTTGCCAGTTTGCATTCCGTTCCGGCCGGTTTTCCTTCATTCCTTCTCGGCCGGACTTTTGGTGGAGGGGGTTATTTGCAATTTGCAAATAACTCTTTTGTGGAGGGTTTTCTTGCACTTGTGGATTATGATGAGACTTGCTTCATGATGATATGCCTTTCTTGTCCCTTTCTTTGCTTTTCATTTGATGGTGCTTGGTTATGATGAGAAAAGAAATGAGAGTGACCTTTTTCTTGATTTGGTTTTTCCATTGGTTTTTTGTAGACTTGGAGAATTCTTTTTCTCTCTCCAATCTCATTTCTTGAGAGAGAGGGCCGGCCATTCTTGAGAGAGAGAGATGAGAGGATCATTTTTCTAGTGGTGAAAATTCTTCATCTCATTTCATGCTTTTATGCTTGCAAAAATCCCAAGCTTCTCTCATTCATTCATTCTCCTCCTCAAATCCCTCCATCAAGGCAACTTCCATAAACCCTAAAGAGACATCTCACTACACTATTCTATAGCAAGTCTTGGACGCGTCGGCTAGCCAACTTCACGCCCGAGTTGCCTCGGTCAAGAGGCGGGAGCCCGTAAAAGATTCCGGCTACGTGGTGCCCCTTTCCGACGAGCGAGGAGGTGACGGAGATTCCGCAAGAGATCGGAGTGGAGATGAAGACCGAAGGACACGGATCGCTTGGTATAACTTCTCTACTCTTTTCTATTTTGCTAGCTAGCTAGGTTAATGGCCCGATCCGGGTGAAAAGTCCGCGGCGGTGCCGTTTTGCAAAGTTCGCAAAGTTTTTGTTTTCCGCGTTTCCGGCGTCGGATCGACGGCCGGGGCGCCCCCGCGGGCTTACAATGGTATCAGAGCCACGCCATTAACCTTCACTAGCTTGCTCTAGCGCGTTTAGAACTCGATCGAACAAAATACCCGAAAACCGTATTTTTGTGCACATGTGTTCTCTGTTAAAATTTTTTGAGCTCCTAAAATTTTTCTGGTGATTGCAGAGACATGTACAACAAATTATAAGAATTCTGGGAAAATACGATCCACTGATTCCTCACTTCGACCGCGGAAGCGCGGCCAAACCCCTGGTTTGGCCGCGCTTGCGCGGCGGAAAAGAAGAATCGTGGCACCATATTTTCCCAGTAAGCTTATGAGTTGTAAATAGGGCTTTTGGGATATTTTCTTTGGGCCCAGATTTTCTGTAAGTGCTACAGTACTCTTTAGGGCCCACTTTGATAAATTTGTTCGATCGGATATTTTAAACATGCTAGTTCACAGTTTTTTCATTATATCTACGACCGTGAATGTCACTCGATCGGTAAATCCAGTCTATCTGCTATAGCCCTTTTAGACGGATTTGCGAACGTGACTTTCACGTTGATGTTCTGTGATTGTACTGTGTTGTTGCGGATCGGTCGTGGGGGATAGCCTGGTTGCAGTGGTAGTACAGTTGCTGTTGTATTATGTACATTTGATATTGCGGGGCGAGCGTCCGACATGTGGACTGCCGTCATTGCCAGTTTGTATTATTCTTTTGGGGCACGACCTGGTTGCGGTCGATGTACCCGTTGTATGTATATTTTACTTTCTGTACTAGGATTACCCCGCGGAGGGGTGCACGGGTAGCCGGATTCTGGAGGGCAACAAGCCCGCATCTCATGGCGTTGAGACGGAGGGGGTTTCACTCTAGAATTGGCGGGCTATTCGCCGCACTCGTAGGGGGTACAGGTTGACCCAGGAGGGGTGCCCAAGTTACCGGATTCTGTGAAGTGCTGGGTGGTCCATTCACGTTGCTGAAGGGGGCTGCCTCGCTTCAGGTTTTGGCGGGTAACTTGCCGCACCCGTAGGGGTCTAGGATTTCATTGCACAGGCTATCCACACGACCAGGGGAACGTCGGGTTTCAGCGGCTCTGTGAAACCCGGGGATCCCAGATATCTGTATTGATCTGTGTTGCTTTTTATCACGCCTTGAGCGAAATACTATATATTGGTATATATATATTAGTAGATGTTGTATATGTTTTGCATCCGCGCTAGTCCAGTCCCCGCTCTGTCGTTAGTTAGCTAACCTAACGAGTGATGACGGGACCCAGTGGCGAATGCGGATGGCATATACGTACATCAGTATATTTTCGTTCTTTGTGGTGTGATCAATTGATGGGACTGCATTGATTCGGATCAATGCAAGTTAAACAAACCTATTCTGATGTTGTTGGAACACTTTTTTCAAAAAGCTGTTATTGCAGGGGCGTTCACTTTTGTTTTGCACCGTGGTATTCAGTTGGAATATCCTGCTCCTCAGTCGACGAGGCAAGGGCCGAGATCCCTTCACCGGGAGTGACCCCTTGGACAAAAGTTTGCGTCAGGGCAGTAATTTCACTATAGCCGATTACTTTTGCTTTGCATCGTGGTATTCATTTGGAATATCCTGCACCTCATTCTACGGGGAAAGAGCCGAGATCCCTTCACCGGGAGTGACCTCTTTAGCAAAGGTTGTCGTCACTATATTTTTATAAAGCTATCAGTTTCTTCAACGATATCAAGTTCGTTACGTTAAAGGTTTTCGCCAGAAACCATTCGTAGCCCTCCGTCGTTTCATATGGGTAGTCAATAGTATTCAAGCTGTGTTTGTTGGCCTTAGTCAAGGCACAGTGTTTGGTAGCTATTGGGTATTCATATGCTGCATAGATAGATGCGTTGGTTTGGGACAGTCGTATAGCCTTGTTGGCCTTAGTCAAGGGCTTGTACGGGTGGGTTCAAATCAACCTGGACAATGACGGGTAGAACTTGACATGTGACTTATGATTTGTTGGCCTTAGTCAAGGTCATAAGAGCATGGGGCAAAAATCCACATCGGGAGTTTCAAAAGAACTGAAACTTGCCAGATATGCGCATACCTTCTGGAGTGTGACAGCGTGAGCGGATTCCGTCACGTTATCATGCGATGATAGTTGGATCCCGATTCCCACTGATGAGTTGGTTTACTCCTCGGGCATTCCCGGCTAATTCTTCTTTCAGGTTTGGGGAAGAATTCGACGTTACAGTGGGAGGTTTCCAGATTAGATAAAGTGACAACCATTCTGATCTAGGTTAGAGTGCACGCTGAGTGTTTCTTTTCTCTCTCTCTCTGGCAGCGACCATTGACCCGACCCTAGACTATGACTCAGTGACCAAGTTGACCGAACCTCCTTAACACTGGCTTTTGGATTGTCAGAGTTGCAGACCTCTTTGCCACTCCTACTTTTACTCTTTTCTCCGGGACACCCCGTATTACTACGAACGTCCACTTCCATTGGACAAAACCATCGTATGGTTATATACGAACTCGAAAGACTTCGAGGATGGTTTCCGGTTCTGGAGAAAACGAATAGGACTATTCAGTTGTCTTTACCTTTTTCCTTCTCTCAGGTTGCGAGTACTCCTTGGTTTAGGAGATAGTACACCTATTATGCAAATTGGATAGTCTTCTTCCAAACCTTAGGCTGGTGCCGACCGGTAGGGAATGAAGAAAGCCAATTAGCCTAAACGGTGTACAGAAGGTATTAAGTTCAGACAAAGCAAGGGATTAGTAAGAGGGCAAAGTAAATTGCGACTGCTATTCACGACCAAACCATGTACTTCTTTGTCAATCCTAAATCACCTATGAATTAAGTACATTCGGTTGTCTTTTATCCTCACCTTCTCTCGCATTGCGAGTGCTCCTCGGATTAGGACAGTACACCCATTATGCTTTTTGGATAGTCTTCTTCCAAACCATAGGCTGGTGCCGAACGGTAGGGAAGGAAGAAAACCATTTGGCCTGAAGGGGTGTACAGAAGGTAATGACTAAAGACATGTAAAGGGATTTGGAGAGGTGGCAAAGAATTATACGGTTATAGTTGTGAATCTGGATGATGGAGGAGGCATTACTAGGAATACCAGGATACCCCATCGAAACATCTCAATGTTTCAGTTTCACTGTGTACTGTTAAAAGAAAACTGATTTCCCGATTAGACACTTACTCCAGGGTATGTATTTACCAGGTTGGATTCTCACATCTGTATGGTTTTACAGATGCTGAGTGGGAGTAAGTTATTGGGAATTAGGTGACCATCCTCATTATATCGGGATTCGTTGTAATCGGTGATATTTGAGGAAGTCACCTGGGTTGTTTGCCGGTCGGCAAATATTTGGTTTTGAATATCCGCTGTTATGCACCAATTCCAAATTGATATATCTGTACGTCTATTTTCATAGAGTGAGATATACCTTTCTGAAATTATGTCTATGACATTTACCTATATCAGTGGATGGTTAGGTAAGGAGCATTAAACAGCGGTGTAATTCTTCTTAACCATAAGTACAGTTTTCGACCTACGACACACAGTGAATGAGTTATCAGACTCAGGGGACTTATACAGAGTATTGTATATTGTCCAGTGTCCATTAGGACAGAGGGGTTGGTCCTCATACTATATTCTGTTTACTTTTAACTTCTCTAGTTCTTAGACATGTGTTTCGTTGAAACACAGGGTCTAAGTTTTGAGGAGTTATAGGTATAAGAGTAAAGTAGAGAACCAAGTGTTGCAAGTATCGGGATTCTTCAAGGAGATCGAAGATGTAGATACTTGTGAATGGTATTCAGTTGATAGTAATGATTAAGAGAACTAGCTTCTCTTTCAGGTTACTCATAATTGGAAGTACTCCTAAGTTGAGTAACGCTGATCGGCCTCTCTTTCATTTACTTGACATGCACTGGGGACAGCTGCATGATTTGAATCTGGTTCAATTAAATCAGTGCCTCTGGTTCTTGGATATAGAACAGTTCATATCTTGACATTGTTAAGATACGGGGAGTTGTCCGGCTTATGCTTAAAACCAGACACTGGACAACTCAAGGCACGTTTCAGTAGTGGCTGTTTGTGGGTTGACCCGGGCTATGACGAGGGTTGATTTTCTACCATCTGGAAGATCAATAGAGATATTGTTCTTGACTCGCCACAGTTTTATCAAAAATGGATTTTTTCAGAAAAACAGTAGTGGGAGTATGGTAGAACTGGAAGTGATTCCAGAACCGCAAACGATTACTGAAGATTTGATAAGAACCTAAAGATTCAATCTGGTTTGACATTCCATTGGCCACTCCGCAGATATGGTGGGTAACCTCAGGCACCCGAGAGGTACTTCGGTATGCTCAAGGACGGTGGCAGGGAGGTTCTTGTTTACCCACACTTGCCATTGCTATTGGTCCAGGCTGCGAGACCCGGCGGAAGGATGAGTATAGCGTCGTTCTAAACTTTCTTTAGAAGTGTACGTGTATATGACTCTGCCAGAGGGTTGTCGTAGTCAGTGGGAGCAGCGGAAGCATTGGTGGACATCAGGCTTATGTCTATTTATAGACTAAAGCAGATATAGCGGAGATAGATCATCAATTTCTGATATGACAGTCATAGGTTTGACTTCATCAGAATAGGGGATGGATCTGTTGAGAAGGTAGTAGGGTGTGATGTCCTGGTATTTGATGACATACACAGAGTAGGAAGTGATATTCCTATACTACAATCGGTTATACTTTGGTTGTCACACGGTGGTTTCTCCACATAGGACTTGGATATAATATCAGACATTCTGGTTACTAGATCTATGGTTTTAGATTTAGATTTGGGTGGTTTCCCAATCTGGGTACTTTGACCGCATTCTATGAGTATTTAGAATGGACGACTCCTGGCACGGTAGTGTACCTGCAGGTAATGGAGTCACCTTCTCTAAAAGTGTCTTATAGACTAAAGGGGAGAGGGATACTCATGATTGGCAGATCACTTGCTTAGGCAATTGAGTCAATCATGAGATGTCAAGTACCACACCAGATGTTGTTCTTGCAGTAGGTGCAATAAGTTGATATTGATCCAATCCTGGAGAAACAGTCGGAAGCAGTTTAAGAACATAAGTTGATGTTCTAGGGATTTGATAACAGCAGCCTCCTTTACGAGACGGTTATCATTCCAGGCTTCCAAGGTGACCTGGATGGCAGAGTGGCTGTCAGAGTTATAGTTTTTCCCTCTAACGAGGGGCAGTATTTTGGACAGGTGGTCCAGGTGGAAACTGAGGGAAGGTATGGCGCAGGATACTGATTAAGTTCAGTTGACGATACAGTCTAAGAAGTTTGGATTTGGAGTTCACTTATGAGCTAGGTCCCATCAGACATCCAGACATTCTAAGACAGGTATTGCTCATTTCGGGAGATAGCTTTCTCCGCGAACATGGGATATAGAGAGACATAGAAAGAAACATCAGAGCGGATCCACTCATTGAGGCTATTCCTCGAACGCAATAGTCTCGCAAACGAGCTTTGTGAGACAGACTAGTAGAGGAGTTGGGTGTTCGGTATCACACGGGCTGTGAGTATGCGACATCGCAATAATTAGCCTCGAGTGCAAGTGGGAGATTGTTAGAGATAGTGCCCTCAGAGTCAATTATTGGATCACAGGCACGTGATTGCAATGATTGAGGGGAGGACCTGTCCCAGTAGGACAGTCTTACTCGAGATGATAGTATGCTATCTGGTTTATCTTTATCATCGTGTACTGCTTTAGGTGACCTTTCGAGTCGCTATTACACGTTGATAAAGCCCCTTGGATTCTTGCTTGACCACCAGCAGTATGAGGGCGATCATATAAGTGGGAGCTGGGGGTCTACAAGCATATCCTTAAAAGGTCCCTAGTCGTGGGAGATTCGAGACAGGGTATCGTTTCTCCAGAGTAGACTAGTGTATACAGTCGAGACCCCGACGAGGGGCGGTGGCCGGTCTCACAAGCCACTGGTGTCAGTTGGTTCACCTAAGATGTATACAGGTGCTCATTGGGTTATGAGTACACCGGACAGGACTCGCCGGGAACCTGCTAGTTGGGATATACCAGACGTCAGATAGCAGTTCCCAGGTGACATGTGTACAGGTTAGTTCATCGACCTGGGATCGTCATTTGTCTCGTGTGAGTTCCCACTGTACTTTGATTACTACCCTACCACGGCTCAAAGGAGTCGTGCAAACAGGTTTTAGTTGGGTACAGTCCCGAGCCACATGGAGGCAGTGAGCGGATCTGCAGGGGTTCGTCTCTCCCGGTATTGGGGGTGAGGTCGTGCTGTGTCTAGGAGAGCCAGAACATGCAAAGTCCTTGGCCAAGGCAGGAGATTTGCTGGTAGGTATTCCAGTAGTATCTCAGGGTGTTCTGGGCTACACTCCGACACGACTTGTACCGCTTTTGGGGGTCTGACTTTTACCAACCCCCTAGGCCCGCCATGCGATGCTCATAGACGAACGGACCGGACTGTACGGATATTGTCACTGACAGGCTCAGTAGGGTGTCAGGATGAGTTCGCTCATCGACGTCCCTTTTGGTCAATAGCTGGTGGCCCGTCACGTATGGCTAATACCTCTGACGTGCTAGTGGTTAAATCCACAGCCATAATATTGACGAGTCTTTAGAGTCCACCACACAGACAGTTACTCAAGTTTCGGGCGAAACGCTGTAGAGGCCGTATGGAGATATGGCAGGGTTCGATCGGATACGTGCGGTATTGCACGGATCATGATCGGACAGTTTTTACTAGCCGGCTTTGGCTTAAGCCGGATTCTAGTTTTAGATAGTGTAGTTTTGTCTCTTTACATTTGTGTTCAGTGGGAATACAAATGCGGGCATGTATTTGCAGTAGTGGGGTTTTCCTGTAATTTATTACGGGATCGGTTTTCTGAAGTTGCCAGTTTGCATTCCGTTCCGGCCGGTTTTCCTTCATTCCTTCTCGGCCGGACTTTTGGTGGAGGGGGTTATTTGCAATTTGCAAATAACTCTTTTGTGGAGGGTTTTCTTGCACTTGTGGATTATGATGAGACTTGCTTCATGATGATATGCCTTTCTTGTCCCTTTCTTTGCTTTTCATTTGATGGTGCTTGGTTATGATGAGAAAAGAAATGAGAGTGACCTTTTTCTTGATTTGGTTTTTCCATTGGTTTTTTGTAGACTTGGAGAATTCTTTTTCTCTCTCCAATCTCATTTCTTGAGAGAGAGGGCCGGCCATTCTTGAGAGAGAGAGATGAGAGGATCATTTTTCTAGTGGTGAAAATTCTTCATCTCATTTCATGCTTTTATGCTTGCAAAAATCCCAAGCTTCTCTCATTCATTCATTCTCCTCCTCAAATCCCTCCATCAAGGCAACTTCCATAAACCCTAAAGAGACATCTCACTACACTATTCTATAGCAAGTCTTGGACGCGTCGGCTAGCCAACTTCGCGCCCGAGTTGCCTCGGTCAAGAGGCGGGAGCCCGTAAAAGATTCCGGCTACGTGGTGCCCCTTTCCGACGAGCGAGGAGGTGACGGAGATTCCGCAAGAGATCGGAGTGGAGATGAAGACCGAAGGACACGGATCGCTTGGTATAACTTCTCTACTCTTTTCTATTTTGCTAGCTAGCTAGGTTAATGGCCCGATCCGGGTGAAAAGTCCGCGGCGGTGCCGTTTTGCAAAGTTCGCAAAGTTTTTGTTTTCCGCGTTTCCGGCGTCGGATCGACGGCCGGGGCGCCCCCGCGGGCTTACACATTTGTATATCCATACTGGCGCACATTGCTCATTGTACAATTATACTTGCGCACATACACATCTGTATACCCATATTGGCACACATTGCATATTGTACACTTATACTTGCGCACATACACATCTGTATATCGATATTGGCGCACATTGCTCATTGTACACTTATACTTGCGCATATACACATCTGTATATCCATATTGGCGCACATTGCTCATTGTACACTTATATTTGCGCACATACACATTTGTATACCCATATTGGCGCACATTGCATATTGTACACTTATACTTGCGCACATACACATCTGTATATCCATATTGGCGCACATTGCTTATTGTACACTTATACTTGCACACATACACATTTGTACATCCATATTGGCACATATACATATTGTACACTCATGCTTGCGTATATACAATTTGTACATTCATATTGGCACACATACATATTGTACACTCATACATGCGTATATACCACTTGTGCATCCATATCTTCATACATACTTATTGCATATACATAGAAGATGCTGGCTTTGGTTTTGGAGAATTGGGGACCGCATGAGATATTTTCAAACTGGATCCATTTAAAAGAGCGGTTTTTCCCCCTTAATATGTCATATCACTGTTCCAAGTTGCATGATATTCGGATATGCTTACATTTTTATCATATGCAGTATATATCATGCTTTATGATTTTACGCATTGAGATATGCTGTTTTCATGAGATTTCTGGATTCGAGAACCGTGGCTATTTCAAAAGAAAGCATGTGCTGTTTTAAAACCCCGGTTTCTCTTGATATGATATTTCAGTACGTCCACTATGCGTTTTCTCGGTTCTGAGACGTGTGACATGTGAAACCCGAGTCGAGGAGCTGGATGAGGCCGATTGCGGGTACATGGTGGACCCGGTATGGTACCCCGAGGCGAGAACGGATTGTTGTGCTGTAGACGATGAGCCTGGCAGAGGGACTACTACCTACCGGTGATTGGTTGGACCTGGAGGTAATCCGGAGGATACTGACCAGAGTCGAGAGATGGATACGGGCCGACCCGTACTGCCGGGGCCGAAGGCCGATTCCGCAGACGGAGCCCGTGGGCCGATCCGGACTGACGGAACCCGATATATGAGGATTTGCGTGTCGATGCCGGACACGAGTATTTCATGATGTTTTCGGGTGCCGATGTTGGGCATCCCGTTTCTTTGAGATTTACAGGATTGGGGGCCGGATAGAGTGACGGTGCCTGAATTATCGGGATTTTGGGGTGTTTTTGATAGACACCGAGGTTTTCCACAATGATAATTCGTGTAGATGATATTTTATCCCATGCTCAGCATTCATTGTTATGCATTGCATCATGCAGTCGTAGTACCTGATAGAGTACTTTGCATGATTACTGCGTACCCAGTTCACCATATAGATGTTATTAGATTGCACATGTTAGAGTATCGCAGTACGTGCATATTTGCGATTACCTTTATATGTTATTTACTATTCACGAGTTGGCAACTCACCCCTGTTGTGCCACAGTTGTTTGCAGGTCGACCCTCAGAGTAGTTGCGGCAGGGCTACCTCCTTGTATCTTTTTGGTTGCGGATACCATTGCAGTTGGCGAGTGAGCCGTTTTTCCTTTAGGTGGGTTTTTGCGGTATCCGTTTATTTCCATTGTACTCTCTGTTGTATCTAGTACTCTCTATCAACCATTTCATGTATTGATTTAGAGACCAGTTGTGAGGATGATGTATATTATTTTGTACTCTGGATGTCGAGCTCGTGTGAGCCTGCTTTATTTATGCAGTTTTACCTTTCATGCTGTTTTTCACTTATATTGTTCATTTCTTCGCTACGGCGTCGTATATTATTCTTGTGGTGGTTATTTCCGCCGTTGGGCGTGATTGCTCCCGCTTGGGGATGCTTTATTCTTATTATCAGTTATTTTACTTATATCATGTGTTGTACCCGTTTCGGGGCTAGTTTTTACAAAGGAGGTGCTGCCGAAATTTTTAAGAAAATAACGTAAACTTTAAAGATTTTTACTCAAGGTTTTCTAAAAGGTTTTAAACTAATGTTTTCTTCACTCACAATTTTTAATGATTTTGATTTCTGGGTTTCGGCTTAATTAATCACGTTACGCCTGTAGACGTTGCGTGGTCAAGTGCCGGTCATGGGCCGAACTTTGGGTTGTGACAAAGTTGGTATCAGAGCGTAGGTTTTACCTTTCGGAGTGTAGGATGACCTCGGTATGATGGAGTAGGTAGCTGAAGCAGAGTGGCGTAGCGTGTGTATGTTCCGCGGCATACTCACGACACGGTACTTCGCCTAAGTGACCTTAGGACTTATTGGTTGAAATTCCTTCATGATTATATACATTCTTGTGATTCGATTTCCGTATTCTTATCGAATCTTGTTTCATTTCCAGCCATTATGCCGCCGAAGACTACGAGGGCGCAGAGAGCGGTCGCGAGAGCCGAGATTAGAGTTGACTCGTCTGAGACGAGGACTGACCTGGGCAGTACACCCGCTGTACCAGAGCAGACTGTTCCCTCTTCGACAGACCAGATCGCTATTCTGGGGGCCGGTATGCAGGAGATACGCCAGATGATGGGGTCGTTAGTTGAGGCACTTCGAGCGCAGCGACCAGAGGTAGTTCCACCCGTTATGGGGACCGCGATGGTACCTACAGTTCAGGCAGTTGCACCTGCAGCTACAGAAGTTATCATAGTGTTGCTATCTGAATTTATGAGGCTGAAGCCTTTGGTCTTCACAGGCACCGATGCAGCCGATGATCCACAGTCTTTTATTGATCGGATAGCCAGGATATGCCGTTCACTGAGATGCGCCGATGCGAGATGGGTGGAGTTCGCGAGCTTTCGCCTGGAAGGTCTTGCGCAGAAGTGGTGCGAGTCAGTAGAAAATGGCAGAGCAGCAGGTCTTCCTCCTATGACCTGGACTGAGTTCGTGACGGTGTTTCTTGCTCGTTTTCTTCCACAGAGTGTCAGAGATTATAGAGCGTGCAGGTTCGAGTCTTTACGTCAGACTTCGGAGATGACAGTGGCAGAGTACGACGTACTGTTTACCGAGCTATCTACGTATGCCCCATATTTGGTAGCCACCGAGGAGATGCGGGTCAAGAGGTTTGTTCGAGGTCTGCTTATCCCGTTGTTTCTTGCGATCAGCGCACAGCATTGCGAGACCTATGCAGCAGCAGTAGATGCAGCTCTATTAGTCGAGGAGCGTCTTGCTAAGACTTCGGTAGTTCTGGGACCGAAGAGAGTTCGTACTGATACACCAGCACGGAGACGGCCGTTCAGGCGCCGCGACAGACTTTATGCAGGCGGCAGGGATTTGGGGCGAGGCCGATTGTTTAGCTCTTATCCCCGGGAGGGTCAGCAGCAGACACCGTTTAGATGTTTCCAGTGCGGGAGTACTTATCATCATGTTCGAGATTGTCTGGAGCCACGTGAGGGCGAGACAGCCGTACTACATGTTACTTTACCACCTTCTCCACCTCAGAGAGCTTTGCCTCTTGCACCTGCTATAGTTCCGCGTCAGACTTACGCACAGAGAGGTCGTGGTCACGGAGGGTTTGCTTAGAGAGGACGAGGTGGCCGAGGCAGAGGACAGCCAGTTGCCGGCAGAGGACAGCCAGTTACCAGTAGAGGACCGCCAGTCGCAGGTGGAGGGCAAGCACGGGTTTTTGCTTTGACGCACCAGGACGCGCAGGCGTCCAATGCAGTGGTCTCAGTTACTCTTTCAGTATGTTCTGTTGATGCACACGTGTTGTTTGATCCGGAGTCTACACACTCGTACGTTTTCACACACTTCATGCCGAGTTTAGGCAGAGAGTCGGGTTTGCTTGACTAGCCACTTGTTGTGACCACTCCCATTGGTGAGTCGTTTGTTGCGAGGCACGTGTTTCGATCGTGTGTTGTCCGTATTGGCGAGAGAGAGTTGCCTGTCGACTTGATCCTTCTTGAGATGTTGGACTTCGACGTCCTCTTAGGCATGGACTGTTTAGCCACGTGCTATGTGTCTGTTGACTGCCGCGAGAAGACAGTTAAGTTTTGTTTTCCCGTCGAGTCGGTTTTAGTTGTGTAGGGGGACTGTGGTGCCGCCCCTCACAGTTTGATTTCGTCTCTTCACACTGGACAGCTTTTGAGGAAGGGATGTCAGGGATTTCTAGCCTACGTTTGCGACACTAGAGCTGCAGGGGTTCCTTTGGACCAGATCCCGATTGTTAGTGAGTTCCCTGATGTTTTCCCTGGCAAGCTGCCTGGGTTACCGCCTGAGCTCGATATTGTTTTCTGCATTGACTTGATTCCCGGCACGGGGCCTATTTCCATACCGCCTTATCGGATGGCCCCGGCGGAGCTTAGAGAGTTGAAAGGTCAGTTGCAAGATTTGCTGGATAAAGAGCTTATTCGACCTAGTGTGTCTCCTTGGGGTGCTCCTGTTCTGTTCGTCAAGAAGAAGGACGGCAGTTTGCGTTTGTGTATTGATTACGGCCAGCTGAACAGGGTTACCGTACGGAACAGATATCCTTTACCACGTATCGACGACTTGTTCGACCAGCTTCAGGGTGCGGGGTACTTTTCGAGAATTGATTTGCGATCAGGCTACCATCAGTTGTGGGTTCGGTAAGAGGATATTCCGAGGATGGCTTTTCGCACGCGTTACGGCCACTATGAGTTTTTGGTGATGTCGTTCGGAGTCACCAACGCCCCAACAGCGTTTATGGATTTGATGAACCGCATCTTCAGGCCGTATCTTGATTTGTTCATCATCGTATTTATTGACAACATTTTGGTTTATTCCTGGAGCCGAGCGAAGCACGAGCAGCACCTGCGGATCACATTGCAGACTTTGAGGGAGCACCAGCTGTTCGCGAAATTCTCCAAGTGCGCGTTTTGGCTTGACAGTGTAGATTTCTTAGGCCACGTGATTACGTGAGATGGTATATGTGTGGACCCGAAGAAGATCGAGGCCATTCAACATTGGCCCAGACCAGCATCAGTTACAGAGATCTGCAGCTTCCTAGGACTGGCCGGTTACTACCGACGATTTGTTCAGGACTCCTCCCATATCGCTGCACCGTTGACCGGGTTGACCCGGAAGGGAGTTCCTTTCGATTGGACGGAGGCGTGCGAGCATAGCGTCCAGCGGTTGCAGACTCGTTTGACTACGGCGCCGGTGTTATCATTTCCTTCGGGATCGGGCGGATTTATGGTTTATTGCGACACTTCTTGAATGGGGCTAGGGTGCGTATTGATGCAGCACGACAGGGTTATCGCTTACGCTTCTTGGCAGCTGAAGAAACATGAACAGAACTACCCCACTCACGATTTGGAGATGGCTGCAGTGGTGTTTGCACTCAAGATCTGGAGACATTACCTATACGGCGAGGCGTGCCAGATATTCACGGACTACAAGAGCTTGAAGTACATATTTCAGCAGCGAGATCTGAACCTGAGACAACGCCGTTGGATGGAGCTAGTGAAGGACTACGATTGCGAGATCCTTTATCATCCGGGCAAGGAAAATGTAGTGGCGGATGCCTTGAGTCGGAGGCACGGAGGTAGTCTATCTTGTTTGAGCGCAGTGTAGAGGCAGTCGTCAGCAGATTGGCAGATTCTATGCGACAGCTGAGTGCGGTTCGAGTTCACTCCGACTGGGGGACAGCTTGCGCCTATTCGTGCACATCTACAGTTGCTTGACCGTATCCGCGAGGCGCAACCCAGTGATGACCATTTTTCAGAGATCAGGGAGCAGATTAGACTGGGCAGAGACTTCGAGTTCGTGACCGATGATCAGGGGATACTGCGATTTGGGACTAGACTATGCGTACCTGATTCGGAGGGATTGAGGCGTGATATTCTCGAGGAGGCGCATCGATCGGTGTACATCGTTCATCCAGGTTCCACCAAGATGTACCATGATCTGAGAGATGTTTACTGGTGGGAAGGGATGAAGAGAGACGTCACAGACTTCGTATCGAGATGCCTGACTTGTTAGCAAGTCAAGGCCGAGCACCAGAGGCCCGCAGGAGAGCTACAGCCGTTGCCCATTCCGGAGTGGAAATAGGAGCAGATTTCTATGGACTTCATTGTGGGTCTACACAGGACCAGTCGAGGGTACGACTCCATTTGGGTTATCATGGATCGATTGACGAAAGCGGCTCACTTTCTGCCGGTGAAGACCACTTTTGGATTTGCTCAGTATGCCCAGATATACATCGACGAGATCGTACGATTGCATGGAGTCCCGACTTGTATCGTGTCCGACCGAGGCACCTAGTTCACCAACCGGCTATGGCAGAGACTTCAGGAGGCTTTAGGCACCCGCTTGAGTTTCAGCACAGCATTTCATCCGCAGACCGACGGGCAGTCAGAGCGGACTATTCAGACTCTTGAGGACATGCTTCGAGCTTGTATTCTAGATTTCGGTGGCAGCTGGGATCATCATTTACCCTTAGTGGAGTTCTCCTACAATAATAGCTTCCAGGATACGATTCAGATGGCACCTTTTGAGGCTTTATATGGGAGGAGATGTCGATCGCCCGTCTGTTGAACAGAGCTCAGCGAGAGCAGTATTTTCGGGCCGCAGATCGTACATGAGACGACTGAGAAGATACAGTTGATTCGAGATAGGATGAGGACAGCTCAGAGTAGGCAGAAGTCGTATGCTGATAGACGCCGTCGCAGACTCGAGTTCGCAGTTGGCGATCATGTTTTTCTGAGGGTCTCTCTGATGAAAGGCGTGATGGGATTTGGGCGGAAAGGGAAGCTTAGCCTCAGATTTATAGGTCCCTTCGAGATCCTCGAGCGTGTGGGCGCAGTTGCATATCGTTTGGCTCTTCCACCCGACTTTCCGGATGTTCACCCCGTATTCCATGTGTCGATGCTTCACAGATACCTTCATGACCCTTCTCACATGATTCAGCACCAGACCGTTCATCTTAAGCGCGATCTTTCGTTCACCGAGCAGCCAGTAGTGATATTGGACTGGCAGGTGAATAAACTTCGATCGAAGGTCTTACCATCTGTGAAGATGCTTTGGTGCAGCCCGAATGGTGAAGAGATCACTTGTGAGGCCGAGGGCGAGATGCGGAAGAAATTCCCTCATCTCGTTGAAGGTACGTGTAGTTATATTTTTAAATTCGGGGACGAATTTCTTTAAGGGGGGAAGATTGTAACACCTTAGAATGCGTTTAGTGGTTAATTAAGCGAAAATATGGTTTTTAGTAAAAAGTTTACCAAAATGGTTTTCAAATATTTATAAAAATTAATGAATATTTTATTAGAATTTAATTGGGCTTGCACACATATGTGCATATTAACCTAGGGCTAAATTGGGGTTAACCATGCTTAGTAGTCATGGTGCTTTAACCATTTCTTTAGATAAATTAGGTATTTAAATTAAGTGTTTTAATTCAAAAAAAAACTTTTAAATTTCCTTTTGGGGTTGACTTTGAGAAGGAGGAAGAGAAAGAGGAGACAAAGCATGCTACACATTAAATGAGGAGAGAGAATGTGCCATGCTTTGTCCCCTAACCCCCCTCTCACTCTCTCTATTCCTTTTCAAATCCTTTTCTTTCCCTCATTATTTTTTTTGTTCATCTCTCTCTCCCTTGGCTGAACACTTCAGCCCCCCTTCATCAACCTCACCCCAAATCTCCAAGATCCCAACTACCTCTCATCAAAACTTACCACTTCTTTCACAAAAATTGATCCTACACCCCAAGTTAACCCATGGAGCTAAGAAAGATTGGATTTTTGGAGCAACTTGTTTAGGTATAACTCCCTAACTGATAATTAGTTAGTTATGGTGTAGTATTACATTGTAATTCTGTTCTTGAGCCTTAAAGTTTCAGTTTTTGCCCGAACATAGTATTTTGGTGTCATGTTTGATACTTGTAGCCTGCTGTTACCCCGTGAGTTACTAGTAAACCCAAACAGTGTAGAAGTATGGACCCAGTTACCCTGAGTGTTCACCTGGAGTTCGAGACCAACCTTGGCGGTTTTGGCCGGCGACGTGGGGCCCTTTTCCGGCGAGATCGGCTTTAGTAGGGAGTTTGGGGTTGTAACTTGGTGGGTTTCTGTCTGCAGTGATTTTAAGCTGTTTGGTATTGTTTGGGTTTTGTGTTTCTTCTGTGGGCAAAATCTGGTATTGTTTAGCTAATTTTAGTATTTTGAGGGTGTTGTGATGATTTGGTGGTTTAGGTATAAATTCTGGGAATTTGGGGTTTTATGGTTAGATTAGATGGATTATGTACTGTTGGTATCACTTAATTCAAGTAATTTCACCTGATTTCATAAAAATACATACTGTTGCAAATTAGTGTTTTAAAACGTTTTTAAAACTAAATTTTAGGATATGTAAAATCTGCTATATCTATGATTTTATTCTTGTTTTGCAAACATATACAGAATGGTGTGCAGGATTTTTAGATTATTGTGTAGGATTTTGAGCCCGTCTCCCTACCCAAAATCCGGCAAGGACCCTCCCAAACCCGACCTCGCCGGCCTCCTAAGGGAATTGGGGGTTGGTGCTGTGCATGGAGGTGTCTGTGTGTGTTGTCTGTGTTTGGTATTGTTTATTTTCTTAGTTGTGTTCCAGGTAAGAACCTGGGACCATTTACCCTTAATTAGTGTTTTGTGACTTACGCGACTCGTACGTTATGTGAGTGGGTTTGGTGGTTGCTGTGTGTCGCAGCGTGTCAGGGTAGTTTTAGACGCGTATACACACGTTTTGGCGTATCGAGTACACACGCGTTTAGCTTCAGACGCCAGTTTCTCGTTTGGTCTTGATATCGCGTTTTTGCAGGATTTTGCCTTATGTGCGTTATTTGTGTAAATTCTAGGTTCGCAGGCGGGGACGTCGGACGCTGCGAAGAAGGGGAAGCAGGTGGTCGGATACGCGTAGATTGAAATCATGGTGAGTAGATTTAACATCTACGGGAAAATCGCCCGTATGTCGTTATGCGTCAGGGCTTGATAGGGTGTTGTAGTCGCATGTATATTTATATATATATATATATAGGTACCATTGTTGCATACCCCTCTCTTGTTGCATATGGACATAGTAGTTTCGAGACACTCGCACTGTAGAATTGCTATGAACCATACATCATTTAGATTATCTCATCATTGCTGATTAGACATGATTTTGTTCCTTTGTGTACATTCATATCTACACACATACACATTTGTATATCCATACTGGCGCACATTGCTCATTGTACACTTATACTTGCGCACATACACATCTGTATACCCATATTGGCGCACATTGCATATTGTACACTTATACTTGCGCACATACACATCTGTATATCCATATTGGCGCACATTGCTCATTGTACACTTATACTTGTGCACATACACATTTGTATACCCATATTGGCGCACATTGCATATTGTACACTTATACTTGCGCACATACACATCTGTATATCCATATTGGCGCACATTGCTCATTGTACACTTATACTTGCGCACATACACATCTGTATATCCATATTGGCGCACATTGCTCATTGTACACTTATACTTGCGCACATACATATTTGTACATCCATATTGGCACATATACATATTGTACACTCATGCTTGCGTATGTACCACTTGTACATTCATATTGGCATACATACATATTGTACACTCATACATGCGTATATACCACTTGTGCATCCATATCTTCATACATATTTATTGCACATACATAGAAGATGCTGGCTTTGGTTTTGGAGAATTGGGGACCGCATGAGATATTTTCAAACTGGATCCATTTAAAAGAGCGGATTTATCTCCTTAATATGTCATATCACTGTTCCATGTTGCATGATATTCGGATATGCTTACATTTTTATCATATGCAGTATACATCATGCTTTATGATTTTACGCATTGAGATATGCTGTTTTCATGAGATTTCTGGATTTGAGAACCGTGGCTATTTCAAAAGAAAGCATGTACTGTTTTAAAAACCCGGTTTCTCTTGATATGTATTTCAGTACATCCACCATGCATTTTCTCGGTTCTGAGACGTGTGACATGTGAAACCCGAGTTGAGAAGCTGGATGAGGCCGATTGCGGGTACATGGTGGACCCGGTATGGTATCCTGGGGCGAGAACGGATTGTTGTGCTGTAGACGATGAGACTGGCAGGAGGACTACTACCTACCGGTGATTGGTTGGACCTGGTGGTTATCCGGAGGATACTGACCAAAGTCGAGAGATGGATACGGGCCGACCCGTACTGCCGGGGCCGAGGACCGATTCCGCAGACGGAGCCCGTGGGCCGATCCGGACCGACGGAGCCCAATATATGAGGATTTGCGTGTCGATATTAGACATGAGTATTTCATGATGTTTTTGGGTGCCGATGTTGGGGACCCCGTTTCTATGAGATTTACAGGATTGAAGGCAATATAGAGTGACGGCGCCTGAGTTATCGGGATTTTGGGGTGTTTTTGATAGACACTGAGGTTTTCCACGATGATGATTCGTGGAGATGATATTTTATCCTATGCTCAGCATTCATTGTTATGCATTGCATCATGTAGTCGTAGTACCTGATAGAGCACTTTGCATGATTACTGCGTACCCATTTCACCATATAGATGTTATTAGATTACACATGTTAGAGTATCGCAGTACGTGCATACTCGCGATTACCTTTATATGTTATTTACTATTCACGAGTTGGCAACTCACCCCCGTTGTGCCACAGTGTTTGCAGGCCGACCCTCAGAGTAGTTGCGGTAGGGCTGTAGGGTTCCTAGGCACACCCATGAGGTTCCACAACAGATCAAACATGCCAAAATCAAAAATTTTCTAGGTGCCAAGTAACCCTAAGCAAGATCGTAACTAGAGTTAAGGCGATAAAGATGCTAGCTAACAACTTAACTAAAAGTGAACGGAAAATACAACCTTTGTAGATCCAGTCCTCCATCTCCATAGCTCCGTGTTGACGTCCCTCCGCTGCGATCATCGGATCCCGGACTCTGGCGATGGTTTCGTCGGAAAAATGATCGGGCTAGGTCGTCAACTTCGATGCTGAAGATGATCTACGTCGAGGCAACTCAAGATCAAGCTCCACCTTCACCAAGTTATGAAACTTGTGAAGAAAACACCCTATACTACATGGCAAGTGGTAGAGAATGAAGAAATAGGAAGTGGGTTCACTTTTGATTTGGATTTCTTACTTGGAATCATCACTTAGAAATTTCAAGCAAAGATTTTTCTTTTTCTCTTCATGAAGAAGATGAAGAAGAAGAATGAAAAAGAATTATGAATAATAGAAAAACAAGTGATGGTTATCATAATGCAACCATGGTTAAGTGTAGAGAATAAACTAGGATTAGGTGAATGGTTAGGTTAAGCAAAAGAAACAAAAATGGTTGAACTTTTCAAAGCTTCATGAAGCTTCAAAGAAAATCCAAAAGAAGCAACCATTTCTTTTCTTGCTAAAAAGAATAAATAAATAAAATAAATAATCAAGACAAGATAATAAAACCCTAACCATTCACATAAACATGGTTTAAAGTAAACACAAACCCAAGTTTGCATGTATCATCAAACATGATACAAACAAGTGCACAAAAATATATCACATATACAACTTGTGCATTTCAAGTGAGAAAATCCATCTCTAAGTGAACAAATACTAGTTAATGTAAAGTAATATATCTAATATATAATTATACATTAAATCATTAAATCAACACTTGATTTAACGATCCGGTCATATCGCATATGACCGACTAATATCCAATGTATCGACTTATCGAATCAATCCTCGATTCGATAACTAGCTTATATCGCATACAACCAATCGATACATTCATCGCGAGAATAGAATACGGTATCACATACACGCATTATTCTCGGTCCCGCACATATCTCATATGCGCTCCTATTTCGTTTTGCTTGAGCCAGGAAACCTCTGTGTAGGACTCTAAAGACTCGTCAATACGCCGGCAGCAGGTGATGATCATATCAAACACCCACAAGCCGCAAGCGGTCTGCTAAACGTAACGGCCACCCGGGTATTGAGCGATCAGAAGATCGACGAGCAAGCCCGCTCACACTCCTGTGAATCCAACCAGTAACACTTACCGTACAGTCCGGTCTGTTCGTCTGATATGTCGCATATCTCGCCTAGGGGTGGTAAACGTCAGACCCCAATAGCTTGATAAGTCATGCCGACGTAAAGTCCATAACAATCGTGAAACTATTGATAACTCTTACCAGTATATCACAGCAACCCTGGCCAGGGATTTCCAGTTATGGCCAGTCGAGCATAGCGCAACATCAACCCCCAATACCGGGAGAGACGAATCCCCTCCTATCGCTCATTGCCTCCATGTGAATCGGGACTGTACCCAAAAACCACCTGTTTGCACGACTCAGTAGAGCCGTGGTAGGGTGGAAATCAAAGCACAGTGGGAGACACACAAGACTCTATGACGATCTCGGGTCAACAGACTAAGCTGTACCAGTGTCACCAGAGAACTGCCATCTGACATGAGGTATAATACCATCTGGGAGTTCTCGGCGAGTCCGTTCAGTATACCCAGTCTCCACTGAGCACCCGCATACCATCTCTGATGTCAAACACCAATGGATATGGGATCATCCATCGCCCATCACATGGTTCGAGAAGATATACGCTAGTCTACTCTGGAATATCGATGCCCCGTCTCGATATTCCCACGACTAGGAACATTGAAGGATGTACTCATGGACTACCCAGGCCCCACTAGTATGATCTACATCATAGTCCTGGAAGTCGAGTACACATCCTAAGGGCTTTATCAACATGTAATCAGAGAAACAGAAAGTATACATGTTAAGATAAAGAGCAACCGGATAGCGTACTATCATGTCGAGCAAGAAAGTCCTACCTATATATGTCCCAGCATCCACTACAATATACATCCAATGTACAGTAATGGCCTCTAGGGCATACATATAACTAACAATCTCCCACTTGCACTAGGGCCATCTGTAGCAGTGGTTGCAGTATCACATACTCAACCATCCCATATAAGTCTCTCTCTGGGAAAAATCCTTTGTGAGTGGATCCGCCGTGTTGTCCTCTAAGTCTACTCTCCTAACCTCGATCACCCTGGAGATCAACTATCTCCATGATCAGGTGATACTGCCTCAGAATATGTCTAGGTCACTGATGGGACCTGGGTTCCTGGGCCAAAGCCACACTTGCATTGTCACACAATGGTAGGAACCTAGTTCATCTCATGAACCAATATACACCCAAACTGCCTCTTTGGTAGTATCTTTAATAGCGATGTTACCAGCCTTTATCATCTAGTTTGCCACGGTATCTAGCTTGGAACTCTTCCAACATACCGTCCCTTTACTGAGGGTAAAGACAATGCCTGCTACTGACATTCAGTCGTGCTTATCACCCTGGAACCTTTCCAGTGATTCTCCCCAGGATCAATTGATACCATCTCACTAAACCTAGTGAGAAGCCTAACATCCATTTAGATCTATCTCATAGATCCAAATCCCAGGATTTAGGAGGTATCACTTTGATCCTGTATGGAGAATCCTTGTGATAAGCGGAGATTGACCGGGCGTAGCATAGGAAACTCTTTTCCTATCAAGAGTATGTCGTCCACGTACAATACGAGGATGACCACCTTACTCTCTACTACTGTTTTGTATATACAAGGTTCATCTACCATTTTGATGAAGTCAAACACTTCGACTACCACATCAAAACAGACGTTCCAACTCCGCGATGCCTGCTTTATTCTGTAAAGCAACTTGCACACGTTTCCGCTGCTCCCACTGTTTACGAAGCCCTCTTGCTGTGTACTTATAGACGTTCTCTTCTAAATCAGTATTTAGAAAAGTAGTCATGACACCCAACCACCAGATATCGCAGCTATGGTATGTAGCCGTGGTAAGTAGGATCAGGATGGACTTAAGCATAGCCACTGGAAAAGGTTTCATCATTATCCACGCCTGGACGATGACGAAAACCTTTAACAAGTCTAGCTTTGAAAGTCTCAACTTTTCCATCTACACCAAGCAATCTTCTCAAGATATACTTGCTCCTGATGGGGATTTAACCCTTCAGATATAGAAACCAAAGTCCATACTTTGTTGGTGTATAAGGGTTCCATCTCAGATCACTAAGCATCCAGCCATTCTTACAGAGTCCCTACTCTCGATGGCCTGCTCGAAACTAGTTGGGTCATCATCTCATAATGCATTCTTCGCTCCCACTGTCATCGAGAAACCGAAGTATCTCTCAGGCGGATGAGGAACCCTGCTAGTTCGGCGGAGAAGCTGAGGTTCGTCGGGGACTATTGAATCCTTTGGTTCTTTCAAATCATCAGCTGCAGTTTTGTATAGCTGGAACCTTTCCAATTCTACAGAACCGACCTTGCCTCGATCTTGTCCGGATTTTTCTTTAGACATAGGCCGGACAATCCCAAATCTTAACTTACTTAAGAGATAGGCTCTTCCCATACCATATCTCATATGGAGTGGTAGGCAGTGATCTGATTCGAACCTAATTCAATAGGTGTGCAGCTTCTCAAGTGCACAACCTCAAAAGGAAATAGGTAACTCAGTAGTACTCACCATAGAGCACACCATATCTTATACGGTGCGATTGCTCCGCCCTGATACACCGTTGTGCTGTGGTGTATTCAGAGGAGTAACACCGAGAGAGAATCTCATTCTCCTTTAGAATAGTCCAAGAATTCCATGCACAAGTATTCTCCTCCCTGATCTTATCATAGGACATAATACTTATACCCGGTTTTTGGTTCTCTACTTCTAACTTATATTCTGTGAATATCTCAAAAGTTTCGGACCTATGTTTCAACATGAACATATGACTGAGCCTTGAGAGATCATCAGAGAATGTAATGAAGTGCAAAGAACCGGTCCTGGCATGTGTAGACAGGGGACCTTGCATACATCACTATGTATCAGTCCCAAGAGTTTAACAACTCTTTCTCTGTTTCCAATAAACAGAGCTATGGTCATCTAGTCTTTGTGAGATGACTGGCAAGTTTCATAAGATATAAATTCAAACTGATTTAAATATGCATCTAAAATGTAACTTCAGCCAGTCGGGTCGCATTGATATGACCTAGTCTACAATGCCTCAAGAAGGAATCATTCATTTCTGAACTCTTCCTCTTGTGTGTGTTCTATATACTAGGAACTGTAGTTTGATTTAGAACGTTAATGCTTTTAGATAACGTGCCTAAACCGATCAACTTTTGAAATGTTCAAAACAATATTCAACAATACAAAATTTTATCCTTTCTTTACTAATAAAGAGACTGATATGATTTTGTATATCAGGTTCGGTATCTAATAGCATTTGTTCAGAATCAATGTATTTGTAATACAGGGTGACAGTGACCAACAGACTTGGCTGCAACACTTGCCCCGTTTTCTGTCTCATGAAACTTATCACCCGTTCTCAGTTCTCTGCCTTTCTGTAGCCCTATGTAACATATTACATATCTGGGATCCTGATCCGGTATCAGATACCCAGGACGCAGAGGATACTGAGAAACAGTTCTGTATAATGAACACACCCGAAGGAGATGCATCATATGCACTTTCCTCGTTTGGGCGGCAAAGGAATTCTGGTATTCCCCTATTTCCTGCTCAGTCTTATAACAATTATAAGTGGGAGCGGGACCAACGTTCCCCAGCTCAGTATAACAAGCGGGTTCGGTCAATACATCCGTATTATTATGTTGATTAAGGCGTGATATGGTCGCTACCTGGAGAGAGAGAGAAGAAAACACTCTGCGTGCGCTCTTGCAAGATTAGATTGGTTATATATTTTATCTAATCAGGATGGCTCCTACTGTTTTTATCAAATCTTCCTTCAAACCCTAAAAGGAAAGACTAGCCGGGATTAATTACACTCTACAAGTTCGCCAATCTTTCAGCCAGGCCAGTGTCGGTACTTTGAGGGAGGTTCCCCGTGCTTTCGCACGGACCTAATTAAAGTAAACCTCGTTTTCCCAGAGGCGTAACCCCGTTGACACCTTTCTAGACACCTACTTGATCGGCTAATTGCAAAGTGCAAAACTCTCCCAGGAGTAACAATTAATCGCAGTGGGTATCGGGATCCAACTATCATATAAAAGGTATGCAATCTCATTGCAAATTTCAACACTTGAAACTCCCGATAAAGGTTTTTACCCCTAGCACTTATGACCTTAACTATGGTCAACAAATCATAAGTACTAGTCAAGTTCTACCCGTCATTTCATGATTAATTAGACCCACCCACATGACCCTTAACTAAGGTCAACAAAGTCACGCGACTGTCCTAACTAATCGCATCATATGCGGTGTAGGAAGACATCACTTAGTTACCGTACACTGTGCCATGACTATGGTCAACAAACACAGCACGAATACTAAGTACTCTACTTTCTAAAATGACGGAGGGTTGCGAATGGTTTTTAATAAAACCTTTAACGCTTTGAACTTGATCTCGTTGCGGAATCAAATGGTTTTTAAATGGAGTGTTTTTGAAGCTTTTCTAGTTTTGTTTGTAGGGTTGCTGGGCACGCTCACAAGGTTCCACGAGGCATCAACCATGCCCGATTTAAAATTTAGCCGTGCCGAACAACCCGAATATGGATCTTTAAATTAGAGATTAGGTGAAAACTAACATGCTAAACACTTTAACACTAAGTGAGAGGGATTACAACCTTTGTAGATCCGGTCCTTCACTTCATAAGCTTCGTGTTGTGGTCCCTTCGCTGCGATCATCGGGTTCCGGACTCTCGAGAGGTTCTACGAAGAGAAAGATGCAGTCTTGCTTCCGATCTTCGATACAAAGATGATCTACCTTGAAGTTTCATTAACACAAGCTAACACTCACTAAAATTGAGTGAACACTCTCATCTAAAGGGCAAGGGAAGATGAGGATGATGAAGTAGGATTTTTGCTCTCTTTATTTATCTTTTTCTCACATTTATTCATCACTTGGAAAAAAGCTAATAAGCTTTTTCCATGAAGAAAGAAGAAGGAAGAAGATGATGAATGATGATAGAAATCCTTTTGTGATGAATAATGCAAAGAAGATAATGATCAATAATGCAACCATGGTTGTCTAAACCATTGTAGAGAATTAACCAAGGCTAGGGTTTGGGTTAGGTTAAGAAATGAGTCATAACAAAATATCTTTCACAAAACAAAACTAAACCTTCTAGAATCATCTAGAAAGCATTAACCCAAATCAAACCCTAATCTTGTTTAATCTTTACTAAACATGTTGCATTAGTTATCATATCATGTTACAATATTATATATCACATATATAATATTTATTGTAACCAAATAAAATAATACAATTAACATATATCGCATATATATCAGTGTATTACCCGAGTGAGAAAAAGAATCTTTTAGTGAGCTAATATTAGTTAATGCAATTTAATATATCATATATATTATTATACATTAAATTATCGAATCAACACTTGATCCGACAATCCGGCTATATCGCATATAACCGACTAATATTTATCCGTACCGATTCATCGAATCAACACTTGATCCGATGACCCGGCTGATATCAAATATCGCGAGAATACAATACGATATCACATACCGCATTATCCTTGGTCCCGCACATATCACATATGTGCTCCTACTCCATTTTGCCTGAGCCAAGAAACCTCTGTGTAGGACTCTAAAGAATCGTCAATACGCCGGCAGTAGGTGATGATCATATCAAACACCCACAAGCTGCAAGTGGTCAGCTAAACGTAACAGCTACCCAGATATTGAGCGCTCAGAAGATCAACAAGCAAGCCTGTACATTCTCCTGTGAATCCAAACAGTAACACTCCCGTACAGTCCGGTCTCGTCGTCTGATATGTCGCATATCTCGCCTAGGGGTGGTAAACGTCAGACCCCAGTAGCTCGATAAGTCGTGTCGATATGAGGTCTATAACAGTTCGAGAAACTACTGATAACACTTACCAGTAAATCTCAGCAACCCTGGCCAGGGATTTCCGGTTATAGCCAATCGAACACAGCACAACTTCAACTCCCTATACCGGAAGAGACGAATCCCCTCCTATCGCTCATTGCCTCCATGTGATTCGGGACTGTACCCAAAAGCCACCTTTTTGCACGCCCTCTTGGACGTGGTATGATGGAAATCAAAGCACAGTGGGAATCACACAAGACTCTATGACGATCTCGGGTCAACAGACTACTCTGTACCAGTGTCACCAGAGAACTGCCATCTGACGTGAGGTATAATACCATCTGGGAGTTCTCGGCGAGTCCGTCCAGTGTACCCAGTCTCTACTGAGCACCCGTACACCATCCTTGATGTCAAACACCGATGGATATGGGATCATCCATCGCCCATCATATGGGTCAAGATGCGTATACGCTAGTCTACTCTGGTGTATCGATGCCCTGTCTCGATACACCCTCGACTAGGAATAGTTATAGGATGTACTCGTCGACTACCGTGGCCCCACTAGTATGATCTCATCATAGTCCCAGTAGTCGAGTACATATCCTAAGGGCTTTATCAACATGTAACAGAGAGACAATCAGAGTACATGTTAAGATAAAGTACAACCAGATAGCATACTATCATGTCGAGCAAGAAAGTCCTCCCTATATATGTCCAAGCATCCATTACAATATACATCGTATGTACAGTAATGGCCTCTAGGGCATACATATAACTAACAATCTCCCACTTGCACTAGGGCCATCTGTTGTGGTATCACATACCCAACAATTAGCTGCGGTTGAAGTATCTCATACTCAACCATCCCATAAAAGTCTCTACTGGGAAAAAGCCTTTGTGAGTGGATCCGCACTGTTGTTCTCTGCGTCTACTCTCCTAACCTCGATCTCCCTGGAGATCAACCATCTCCATGATCAGGTGATGCCGCCAAAGAATTATATCTGGATTTCTGATAGGACGGTAGTTCCTTGGCTAAAGCCATAACTCCATTGTCATACAATGGTAGGAACGAAGTTCATCTCATGAACTTATATATATCCAGACTGCCTCTTTGGTAGTATCCTTGGTAACGATGTATCTTGCCTTTAATCGTCTAGTAAGTCACGGTATCTAGCTTGGAACTCTTCCAACATACCGTTCTTCCACTGAGGGTAAAGACAATGCCTGCGACTGACATTCAGTCGTTCTTATCACCCTGGAACCTTTCCAGTGATTCTCCCCAGGATCGATTGATACCATCTCACTACAACTAGTGAGTATCCTAACATCCAATTAGAACTATCTCATAGATCCAAAACACAGGATTTAGGAGGTATCACTTTGATCCTATATGGAGAATCATTGTGATAAGCGGAGATTGACCAAGCGTAGCATAGGAAACTCCTTCCCTATCAAGAGTATGTCATCCACGTACTCTATGAGGATCACCACCATACTCTCTACTACCTTTTTGTATATACAAGGTTCATCTACCATTTTGATGAAGTCAAACTCTTTGACTACCACATCAAAACAGATGTTCCAACTCCGCGATGCCTGTTTTATCATATAAAACATCTTGCACACGTTTCCGCTGCTCCCACTGTCTATGAAGCCTTCTGGCTGTGTACTTATAGACGCTCTTTTCTAAAACATCATTTAGAAAAGCAGTCATGACACTCAACCGCCAGATATCGTAGTCATGGTATGTAGCCGTGGCAAGCAGGATCTGGATAGACTTTAAGCATAGCTTTGAAAGTCTCAACTTTTCCATGTACACCAAGTAATCTTCTCAAGATATACTCGCTCCTGATAGGGATTTAACCCTTCAGATAAAACAACCAAAGTCCATACTTTGTTGGTGTATATGGATTCCATCTCAGATCGCTAAGCATCCAGCCATTCTTACAGAGTCCCACTCCTGATGGCCTGCTCGAAACTAATTGGGTCATCATCTCATGATGCAATCCTCGCTCGCACTGTCATAGAGAAACCGAAGTATCTCTCAGGTGGGTGAGGAACCCTACTAGATCGGCGGAGAGGCTGAGGTTCGTTGGAAACTATTGAATCCTTTGGTTCTACCAAATCATCAGCTGCAGTTTGTATAGCTGGAACCTTTCCAGTTCTGCATAACAGACCTTGCCTCGAGCTTGTCCGGATTTTGCTTTTAGACATAGGCCGGGCAACCCCAAATCTTAACAAGCTTAAGATATGGGCTCTTCCCTTTCCATATCACATATGAAGTGGCAGGCAACTGATTTGATTTGAACCCTATTCAATAGGTATGCAGCTTCTCAAGTGCATAACTTTCCAAAGGAAATAGGAAACTCAGTAGTACTAATCATAGAGCACACCATATCACATAGGGTGCTATTGCTCCGCCCTGATACACCGACGTGCTGTGGTGTATACGGAGGAGTAATGCTGAGAGAGAATCTCATTCTCCTTTAGAATAGTCCAGGAATTCCGTGCTCAAGTATTCTCCTCTTTGATCTCATCAAAGGACATAATACTTATACCTGTATTTTGGTTCTCTACTTCTAACTTATATTCTGTGAATATCTCAAAAGCTTCGGACTTATGTTTCAACAGGAACACATGTCTGAATTTGAGAGATTATCAGAGAACGTAATGAAGTAAAAAGAACCGGTCTTGGCATGTGTAGACAGGGGACCTTCATACATCAGCATGTATCAATCCCAAGAGTTCAATAACTCTTTCTCTGTTTCCAATAAATAGAGCTGTGGTCATCGTATCTTTGTGACATGACTGGCAAGTTTCACAAGATGTAAATTCAAACTTCTTTAAATATGCATCTAAATGTAACTTCAGCTAGTCGGGTCGCATTGATATGACCTAGTCTACAATGCCTCAAGAAGGATTCGTTCATTTCTGAACTCTTCCTCTTGTATGTGTTCTGTATACTAAGAACTGTAGTTTTATTTAGAACGTCAATGCTTTTAGATAACGTGCCTGAACCGATCAACTCTTGATATAGGAAATGTTCAAAACATTATCCACCTATACAAAATTATATCCTTTCCTTAGTAATAAAGAGACTGATATGATGTTGTACATCAGATTCGGTATCTAATAACATTCGTTCAGAATCAATGTATTCTGGTAATACAGGGTGACAATGACCAACAGACTTGGCTGCAACACTTGCACCGTTTTCTGTCTCATGAAACCTATCACCCGTTCTCAGTTCTCTACCTTTCTGTAGCCCATGTAACAGATTACATATGCGGGATCCTGATCCGGTATCTCATACCCAGGACGTAAAGGATACTGAGAAACAGTTCTTTGTAATGAACACACCCGAAGATGATGCATCAACATGCACTTTCTTCGTTTGGGCGGCACGGGAAATCTGGTATTCCCCAATTTCCTGCTCTGTCTTATAACAATTATAAGTTGGAGCAGGACCAGCGTTCCCCAACTCAGTATAACAAGCGGGTTCGGTCAATTTATCCGTATTATTATCTTGATTAAGGTATGATATGGTCGCTACCAGGAGAGAGAGAGAAGAAAATACTCAGCGTATGCTCTTGCAAGATTAGATTGGTTATCTAATATATCTAATCAGGATGTCTCCCACTGTTTTAATCAAATCTTCCTTCAAACCCTAAAAGGAAAGACTAGCCGGGATTAATTACACGCTACAAGTTCGCCAATCTTTTAGCCAGGCCAGTGTCGGTACTTTGAGGGAGGTCCCCCGTGCTTTCGCACGAACCTAATTAAAGTAAACCTCGTTTTCCCAGAGGCGTAACCCCGTTAACACCTTTCTAGACACCTACTTGATCGGCTAATTGTAATGTGTAAAACTCTCCCAGGAGTAACTCTTACTTACAGCGGGTATCGGGATCCAACTATCGCATAGAAGGTTTGCAATCTCATTGCAAATTTTAACACTTGAAATTCCCAATAATATTTTACCCCTAGCAGCTATATGACCTTAACATGGTTAACAAATCATAAGTGCTAGTCAAGTTCAACCCGTCATTTCCCGATTGAATTAAACCCACCCGCACGACCCTTAACATGGTCAACAAAGTCGCACGACTACCCTAATCCAATCGCATCATATGCTTATACAGATATGCACTAATCAGCTACCGCACACTACGCCTTAACATGGTCAACAAACGTAGCACGAATACTAACTAGTACTTATCTGAAATGACGGAGGGCTACGACAGGTTTTTAAGAAAACCTTTTGTGTAATGAACTTGATATCGTTGTAGAATCGAGCGATTTTAAATGGAGTGTTTTTTAGGCTTTTCTAGTTTTGCTAAAGGGGTCACTCCCGGTGAAGGGATCGTCGGCCTTTTCCTCATTGAATAAGGTGCAGGGTATATCGTATATACCGCTGTGCAAAGCAAGAACTATAGAAGCAATCAAAAGACAAACCGAGAGTTGTAGCATCTACCAGTTATTGATAAAGGAGTCACTCCCGGTGAAGAGATCTCGGTCCTTTCCTTATCGAATAAGGTGCAGGATGTTCTACAAGGAACACCGCTATGCAAAGAAAGAACTGTAGCTACCTGTTTTTGAAAATTCGATTCCACAACATCTTAGGTTTCTTTTATTTCATTAATCTCATTAATGAAGTCCCATTTTGTTATGCTTCACAAGCATCTCTTTTGAAACGAAATCTGCAATATAACATATATCTCATATATATAATATAAACATTCGTCTCAGGCAGTAATATGATCTCATCACAGAACATTGCAGCAGAAGAACATATATGAAATATTGGATATACTAGGATGTCCGTGTTTTCAATATGATCCTGTATAAAACACGGATTCCACGGTCGCGATGAATAGCCAAACCCACATCCCTAGACCCCTACGAGAGCGGCAAGCAACACTGCCAATTCTAGGGTTAGGAGACCCGGTCTCGACTCCTCGAGATGGTCTCCCACTGGACCCTAGAACCCGGTTACTTATGCTCCCCGCCTTGGGTCTACCTAATGCGGAAAAGTAAATAATATACAACGGTGACATCTTCCGCAACCTGGAAGTGCCCCAATAAAATAATATTACATACAAATGAATTTTACATGAATGAAAAAGAAAAAAAACTCTCATCTCACATAAAACCCCCGGCTATTCAGAACGCGACGATCCAATATAACATATCACAGCAACACATAATATCTCATATCATCAACGTAAGCAAGTATGCGTATCCCGATTGTCGTTGATGTATAGCAACGAAGCTGGCGATACACCACATACTATACTTACGGTCACAGAAAAGAAAGTGTAAAACTACAACAGTTGGAATCCGCAACCTTTTTAGACATCGCATGCCTAACCAAATGAATTCCTTAGACATCGCATGCCTAACAATTATAATCCCCGCATTTTAGTCTCATTTATCGAAAACTCTTTTCAATGTCAAGTCGTGGAATTCAACAGGATTCCCGATATTCTGATCGAATGCTCGTCGCAAACTTTAGTAGACGGCCGCACCCCCAGATGCCGTCGACGAAGTGCATTAAGGCGGAACACCGCTGCCGCGAGCACCCGAACGGATGCTTTTGGCGACGGGGTTCTCCTACAGTCACTTGGTCGGGGCTATGGGGCGTGGCTGTCTGTTAAGTTTACCCGGCGAATATCCGCGTACGCTACGTGATTGCGACGGACTTTTGATCACATCAAAATTCCGTGGCAACCGATCATTTGAGACTAAACTGCTAGATTTATAACATTCAAATTAGTTATCTCATAACTACTTGTGGATTCCAAATATTGTATCACATTCCAGATAAATAGACAATGTTAAACTTTCCGATCGAATAAGCAAACACCGAAGATTTCCCCAATATATCTCAACACTTGAAATCAGTTTAAAAGCATCTATCACATGCCACAGTACCAATGGTCCAGCCGTAGAAGGGTCAAGCCAACGCTTCACATGTGGCACGCCGTACTGCCTCAAACCCTAAGGTTCAAAAGGCAGTTCAAGACGGTCACATAATCGAGTTAAGGTTTGTTGTCTTCTAGAGGGTCCACCGCGTTACTTGCACGACTTAGAACGTTCTTAAACATGAGAAAAAATCCAACTTTTGAAAAATTTTCCGACAGGGGAAAAAGTGAGTTATTGATATCCGTTCGAACTTTTTAACAGTTTCTAAAAATTATCCGGACAAAACTAAACGAAATTAAATTATTCGATCAAAACATCGAGTCCCCAATACAACCCTTGAAAACTCAACACTTGAGTGGAATTAAAATATTCCCAGAAAAAATTGCCAAGAAAGGACCTAAGAATAAATACAAGAAATTCCAGGGACTAACTCGAAATTTTGGCCGCGGAACCGCCGCAAAACCTATGGTTTGGCCGCGGTTCCGCGGTCATTTTAGCGAATTAGAAGTCCGTATTTCACAGTAATTCTTAGTTTTTCCTGATTGTTTTCTGAGAATTTTTAATTAATAAAAAACCACATTTTTGAAAAATGTACATAGAAGGGTAAACATCGGGGTTTCGGGTTTCGATCGGACTTTAAACTTCGTCTAGACTTCGCCTAAAGCTCTAGCTTGACTCTGATACTACTGTAGGGTTGCTGGGCACGCTCACAAGGTTCCACGAGGCATCAACCATGCCCGATTTAAAATTTAGCCGTGCCGAACAACCCGAATACGGATCTTTAAATTAGAGATTAGGCGAAAACTAACATGCTAAACACTTTAACACTAAGTGAGAGGGATTACAACCTTTGTAGATCCGGTCCTTCACTTCATAAGCTTCGTGTTGTGGTCCCTTCGCTGCGATCATCGGGTTCCGGACTCTCGAGAGGTTCTACGAAGAGAAAGATGCAGTCTTGCTTCCGATCTTCGATACAAAGATGATCTACCTTGAAGTTTCATTAACACAAGCTAACACTCACTAAAATTGAGTGAACACTCTTATCTAAAGGGCAAGGGAAGATGAGGATGATGAAGTAGGATTTTTGCTCTCTTTATTTATCTTTTTCTCACATTTATTCATCACTTGGAAAAAAGCTAGTAAGCTTTTTCCATGAAGAAAGAAGAAGGAAGAAGATGATGAATGATGATAGAAATCCTTTTGTGATGAATAATGCAAAGAAGATAATGATCAATAATGCAACCATGGTTGTCTAAACCATTGTAGAGAATTAACCAAGGCTAGGGTTTGGGTTAGGTTAAGAAATGAGTCATAACAAAATATCTTTCACAAAACAAAACTAAACCTTCTAGAATCATCTAGAAAGCATTAACCCAAATCAAACCCTAATCTTGTTTAATCTTTACTAAACATGTTGCATTAGTTATCATATCATGTTACAATATTATATATCACATATATAATATTTATTGTAACCAAATAAAATAATACAATTAACATATATCGCATATATATCAGTGTATTACCCGAGTGAGAAAAAGAATCTTTTAGTGAGCTAATAATAGTTAATGCAATTTAATATATCATATATATTATTATACATTAAATTATCGAATCAACACTTGATCCGACAATCCGGCTATATCGCATATAACCGACTAATATTTATCCGTACCGATTCATCGAATCAACACTTGATCCGATGACCCGGCTGATATCAAATATCGCGAGAATACAATACGATATCACATACCGCATTATCCTTGGTCCCACACATATCACATATGTGCTCCTACTCCGTTTTGCCTGAGCCAAGAAACCTCTGTGTAGGACTCTAAAGAATCGTCAATACGCCGGCAGTAGGTGATGATCATATCAAACACCCACAAGCTGCAAGCGGTCAACTAAACGTAACAGCTACCCAGGTATTGAGCGCTCAGAAGATCAACAAGCAAGCCTGTACATTCTCCTGTGAATCCAAACAGTAACACTCCCGTACAATCCGGTCTCGTCGTCTGATATGTCGCATATCTCGCCTAGGGGTGGTAAACGTCAGACCCCAGTAGCTCAATAAGTCGTGTCGATATGAGGTCTATAACAGTTCGAGAAACTACTGATAACACTTACCAGTAAATCTCAGCAACCCTGGCCAGGGATTTCCGGTTATAGCCAATCGAACACAGCACAACTTCAACTCCCTATACCGGAAGAGACGAATCCCCTCCTATCGCTCATTGCCTCCATGTGATTCGGGACTGTACCCAAAAGCCACCTTTTTGCACGCCCTCTTGGACATGGTATGATGGAAATCAAAGCACAGTGGGAATCACACAAGACTCTATGACGATCTCGGGTCAACAGACTACTCTGTACCAGTGTCACCGGAGAACTGCCATCTGACGTGAGGTATAATACCATCTGGGAGTTCTCGGCGAGTCCGTCCAGTGTACCCAGTCTCTACTGAGCATCCGTACACCATCCTTGATGCCAAACACCGATGGATATGGGATCATCCATCGCCCATCATATGGGTCAAGATGCGTATACGCTAGTCTACTCTGGTGTATCGATGCCATGTCTCGATACACCCTCGACTAGGAACAGTTATAGGATGTACTCGTCGACTACCGTGGCCCCACTAGTATGATCTCATCATAGTCCCAGTAGTCGAGTACATATCCTAAGGTCTTTATCAATATGTAACAGAGAGACAATCAGAGTACATGTTAAGATAAAGTACAACCAGATAGCATACTATCATGTCGAGCAAGAAAGTCCTCCCTATATATGTCCAAGCATCCATTACAATATACATCGTATGTACAGTAATGGCCTCTAGGGCATACATATAACTAACATTGCTAAAGGGGTCACTCCCGGTGAAGGGATCGTCGGCCCTTTCCTCATCGAATAAGGTACAGGATATATCATATATACCACCGTGCAAAGCAAAAACTATAGAAGCAATTAAAAGACAAACCGAGGGTTGTAGCATCTTCCAGTTATTGCTAAAGGAGTCACTCCCGGTGAAGGGATCTCGGTCCTTTCCTTATCGAATAAGGTGCAGGATGTTCTACAAGGAACACCGCGATGCAAAGAAAGAACTGTAGCTACCTGTTTTATTTTGAAATTCGATTCCACAACATCTTTTAGGTTTATTTTCTTTCATTAATCACATTAATGAATATCCCATCATTTAAGTCCACCTAAACATCACAGATAAATATAACGTACGCTTATGCCATCCGCATTCGCCTCGATGTCCCGTCTGCACCGTTAGGTTAGGTAACTAACACCAGAGCGAGGCAGGGCTAGCGCGGGTGTAAAACATAATCAACGTCTATATAATATATCATATATACTATATACCATATCTATCTGAACAAATCACATGATCACATCACAGATAACGCAGCAGAAAATATCATATGAAATATTGGATATACTAGGACGTCCGTGTTTTTAATACGAGCCAGTATAAAACACGGATTCCACGGTCGTGATGAATAGCCAATCCCACACCCCTAGACCCCCACGAGAGTGGCAAGCAACCCTACCAATTCTAAAGTTAGGAGACCCGGACTCGACTCCTCGAGTTGGTCTCCCACTGGACTCCAGAACCCGGTTACTTGTGCCCTCCTCCTTGGGTCTATCCTAGTGCGGAAAAGTAAATAATATACAAATGGTGACAACATCCGCAACCTGGAAGTGCCCCAATAAAAGAATATTACATACAAGTTTTTACATGAATGAAAATGAAAAACACTCATCTCACATAAAAAACCCCCGGCTATTCAAACACGACGATCCAATATAATATATCCAGCAACACATAACATCACATGTCATCAACGTAAGTAAATATGCCCATCCCAATTGTCGTTGACATATAGCAACGAAACCGGCGATATCATATATTACACTTACGGTCACAGAAAAGAAAGTGTAAAACTACAACAGTTGGAATCCGCAACCTCTTTAGACATCGCATGCCTAATCAAATGAATTCCTTAGACATCGCATGCCTAACAATTATAAACCCCGCTGTTCCCCCAATCAGAGCAAGGCACTGCTTAAATTTTGAAAATTCAAATTTTGAAGCAACGCTTCAGTTCCCGTCCGCTGCGCGCAACGCGCCACGTGTCAGAAGTTGACACGGCAGCACAACGCCCAAGACAGTACGTCCAATCAGAGCAAGGCTCTTTAAAAAATATAAGCAACGTTCAACTGCGCAAGCGCACGGCTGCGTGACACGTGTCTGCGCAGTTGCGCAAGCACAACTGCGTAAGCGCACGGCAGCGCGACACGTGTCTGCGCAGTTGCGCAAGCACAACTGCGCAAGCGCACACGCTGCGCGACACGTGTCTGCGCAGTTGCGCAAGCGCACCGCTGCGCGACACGTGTCTGCGCAGTTGCGCAAGCGCTGTTGCGCAAGTGCCTCACTGCGCGACACGTGTCACACGCTGGTGAGTTGCTCAACAACAGAGTGAAGATTTAAGGATATTTTTTTGTTCTTGTTTAAACAAGAAGATTTCTTCTGTAAAACAGGGGCCTTTGGATCAAAGATCCAACGGTGGGGAAAATTCCCCAAATCACTCAGAAAAGATCTTTTTAACAAATTTAACTGATTTTTGAGCACTATAAAAAGGACCCCAGACCCCATTTCAAAGAGATAGACAATTGGGATTAAAAAAAAAAGAAGAAGAGAACTTCTTGAGAACACAAAGAAGAAGGTAAAAACCTTTGAAATAAGAGAAAATTCTCTTAGGAATAGATCATTGATCTAAAAGACAAAATCAGTGATCTTCAATAAATAAATAAATAAATAAAAATAATAAAAAAATTGTGCCTTGCACTTGCTAGAGAACCTCTGGTTCTCTGAGATAGAAAGAAAGAAAAGATTTTTCTTCTTCTCTTTGATCTAAATTTAGATCAAGAAATTTAAAAGTGCTCTGCACTCCTTCCCTTGAATCTAAAAGATTCTTGGTGCTTTGCACAAATGCAATGCATTACTTGAAGGGCCAGGCCCAAATCAAAAAGGCTTAGCAGGCCAAAATAAATTGCAAAGCAATAAAAGGGCTGAGCCCAAACAAAATTGATGCTCTGCATCATTCATAAAGAACAGAGCTCAAAACAAATTGATGCCCTGCATCTTTTCTGGGCAAAGCCCAAATAAAAATAAAAGGAAATGCAAAAGCAATGTTGGACATTTACTGGACTTAGCCCAATCGTGGCCATAAGTCCTTAAATTAAATTGGCTGAGAAAAATGGCTCTCCTAAATCAATCTACATCCTGTTCGAGGGTACATCTCCGAACTCCTTTGACATCCATCGTTGTAATTCCTCAACGACGTCAAAGAGGTGACGGGTCCCAACGGCCACACACCCAATACTGGACCGAAACGTCCCTAAACTAACATCGGACCGAAACGTCCCTAAACTAATAATGGACCGAAACGTCCATAAACTAATATCGGACCGAAACGTCCCTAAAACTAATATCGGACCGAAATGTCCCTAAACTAATATCGGACCACCACGTCCCTAAACTGGCACAATAGAGCCCAAATGCTCTTTTATCGGATCTAAACGGTCCCGTTAAGTTGATCTTAGTCTCAAACTGGACTAACGTATCCTTAACAAACGTTTAAGTTGATCTTAGCCCCAAACACGGCTAACGTATCCTTAAATATTCAAATGGATTATAAAACTCCTAATCAACTCTGGTTCGAGGGTACATCTCCGAGCTCCTTTGATACATGTCGTTGTAATCCTTCAACGATGTCAGAGAGGTGACGAGTCCCGATGGCCATACATTAAATTAATCACTACGTTGAGTTGATCTTAGTCTAAAACAGGACTAACGTATCCTTGACGAACTTTTAAGTGGATCTTAGCCGCAATGCGACTAATGCATCCTTAGACTGAAAACACCAAACCCAAATCTAAGTAAATACGGATTTGGACTAATCCACGTCCTACGGGCGACGGTATTACTCAGTCTCCGTATACAATCCACGGGCAACCACAAACAAAACAAACACACACGACACGAAGTGAAATTCTGGAGAAGGAGAAAGTTGTTACCGCGATGCGGTAGCGTAATTAACTGCAGGGGCTTGCGCCTGCAGGGAAGAGCGTCCCCACAATCAAAAACCCCTCATCCTGAGGGAGAATCTGACGAAGTCTGCTACATCGGCCGCATCCGTCTAAACCTCCGATACACGGTGCCATAAATCAACTTTGCATCTTCGGAGAGATAAACGGATAAAACCAAATAGCATCTGCCCCGAACATCAGGCATGGACGCCAAGTCTAGGCCGCCATTTCGGAGGGGAACAGATTCTGGCACGCCCGGTGGGACCTCTTCCTCTTTCCACTCCACACTTCGTGTGTCGCGTTCGCGAACAAATCGCGGTTTGCTGTGATTGCCTATGGATTCAAGATACTAAGATTTGGTGTCTTGCTTTAAAAAGAAGAAAACAGAAAATCGATGGCTTCGAACTGCACCGCCCGCAGCGATAACTCTCACTCCGTCATTGCTGGAGGAGTGACTTATGGACCCCAAGCGGCCTCCCTTTTCAAAATGCCGGTGGAGCAGATGGCTCAAGCCACTACTGGACTATTTTTTGGGACCATGCTCCCACCAATGAGCGTCAACGCCCTAATGACATTGCAAGAAGCTCCAAAGAAGTCGGTCTTCGATCGACTTACCACTGCCGCGACCCCTCTCAACGGGTCGTCCAACTCCACTGCTTCAGTTTTTAACGGACTTGGCCAGAGCTCTAACAGGCTCATGAAGAAGCCTGCCATACCAGAAGGCGTTATCCCGAAGCGGATAGCCATTCCAACTCACGTTCCTGGCAAAATCACCAAGGTTGCTTCCCATGTTCAGAAGTCCGCTTCTGACAAGTTGGCCGTCCCCGTTCAACGTACGTCGATCTTTAAAAAGCTGATACCAGTATATTCTGACCAACACAGGGGGCATGAGAAGGTCACCCCTATAGCTGAAACAACTCCATCAGCAAGGCACGCTCGACGTCGCCACTGGCGTCGAGTAAGGAAGGCTGGGGGCAACTCCCCCTCTGGGATAACTCCGTCAGCTCCGATGGTGAGGATCGATACTGCTGTTCCAACCAGGAACAGCTTTGAGTTGCTGAACTCGGTGCGCAGAAACTCTCCTACTGCGATGTTGAAACGAACTCCTTCACCTGTGGAGAATACTCCAGAGAAGAAGCTAGAGCAGCCCCCTCAACGGCTGTCCTCTAAAATTTACAAAGTCTGGCGACAGGTCCAAGAGTCGGTGATCGATCAAGACTGCCTCCGACGACAGAAAAAGATGAAGGTTCGGCAGGGGAAGGATTACTCTGTCAAACCACAAAAAGCAAAAGCTACTTGGGTGCCCACTACAACGGCTCCCTTAACTCCAATCACTCAAAAAAGGAGGCCACAAAAAGCCCCTGTGTCTTTGGCAAATCGCAAAGACACTGAACACAAACTCCCCAAGTCTGGGGGCATGGTGGTGCACACTGTTTATATGACTTCTGGAAAGGATGAAAGCCGCACTTCTACGGGCCACCGACCGCTCACCCGATCCGTGATGAAAGCCCAGGAGCAGCAACAAAAGCTTCAGGAAATGATGACTACAATGGCTGCACTCACTGAGCCAAAAGAAAGCTCTGAAATGTCTTCGGATGAGCGTCAAGAACAAGAATCCGACGCTGACTTTTTACGCAGAGTCCTCGAAAAGAGGGACAAAGAAGCTGCAGAGCAAGCGGCTAACATAAAACAGATGGCGCTCCTCTTCCAAGATATGGTAGGGATGATGTTACAGCCGGACCCTCCTGCTGAAGATCCTCCGATCGTCCTTGAAGACGACAGGGGAGAAACGTCAAATCATCCGCCGGTTCTGTCAACAGCCAAGGAGGAGGCAATCTCCAAAGTTGACCTAGACGAATATATAGCTCAGCAGATCCGGGTTCATCAGGCGAATGAAGCGGCTGGGCAAATTGTTAGAACCGGACGACCGTATCCGGGCTGGTATGACCAAATCAGTTACCCGCCAGGATATACGATCCCTAAATTCCACGTGTATAAAGGGACAGGGAATCCGCATCAGCATGTCGCTCAATTCAGGGCCTTATGCGGCAATACTGGAGGAGATGACAAATTGTTGCTACGTCAATTCGTCGGCAGCTTAGCAGAAACAGCCTTTGAATGGTATTCGGAGCTACCTAACGACTCTGTCAAAACATTTGCAGAGATGGAACTGCTGTTTACACAAAGATTCGCGAGTGCTAGTGAACGCACCCCGATAACAGCACTAATAAATGCCAGGATAAGGCCAAGCGAAATGTGGGTTCAATACGCAACACGATGGCGGAACCTATGGTCGAAATGCGAACAACGCATAGAAGAGGCACCTGCGGTAGGCATGTTTGTGGGAACTCTCGATCCGCAGGCGACCATCTCGCAATTCATGATGTTCTTCAGGCCGACCACCTTCCAGGCCTTGATCGACAAATTAGCCCAAATGGACCAGATGGGCCATAAGCCGTCTCCTCCAAGACCCGATCCCTGAAATGAGAAAGGAAAAGCGATCATTGTCGCCAATGCTCAACAACAGTCGAGCAACTCAAAGTCGGTCGTTCGCCAAAACAACGTGCGTCTACGCCCATCTCTCGAAGAGAGGCTAAGACGTCCTTACTCGTTTCCTCAGAATAAAACGAGAAGACTGTTCGAGCTGGCAGTGTGCAACAGACTCATCAATCTGCCGGCTCCAAAATGTCCATTGCGGCCAGGCGATGTTAATAATCCTAACTATTGCCCTTACCACCAAACAGAAGGTCACCTGATCGAGGACTGCTACGTCTTCAAAAACTGGGTTGAAGACCAATACCAACAGGGCAAGTTTGCGCTGTCTGAGAACTGGAAGGTGAGTCCGCCACAACCGCACGCTCCGAAGAAGATGGATACGCCGGGGGCATCATGTTCATTCATGGAGAAAGACTCATAGACCGAAAAGTTAATAAACTAGATATTCGCCTCAAATACGGCGACAACGGACCGAAACGTCCTTAAACTAACAACGGACCGAGATGTCCTTAAACTAATGATGGACCGCAATGTCCTAAAACTTGCAAATGACCGAAATGTTTTTAAACTACTACTGCAGTATTCTCAGGCTGACGAGAATATAAAAAAAAAAAAACAAAAACAAAAAAAACGGTATGTCCATAAGCAAAATGGGCACGGATGAAAACCCGAAAGGGTTCCGTGAGTAAAAACAGCAGGACTACCGGCGAGTGTTCGTGAAAACCCGAAAGGGCACGACCTCGTTAATAAAAAAAAAAAAAAAAGAGAAGAAGAAAATAAAGAAAAAAAAAACGGTATGTCCATAAGCAAAACGGGCATGGAGGAAAACCCGAAAGGGCTCCGTGAGTAAAAACAGCAGGGCTACCGGCGAGTGTTCGTGAAAACCCGAAAGGGCGCGACCTCGTAAAAAAAAAATAAATAAAAAATAAATAAAAAGAATTAAAAAAAAAACGGTATGTCCATAAGCAAAATGGGCACGGATGAAAACCCGAAAGGGCTCCGTGAGTAAAAACAGCAGGGCTACCGGCGAGTGTTTGTGAAAACCTGAAGGGGCGCAACCTCGTTAAGAAACACTTATAGGGTCCTCTCGACCCTGTAAGGAGAAACCACCTGCGTGAGATCCTTACGACTCACAAAGGAACAACACACTTAGGGATCTCCATGATTCCGAAGGAGAAAATACACTTGCGAGATCCTCACGACTCGTAAGGAGAACTCTCTTGTGGGACCCTTACGGCTCATAAGATTTGAAAGTCTTAAGTTGCAGAAACCTTAACCTGTTCTTAAGCAGCCCCCACAACCTTCGATATTGCCCTACAAGCGGCTCATAATGACCCTTGTATACAATCCACGGGCACAAATAAATATTTCCCTAACAAAGTCCCATCCGTGACTAGGGATATGCTTGTACAGCAAACAACACTTGTAAGTCCTCTCGACTTATAAGGAGAAAACCCTTTTGTAAGATCCTTACGACTTACAAGAGAACATACACTTAGGAATCCTCACGATTCCCAAGGAGAAAACACACCTACAAGATCCTCGCGACTTGTAGGGAGAAATACCTTTGTGAGACCCTTACGGCTCATGAAGTCAAAAGCCTTAGCCGACAGGACCCTTAATCCTGTTTACTAAGCCACCTTTGTTCGGGATCGACAGAGGCAAATGATGATTCGCTCCTGGCAATATTCCAGTTGTAGCGATGCTGATGCCTAAATCGGTATCAAAATCCAAGTCCTTTCATGGCAGATGATGATTCGCTCCTGGCAATATCCCAGTTGCAGCGATGCTGATGCCTAGACCGGTATCAAATTCCAAGTCCTTTTACGGCAAATGATGATTCGCTCCTGGCAATATTCCAGTCGCAGCGATGCTGATGCCAAGATTGGTATCAAATCCCAAATCCCCTACTCGCAAAAAAAAATAAAAAAAAAAAAAAAATCAGCGAGTCAAAAAAAATAAAATATATATATATATATATATATATATATATGCATACGAAATAGCCGAAATGATGGGGCAGCTTGCAAACAAAATCAGCAAGTAAAACTGTATGCATGCAAAATAGCCGAAATGGTTGGGCAACTCGCAATAAAAAGCAGCGAGTAAAAAGAAAAATAGCCGAAATGATTGGGCACCGCGAAAAATAGCCGAAATGATTGGGCAATCGTGATTTTCGCGATATAAAAAGCTGAAATGATAGAGCATCGCGGAAAGAATAAAAAAAAATGAAAAATGAAACTTTTTGCCCTACAGGTGAAATCACATCGATCCCTGTATACAATCCAGGGGCACAGATAAAAAGGGAACAATACCTTCCCAACAGGCTCCACCAGAAAGCGAAGCCAAATCTCGACGGTTCATAGATAACCTAGAGACTATCTTGACATTTGTCGCAATATTACAGACACGATGTCAACAAATGAAGCAAAGGAAGGTCCCTAACTTCAGGGTCTCGACGTCAATATCGACAACTTAAAGATCACCAACGGCGTTTCTCCTCACTCCAACTAGATGCAGACATGACGTCAACAACTGACCTCAGAATCGCAACGAAAAGGAACCATGACAAAGTCCCTAGTTCCAAATCTCAATGGCCACGTCTACACCCTGGAGACCAACAACGGCGTTCCTTCGCAGCCCAGCAGGGTGTACATGCAAAGTTAACAAAAGACCCCATGGTCGAAACAAAGCGGAGCGATGGCAAAATCCCAGCTTCACCTCAGCATTCGTCTCGATACAGTAGACGCAATGTCAACAACAGCGTTCCTCCGCAGTCCAGCTGGAGGCAGATGCAACGTCAACAAAAGACCTCACGTCTCGAAACAAAGCGGAGTAACGGCAAAATCCCAACTCCACCTTAGCATTCGTCTCGTTACAGCAGACGCAATGTCAACAACAGCGTTCCTCCGCAGCCCAGCTGGAGGCAGATGCAACGTCAACAAAAGACCTCACGGTCGAAACAAAGCGAAGTGATGGCAAAATCCCAGCTCCACCTCAGCATTCGTCTCAATACAACAGACGCAGTGTGAGAAAATGAAGCGGAGGCCAAATTCCTAGCTTCAAGATCTTAACGGCAAGTCATATAAGGCCTGAAAGACCACCGGAGATCATCTCACATAAAGTGGTCACCTTCTCGACGTTCGTCTCGATACAGCAGACAAAATGTCAACCCTAGCATTCTTCTTCCAGCAGGGATTCAGACATGACAAAGCAAACGAAGCGAAGGCCACATTCCTAGCTTCAACGTCTTTACGGTAACTCACATAAAACCGGAAAGACAATCGGAGACCATCTCACATGAAGTGGTCACCTCCTTGACGTTCGTCTCGATGCAGCAGACAAAATGTCAACCCCAGCGTTCTTCCTCCAACAGGATTTGGACACACCAAAGCAAACGAAGCGAAGGCCACATCCTAACTTCGACGTCTTGACGGTAACTCACATAAAATCGGAAAGACAATCGGAGACCATCTCACATGAAGTGGTCACCCCCTTGACGTTCGTCTCGATACAGTAGACGAAATGTCAACCTCAGCGTTCTTCCTCCAGCAGGGATTCAGACATGACAAAGCAAATGAAGCGAAGGCCACATTCCTAGCTTCAACGTCTTTACGGTAACTCACATAAAACCGGAAAGACAATCGGAGATCATCTTGCATCAGCACAGAGTGGTCACCACCTTGACGTTCGTCTCGATACAGCAGACGAGATGTCACCCCAACGTTCGTCTCGACACAGCATACGCAACGTTATTAAACAAATGGAGCCACGGCAAAATCCCTAGTTCCAAACCTCGACGGTTCACCAGCAACCTAGAGACAACCTCGACGTCCGTATCGATACAGCAGACGAGATGTCACCCCAACGTTCGTCTCGACACAGCAGACGCAACGTCATCAAACAAACGGAGCCACGGAAAAATCCTTAGTTCCCACCGCAACATTCGTCCCGATACAGCAGACGCAATGCCAGCAAATGAAGCAAAGGCCAAATTCCTAGCTTCAGGGTCTTGACGGCAACTCATATAAAGCCCGAAAGACTATCGGAGATCATCCCCACACCAGCGCGGAGTGGTTATGACTCATCGGGGCTCTCCAAAATGAGCCTAACCTCAAGTAAAAAGCGGCATGGCAAATTCCTAGCGCTTGCTCTTCCGACGGTCAAACTGCCAAGGAGGATTGCTTGAAGACGTCTTGTCAGCCCCTGAAGGGATCAGAGACACGGCGGTCGCAGGGCTACTCGAACAGCACGATTGCCTATCGAGGACTATATCAGCTTATGCGACGGTACGATGGCCAAAACCCTAAGCACCACCAACCTTAACGGGCTTCTGTCGTAAAGAGCAGAGGTTAAATGCGACGTTAAGATGTTCTTGCGAGAAACGTTCGATTCGTCTAGACTTGTGAAAAATTGTCGAGGCGGCTCGACTCGTGGGATGAAGCCTTAGGCAGTGGGCATAAAAGAAGCCTGTTTCCTAAGCATTGGGACCCTGCGAGTTGGCCCAAAATGGTCTCTTGCATACCATCCACGGGTCTCTCTCTCCAACATCGAACTTCGACAAGGAGGGAAACAACCGCTTACAAGTCCTCTCGACTCGTAAGAGGGAAAAATTCTCTTGTAGGATCCTTACGACTTACAAGAGAAAACCACACTTAGGAATCCTCACGATTCCTAAGGAGAAAAACCCACCTACGAGATCCTCTCGATCCGTAGGGAGAAAAGTCTCTATGAGACCCTCACGGCTTATAGAGTTGGAAAGTCTTACGCAGCAGATCTGAACCTGCGGCCTAAGCCCTCGCTATTTCATAAAGAAATCAAGAAGCTTACTCTATTACCTGCTAATTGTGACGACATGCTGAGAAAGAGGAAAAGCAACAGAAAGAGCACCCGATTTACGTTTGATCAAGCGTTCAGGACGTATCCATTCGATGCGCCGGGTAAAAGACAGAGGACCACATGAGGCGTGGGTGCATGGGAAGCGCGAAGCTGCATAGCCATAGACCCAAGAACCCTATCAAAAAAGTCTCCTCGTCCATGCCAGGAACGGCGATCTCTGAGAAAGGGACGCTGGCAGTGCCGGGGAAATAAAAATCCCGCTGGTCATTTTCCGATGAAGGTCGGCGGTCCAAGCCGAAACCAAAGGGGTCAGCAAGCTGAGCGAACTTCTCGCCCTGCTCTGATAGGAACTCCGGGCGGATAAAACGAGCAATGAAATCCGTGAAACTGACGCCCCGGTCGCCCGATTCCAAATGGAGTTCCTCATAAATCTCCAACACCTTCACCAAGCCCGGGTGCTGATGCTGAATGGCATTTTCCGGAGTTAAGTCAAATACAAGCTGCTTGGTGGCGAAGACATACTCGTCAGGAGGAAGCAGCTCCTCGTAGTGTTCTCCCCTCATTGGCAGACCCGAAATCTCAGCAAACTCCTCCAGAGAGATGGAGACTTCCCTATCCGCTGTCAGGAAGGTATGGGTGGGGATATTCCATTGTTCGATGAAGGCCTTTATCCACCACGTCGGAGGAGAGGGATACTCGAAAAGCGAGACGTAGACAGCTGAGTATAAACCAATCGTCGTCAGGAGAGCCCTCTTCGTCGCCAAAATGTAACGGGCCCATTGCAAATATCCAGCAAGCGGCCGCGGGATCAATCCAATGTTATAAGCCTGTCCCCAAGGGCGTGCTTCACCCTGACAGATTCGCCTCCCCAAGATATCTATAGCCGGCGGCTGCTGCACCGGAATGGCACCGATTGCAGGCTGAAGGAGGTCGTCGGCATTCCAATTTTTAACCTCCACGTCATACTCCACCGGGGGCTTGTCCGCATAAGGGATCGTAACTATGGGCTCAGAAGACGAAGCGGAGCTGAAGCTGCGACGGCCTTGGATGATTTGGCTGTACCACCTTCCCCACAGGTGAAGCCTCTTGCACTCTGGATCGTGATCTTTAATCAAGGCGAACACCACCCGGTCCACCGGCGAATGGGGGAACCCTCCTTCCGAGCGAACAAAGGGGAAAGATAAGTCGTCAGACATGTTTCCTGTAGAAAGATAAAAATAACCGTTAGTGTTCTGACACTTGGCATTTTGAAATCTTACTCAACACTGTGATGTAATGGGTAGGGGACAAAAAGAGGGACCCACAAAATCTGGATGACGGTACATCATTTCATAAGACAACCCCATCATTAGATGAGACTGTTAATTAATGAAAAGGTCCCCAAAAGAATATCCTCACTGATGGGAAATCCCTAGAGACAAGGAGAAATATTCTCTTTCAGAGCAAAGCTCTGTCACAGAGTGACATTTGTCAAACTCTGGTCTCAGGAGAACAAGATTCCTTAAAAGAGCATAGCTCTATGGTAATGGTGGAAAGATCCATCAATTTTATCTTTAGAATTTTGGAATCTTGAAGAATCCATGAAAACTTATAAAACAAAATTTTTCTCCGTTTATCAGATCTAAAAAGATCTACATTTGATCTAAGAGCAATACTCTGTTCATGGGTTAGAACCCATGGATCAGATCTCTGTAAATCTATCAATTTTTTTGAGAGCAAGGCTCTGTTGAAGAAACCCCAAAGGGGTTTTCCTTTAGATCAAAGATCTATAAGAGCAAGGCTCTGTCAATTAAATTTAATTTAAATTAATTTAATTTAATTAATTTTACCTAGAGTGATTCTAAAACTAGAACTTTGAAGTTCTCACAAGAGCAAGGCTCTGGAAGTTCTTAAGCAAGAGCAAGGCTCTGAAATTCAAATTCTCGAAATTGGTAAAGAATTACCAAGGACCAAGGGTCCTATTTATAAGCGCCTGCGCCTTTTCAACTGACCCCCATGATCCAACAGTCAGGATCTTGCCACCGCTGCACTCACGTGCGCGCCACGTGAGCGCAACGGTGGGGGGGCATTTGTTCCCCCAATCAGAGCAAGGCTCTGCTTAAATTTTGAAAATTCAAATTTTGAAGCAACGCTTCAGTTCCCGTGCGCTGCGCGCAACGCGCCACGTGTCAGAAGTTGACACGGCAGCACAACGCCCAAGACAGTACGTCCAATCAGAGCAAGGCTCTTTAAAAAACATAAGCAACGTTCAACTGCGCAAGCGCACGGCAGCGCGACACGTGTCTGCGCAGTTACGCAAGCACAACTGCGCAAGCGCACGGCAGCGCGACACGTGTCTGCGCAGTTGCGCAAGCACAACTGCGCAAGTGCACCGCTGCGCGACACGTGTCTGCGCAGTTGCGCAAGCGCACCGCTGCGCGACACGTGTCTGCGCAGTTGCGCAAGCGCTGTTGCGCAAGTGCCTCACTGCGCGACACGTGTCTGCGCAGTTGCGCAAGCGCTGTTGCGCAAGTGCCTCACTGCGCGACACGTGTCACACACTGGTGAGTTGCGCAACAACAGAGTGAAGATTTAAGGATATTTTTCTGTTCTTGTTTAAACAAGAAGATTTCTTCTGTAAAACAGGGGCCTTTGGATCAAAGATCCAACGGTGGGGAAAATTCCCCAAATCACTCAGAAAAGATCTTTTTAACAAATTTAACTAATTTTTAAGCACTATAAAAAGGACCCCTGACCCCATTTCAAAGAGATAGACAATTGGGATTAAAAAAAAAAGAAGAAGAGAACTTCTTGAGAACACAAAGAAGAAGGTAAAAACCTTTGAAATAAGGGAAAATTCTCTTAGGAATAGATCATTGATCTAAAAGACAAAATCAGTGATCTTCAATAAATAAATAAATAAATAAAAATAATAAAAAAATAGTGCCTTGCACTTGCTAGAGAACCTCTGGTTCTCTGAGATAGAAAGAAAGAAAAGATTTTTCTTCTTCTCTTTGATCTAAATTTAGATCAAGAAATTTAAAAGTGCTCTGCACTCCTTCCCTTGAATCTAAAAGATTCTTGGTGCTTTGCACAAATGCAATGCATTACTTGAAGGGCCAGGCCCAAATCAAAAAGGCCTAGCAGGCCAAAATAAATTGCAAAGCAATAAAAGGGCTGAGCCCAAACAAAATTGATGCTCTGCATTATTCATAAAGAACAGAGCTCAAAACAAATTGATGCCCTGCATCTTTTCTGGGCAAAGCCCAAATAAAAATAAAAGGAAATGCAAAAGCAATGTTGGACATTTACTGGACTTAGTCCAATCGTGGCCATACGTCCTTAAATTAAATTGGCTGAGCAAAATGGCTCTCCTAAATCAATCTACATCCGGTTCGAGGGTACATCTCCGAACTCTTTTGACATCCATCGTTGTAATTCCTCAACGACGTCAAAGAGGTGACGGGTCCCAACTGCCACACACCCAATACTGGACCGAAACGTCCCTAAACTAACATCGGACCGAAACGTCCCTAAACTAATAATGGACCGAAACGTCCATAAACTAATATCGGACCGAAACGTCCCTAAAACTAATATCGGACCGAAACGTCCCTAAACTAATATCGGACCACCACGTCCCTAAACTGGCACAATAGAGCCCAAATGCTCTTTTATCGGATCTAAACGGTCCCGTTAAGTTGATCTTAGTCTCAAACTGGACTAACGTATTCCTAACAAACGTTTAAGTTGATCTTAGCCCCAAACACGGCTAACGTATCCTTAAATATTCAAATGGATTATAAAACTCCCAATCAACTCTGGTTCGAGGGTACATCTCCGAGCTCCTTTGATACATGTCGTTGTAATCCTTCAACGACGTCAGAGAGGTGACGAGTCCCGATGGCCATACATTAAATTAATCACTACGTTGAGTTGATCTTAGTCTAAAACAGGACTAACGTATCCTTGACGAACGTTTAAGTTGATCTTAGCCGCAATGCGACTAATGCATCCTTAGACTGAAAACACCAAACCCAAATCTAAGTAAATACGGATTTGGACTAATCCACGTCCTACGGGCGACGGCATTACTCAGTCTCCATATACAATCCACGGGCAACCACAAACAAAACAAACACACACGACACGAAGTGAAATTCTGGAGAAGGAGAAAGTTGTTACCGCGATGCGGTAGCGTAATTAACTGCAGGGGCTTGCGCCTGCAGGGAAGAGCGTCCCCACAATCAAAAACCCCTCATCCTGAGGGGGAATCTGACGAAGTCTGCTACATCGGCCGCATCCGTCTAAACCTCCGATACACGGTGCCATAAATCAACTTGGCATCTTCGGAGAGATAAACGGATAAAACCAAATAGCATCTGCCCCGAACATCAGGCATGGACGCCAAGTCTAGGCCGCCATTTCGGAGGGGAACACCCGCATTTTAGTCTCATTATCGAAAACTCTTTTCAATGTCAAGTCGGGAAATTCAACAAGATTCCCGACATCCTGATCGAATGCTCGTCGCAAACTTTAGTAGGCGGCCGCACCCCCGACGCCGTCGACGAAGTGCACCAAGGCGGAACACCGCTGCCGCGAGCACCCGAACGGATGCTTTCGACGACGGGGTTCTCCTACAGTCACTTGGTCGGGGCTAAGGGGTGTAGCTGTCTATTAAGTTTATCCGGCGAGTATCCGCGTATCCAACGTGATTGCGACGGACTTTTGATCACATCAAAATTCCGTGGCAACCGGTCAAGTGGGACTAAAGTGCTATATTTATAATATTCAAATCAGTTATCTTATAACTATTTGTGGATTCCAAATATTGTATCACATTCCAGATAAATAGAAAATGTTAAACTTTCCGATCGAACAATCAAACACCCAAGTTTTCCCGAAACAGCTCAACACATGAAATAAGTTTAAAAACATTCACTTCATGCCTCAGTACCAACGGTCCAGCCGTAGAAGGGTCAAGCCAACGCCTCACATGTGGCACGCCGTACTGCCCCAAACCCTAAGGTTCAAAGGGCAGTTCAAGACGGTCATATAATCGAGTTAAGGTTTGTTGTCTTCTAGAGGGACCATCGCGTTACTTGCACTACTTAGAACGTCATTAAACTACGGAAAAATCCAACAATTGGAAATTTCCCGGCAGGGGAAAAAGTGGGTATTTATATCCGGTCGAACTTTTTAACATGTTCTAAAAATACCCGGAAAACAAAGTAAACAAAGTTAAATAATCCGATTGAATCATCGAGTCCCCAATACAACCCCAGAACACTCAACTCTTGAGTCAAAATAAAAATACCCATAAAATATAAATCACAGAAATAGGAATTATGGTGGAAAAATGATAGCCTACATCCTCTGTACGGCCGCTGAACCGCGGCCCAAGCAGGCTATTGCCGCGGTTCCGCGGTGAAATGTACGGATTAGGAAGTCGTTTTTCACCACAATTCATATATTTTCCTGCTGAATTTTTCAGGTATTTTTAATTCAGAGAAATCCACAATTTTCAAAAATGTACAGAGAAGGATTATGGATTAGGGTTTCGGGTTCGATCGGGTTTCTAACTTCGTCTACTGTTCATATCAGATTTTTGCATTTTCATACTGTCCAATTTTTATCATATTGCATATCGGTAGATACTCTTGAGCCGTGTTTGCTAGTCAATTGCAGGATACAGGTTCTCAGTTCTAAAACGGTGAAATTCATGGAAAACACGACAAAATCCGGGTTCCTGCCAACCACAGATAAAACACGGTCTCCGCTCTTCATCCGTATGTTGCCAGATATCAATAGGAAGACAAAAGGTCAAATCAATGTTATTCTCATGCACAAGGCTCAATGGTAGCACAAGATCCAAGAGATCTACGCGGAGCTCGAGGCAAATCATGACAAAATCTTGACAAAAAGTCCACCTTTCCCTCAACAGAAATTCTGGAAAATTCGTGAAGAAATTATGTAAAAATACAGATACCAGAATAAAGGGCACAGAAGACCAGGGAACCACAGCAATTTTGGGGGCCCAATTCAACTAGAAGGCCGAGGATCCGCGGCCAAAGTGGGGTCTAGGCCGCGGATCCGCGGCCGTTTAGGCGCCAAGTGTGCAGGGCTTTTGGGGGTAGAATTGTCATTGCATGTGTGGTCTGGTGGTTGCCCTAGGTTTCCATTCTCCAGCCTATAAATAGCCCAGAAGTTTGAGAAGGAAGGGGTCCATTCTTGTATTTTCTTTTTCTAGGATTTAGTTCACTTATTCTTCTTCTTCTCATCTCTTCTCCATTAAACTTGTAGTGAGCTTTGTGAGGGAGGAATGATAAATAAAGAAGATCATTTTATTATCATGCTTGTCTTGCTCTTTCTTTACTTGTTGTAATTTTAATTGTTAAGTAGTTGTTGTTATTTCCTTGTTGTTTCTTTCTTCTCTCTTTTTTTTATCATTCATACGACAATGATACTTACGCTCGATCCTCGCCAAGGTGAGGTCGCAAATAGTTAGTCGTATTCTTCTACTCTCCTTCTTTCTATCTTCCTCTTTTGTTTTGTTTTGTTTTTCCTTATCATGAAGTGTGAGTAGTTTTATACTTGTTAGGGTAGGATAAGGGAAGTTTGAGAGAAGGAAATCTCTCTCACTCTTTCCTTGCCCAACAACTTAAATCGACTCCCGTTAATTGAACCACAATCCGCTCCTTACGGCACCCTATCCTACATGATAGCGGTGATTCCGTAGTGAGACCGGTTGTGGTTGAATTAACCGGAGGTTATGGATAAGAGCCAAGAACGGACGGACAAGCACCAATAGGAAGACTTATGCGTTGGAAAGCCTAGCTTATACTCGCAAAGTCCTTCCTAGTCGTGCTAATCCCCGTTGTTGCCGATTACCGTAACACCGATATTAAGAGGGGCAACGAAAGATGTGGAGACTCCTAACTCAAACTAACCTAATCCTAACCCTAACAAGCTCTCTTTAAATATCAACTTAACACTTAGATAATCCAACAAAATCTGAACAACTGGACTTAACTCGTCGAAAAACACATAGAAAAAGATTCCCATCTCCCTGCGGACGACCCGTACTCAACCGGCTAGCTACGTGCGAAACCGTCTTGATTGCGGTATTTAAACTTAAACTTGAACACGAACGTATCCTATCAATCAAATGGCGCCGTTGCCGGGGAGACGGTAGTTTATTTCCTTGTGTAATTTCGGGTTAATTTGTAAGTATAAAAAAAAAAAAAACGAAAAAAAAAAATACTTTGTAAAAGAAACCATCTTGTTATTCTTGATTAGTTTTTGTGCAAGTGTGCAGGAAATACGAAGTTCAAGATCGACGCCAAAGACGTTGAAAATACGGAGTTCAAGTACAGTGCCAAAGACGTGGGAAGATAGACCCACATTTCGCGGCTACACCGCGACGGACAAAAAAACGAAGCATACGGCCTACTGTCAAAATCTGGAGTAGATACAGTGAGTACATCAGAATTCCACACATCCAGACAAGCAGAGGAGACCAATACCAGAACACCCCAAAATTTCAGAGCCTCAATTCCTTAACTTAGCCGCGGATCCGCGGCCTAAGTAGGTGTTTGGCCGCGGTTCCGCGGCCAAGTTGTGCCTTCAGGGTGCAATTTTTTCTCTGTAAGTCTCTCTGCCTCTCCCCTCTCCTCTAAACTCCACTGAACTGTGTTTTCTGCAGCCTTCTTTGCGCAAACTCTTCTCCCCCTTCCAATAAACTGTTCTTGTGCAGGATTCTTTGCGCCGCAAATAAAAATTGTTTGCAGTTGATTTGTTACTGTTTTGCATTCTTTAATACGGACTTAAGGGGCTTGAAACCAATCCAGATTGGGTGGGGATTTCATCACCCTTCCCAGGACCCCGGAAATCACTAAAGCATATAGATTGTCCATTGTAAATTAAAAAATACTAGACTTCAGCCCTAAGGACTTCGCGCTCATTAGGAGAAGATAAACCGTGTTTAGAACCTCGCTTAACTGTATATTGTTTACGGGGTGTCTAGAAAAGTGTTAAAGGCGCAACCGCCGAAAGAGAAAGGGTTATTTAATTAAGGAACTTCGTGAAAGCGTTGGACAACCTCCCCTTATCTCTGCACTTACCTGGCCCCGTGATCGGTGTATTTTTAAGCCTGTTTCTCGACACTGTTTAACTTCGAAAATCAAGTTCAGGAGCAGGTCTAGTAGACCTAGGTTACCCTAGATCTAGGTGTGATTGTGCATATCTTATTTGTGATTGCTTAAGCCGTATTTCCGTACATATTTCTGTAAAAATCTTTCTAAAACAAAAAAAAAAAAGAAAAAAAAATCAAAAACTTTTACAAAAACTTGCCCTTTTGTCGCCAAATCCATTTTCACCCACCACCCATCGCCTTTCTCCATTGACGTTTTCTTACCCTCACCTTCTTCGCTTTGACTATACTAAACTCGTTTAGTGTATGTCCGCTTGGACTCGGGACACTAGCGCCCGTCTAGTCTGCGTTACGTTAGTCGCAACCGACTACGCGATCGACTCCGAAGTCGATACTCCGTCCACTCCTCTTTCACCCCTTCCTTTGCCGGCCAACTCCGACGTTGACCGGAATTCTGTTCATACATCTTCACCTTCACCTTCACCTTCACCAACCTCTTCTTCCGCGATGTCAGGATTTAATCCGAACATCTCTTTGACCACCGCTGGATTGGCTCCACCTTCTATGGAGACCAATATTCCACCACCTCCGCCTGTTGTAGCGCCGCAGCGAATTGCGCTCCAGGATCGTTTCTACCCCACCCGTTCTGCACTTCCCACCTGCCTTTCTCTTCCTCCGGCCAATGGGGACAACTTTGAAATTAAGCCCCATTTCATCAACATGCTTCCACGTTTTCATGGGCTTGAATCTGAAGATGCCTATATCTTCATCAACAAATTTCAAAATGTCTGTGCCATGATGAAAACCACCCAGCTGTCGGACGATGCTATACGTCTACGGGTCATTCCGTTCACTTTATGCGATCTCGCTGAAAAATGGCTGTATAGCATCGCTTCCCACTCAATCACCAGCTGGGACGAGTTTGTTAAAGCGTTTCTGAAAAAATTCTACCCAAATCATAAGACCGCAAGAATTCGAAATGAAATCAACCAATTCTCCCAGCTTCCTTCTGAACCCTTCTGGAAGTGCTTTGACCGATACAAAGACCTTCTTGTTCAGTGTCCTCACCACGGTATAGAGAAATGGCAGCTCTGCCAAACCTTATACGAGGGACTGAACCCAGCAACGAAGCAGTTGCTGGAAACTATCTGTCAGGGCCACTTCCTATCGAAATCTGACGAGGAAGCGTGGCAGTTCTTTGACGATCTTGCGGAGCAAACGCTACAGTGGGAGAGCACCAGACCGACTTCTTCTTCTTCTACCTCCACTTCTACCGGTCAGTCTAGGGTAGGAATCCACCAACTCGATGTCTCTATTGCGATGAAAGCTGAAATGGCTGCAATAACACGAAAGCTTGAAGCGATAGAGAGCAAATTTTCTGCTCCTGCCCCCATACCTGTTCTCCCCCTTCGTACCATCTGCGCTTGTTGTTCCGATCCTTCCCACTTGACCGAAGAGTGTCCTTACAATCCACCCTCGCAAGGACAGGATCAGGTTAATGCTGCCTTCCAGCAAAGACCGAGGAATGATCCATACTCTTCCACCTACAATCCCGGTTGGAGGAACCACCCCAATTTCGCCTGGAATCAGAATCAGAATCAGAATCAATTCCAGGGCAACAATTTCCAAAGGGCCCCTCCACCGCAACAACAAGCGCCACAGCAAACTCAGCATCAATATCAGCAGCCCTTCCAACCCCAACCTTACCAAAACCAGACGAACAACTTTGCACCCAACAACTCTTTTCCACCAAACAACTTTGTTCCGTCAAACAACGATAAGGTTTCCTCGCTCGAGCGAAGTCTGGAGGCATTTGTTAAACAATCGACTCAATCCACCGCCAACATCCAGTCTTCGATTCAATCTTTAGTACAACACACTGCCGCACACGGGCAAAGCATCAAGACCATCGAAGCCCAGATTGCACAGCTGAACGCGGCCTTAAGCGAGCGAGAGAAGGGGAAGCTCCCGTCTCAGCCACTTCCAAATCCCGGTCACCCACATAATGCACATGTTGCTCTTGAACAACAAAACCATAATGTGAGTGCCGTGACCACACTGAGATCGGGGAGGGTGCTGCAAAACAACATTGGCAAATGGATCAACGATGACACCCCGGCCGCTGCTTCTTCTTCTTCTTCTTCTTCTACTTCTTCTTCTTCGTCTTCTGAGCCTATTCTCCGTTCTTCACAAGGCTCCCCTTCCTCTTCTTCTCTGAACGGACCCACTTCTCACTCCACGAAGACACCTATTCTGGGATCCGTTCCAACTCCATAATCTCCTCCTCCAGCTTTAGACTCAACCAATTTTCAAAATGTTCCATTTCCAAACCGGTTGAGGTCTAACAAACAAAATCCTCAAATGGAGAAGATTCTGGAGTTATTTAAGCAAGTTAACATTAACATTCCTCTTTTAGATGCTGTCCAACAAGTCCCGTCTTACGCGAAAATCTTAAAGGACTTGTGCACGAAAAAGAGGAAGTCTCAGGTACCCAAGAAAGTTTTCTTGGCTAGTGCTGTGAGTGATGCCCTTACCCAATCTTTACCACAAAAACGGAAGGACCCTGGCTGTCCTACGATTTCAATTACTATTGGGGATAAGAACATCAACCGCGCACTATTAGATCTTGGTGCCAGTGTTAACTTGCTTCCGTATTCAGTATACGAGCAATTAGGCGTCGGAGAGTTGAAACCCACGCACTGCACTCTCCAAATGGCCGACCGATCGATCACCCACCCTAGGGGTGAGCTAGAGGATGTGTTGATAAAAGTCGGGGACTTCATATTCCCCGTTGACTTCATTGTATTAGATACACAGTGTCACGCCCCGCTTCCCAGAGTACGCAAGATTGGGCACGTGACATAGCCAACCATGCTACCTGTGGGTAGGAAAAAATCCATCCACAGTCACATTACGGTTGTAGAGATATCAAGAACAAAATAATAAGCTAATCTAATACATGTCCAAATCCATAATAACAAGAATCAATAAACAATAAGTGCGGAAGTTAATGATCCAATACAATGAATAAACAGTACGTCCCATAATGCGGGCTCACATCTGGAAATGAAATGAAATAAATAAACTAAACCCTAAGGAACTCACAGTTCAGCCTGCTGGCTGAAGTACTCCTGCTCGGTCGTCGACAATGGTACGGAATCTGGGCCATGCAAAACCCAGACGTCAGCGCGTCATGACATCAAATATATAGTATAAACATGGTAATAAACAATGCAAGCATGAACATGAGTAAAGCAGTAATAAGAAATAATCAAGCAGGGTAATGTGCAATGGTGACTAAACTGTCCTTTCAGGTTTTCTACTCTATAGTCTTTGAAATCAATTGATGAATCGTCGATGTAACTCAATAGTATCCCGTGCGTGCCCGGGACCACGGTCAAAGCCCTCGGGGCTGAATCCGAGACGTGCCGCTAAGCAGTAAAAGGTAGTAGGATGGACGAGTGATGTCAGCATCAACACTCCGGAGCTGGCCAAGCCCGTAAGACTGATCAGAACAATGTATCGAACTGTTGAGTTATAAGTCGGTTTCACCTTTGATTTCCCCATACCCCCAAGCTATGTATGTCAGGTCAGGCATTCAGTAGTCAAGGACTAATGCCAACACAAAATCAAGTAAAAGTAGGTCTGTCTGGATCGACAGCAGGAATGGTCAGGTTTGTCGGCATTAGGCATGAGATCATGAAACAAGTCATGTCACGGTACAACAGGATGAGTCGGTATGTATGTATATGTCATGTGTAGCAGGGTCAGGCCAATATGTAGTGCAATCGAGCATGTGCTCACAACAGGTATACAATCAATTAATGAACAGTAGCAGGAAACAGTAAATAACAATATTATTCCATGTAAACACAATGATGTTATGTATTCTCTTATTAACGGGTTCAAGCACCCTTGGTGTGCAATAGTCACAAGGTGAAGCAATATCCACAATCATAAAGTAATGAAACTACATGAATTTACACTAAGTATAAAAATTGTCTCGTGAATGATTTAACAATTAAGCAGATATGATCCAATTGTTTTATTTAGTTGGAATATGGATTGATAGTGGGTTGGTTAATTACGAGAAACTATTATAACGACTCCATGTTAAAGATAACTGCAACTATCAATTCTAACTTATAATATAATATCAATTACCATCATTAAGTTGTTGTCTTATATAGTATGAATTCAATTGCGTGGCAAGACTAGATCTCGCACGCTAGCATGTTTAAGCAAGTATTCAGATACTTGCCTCGACGGTTTTGCAAACCGGAACACGGATGCGATGTCGGCAGAAAACACGATATGGTAGCACGGGTTACGGATCGAGTCCCAACAGCGAACAACGGGATCACACGGACCAGGGTACTTCGCTGGAGCGTCGGGTTCACCAAGACGGCACGGTCGGATTCCGGCAAAACATCGGCAACGAAGTTAGCAACAATGATAAACTTAATACGATCAGCGGGGGGGTTAATGCACAGAGGGAAAGGTGAGGAAGCTTACAGAGAGATATACCAGGGCGACCCCGGCGGGCTCGACGGCGATGGGACGACGGCGAGGCAGCGACGGCGAACAACGATGGCTGGAAATCCTGAGTTCGCTGGAAAGAGGGTGCTGCAGTGCGTAGAAGGGTGCTGGCCTGCTCTGGTGGTCGAGGGGAGACGGAGGTGGCTCTGGTGACGACGGCGAGGATCGCCGGCGCGTTCTCCGGCGAACAGCAGAGGGTAGGTGATGGGGTTACGGCTCGGATTGGTGGTTTGAAGGTGTTCCAGCGAGGGGAGGAGGAAGGTGACGACGAGGTAGTGACGAGGAGGAAGAGAGGGAGTCGCGGGAGTCGTCGGCGATGGGAGGCGGCGTCGTCGGCGAGAGTTGCGGCCGGGTGAAGTCGTCGGGGTTGGGTGCAGGCGCGGAAGAGAGCGGGAGAACGAGAGAAGGAAGGTGCGGCTAGGTCGAGGAGGTGTTGATGGCGGCGACGAGGTCACGGGGAGGTCGGCGGTGAGGTCGCGAGGGCTAGGGTTAGGGTTACGAGATGTTTCTCGTAGGGTTTTCTCGCGATGGTAGAGGAGGGAGAAGGCGGCTGCACGAGAAAAATATATAGGAGGAGAGAGAGAAATATTGGAGAGAGAGAGAGGTTGAGGGATTGTAGAGAGAGAGACAGAGAGAATGGATTGAAGAGATAGAGAGAGAGAGGGAAAAGGTGGGGCCCACGAGAATTTCCTTTCTCGTGATTGGCTGCGCACGAATCTTTGAAGGTAACAAAAAAATATAAAGGATAACAAACAGTGATTTCAACGTTAAAACAACAGAATATATATATAATGGTTTAAATATATTTAAATCAAATGGGCACTTTTGGCTCTAAATGAAACATTTCCAAATCGCGCCCAGGTTGCGCCCAAATGCTCCAAATTCAAATTATAGGATTTTAAGCGGGTTCCAAATTTTGAAAAGAGGTGTTTAATGGTTAAAATGCATGCCCCCAAGTCGGACACTTGCACGCGCACGTAGTCGTCCAAACTTGCCCGTTTAGCCGAACGGGACGGAATCTCGACACGCGGACGCTACCACGCGACTAGTGGCGACGAGTAGGCCAACATGGACACTTTTAATTTCATTTTAGGAGTTAAAATTTGTTATGTGCCAAAATGACTTAACCGGTTATAATTTTGCAAAAAGCACCAAACAATCAGGATAATTGGACTGAGCAAGATATAACCCTCAACTAGTAATATTAATAGTATTATTGGGCTCGGGTGTTACACACAGCCTGTAGCTAACCCCCGGAATCAAATTCCGGTGATACTCGGTCGACCATTTCTCGCAACCTCAAATGCTGTGATCAATTGTCGCAATGGTTCGATGAACCTCTCTTTTGGAAATATGACGATTGAACTCAACATTTTTAGGTTGGGGAATCAGCCCGCCGAACCTAATGCTCATATACTGGACGTCTTCTCGATTCAGGAGATCACACCAGAAGAGTGTGAATTCGAGGAGTTTCTGTTTGAACACGATAATCTTGACGCCACTAGTGCGTTTCTCTTCGAACCTGCTGCTGCTTCTGCGCCCGACAACGAATACGAGTGTTTCACGTTCTTGAACGATCTTAGCCGCGCACAACCCGAGTTTGAATCTTTCGACTTTCCGGATGAGTTACCTGAACCATCCAACTCGGTTGCTTACACTCGCTTTGAACCTTTGCTGGAGTCCTTTGAGTTCGAGACCTTTGCACCAGTCTTGCCTTCCATCATTTCACCTCCAACACTTGAACTCAAGCCGTTGCCGTCTCACCTTAAGTATGCTTACTTAGGTGAGAACGAGACCCTTCCTGTCATCATCTCGGCTTCTCTAGCTCCCGAGCAAGAGAAAGCCCTTCTCGCGGTCTTGCACAGCAACAGGCAAGCTTTTGGCTGGTCCATGGCGGACATCAAGGGGATTAGTCCCCTCATCGTTGAGCATCACATTCATCTGATGGATGATGCCAAACCAGCCCGGGATCCACAAAGACGTCTTAATCCAGTCATGAAGGAGGCTGTGAAGAAGGAGATCGTCAAATGTCTAGATAGTGGTATCATTTACCCTATCTCTGATAGCCAGTGGGTTAGCCCCATTCACGTTGTCCCCAAGAAGTCGGGCATCACGGTCATCACCAACGAGGCGAATGAGTTAATCCCTACTCGCACTCAAACTGGGTGGCGAGTTTGCATTGATTACAGAAAACTCAACGCCGCAACGCGGAAAGACCACTTTCCGCTACCTTTCATTGACCAAATGCTTGAACGATTGGCCGGACATGAGTACTATTGCTTTCTAGATGGCTACTCTGGCTATAATCAAATTCCCATCGCCGAAAAAGACCAGGACAAGACCACTTTCACTTGTCCTTTCGGCACGTTTGCATATCGACGCATGCCCTTTGGGTTATGCAATGCGCCCGCTACCTTCCAGCGGTGTATGATGGGAATTTTCTCAGACATGGTGGAAAAATTTCTGGAGATTTTCAAGGATGACTTCTCCATCTTCGGCGACTCTTTTGACGAGTGTTTGCTGCATCTTGACGCTGTCCTTACCCGATGTAAGGAAAAGAATCTCACTTTGAACTGGGAGAAATGCCACTTCATGGTGCGGGAAGGTATTGTCTTAGGAAATATCATCTCACAAAATGGCATAGAGGTTGACAAAGCAAAGATTGAGGTCATTTCCAATCTGCCTCCTCCCCGATGCGTCAGAGATATCCGAGCCTTCCTTGGCCATGCCGGTTTCTATAGACGGTTTATCAAGGACTTTAGCAAGATTGCTAGGCCCTTGACGCTTTTGCTGGCCAAGGACACGCCTTTCGACTTCAACTCGAGCTGTGTGACTGCATTCGAGTCACTGAAACGCTCACTCACTTCTGCTCCCGTTCTTTCTTCACCTGACTGGACGCACCCATTCGAGATTATGTGTGATGCATCCGACTTCGCCATCGGTGCTGTCCTTGGACAGCATATCAACAAGATGCCGCATGTAATCTATTACGCGAGCCGAACCCTGAACGACGCCCAACTCAATTATACAACAACTGAGAAGGAATTCTTGGCTGTTGTATTTGCTTTAGAAAAGTTCAGGCCCTACCTCATCGGCTCTCCAGTCATTGTCTACACGGACCATTCTGCTCTGCGCCATCTTTTTGCGAAGAAAGATGCAAAATCTCGGTTAATACGTTGGATCCTCTTGCTTCAAGAGTTTGACCTTGTCATTAAGGACAAACGAGGATGTGAAAACGTAGTTGCCGACCATCTCTCACGACTTCCTTCTTCGCCTTCGCTTCCAATTTCGATCAACGATATTTTCCCGGATGAACAACTCTTGACAGTATCGTGCGAACCCTGGTTCGCAGATATTGTGAACTATTTGGCCACGGGATTACTACCGACCGAATGGTCACGTCAGGACAGACTTCGCTTCTTATCCCAAGTAAAACACTTTTACTGGGACGAACCCTACTTGTTCAAGTACTGTCCCGACCAGATTATTCGTCGGTGTGTCCCTGATGAGGAATTCAAGAGTGTGCTGTCATTTTGCCACGATCAAGCGTGTGGCGGGCATTTTGGGCCTAAAAAGACAGCTGAGAAGATCTTGCAATGTGGTTTCTACTGGCCACAACTTTTCAAAGACGCTCACGACTATTGCAAGTCTTGCTCCCGGTGCCAACACATGGGCCGGATATCCCGGAGGAACGAGATGCCGCTCCAACCGATCTTGGTTGTGGAGATTTTCGATGTTTGGGGGATAGATTTCATGGGGCCGTTTCCCAGCTCTTTCGGGAACTTGTACATCCTTCTAGCTGTTGATTACGTCTCTAAATGGGTCGAGGCTGTGCCCAGCCGAACTAACGACAACAAGGTTGTCGTTAGGTTCCTTAAAGAAAACATTTTTTCACGGTTTGGGCACCCCCGAGCGATCATTAGCGACAATGGAAGTCATTTCTGCAATAAAACTTTCGAAGCCTTGATGCGGAAATACTCCATAAATCATAAGCTCTCTACGCCCTACCACCCCCAAACCTGCGGGCAGGCCGAAGTTTCAAATCGGCAAATCAAGCAGATACTGGAGAAGACGGTTTCCAAGAACCGTAAGGATTGGTCTCTGAAACTCACTGATGCCCTTTGGGCATTTAGAACCGCTTATAAGACCGACCTTGGCATGTCTCCCTATCGGCTTGTGTACGGAAAAGCCTGCCACCTTCCTGTCGAAATAGAGCATCGCGCATTTTGGGCGATAAAGGAGCTGAATCTGTCTCTTGAGGACGCGGGCAGCCATCGGAAGCTGCAGCTGAACGAACTGAACGAGCTTAGGGATGAGGCTTACGATAATGCGGTTGTCGTTAAGAATCGAACGAAGGTGTTTCACGATAAACACCTTTTACGCAAAACCTTCGTACCTGGTCAACAGGTACTGCTTTACGACACCCGACTTCACTTCCATCCTGGAAAGCTCAGATCTCGCTGGAAAGGGCCGTATTTTGTGCGGAATGTGTATCCGCAGGGCGCTGTGGATTTGGAGAATCCAAAGGACGGTTCACTTTTCAAAGTGAACGGACACCGATGCAAACCGTACCTTAGCGCCGAACCAACAGAGGAGCTCCTGTTCTTACAGGAGCCGGTTTACCCTGAATGATCTTCCTCTGCCTACCTCCAAACTTCGGTTATCCAGCCAAGAACAGTGGACACTGTTCCAAATAAGTTTGGGGGTATGTACAAACCATTTTGTATATATTTGTGTATATTCTTTTTCTTTTCTTTAAAAACGAAAACAAATAAAAATTGTGTATCACTAACCGACAATTTTGAACCTTCAACTTGATCTCTTCATGCAACGACAGTGAGGACACTGTCCAGTTTAAGTTTGGGGGTACGCTCGGTACGCATTTCTTACCTTCGCATTCATATGTATATTTTGCATCTGCATATTAATATCCATAAAATCCATAAAAAATTGAAAATTTTCTAAAAAAATATAAAAACTTTTGTGTCAAGTTAGCTTGTGAAAGAACTCTGATTCAACATTTCGACGGTTTTTGCTTGAAAAAAATAGGAATAACTAAATGTTATGTTTAGATTTTGAAAACCTGAAAGATAACTCTCCTTTGAAGTTAACTATAGCTGATATAAGTCTTTACATCACACTACACGTGTCGTGAGTTTTGGGAATTAGATGACAAGTCTTTCATGTTTAAAATTTTAAACAGATAAATGATTTTCTGAGGATCAAATAGGTTTGTTCTGAAATAAGTAATGTCAAGAATAGTTTATGAAGTAAAGCGAATATGAAGGAATGTTATTGATGCCGTAATTGGAGCTAAGTCTGAAAAATAACCCATCTAAAACTTGATTGGAATGATTACACACCAAACCCACTAAACACGTCTTTTATCCAAAAAAATATTTGAACTGCCAGTTATATCTCCGTTCGTATTAAATCATCTGATTTTCACGCCAAACTGTCTTTCGTTTTTGGACCTAGGTAACTTGAGTAATTAAGTCCGCTGGGGTGTTTCTACACCTAATGCCCTAAAATCAACTGGTTTGGATGCATTGGCCCAAAGCTCGCTAAGAAGCCTAGAAAGTCCAGTTTAAAACAAAGTCAAGCAAGTGTTCTCTCCGAGTTAAAATTCCTAACGGTTCTTTGTGTGAGAATAATCTTGATAAAAGACAGGCTTTTAAAAAATTTTTAACGGAGATATGAAGGTTTTATTCTATGATAAAGACTATTGCACGTTCACAGAGGTGTGTATGAAATGAAAACAAGTTAAAGGTGGAGTGAAAAATACGACTTAGTTTCCTGTTAAGGAAGATAGAAATTCTGAAGTTGAAACCTTACTGGAAAACGAAACTTGAAAAATGCTTAACTCTTTATAAAACTTATGTGATCCTTTTAAAATTGTTATCTGGGCTTTATTGTGCGACATGATGACTTTTATCGATCCTTCTGGAACTTAACGACACTATTTGCACTGCACGTAAAGACATATAAAATCTGTAGTTAAATAAGAAGCGAGGTGTGAAAAATAAAGGTTCGATAGTCTGGACTTAGGATTATAGAATTGTTATTTTCTAAAAACAAAACTTTAGGGTTTGAAACTTAGTCATTTTTACAAACCAACTTGACCGGATTTTGTGGGTAGTATCCGCTGAAAACCCTCAGGAGACAACACTCCTCCTACTAGGGACACCTAGAGGTTTAACGGCTTGTTGCACATGCTCAGTGCAATCGCGTTCCCTGCGAAAGTGAGGTTAGGAAATTTTTTGTGAATAAATGGGCTTTGCTCGGGATGAGCAAATGATAAGTTTGGGGGTATTTGTTCATATCAGATTTTTACATTTTCATACCGTCCAATTTTTATCATATTGCATATCGGTAGATACTCTTGAGCCGTGTTTGCTAGTCAATTGCAGGATACAGGTTCTCAGTTCTAAAACGGTGAAATTCATGGAAAACACGACAAAATCCGGGTTCCTGCCAACCACAGATAAAACACGGTCTCCGCTCTTCATCCGTATGTTGCCAGATATCAATAGGAAGACAAAATGTCAAATCAATGTCATTCTCATGCACAAGGCTCAATGGTAGCACAAGATCCAAGAGATCTACGCGGAGCTCGAGGCAAATCATGACAAAATCTTGACAAAAAGTCCACCTTTCCCTCAACAGAAATTCTGGAAAATTCGTGAAGAAATTATGTAAAAATACAGATACCAGAATAAAGGGCACAGAAGACCAGGGAACCACAGCAATTTTGGGGGCCCAATTCAACTAGAAGGCCGAGGATCCGCGGCCAAAGTGGGGTCTAGGCCGCGGATCCGCGGCCGTTTAGGCGCCAAGTGTGCAGGGCTTTTGGGGGTAGAATTGTCATTGCATGTGTGGTCTGGTGGTTGCCCTAGGTTTCCATTCTCCAGCCTATAAATAGCCCAGAAGTTTGAGAAGGAAGGGGTCCATTCTTGTATTTTCTTTTTCTAGGATTTAGTTCACTTGTTCTTCTTCTTCTCATCTCTTCTCTATTAAACTTGTAGTGAGCTTTGTGAGGGAGGAATGATAAATAAAGAAGATCATTTTATTATCATGCTTGTCTTGCTCTTTCTTTACTTGTTGTAATTTTAATTGTTAAGTAGTTGTTGTTATTTCCTTGTTGTTTCTTTCTTCTCTTTTTTTTTTATCATTCATACGACAATGATACTTACGCTCGATCCTCGCCAAGGTGAGGTCGCAAATAGTTAGTCGTATTCTTCTACTCTCCTTCTTTCTATCTTCCTCTTTTGTTTTGTTTTGTTTTTCCTTATCATGAAGTGTGAGTAGTTTTATACTTGTTAGGATAGGATAAGGGAAGTTTGAGAGAAGGAAATCTCTCTCACTCTTTCCTTGCCCAACAACTTAAATCGACTCCCGTTAATTGAACCACAATCCGCTCCTTACGGCACCCTATCCTACATGATAGCGGTGATTCCGTAGTGAGACCGGTTGTGGTTGAATTAACCGGAGGTTATGGATAAGAGCCAAGAACGGACGGACAAGCACTAATAGGAAGACTTATGCGTTGGAAAGCCTAGCTTATACTCGCAAAGTCCTTCCTAGTCGTGCTAATCCCCGTTGTTGCCGATTACCGTAACACCGATATTAAGAGGGGCAACGAAAGATGTGGAGACTCCTAACTCAAACTAACCTAATCCTAACCCTAACAAGCTCTCTTTAAATATCAACTTAACACTTAGATAATCCAACAAAATCTGAACAACCGGACTTAACTCGTCGAAAAACACATAGAAAAAGATTCCCATCTCCCTGCGGACGACCCGTACTCAACCGGCTAGCTACGTGCGAAACCGTCTTGATTGCGGTATTTAAACTTAAACTTGAACACGAACGTATCCTATCAATCATCTACGCATCGCCTAAGGCTCTAGCTAGGCTCTGATACCACTGTAGGGTTCCTAGGAACACCCATGAGGTTCCACAACAGATCAAACATGCCAAAATCAAAAATTTTCTAGGTGCCAAGTAACCCTAAGCAAGATCGTAACTAGAGGTAAGGCGATAAAGATGCTAGTTAACAACTTAACTAAGAGTGAACGGAAAATACAACCTTTGTAGATCCGGTCCTCCATCTCCATAGCTCCGTGTTGACGTCCCTCCGCTGCGATCATCGGATCCCAGACTCTGGCGATGGTTTCGTCGGAAAAATGATCGGGCTAGGTCGTCGACTTCGATGCCGAAGATGATCTACGTCAAGGCAACTCAAGATCAAGCTCCACCTTCACCAAGTCATGAAACTTGTGAAGAAAACACCCTATACTACATGGCAAGTGGTAGAGGATGAAGAAATAGGAAGTGGGTTCACTTTTGATTTGGATTTCTTACTTGGAATCATCCCTTAGAAATTTCAAGCAAAGGTTTTTCTTTTTCTCTTCATGAAGAAGATGAAGAAGAAGAATGAAAAAGAACTATGAATAATATAAAAACAAGTGATGGTTATCATAATGCAACCATGGTTAAGTGTAGAGAATAAACTAGGGTTAGGTGAATGGTTAGGTTAAGCAAAAGAAACAAAAATGGTTGAACTTTTCAAAGCTTCAAAGAAAATCCAAAAGAAGCAACCATTTCTTTTCTTGCTAAAAAGAATAAATAAATAAAATAAATAATCAAGAGAAGATAATAAAACCCTAACCATTCACTTAAACATGGTTTAAAGTAAACACAAACCCAAGTTTGCATGTATCATCAAACATGATACAAACAAGTGCACAAAAATATATCACATATACAACTTATGCATTTCAAGTGAGAAAATCCATCTCTAAGTGAACAAATACTAGTTAATGTAAAGTAATATATCTAATATATAATTATACATTAAATCATTAAATCAACACTTGATTTAACGATCCGGTCATATCGCATATGACCGACTAATATCCAATGTATCGACTTATCGAATCAATCCTCGATTCGATAACTAGGTTATATCGCATACAACCAATCGATACATTCATCGCGAGAATAGAATACGGTATCACATACACGCATTATTCTCGGTCCCGCACATATCTCATATGCGCTCCTATTTCGTTTTGCTTGAGCCAGGAAACCTCTGTGTAGGACTCTAAAGACTCGTCAATACGCCGGCAGCAGGTGATGATCATATCAAACACCCACAAGCCGCAAGCGGTCTGCTAAACGTAACGGCTACTCGGGTATTGAGCGATCAGAAGATCGACGAGCAAGCCCTCTCACACTCCTGTGAATCCAACCAGTAACACTTACCGTACAGTCCGGTTTGTTCGTCTGATATGTCGCATATCTCGCCTAGGGGGGGTAAACGTCAGATCCCAATAGCTTGATAAGTCATGCCAACGTAAGGTCCATAACAATCGTGAAACTACTGATAACTCTTACCAGTATATCATAGCAACCCTGGCCAGGGATTTCCAGTTATGGCCAGTCGAGCATAGCGCAACATCAACCCCCAATACCGGGAGAGACGAATCCCCTCCTATCGCTCATTGCCTCCATGTGAATCGGGACTGTACCCAAAAACCACCTGTTTGCATGACTCAGTAGAGTCGTGGTAGGGTGGAAATCAAAGCACAGTGGGAGACACACAAGACTCTATGACGATCTCGGGTCAACAGACTAAGCTGTACCAGTGTCACCAGAGAACTGCCATCTGACGTGAGGTATAATACCATCTGGGAGTTCTCGGCGAGTCCGTTCAGTGTATCCAGTCTCCACTGAGCACCCGCATACCATCTCTGATGTAAAACACCAATGGATATGGGATCATCCATCGCCCATCATATGGGTCGAGAAGATATACGCTAGTCTACTCTGGAATATCGATGCCCCGTCTCGATATTCCCACGACTAGGAACATTGAAGGATGTACTCATGGACTACCCAGGCCCCACTAGTATGATCTACATCATAGTCCTGGAAATCGAGTATACATCTTAAGGGCTTTATCAACATGTAATCAGAGAGACAGAAAGTATACATGTTAAGATAAAGAGCAACCAGATAGCGTACTATCATGTCGAGAAAGAAAGTCCTACCTATATATGTCCCAGCATCCACTACAATATACATCCAATGTACAGTTATGGCCTCTAAGGCATACATATAACTAACAAGGGCTACCTCCTTGTATCTTTTTGGCTACGGATATCATTGCAGTTGGCGAGTGAGCCATTTTGCCTTTAGGTGGGTTTTTGTGGTATCCGTTTATTTCCATTGTACTCTCTGTTGTATCTAGTACTCTCCATCTACCATTTCATGTATTGACTTAGAGACCAGTTGTGAGGACGATGTATATTATTTTGTACTCTGGATGTCGAGCTCGTGTGAGCCGGCTTTATTTATGCAGTTTTACCTTTCATGCTGTTTTTCACTTATATTGTTCATTTCTTCGCTACGGCGTCGTATATTATTCTTGTGGTGGTTGTTTCCGCCGTTGGGTGTGATTGCTTCCGCTTGGAGATACTTTATTCTTATTATCAGTCATTTTACTTATATCATGTGTTGTACCCGTTTCGGGGCTAGTTTTTACAAAGGAGGTGTTGCCGAAATTTTTAAGAAAATAACATAAACTTTAAAGATTTTTACTCAAGGTTTTCTAAAAGGTTTTAAACTAATGTTTTCTTCACTCACTATTTTTAATGGTTTTGATTTCTGGGTTTCGGCTTACTTAATCGCGTTATGCCTGTAGACGTTGCGTGGTCATGTGCCGGTCACGGGCCGAACTTTGGGTCGTGACAAATAGGTAGTAGTTGGGTGCAGTTCCGAAGCACTTAGAGGCAGTAGGGGATATAGGGGAATCGTCCATCCGGGTATTGGGAGTTGATATCGTGCTGTGTATGGCTGGCCAATACACAAAGTCGCTGACCAGGGTGTTCTCCGCCAAACACAGAGACGCGACCACGTAGGTCCGTCTTGCCTGAATTTGGGGGCATATACTATTTTGGTTTTATCCGTCCACCTCTCCGAAGATGCCAAGTTGATTTATGACACCGTGTATCGAAGGTTTAGACGGATGCGGCCGTTGTAGCAGACTTCGTCAGATTCCCCCTCGTTTGAGGGGTTTTTGATTGTGGGGACGCTCTTCCCTACAGGCGCAAGCCCCTGCGGTTAATTATGCTACCGCATCGCGGTAACAACTTTCTCCTTCTCGAGATACCCACTTTGTGTCGTGGGTGTTTGTTTAATTTTTGGTTGCCCGTGGATTGTATACAGAGGCTAATTTATGTTGTCGCCCGTAGGGCGTGGATTAGTCCAAATCCGTATTTTCTTAGCTTTGGTTTTTAGTTGGGTTTAAGGATGCGTTAGTCTCATTTGAGACTAAGATCAACTTAAACGTTTGTTGAGGATACGTTAGTCTAATTTTAGACTAAGATCTACTCAACAGGATCATTTAGATCCAACAAAAGAGCATTAGGGCTCTATTGTTTTAGTTTAGTGACATTGCGGTCCATTGTTAGTTTAAGGACATTACGGTCCAATGTTAGTTTAAGGACATCTCGGTCCAGTTTAGAGACATCATAGTCTGTAAAGTTTAAGGACATCATAGTTCATGAGTTTAAGGACCCCACAGTCCATAGTAGTTTAGAGACATCACAGTCTGTAAAGTTTAAGGACATCATAGTCCATGAGTTGTAAGGACCCCACAGTCCGTGGAATGTCTGGTTGTCGGGACCCGTCACCTCTCTAAAAACGTTGAAGGATTACAACGACAAATATCAGAGGAGTGAAGAGATGTACCCTTGAACCAATATTGGTTGGGGGATCTGTAGTTGGATTGATTAAAGGATCGTTAATCTCGTTTGAGATTAAGATCAACTTAAACGTTTGTTAAGGATACGTTAGTCTAGTTTTAGTCTAAGATCTGCTTAACAGGATCATTTAGATCCAACAAAAGAGCTGTTAGTTGTATGTATGCCCTAGAGGCCAGTATTGTACAGATGATGTATATTATATTGGATGCTTGGACATATATAGAGATGACTTTCTTGCTCGATATGATAGTATGCTATCTGGTTGGTCTTTATATTAACATGTATACTAGTCTCTTTAAACTGTCTTATAGTTACATGTTGGTAAAGCCCTTAGGATGTGTACTTGACTACCTGGACTATGATGCAGATCATACTAGTGGGGACATGGTAGTCCATAAGTACATCCTTTAAGGTCCCTAGTCGTAGGTGTATCAAGACGGGGCATCGATATACCAGTGTAGACTAGCGTATACGCTTCTCGACCCATGATATGGGCGATGGATGATCCCATATCCATTGGTGTTTGACATCAGAGATGGTATACGGGTGCTCAGTGGAGACTGGGTACACTGGACGGACTCGCCGAGAACTCCCTGATGGTATTATACCTCACGTCAGATGGCAGTTCTCATGTGACACTTGTGCAGGTTAGTCTGTAGACCCGAGATCGTCATAGAGTCTTGTGTGATTCCCACTGCGCTTTGATTTCCACCTTACCACGTCCATGAGGGCGTGCAAAATGGTGGTTTTTTGGGTACAGTCCCGAGTCACATGGAGGCAATGAGCGATAGGAGGGGTTTCGTCTCTCCTGGTATTGGGAGTTGATGTTGCGCTGTGCTCGATTGGCCGTAACAGGGAAGTCCCTGGCCAGGGCTGATTCAGAGATTTGCTGGTAAGTGTTACCAGTAGTTTCTCGACCCGTTATGAGCCTCACATCGGCACGACTTATCGGTTATTGGGGTCTGACGTTTACCACCCCTAGACTTGATATGCGACATATCAGACGAGGAGACCGGACTGTACGGGAAGTGTTGCCGGTTGGCTCGACGGGAGTTGTAGCAGGTTCGCTTGTTTTCTTCTGATCGCTCAATACCCGGGTGGCCGTTATGTTTAGCTGACCGCTTGCGGCTTGGGGGTGCTTGATATGATCATCACCCACTGCCGGCGTATTGACGAGTCTTAGAGTCCCACGATGGAGTTACCTAGTCCTGGCGAAACGTTGTGGTGCGTGTATGCGATATGCGCATGGACCCGATTAAAATGCGCGTATAAGATACCGTATATTGATCGGGCGGCTTGCTTTTGGTTTGGGTCATATGTGATATGACCGGATTGATAAATCAAGTGTTGATTTATTATTTAACCATTAGTTTCTCACTAGAAATCCTTTCTTGTATTTGATGGATGTATGCATGCATGTATGCTTTCTTTTTTGATTCATGCACATATGGATGTACATACACACACACATACATACATACATCCTTCATGGTTGTACATACATGAAAATGGTGGCAATATAAGACTCACACCATGGTTGGATTTATATATGATTTATTATTGCATTTGATTTAAAACAAAAGAAAAGAAAAGGATAATTCATGGATACTTTCTACACTCTTCTTGACCTAACCATTCTCACCCACCATTTGACCATGGATTACTTTTCCTTTTGTGTTTTTAACTCAAATTCAATAATATCCTAACCATGGTTTGATATGAGAAGAGGAAAATATATATTGATATATTTTCTATTTTTCTTTCATGAGTTATTCTTATCTTCTTCTCAAATAGCCATCATCTTCTTCCTCCTTCTTCACTTGCTCTCTAGACTTTTGTAGTGAGCAAATTACATAACAAGATTGGATTTTGAAGTGAGAATAAGAACCACAACATCATTCTACACAAGTTTAGCCTACTTGTTTAGAGTGTTATCTTCATTCGTTCTCTTGATCGGGTGAAGTTGCAAGCATGGACTAGGAGCTTCGGGTGGATCGTCGTGGACGCGAGAAGACTTCAAGAGGACCTTTCTCCAACACCCAAGAGGCCGATGAGTCTAGCGTAGGGAGCTACAAAGGTTGTACTCTCTAAACCCTAACTTTTCTTTCATGAGATGATGTGAAAATTTTGAAACCCTAATTTTTCTAGGAATGATCCTTTGTATGTTTACTTATCACCATAAAAACTTGATCTTTGTGACATGTGATACTTCCAAACCTCTCATAGGGTGCTAGGTAAACCCTTCAAGAGCATTTGGGCTCTATTGTTTAGTTTAAGGACGTTACGATCCATAGTTAGTTTAAGGACATTACGGTCCATGTTTAGATGCAAACATGGGTTTGGAAATGCACCAGATAGTTATTGACCATTGGGACCCACCACCTCTCTGAAGACGTTGAAGAATTATAACGATATGTATCAGAGGTGTGAAGAGATGTACCCTTGAACCAAAGTTGACTGAAAGGCTCTGGGTTTTACTTTGAATGTCATATGAGATGACCAATTTTGGAAGATAAAAGTGTGTTTGAGGTTCAGTCAAAAAGGGGTACTGTCTCTTGAAGACTTAGCTAATTTGAGCTAAGATTGGCTCGAATGTAGTGTTAAACACTAGAGTACACTCGTCTATCACGTGCTCCCACGTGATGCGCTTAAAATAGTCTTAAACACTAAGGATGCAGCGCACAAAATAGTGTTAAACACTAAAAAATAAGCGCTCACGTGGGGTCACGTGAGGCGCTTGAGTGTTGGGCCCAAACTTCTTTTATTTTATTCTCAGAATATGCAAGTAAGTGTTAAACACTTGGCCTTTATGACCATCACGTGTGGGCACGTGATGGGTATCCATGATTTGGATATTAAAGTGTTTGTTAGGGGTCATGTGGGGGCACGTGAGGGCGCCCAAAGTCTGTTCTGCCTTTATTTTGAGAAGTTTGTTCAAGGGTCACGTGGGAGTACGTGACCCGATCTCACTCATTCTTTTTTGACCATTGAGGAGGGGGGGGGTCACGTGTTGCCACCTGGTCATGCTGGGTACTCGTGCATGAAAAGTCTAAGTCCCTTGTTTAAGAATTAAATTCTTTTATAGGGTTAAACCCTAATTTTATTTAGAGGAATTAAATTCCTATGTATTTGGAAGAATTAAATTCTTTAAACCCAATTCTCCCTCTAAGTTTTGGATCTGCATGGCAGAATCTCCCCGATGAGAATTAAATTCTCAACTTATGGGGAGATCTGCTTCTGCTGATCTTCAATCATAGGAAGAACTAAGTTCTTATATTAAGGCTTAAACCCTATCTTTGTTGGAGGAATTAACTTCCTATGTGCTTTGTGAAAGAATTAAATTCTTTAAACCCAATTCTCCCTCTAAGTAATGTAATATTCTTTTATTTGGGGCGCTTCCGGGTTGAGGTTGATGCCACCAGTGTTGTATATTATTTACTTTTCCGTATTAGGATGGACCCAAGGAGGGGAGCACAGGTGACCGGGTTCTGGGGTTTAGTGGGAAGCCATCTCGAGGAGTCGAGACCGGGTCTCCTAAACTCCAGAATTGGTAGGGTCGCTTGCCGCTTTCGTAGGGGTCCAGGGTGTGGGCTTGGCTATTCATCGCGACTGTGGAATCCGTATTTTCTATTATTGGCTAAGTACTAAATACGGACGTCCTAGTATATCCCACATTATATCTATGTTTCTGCTGCGATATCTGTGATGTGATCATTAGATATGTTCTGTGATGGATACAGTATATAGTATATATGATATATTATATAGACGTTATTTATGTTTTACACCCGCACTAGCCCTGCCCTGCTCTGTCGTTAGTTACCTAACCTAACGGTGCACGAGGGGACATCGAGGCAAATGCGGATGGCATAAGTGTACGTCGTATTTATCTGTGATGTTTAGGTGACTTAAATGATGGGGCTTCATTAATGTGATTAATGAAAGAAAAGAAACCTAAAAGATATTGTAGAATCAAATTTTAAAATAAAAGGGTAGCTACAGTTTTGCTTTGCATAGTGGTATATATGATATATCCTGCACCTTATTCGATGGGGAAAGAGCCGAGATCCCTTCACCGGGAGTGACCTCTTTAGCAAAACTGGTAGATGCTACAACACTCGGTTTGACTTTTGACTGCTTTTGGAGTTTTGCTTTGCACAGTGATATATATTATATATCCCGCACCTTATTCAATGAGGAAAGAGCCGAGATCCCTTCACCGGGAGTGACCTCTTTAGAAAAACTAATAAAAGCCTCAAAATCACTCCATTTCAAAATTTCATTTGATTCTACAACGATATCAAGTTCATTACGCAATAGGTTTTCAGAAAAACCTGTCGTAGCCCTCCCTTATTTCAGATAAATCCTACTTAGTATTCGTGCTATGTTTGTTGGCCTGCGTCAAGGCGTAGTGTGCGGTAGCTAACTAGTATTTATCTGTTGATGCATATGATGCAGATTGGATTAGGGTAGTTGTACGACTTTGTTGGCCTGCGTCAAGGGTCGTATGGGTGGGTTTAATTCAATCAAGAAATGACGGGTTGAACTTGACTAGCGCACTATGGTTTGTTGGCCTGCGTCAAGGTCATAGGACGCTAGGGGCAAAATATTATCGGGAATTTCAAGTGTTGAAATTTGCAATGAGATTGCATACCTTCTATGAGATAGTTAGATCCCGATACCCACTGCGAGTAATTGTTATTCCTGGGAGAGTTTTACACAGGACAATTAGCCGATCAAGTAGGTGTCTAGAAATGTGTCAACGGGGTTACGCCTCTGGGAAAACGAGGTTTACTTTAATTAGGTCCGTGCGAAAGCACGGGGAACCTCCCTCAAAGTACCGACACTGGCCTGGCTGAAAGATCGACGAAGTTGTAGGGTGTAATTAATCCCGGCTAGTCTTTCCTTTTAGGGTTTGAAGGAAGATTTGATAAAAATAGTGGGAGCCATCCTGATTAGATAAGATAATAACCAATCTGATCTTGCAAGAGCATACGCTAAAGTGTTTTCTTCTCTCTCTCTCCAGGTAGCGACTATGTCATGCCTTAATAAAGATAATAATATGGATGTATTGACTGAACCTGCATATTATACTGTGCTGGGGAACGTTGGTTCCGTTCTTTCTTATAAGAGTTATAGGACTGAACAGGATATAGGGGAATACCAGGATTCCCATGCCACCCGAATGAAGAAAGTACATGTTGATGCATTTTCTTCGGGTGTGTTCGTTACAGAGAACTGTTTCTCCATTTGCCTTACGTCCTGGGTATTAGATACCGGGTCAGGATCCCATATATGTAATCAGTTACACGGGCTTAGGAAAGGTAGAGAACTTGGAGAAGGTGATAAAGACATAAGAGTTGGAAATGGTGCAATTGTTACAGCTAAGACTGTCGGGGAATATCACCTTGCATTACCAACTGGTAATACATTGGTTCTGAACGAATGCTATTACATGCCGAATCTGATATGCAACATTATATCGGTTTCTTTGTTGAGTAAAGAGGGATATAATTTTGTATTACAGGATAATGTTATGAACATTTTTCGTAACCAAAAGTTGGTTGGATCACGCACGTTATGCAATGGCATTTATGTTCTAAATCAATCAACAGTTCTAAGTATAACAAACACACACAAGAGGAAAAGTTCAGAACTGAACGAATCCTTCTTGTGGCGTTGTAGACTGGGTCACATCAATGCGACACGACTAGCTAAGTTGCATAATGATGGATATTTGAATCCGTTTGAATTTTCATCTTATGACACTTGCCAGTCATGTCTCAAAGGCAAGATGATCAAAACTCCATTTACGGGACACGGAGAAAGAGTTACCGAACTCTTGGGACTGATACATAGTGATGTATGCGGTCCCATGTCTACACATACCAAGGATGGTTCTTCGTACTTCATTACATTCACTGACGATCTCTCTAGATTCGGATATGTGTTCCTGATGAAACACAAATCAGAAGCTTTTGAGAAATTTAGAGAATATAAACTAGAAGTCGAGAACCAAACCGGGAAAAGTATTAAAATCCTTCGATCTGATCGAGGAGGTGAATACTTGAGCATTGAATTCCTGGACTTCCTAAAAGAGAATGGGATTCTCTCTCAGCTGACTCCTTCATATACACCACAGCACAACGGTGTATCAGAATGGAGGAACCGCACCCTATTAGATATGGTGCGCTCTATGATGAGCACAGCTGAGTTACCTATTTCCTTCTGGGGATATGCACTGGAAACAGCTGCGGACCTATTGAATATGGTTCCCACCAAATCCGTGCCAACCACTCCATATGAGATATGGAAAGGAAAGAGACCATGTCTTAATTATGTTAAGATATGGGGTTGTCCGGCATATGTAAAAACGCAAAATCCGGACAAACTCGCGGCAAGGTCCTTTCTGTGTAAGTTTATTGGATATCCCAAACATTCGTGCGGATATATCTTCTACCACACCGAGGAACAAAAGGTGTTTGTTTCTCGACATGCCACCTTTTTAGAAAAGGAATTTCTTGAAAAAGAGATTAGTGGCAAGGAGGTAGAACTGGAAGAAGTTCCAGCAATAAAGACTACGACAGAAGATTTGGTTGAACCAGAGAATTCGGTAGTTCCTAACGAACCTCAGCCTCTCCGCCGATCTAGTAGGGTTCCTCGCCAACCTGAGAGATACTACGGTTTTCTCATGGATGGTGGGAGCGAGGATTGCATCATGAAGGATGATGACCCAACTAGCTTCGAGCAGGCCATCACGAGTGGGGACTCAGTGAAATGGCTGGATGCAATGCGGTCTGAGATGGAATCCATGTACACCAACAAAGTATGGACTTTGGAAGATGCTCCTGAAGGGGTAAAACCCATTGGGAGCAAGTGGATCTTCAAGAAAAAACTTGGTGTAGATGGGAAAGTGGAGACTTTCAAATCTAGACTTGTTGCAAAGGGTTTTCGTCAAAGACCAGGTGTGGACTATGACGAGACCTTTTCTCCAGTGGCTATGCTTAAATCCATCCGAACCATGCTTGCCATCGCTGCATATCATGACTACGAAATCTGGCAAATGGATGTTAAGACCACCTTTCTAAACGGTGATTTAGAAGAGTGCGTGTACATGACTCAGCCAGAGGGCTTCGTAGATAGTGGGAGCAACGGGAAGGTGTGCAAGCTGCTTAAATCCATTTATGGATTAAAGCAAGCGTCGCAGAGTTGGAACATCTGCTTTGACGTCGTTATCAAAGAGTTTGATTTCGTCAAAAACGTAGATGAACCTTGTATCTACAAGAAGGTGGCAGAGAGTAAGGTTGTCTTCCTCGTATTGTACGTAGACGACATACTCTTGATAGGAAATGACATTCCTATGCTGCAATCGGTCAAGCTCTTCTTATCACAAAGATTCTCGATGAAAGATCTTGGTGATGCCTCCTGCATATTGGGAATAAGAATCTATAGAGATAGATCCAAACGGATATTGGGATTGTCCCAATCCAGGTACATTGACACCATACTAAAGAGGTTTAGTATGGATGAATCCAAGCGTGGGAACTTACCCACGATCTCTGGAGTCACTCTCTCCAAAGAGATGTCTCCCAAGACTGATTTGGAGAGAGCTCGCATGCAAGGGATACCCTATGCTTCGGCTGTAGGCTCTATCATGTACGCGATGCTGTGTACCAGACCCGATGTAGCATATTCACTAAGTGTAGTGAGCAGGTATCAAGCTGATCCTGGAGAGAGTCACTGGACAGCTGTGAAGAGCATTCTCAAGTACTTACGAAGGACTAAAGAGATGCTCTTGGTGTATGGTAACGGAGAACTCCAAGTGGAGTCCTTTACCGATTCGAGCTTCCAGAGTGATAAGGACGACTCTAAGTCCAGTCGGGATTTTTCTTTACCCTTTATGGAGGGGCGGTTAGCTGGAAGAGTTCCAAGCAGGAAACCGTGGCAGACTCGACGATGGAGGCTGAATACATCGCTGCCAACGATGCTGCCAAAGAGGCTGTTTGGATCAAGAAGTTCATTACTGAACTTGGAGTGGTTCCATCCATTGAACATCCAATACCTTTGTATTGTGATAACAATGGAGCGGTGGCTTTGGCCAAGGAACCCAGGTCCCATCAGCGATCCAGGCATATTCTGAGGCGGTATCACCTGATCCGGGAGATAGTTGATCGCCGGGAGATCGAGGTAAGGAGGGTTGACACGAAGAATAACATAGCGGATCCACTTACGAAGGCCATTCCCCAGATACAGTTTGAGAGACTCTTCGGGATGCTCGGTATGCGATACTACAGTAGCTGGCCCTAGTGCAAGTGGGAGATTGTTAGTTGTATGTATGCCCTAGAGGCCAGTATTGTACAGATGATGTATATTATATTGGATGCTTGGACATATATAGAGATGACTTTCTTGCTTGATATGATAGTATGCTATCTGGTTGCTCTTTATCTTAACATGTATACTAGTCTCTTTAAACTGTCTTATAGTTACATGTTGGTAAAGCCCTTAGGATGTGTACTTGACTACCTGGACTATGATACAGATCATACTAGTGGGGACATGGTAGTCCATAAGTACATCCTTCAAGGTCCCTAGTCGTAGGTGTATCGAGACGGGGCATCGATATATCAGTGTAGACTAGCGTATACGCTTCTCGACCTATGATATGGGCGATGGATGATCCCATATCCATTGGTGTTTGACATCAGAGATGGTATACGGGTGCTCAGTGGAGACTGGGTACACTGGACGGACTCGCCGAGAACTCCCAGATGGTATTATACCTCACGTCAGATGGCAGTTCTCAGGTGACACTTGTGCAGGTTAGTCTGTAGACCTGAGATCGTCATAGAATCTTGTGTGATTCCCACCGCGCTTTGATTTCCACCTTACCACGTCTATGAGGGCGTGCAAAACGGTGGTTTTTGGGTACAGTCCCGAGTCACATGGAGGCAATGAGCGATAGGAGGGGTTTCGTCTCTCCCGGTATTGGGGGTTGATGTTGCGCTGTGCTCGATTGGCCGTAACAGGGAAGTCCCTGGCCAGGGCTGATTCAGAGATTTGCTGGTAAGTGTTACCAGTAGTTTCTCGACCCGTTATGAGCCTCACATCGGCACGACTTATCGGTTATTGGGGTCTGACGTTTACCACCCCTAGACTTGATATGTGACATATCAGACGAGGAGACCGGACTGTACGGGAAGTGTTGCCGGTTGGCTCGACGGGAGTTGTAGCAGGTTCGCTTGTTTTCTTCTGATCGCTCAATACCCGGGTGGCCGTTACGTTTAGCTGACCGCTTGCGGCTGGGGGGTGCTTGATATGATCATCACCCACTGCCGGCGTATTGACGAGTCTTAGAGTCCCACAATGGAGTTACCTAGTCCAGGCGAAACGTTGTGGTGCGCGTATGCGATATGCGCATGGACCCGATTAAAATGCGCGTATAGGATACCGTATATTGATCGGGCGGCTTGCTTTTGGTTTGGGTCATATGTGATATGACCGGATTGATAAATCAAGTGTTGATTTATCATTTAACCATTAGTTTCTCACTAGAAATCCTTTCTTGTATTTGATGGATGTATGCATGCATGTATGCTTTCTTTATTGATTCATGCACATATAGATGTACATACACACACACATACATACATACATCCTTCATGGTTGTACATACATGAAAATGGTGGCAATATAAGACTCACACCATGGTTGGATTTATATATGATTTATTATTGCATTTGATTTAAAACAAAAGAAAAGAAAAGGATAATTCATGGATACTTTCTACACTCTTCTTGACCTAACCATTCTCACCCACCATTTGACCATGGATTACTTTTCCTTTTGTGTTTTTAACTCAAATTCAATAATATCCTAACCATGGTTTGATATGAGAAGAGGAAAATATATATTGATATATTTTCTATTTTTCTTTCATGAGTTATTCTTATCTTCTTCTCAAATAGCCATCATCTTCTTCCTCCTCCTTCACTTGCTCTCTAGACTTTTGTAGTGAGCAAATTACATAACAAGATTGGATTTTGAAGTGAGAATAAGAACCACAACATCATTCTACACAAGTTTAGCCTACTTGTTTAGAGTGTTATCTTCATTCGTTCTCTTGATCGGGTGAAGTTGCAAGCTTGGACTAGGAGCTTCGGGTGGATCGTCGTGGACGCGAGAAGACTTCAAGAGGACCTTTCTCCAACACCCAAGAGGCCGAGGAGTCTAGCGTAGGGAGCTACAAAGGTTGTACTCTCTAAACCCTAGCTTTTCTTTCATGAGATGATGTGAAAATTTTGAAACCCTAATTTTTCTAGGAATGATCCTTTGTATGTTTACTTAGCACCATAAAAACTTGATCTTTGTGACATGTGATGCTTCCAAACCTCTCATAGGGTGCTAGGTAAACCCTTCAAGAGCATTTGGGCTCTATTGTTTAGTTTAAGGACGTTACGATCCATAGTTAGTTTAAGGACATTACGGTCCATGTTTAGATGCAAACATGGGTTTGGAAATGCACCAGATAGTTATTGACCATTGGGACCCACCACCTCTCTGAAGACGTTGAAGAATTATAACGACATGTATCAGAGGTGTGAAGAGATGTACCCTTGAACCAAAGTTGACTGAAAGGCTCTGGGTTTTACTTTGAATGTCATATGAGATGACCAATTTTGGAAGACAAAAGTGTATTTGAGGTTCAGTCAAAAAGGGGTACTGTCTCTTGAAGACTTAGCTAATTTGAGCTAAGATTGGCTCGAATGTAGTGTTAAACACTAGAGTACACTTGTCTATCACGTGCTCCCATGTGATGCGCTTAAAATAGTCTTAAACACTAAGGATGCAACGCACAAAATAGTGTTAAACACTAAAAAAGAAGCACTCACGTGGGGTCACGTGAGGCGCTTGAGTGTTGGGCCCAAACTTCTTTTATTTTATTCTCAGAATATGCAAGTAAGTTTTAAACACTTGGCCTTTATGACCATCACGTGTGGGCACGTGATGGGTATCCATGATTTGGATATTAAAGTGTTTGTTAGGGGTCATGTGGGGGCACGTGAGGGCGCCCAAAGTCTGTTCTGCCTTTATTTTGAGAAGTTTGTTCAAGGGTCACGTGGGAGCACGTGATCCGATCTCACTCATTCTTTTTTGACCATTGAGGAGGGGGGGTCATGTGTTGCCACCTGGTCATGCTGGGTACTCATGCATGAAAAGTCTAAGTCCCTTGTTTAAGAATTAAATTCTTTTATAGGGTTAAGCCCTAATTTTATTTAGAGGAATTAAATTCCTATGTATTTGGAAGAACTAAATTCTTTAAACCCAATTCTCCCTCTAAGTTTTGGATCTGCATGGCAGAATCTCCCCGATGAGAATTAAATTCTCAACTTATGGGGAGATCTGCTTCTGCTGATCTTCAATCATAGGAAGAACTAAGTTCTTATATTAAGGGTTAAACCCTATCTTTGTTGGAGGAATTAAATTCCTATGTGCTTTGTGGGAGAATAAAATTCTCTGAACTTAGGTCCTCCCTTAGGTTTTAGATCTGCATGGCAAAATCCCATAAGTTGAGAATTAAATTCTCAACTTATGGGGAGATCTGCTTCTGCAAATTTTCAACCAAAAGAAGAACTAAGTTCTTATTCAGAAGAGTTAAACTCTTAGTTTGAGAATTAAATTCTCCTTTTGTTTTGTGGGAGCTTACAGAATGATCTCTTTCCCTCTCTTACCTAGGGTTTATTTCTTTTCTGAAGAGATTTTCTTTTCTCTCTGGAGAATTAAATTCTCTTTTTTTTGTTTTCTCTCTCTGTTGTTGTCTCTCCTCTTTTTTTTCTTCTCTTCTTAGCTCCTATTTATAAGAGAAAGAAAAAAATCAGTTTTTTTAGTCAATCTTTCATTGAAAGATTTTGATTGATTTTGTAACCAACATGATCTTTTAGATCACTCGGTGAATTTTATTCACCATTAGATTTCTTAATCCCCAAAAGATATTTTGTTTGTTGTTCCTGGAAAATTTTAGGAAAATATTTCCTTGTATAGAATCTTTTTATAAATTGGTGATTTTTAATCACCACTGGATTTTTAATCCAATGGTGCTTCACTTTATAGAGCGCAATCTTTTTTGTTTGGAAAGATCTAGGGAAATATTTTTTTCAATTCAGGCTTTTGATTCCTTTTTAATTAGAATTTAATTCTATTGTTCAGAGATCTTAGGAACCCATCACGTGTTGGCATGTGACCCCCTGTCACGTGTGGGCACGCGATACCCCATTTAGGGTTTTCTTTCCATTAACTCAGAGAGTTTTAAGACCCTATCACGTGGTGGCACATGACCCACTGACTAAGCATTTAACCAGAATTTAATTCTATTATTTTAAAGAACTCGGGAACTCATCACGTGTCGGCACGTGACCTCTAGTCACGTGTGGGCGCGTGATGCCCCATTGGGGTTTTTCTTGCTGCTTTATTATACCTTTTAATTCCTTTCAGTGGGTTTAAATGCCCATCACGTATGGGCACGTGACCCTTTTTTATCAGAATTCAATTCTTATTATTTCAGAGTCCTCAGGAAACCATCACGTGTCGGCACGTGACCCCTGATCACGTGTGGGCACGTGATGCCCCATTTTTTTCTTGTATTTTATGAGGGAACAAATGCCCCCACAGCATTGTTCTCACGTGTTTGCTCGTGAGTGCAACGCTGTAACTTTTGTGGCCGTTGGATCTGCCTAGGGAACAGGGAAGATGAACCGTTTCCCATCATGTCCTATAAATGCAGGGGTCTCTTCAGTAGTGCCTCCACTCCTTCATCTTCTTCCTTCCTTGTTCTTGCCTTGAGAATTTAATTCTCCTCCTCAGAGCTTAGTTCTCTGTTCAAAAAATTCCAGAGTTTAACTCTCTCAACAAAAGATTTCCTTTTTCAGGTAAGGATCTTGAACAGCCGAGGAACTTCTTGTAAAAATTTTCTTTGGATTTTAAATCCACACCAAGAGTTTTTCCCTTTAACAAAAGCCTATCTTTCCAAGTTCTTTAAGAATGTCCGATCTTTAAATAATAAACCCCCTTTGCTAGGCATTTCTCTGATCTTAGGGGTTTGATGATGATACTTGTCTGCCTCTGGAATTTAATTCCATTCTAAAGAGCTTAGCTCTGAAAATTTTTCTGGGAATTTAATTCCTCTGTTCAAAAGGAGCTTAATTCCTCTAGAGAACTTAGTTATTAAAAGAAGACTTCTTGGGATTTTTCATCCTGAGTTGTTCTTGCAAAATTAGTTTAGGAGAGATCCTTCTCGATTTGCACAGAGTTTCTGCAATGGGTTTTCTCCTTGGGGAAATGTGTAGAGTTTTTTGAATTTATTGAGAATCTTCCTTTTGTTCTCATGATGATTGCTCAGCCTCATTATTAATGAGCCGCCATATTGATTTTGTGGGGCCCATGTGTTTTGTAACCCATGGTCCCATGAAATAAGCGGCTTGTCGCCTTCTTCCTGTTAGGTTTACCTAGCACCTCATGAAGGGTTTGGAAGCATCACATGTGCCAAAATCAAATTTTTTAAAGGTGCTAAGTGAACATACAAAGAATCATCACTAGAAATTTAGGGTTTCATTACATTGACATCATCACAAGTAGAAAAGGCTAGGGTTTTGAGAGTACAACCTTTGTAGCTCCCTACGCTAGACTCCTTGGCTACTTGAGGGTTGGAAAAAGGTTCGCTTGAGATCCTCTAGGTCCACGACGATCCACCCGAAGCTCCTTTGCCCAAAGCTCCTTACTTTACTCGATATGTGAATGAAGTAGAGCAAACACCCTACACAAATGGGCTAGATGTGTGTAGTATGATAATGTGGTTTGTATTCTATAATCAAAACTCTTTCTTTTTATCAACCTCACTTAAAGAAATTATTAAGAGAGGAAGAAGAAGATGGTGGCTAAGCTTTCACACAAAAGGAAAATGTTATGAGAGTGAATAATAATGAAATGAGAAAAAGGATTAATCTATATTAATCCTTCTCACTTCAACCATGGTTAGAATCATCTAGATTTTTATCAAATGGGTTAATAGACAAAAGGATAACTAACCCAAGGTTAAAAGGTGGTTGAAGCATGATCAAAGATGATAAACATAAACCTTATGTGAATTATCCTTTCTCTTTTTCTAAATGATAAATAAATAGATAATTCTACAATATAAGTCTTGCATTGCCACCAAACATGTATCAACAACTATGATACAATGTATGTATGTATGTATCCATGCACGTCATCATGTGCATACATGCATGCATACAAAAATAGAAAAAGAGTTTGATTAAAGAATTAATTTAAAAGTCATTTGTTAAATCAACACTTGATTTTGCAAACCGGTCATATCACATACGACCCGACCAATAGAAAATGCCCAATTAATATACGGTATCACATATCCGTATTTAATCGGGTCCCCGCCTATATCTCATATGCACACCACATCTTTTCGCCTGAGCCAGAAACTTCATTGTGGGACTCTAAGACTCGTCAATACGCCGGCAGTAGGTAATGATTATATCAAATACTTACAAGCCGCAAGCGGTCAGCTAAACGTAACGGCCACCCGGGTATTGAGCGATCAGAAGAAAACAAGAGAACCTGTCACAACTCCCGTTGAGCCAACCGGCAACACTACCGTACAGTCCGGTCTCTTCGTCAGATATGCTGCATATCGAGTCTAGGGATGGTAACGTCGACCCCAATAACTCAATAAGTCATGCCGATGAATGGTCTATAACAGATTGAGAAACTACTGATAATACTTATCAGTAAATCTCAACAGCCCTGGCTAGGGACTTACTGATATAGCCAGTCGAGCACAGCACAACATCAACTCCCAATACCGGGAGAGACGAAACCCCTCCTATCACTCATCGTCTTCGTGTGTCTCGGGACTGTACCCAACGGCCACCTGTTTGCACGACTCAGTAGAGCCTTGGTAGGGTGGTAATCAAAGTACAGTGGGAGAACACACAAGACTCTATGACGATCTCGGGTCTACAGACTAACCTGCACCAGTGTCACCTGAGAACTGCTATCTGACGATAGATATAATTCCATATAGGAGTTCTCGGTGAGTCCGTCCAGTGTACCCAGTCATCACTGAGCACCCGCATACGATCTCGATGTCAAACATCGATGAATGTGGGAACATCCATCACCCATCATATGGGTCTAGTATCATATACGCTAGTCTACTATGGTATATCGATGCCCCATCTCGATACACCTACGACTAGGGACATTCCAGGATATGCTTATAAACTACAGATGTCCCACTAGTATGATCTCTATCATAATCACAGTAGTCAAGTCTATATCCTCAGGGCTTTATCAACATGTGTGAATGAATAAAAGCATGATCAAATCAACATGTCAGATAAAGAAGAACCAGATAGCATACTATCATGTCGAGCAAGAATGTACACTGAATATATATATATATATATATATATATATACATACATACATACACACACACACATGTATGAATACATCCACTATCATATAATGGCCTCTAGGGCATACATATATCCAACAATCTCCTACTTGCACTAAGGCCGGTTATTGGCGTATCTCATACCTAACATCTCAAAAAGTCACTCATGCTGCGGCTGAGGGAGGGCCTTGGTGAGTGGATCCGCGGCATTATTCTTTGTGTCTACTCTCCTAATCTCGATCTCGCGGCGATCTACAATCTCCCGGATCAAATGAAAACGCCTCAGGATGTGTCTGGACCGCTGATGGGACCTGGGCTCCTTGGCTAACGCCATAGCCCCATTATTATCACAATACAATGGTATTGGATCAATAATGGTTGGAACTACTCGTAGCTCCGAGACGAACTTCCTCATCCAGACGGCTTCCTTGGCGGCATCATTCGCAGCAATGTACTCAGCCTCCATCGTAGAGTCTGCAACGGTATCCTGTTTGGAACTCTTCCAACTTACCGCCCCTCCATTGAGGGTAAATACAAACCCGGAGATAGATTTGCTGTCGTCCTTATCGCTCTGGAAGCTCGAATCGGTAAAGGCCTCCTTTTGGAGATCTCCATTACCATACATCAAGAACAATTCTTTAGTCCTTCGCAAGTACTTAAGAATGTTCTTCACAGCTATCCAGTGATTCTCCCCTGGGTTGGATTGATACCTGCTTACAACACTAAGTGCATAAGCTACATCCGGGCGTGTACATAACATCACAAACATTATAGATCCTACTGCCGAAACATAGGGTATAATGCTCATGCGAGCTCTCTCTTCATCGGTCTTTAGGCAAGAGTCCTTAGAGAGAGTAACCCCAGGGCAAGCGGGTAAGGCACCTCGCTTGGAGTCTTCCATACTAAATCTTTTTAGGATGGTGTTGATGTACCTGGTTTGGGACAATCCCAACAACCTCTTGGATCTATCCTTATAGATCCTAATGCCCAGAATGTATGTGGCATCACCCAGGTCCTTCATGGAGAACCTTAGTGATAAGAAAGATTTGACCGACTGTAGCATAGGAATATCATTTCCTATCAGAAGAATGTCATCCACGTACAATACGAGGAATGTGACAGCTCTCCCTACGGCCTTCTTATAAACACAAGGTTCATCTGGATTTTTGATGAAATCAAACTCTTTGATAACATCATCGAAACAGATGTTCCAACTCCGTGATACCTGCTTTAACCCATATATGGATTTAAGCAATCTACACGCTTTCCCGCTGCTCCCACTGTCAATGAAGCCCTCCGGCTGATCCATATAAACACAATCTTCTAAATCCCCATTTAGAAATGCTGTTTTAACGTCCATCTGCCAGATTTCATAGTCGTAGTGAGAAGTAATAGCAAGTAGGATCCGAATGGATTTAAGCATGGCTACGGGCGAAAAAGTCTCGTCATAGTCCAAACCTGGTCTTTGACGAAAACCCTTCGCCACAAGTCTTGCCTTATAGGTCTCTACCTGCCCATCTACACTAATCTTTCTTTTAAAGATCCATTTGCACCCCACAGGTTTTACCCCAGGGGGTACAACGTCCAAAGTCCATACTTTATTGGTGTACATAGACTCCATTTCGGATCTCATGGCATCCAGCCACTTCACAGAGTCTCCACTCGTGATAGCTTGCTGAAAACTGGTAGGATCATCATCCTCCATGATGCAATCTTCTCTGTCACCATCAATGAGGAAACCGTAGTACCTCTCCGGTGGGCGAGAAGTCCTACCAGACCTACGGAGTGGCCGAGGTTCCTCGGTTTCTATTGCAACAGCCGGTTCAACCAAGTCGTCATTTATAGTTTGTGTCTCTAGAACCTCTTCTAGATCTACCATATTGCCATCAGTGTCATTTGTGAAAAACTCTTTTTCCAAGAATGTGGCATGCTGAGAAACAAACACTTTTTGTTCCTCCTTGTTGTAGAAAAGATATCCATAAGAGTTCTTCGGATATCCCACAAAATTACACATGACTGACCATGTCTCGAGTTTGTCTGGATTTTGCTTTTTAACATAGGCCGGGCAACCCCAAATCTTAATTCTCTTAAGAGATGGTCTCTTCCCATGCCATATCTCATATGGAGTGGTAGACACGGTTTTGGTTGGAACCCTGTTCAGTAGAAACGCTGCAGTTTCTAATGCATGCCCCCAAAATGAGACGGGTAACTCAGTATCACTCATCATGGATCGGACCATATCTAATAGGGTCCGATTCCGTCGTTCAGACACACCGTTGTGCTGTGGTGTGTAAGGAGGAGTGAGCTGAGAGAGAATCCCATTCTCTTTTAGGAAGTTTGCAAACTCTGTACTGAGGTACTCCCCACCTCGATCTGATCGAAGCATCTTGATACTCAAGCCGGTTTGTTTTTCTACTTCTTGTTTATATTCAGTGAATTTCTCGAAAGCTTCGGATTTGTGCTTTAATAAAAATACATGACCGAATCTTGAGAAATCGTCAGTGAAAGTAATGAAGTAAGAAAAACCGCCTCTAGCCTGTGTAGACATTGGCCCACATACATCACTATGTATGAGTCCTAGGAGCTCGGTAGCTCTTTCTCCGTGTCCAGTAAACGGAGTTTTGGTCATTTTACCCTTGATACAAGACTGGCAAGTCGTATAAGATTTATATTCAAAAGGGTTTAAATATCCATCTTTGTGTAACTTGTTTAGTCTTATTTCGTTAATATGACCAAGTCTACAGTGCCAAAGAAAAGCTTCATTTATTTCTGAAAGTTTTCTTTTATTAGTGTGTTGTATGCTGAAAACTGTGTGTTGATTTAGGACGTATATCCCGTTATTAAGCGTACCATACCCAACCAACATTTGATTCAGGTGAATGTTCATAACATTGTTCTGCAATACAAAACTATATCCTTCATTGTCTAACAAAGAAACGGATATTATATTACAAAGCATACTAGGTACAAAATAATATGGGTTCAAAACCAATATACACCCAGATGGCAACCCCAAGTGATACTCTCCCACTGCGACTGTATGTACATTGGAACCATTTCCAACGCGGAGAGTATGGTCACTTGTCTTCAAAACCTTGCTATTTCTCAGCCTCTGCATAGAATTGCAAATGTGAGAACCTGAACCGGTATCTAATACCCAGGAAGCAGAGTTTATTGAAAAACAGTTTTCTGTCACAAACACACCTGAAGCGGAAGCATCCCCATGCTTCTTCTTGAGATTTAAGTATTCCGTACAGTTGCGCTTCCAATGTCCTGTTTTGTGGCAATGAAAACATTCCCCTTTCCCCGATTCTCCCGCTTTGGACTTGTCCTTCCCCTTAACCTTTTTAACTCCACCCTTAGGCTTGGTGGGCTTCTTCTTGAGCTTTCCCTTGGCCTTAGCCTTTGGGCGAGAAGAAGAAGATTGCCCAACACTCAAAATGGGAGTTTTCACTGATTTCAGTGTGCTCTCTGCACTCCTTAACATATTAAGGAGTTCAGGTAGTTCCTTCTCCATGTTGTGCATGTTGAAGTTAACTATGAATTGAGCAAAGGTGGAGGGGAGGGACTGCAGAATAATATCCGTATATTGTTCATTGTCCATCGTCCATCCAAGGTCCTCAAGCTCTTCTATGAGAGCTATCATCTTCAGAACATGGTCTCCTACTGGTGTGCCAGGGGCCATTCGCATTTGAAACAATTTCTTTGATGCTTCGTATCGTAATACGCGGGATTGCTCTCCATACAACTCCTTTGTATAGAGGAATATGGCGTGAATGCCCATATTCTCGTGCTGCTTTTGATGTGTGTTATCCATCGATGCAAGCGTGAGGCATTTGGCCTTGGCACAGTTAGCGTCCCATGTCTTGCAGACTTCAATATCCGCAACTGAGGATTTTGGACCTGGGACGGGCGAGGCTGAAGCCGTGAGGACATATGATACTTTATCATAAGTCAAGGCAATTTTCAGATTCCTCAGCCAGTCTTTATAATTGGTCCCATTCAGTTTATTTTTATCTAGTAGAAGCTTGAGTCCAGTCATTGGTATCTGCCATTAAGAGAGAGAAAAGAATACACTCAGCAAAAGCTCTTGCAAAGATCAGATTGGTTATTATCTTGTCTAATCGATGTCTCCCACTGCTTTAATCAAGTTTTTCTTTCAAACCTTAAAAAGAAAACTAGCCAGGATTAATTACAGTCTACAACTTCGCTAACCGTTCAGCCAGGCCAGTGTCGATACTTGAGGGAGGTTCCCCGTGCTTTTGCACGGACCTAATTAAAGTAAACCTCGTTTTCCCATAGGCGTAGCCCCGTTAACACCTTTCTAGACACCTAATGGGTTAGCTAATTGTAAACTGCAAAACTCTCCTGGGAGCAACTATTGCCCACAGTGGGATCAGGATCCAACCATCATATGGAAGGTATGCAATCTCATTGCAAATTTCAACTATTGAAATTCCCGATGTGGTTTTTACCCCTAGTACCTATGACCTTGGCTATGGTCAACAAATCACAAGCACTAGTCAAGTTCAACCGGTCATTTCTTGATTAATTAGACCCTTTCACATGACCCTTGGTTAGGGTCAACAAAGTCAAATGGCCGTCCCAATTAATTTGCATCATATGCATTTGTAGGAAGACATCACTTAGCTACCGTACACTACACCTTAGCTAAGGTCAACAAACGTAGCACGAATACTAAGTACTCTACTTCCTAAAATGACGGAGGGTTGCGGATGATTTTTAAGAAAATCTTTAACGCTTTGAACTTGATATCGTCGTAGAATCAAAAGGTGTTCAAAAGGAGTGGCTTGAGCTCTGCAGTTTTGAAATATAGCTTTTTCCATAAAGAGTCGAGTGGTTTTCAAATCCGATTCTACAACATCTTTTTAGGTTTATTTTCTTTACATTAATCATATTAATGTAGTCCCATCATTTAAGTCCTTAAACCAATCACAGAAAAGAAACGAAAATACAACGTACGCTTATGCCATCCGCATTCGCCGCAATATTCCGTTATGCACCGTTAGGTTACTTAACTAACGGCATACCGGGACGGGACTAGCGCGGGTGTAAAACATAAGCAACGTCTATTATATATCTTATATATAATATATCATTCGTCTCAGATATCACAGAATACAGGCAGCAGAAACAAATATATAATGTGGGATATACTAGGACGTCCGTATTTAGTATTTAGCCAACAATAGAAAATACGGATTCTACAGTCGCGATGAATATCTAAGCCCACACCCCTAGACCCCTACGAGAGCGGCAAGCGACCCTACCAATTCTGGAGTTTAGGAGACCCGGTCTCGACTCTTCGAGATGGCCTCCCACTGAACCCCAGAACCCGGTCACTTGTGCTCCCCTCCTTGGGTCTATCCTAATGCGGAAAAGTAAATAATATACAACACTGGTGACATCAACCTCAACCCGAAAGTGCCCCAAATAAAAGAATATTACATTACATTTGAATTTTACATGAATGAAAAGAAAACTCTCATCTCACATAAAAAAAACCCGGCTATTCAATCGCGACAATCCTGCACATCATATCTCAGCAACACATAATATTATATATCATCAACGTAAGTAAGTATGCGTACCCCGAATGTCGTTGATGTATAGCAACGAAACCGGCGATATGCGACATACTACACTTACGGTCACATAAAAGAAAGTGTAAAACTACAACATTTGGAATCCACAATCACTTTAGACATCGCAGATCCGAAATATCACATACTTCGCATTTCATGCCTAACTATGTGAATTCCACATATTGTATCACATTTCAGATAAATAGACAGTATTAAACTTTCCGATCGAATAATCAAATACCCAAGATTTCCTAAATAGCTCAACACTTGAGCGGAGTTCAAAAATTCCGGAACGTGTCATAGTAGCAGCGGTCCAGCCGTAGAAGGGTCAAGACAACGCCTCACATGTAGCACGCCGTACTGCCCCAAACCCTAAGGTTTAGAGGCAGTTCAGACGGTCACATAATCGAGTTAAGGTTTGTGTTCTTCTAGAGGGTCCACCACTTAACTTGCACGTATTTCCGAAATATTTAAACCCGAGAAAAAATCAACACTTGAAAATTTTTCGTGCCGGGAAAAAGTGAGTTAATGATACTCGTTCGAACATTTTAATACTTTCTAAATTATCCGAAAAAGGCACGAAATTAAATATTCCGATCGAATCAAGGAATCCAAAACAATCCCCAGAACACTCAACACTTGAATCATATTAAAAATACCCAAAACTATATACAAGCAGGTAGGAACATTACTGTATAAAAACGATGCAATGATTCATCTGTACGGCCGCGGATCCGCGGCCCATGCAAGGTTTGGCCGCGGTTCCGCGGTGGAGTGTACGGTTTATTGCTTCGTGTTTTACAGTATTGCTTAGATTTGCCTGCTGAATTTTTTAAGTATTTTTAATTCTGAAAATAACACAGTTTCAAAAAATGTACAGAGAGGGGCTAAAAATCCGTATTTTTGGTTCGATCGGAGTTTTAACTTCGCCAAAGCGTCGCCTAAAGCTCTAGCTTGGCTCTGATACCATTGTTAGGTTTACCTAGCACCTCATGAAGGGTTTGGAAGCATCACATATGCCAAAATCAAATTTTTTAAAGGTGCTAAGTGAACATACAAAGAATCATCACTAGAAATTTAGGGTTTCATTACATTGACATCATCACAAGTAGAAAAGGCTAGGGTTTTAAGAGTACAACTTTTGTATCTCCCTACACTAGACTCCTTGGCTACTTGAGGGTTGGAAAAAGGTTCGCTTGAGATCCTCTAGGTCCACGACGATCCACCCGAAGCTCTTTTGCCCAAAGCTCCTTGCTTTACTCGATATGTGAATGAAGTAGAGCAAACACCCTACACAAATGGGCTAGATGTGTGTAGTATGATGATATGGTTTGTAATATATAATCAAAACTCTTTCTTTTTATCAACCTCACTTAAAGAAATTATCAAGAGAGGAAGAAGAAAATGGTGGCTAAGCTTTCACACAAAAGGAAAATGTTATGAGAGTGAATAATAATGAAATAAGAAAAAGGATTAATCTATATTAATCCTTCTCACTTCAACCATGGTTAGAATCATCTATATTTTTATCAAATGGGTTAAAAGACAAAAGGATAATTAACCCAAGGTTAAAAGGTGGTTGAAGCATGGTCAAAGATGATAAACATAAACCTTGTGTGAATTATCCTTTCTCTTTTTCTAAATGATAAATAAATAGATAATTCTACAATATAAGTCTTGCATTGCCACCAAACATGTATCAACAACCATGATACAATGTATGTATGTATGTATCCATGCACATCATCATGTACATACATGCATGCATACAAAAATAGAAAAAGAGTTTGATTAAAGAATTAATCTAAAAGTCATTTGTTAAATTAACACTTGATTTTGCAAACCGGTCATATCACATACGACCCGACCAATAGAAAATGCCCGATTAATATACGATATCACATATCCGTATTTAATCGGGTCCCCGCGCATATCTCATATGCACACCATATCTTTTCGCCTGAGCCAGGAAACTTCATTGTAGGACTCTAAGACTCGTCAATACGCCGGCAGTAGGTAATGATCATATCAAATACCTACAAGCCGCAAGCGGTCAGCTAAACGTAACGGCCACCCGGGTATTGAGCGATCAGAAGAAAACAAGCGAACCTGTCACAACTCCCGTCGAGCCAACAGGCAACACTACCGTACAGTCCGGTCTCTTCGTCAGATATGCTGCATATCGAGTCCAGGGATGGTAACGTCGACCCCAATAACTCAATAAGTCGTGCCGATGAATGGTCTATAACAGATTGAGAAACCACTGATAACACTTATCAGTAAATCTCAACAGCCCTGACCAGGGACTTACTGATATAGCCAGTCGAGCACAGCACAGCATCAACTCCCAATACCGGGAGTGACGAAACCCCTCCTATCACTCATCGCCTTCGTGTGTCTCGGGACTGTACCCAACGACCACCTGTTTGCCCGACTCAGTAGAGCCGTGGTAGGGTGGTAATCAAAGTACAGTAGGAGAACACACAAGACTCTATGACGATCTCGGGTCTACAGACTAACCTGCACCAGTGTCACCTGAGAACTCTATGACGATCCGCGGTCACCGAATCTTTCATTGCGAGGTGCCAACAGAACCTCTCCGCCCGTTCTTGCTGATGGACCATCCGCAGACTGCTTTTTCTGTGATTGGACTCCTACAGGCCGGCTTGAGCCATCGACAGTTGGGATACCAAACCAGCCTATGCCGGCCATAGGCATTTTGGGGCGTCGTATCTGCCAAGGTGAAGCCCAGCCCTGGGGACAAGTCTACAAGATAGGTCTTACCCCTCGCCATCCCACAGGCTATCTTATCTGGGCTCGTTACATCTTGTCCTCTTATCGTGTGCAACTGCAGAGGGTCGGGCTTTACCAGGCGGTGTATGCGTCCCTCTTCCATTATCAATATCCCCATGTATGGTGGGTTAAAACTTTCCTAAATCAATGGAATCTTCCCACCAACACTTTCTTGTTAGGGGACCATGAAGTTTCGATTTCTTTGGAAGAGTTTCGCGAGATCTCGGGTTTACTGATCAGGGGAGCGCCTTACGAAGAATTGTTGCCCTCTAACGAGTATGCTTTCGAGACTGTGCCCGCTACGCTTGACGGCTTTTCGACTAAAAATGCCATCCGCCACAAGTACCCGAGTCTAATCAAGACTCTAGGGATTTTTGAGAAGCTGTTCACAGAGTCAGAGGAACAGGGCGTCACTTTTAAAAGATTTATCGCCTGCTTCCTTCATGGAGACATTCTATCAAAGGCGGCTCCGAAGTTCGCGAATATCAACGACCCCTTCGGGTTTGGTTTAAATAAGCTACGGGATAGAGAAGAGGATTTGCCACAGTTCTACATTCCAGTCTTGTCGGCTGTACCTTTCAAGTCGATCGCAGCTCCTGGCATGGATGAAGAAACTTTCTTCATCGGTTTTATCAGCGTTTGGCTCAGTTGGTTTGTCATTCCAACGCACCGTCGATTCATGAGAGCCTCGGTCATTTATCCTGCTCATCGAATTGCCGAAGGGACGCGACTAGCCGTGGGCTTTACGGGGCTGTCACATCTGTACCATGGGCTAAGTACTGCAGCCAATACCTCAACCCCAGGCATGAACATAGCGAGTTTCTCTCTTCATTATTTTACGTCATGGATTGAGATGCACGTGCTAGGGGCATTTACTACGCACCAGAGACCTAGCTTTTATGATGCTTATACCTTTCCGCAGCTCATGACGTTGGTGGACGCTTATGCTCCTGACCCGACTCAATTAGGGGCTCTTCGAGTGCTGCTCAATCCTTATGCCAAATAAGGCGGGATGGTATTTAATGATCGAGTCCTCTCTGCTCCTTCGGGCCCTATTCAGCAGCTTTTTGACTTGTCGAAAGAGGGAGCACCCTCCTTGAAGCCCAAGGAAGCCATGCACTTGTATTCGATCAGACCCGGTTATCTGGTGTTCCGTCGAAACGATGCGGCTATTTTCATGCGGTATAATCCACACCGCTTTGCTCGGCAATTAGGATATAACTAGGGTGTCCCCTTCGAAGCATTCACAGTGGAGCCCAGCCCTTCTTTGGAAGCTGTTCATGACGCCACCCACCATTTCATGAGGCTGAACACCAGTTCTCATCTCATGATCCCCGAGGCCGACTACATTCCGAGGTGCGTGGGGGATTTCACGGGTTGGTACCTCCACCGGGTTAGTCCAATCATTGTTGAGGAGAGGAGGATACGTTTTGGGCTTAGAGCTCCCACCCCGCTCCAGGATACGGGAGTCCCACCGCGACCGCGGACAATGGTTCGCCCTTCCTTGAGAGATACTGGTACCGTACTTATTCCTGAGGCGGCAGATGTGGACTTGACTCCGACAGTTAGTATGCCGATGCGCACTAGAGCTCAGGTAAGGGCTTCTGATAAGGCGCCAGTAGCAGTTTCATCAGCTGCGGCGTCAGCAATGGCAGTGTCATCATCGGTAGCACCGCCGAGAGAGGATACTGAAGGTGAAGTGGGTCAATGTCGCACCAAAGCATCGAGGGGAAAGAAGTGATCGTCTTCTGGTGTTAGCTCTGGGTCAAAGAGGCGAAAGAAGACGGTCACCAATCTGCTTGACTTTTTAATGGAATCCGAGCCTATCTTTCAAGATAAACCCATAGCTATGCAAGAGCCGGATGGTGGTCTCCTTTTTTCAAGTTCATCTGCCGAGGAAGCTGCACAATTGGCTGAGGCTATAAGACGCTCCCAGGATGAGACTGAAAATGTGAAGGTCCCGAAAAGGCCTTATCCTGCCGTCATCTTCTACGAAGATCCTCCATGGATACAGCGGATATTTATAGGTCCTTTAGAAGAGGGAGGCGAGATAGCCCTTAAGCGGCCTATCTCAGTCGATGCCGAAGATGAGCTGTCGTTGTGGACTAGTGGCCACGAGTCTACCCTCAAACCCCGGCAAGCATACCTCCTTAGGAAGGAACGTCGTCTTGAAAAATCTATATTAGAGGCATCCTGGCATATTGGTATGCATGATTTCTGTATTTTTCCTTTGGCAAGTAATTTGTTTCGCTTTTTACGTTTTCTTATCTTCGTAAAACTTTTGCAGGGACTTCGGCCATAGCTTCGAGTCGCGTTTTGACCATAGAATCTGTAAATACCCCGGATGAGACATGAGTAGGTGTGGAGGGGGTCGCTACGGTTGCTATTACTAGGGCAGAGCTTCCATTGGTGGCTTCCGTTCTCCCGGTGCTTGCTATCCCGGAAGAGGCATCTTCATTGGCCGCAGATTCAATGGATCTTTCTGGGGACGGTCTGGAGACTATGGGACAGGTAGTCGAGGCCACCGTCCTTTCATTGGAGCCTGCAGAGGTGGCCGCTGCTCCTCAATTGGAAGCTGTTATACCGGCCCATATCCCTGATGATGTGCCTGGGGGCATGGAGGAGGCTGCCGAAGCTGCTATCCCTCCAGTTCAGAGCGGGAGGAGTATCGCAGGTAGCCTTCTATATTTTATTTTAATAATCTCTCCATCATCTGAACTTTTCTGTCTTTTCAAAATTACGCGGGTTGGCGGCGTCTATCGTTGATCTGTCTCCTAGAAAATCCTTTCAGCGTTTGCTAGAGATGGCTGCTCCGCAGGCAATATCCCCTCAACGCATCGTCCTCTCTTCCGGGCAAGGTTAGTGTTATTTGTACTCTTGATGGAATTATTATTATTTTGTATAATGATGCCGATGTCTTCTGCAGTTCTAGAAGTTGACGACGAAGTTGAGATCCTTGATGGGCCTGGAGATTCGTCTAGTCCTCCTTGCATGACCGTTGGTAAGTAAGACTTTTGATGTCACTTTATCTATTCTTTGGGCGTAAATCTCACAGACTGTTCATGGATCTTGACAGCCTTGCCCACTTTTTTCCCACTGGAGTCTCGCATTCTTATGCCACCAGGCCCCTATGCCCGGCGTGTATCTAAACGGATGGCGAAGTAAAGCCTTCACCCTTTGTCGGCTCTTATCAAAGATCTTCATGCTGGTAGTCTGATCACAGCCGAAGAATTTGCCGCTGAAGTCAACATTTCTTTGCCCCTACTTGCCACTTACCATGATGAAGCATTGGTGCACGTTTGGGTCGAGTTTTGTCATCGGGTGGAGGCTTGCTTACATAGTCTTAAATGTACGCGCCTTCCTTCAGAGGTTGTGGCTGCAAAGGCGAGCTTGCGAGGGCTAATTGAACGGTGCGCCGCAAAATGCAGTCATGCGAGAAGAGGCTCAACCGAAAGTTTTCGGAGAGAGAGTTGGCTTCCAAAGCGCTGGGGGAACTTCAAGCTGAACTTACAGCCAAGACCACTCGTGCATATGAACTTTGGCGAGTGCTTCAAGAAGCTATCAGGGAGGTGGTAGCTGTTGATAAAGCCGTCGTTTTTACTCGTGAGATGGTTGAAGCTCAACAAAGTTACCGAAAAGGAGCTTGAAAGTTGGCTCGCCTCGTACCAGGCCCAACAGTCTCAAGCGGAGGCCCGTCTTATAGAGATAACAAATTATGAAGCCGAGGCCCAGCGGAAAAAGGATGAACTGGCAAATCTATTAAATCGTCCGTCGGCTTGAAAAAAATTGTATATTTTTCTTTTTATTCTTCTTTTGTACATACTCCTGAATGAGAGTATTTTTTGATTCTTTCATAAATTGTACTTTGTATTCATTTTGATTCATGAATAAAAGACATATTTTGCTTCATGGTGGTGTGTCCCTTTTAGTAAATGCAATTTGTGGATAATCTATTGTGATCTCCTTGTAGGACAGCGATGGCTTAGGAGTTAGGTTCAAATCTGCATCCTAAGGCTTTTCAACTTTATGAGCCGTGAGGGTCTCATAAAGACTTTTCTCCCTACGAGTCGAGAGGATCTCGTAGGTGTATTTTCTTCTTAAGAATCGTGAGGATTTCTAAGTGTATTTTCTCTTGAGAGTTGTAAGAATCTCATAAGAGAGTTTTTCTTGCTTACGAGTCGAGAGGACTTGTAAGTGGTTGTTTCCTTTCTTGTCGATGTTTGACTTAGGAGAGTATGGCCTGTAGAAAATCTACCTTGACCTCTCTGCAAGGCAATGATGGCTTGGTAGACAAGGTTAGGATCTGCCACCTAAGACTTTTCAAATTTATGAGCCGTGAGGGTCTCATAAAGACTTTTCTCCCTACGAGTCGAGAGGATCTCGCAGGTGTGGGTTCTCCTTAGGAATCGTGAGGATTCCTAAGTGCGTTTTCTCTTGAGAGTCGTAAGGATCTCACAAGAGAATTTTTCTTGCTTACGAGTCGAGAGGACTTGTAAGTGATTGATGAGTTGACCTGCTCCCGAGTCAAAACATTGCTTTGACGGGGAGTTCGAGGGTTTACTCTGGCTGTTTCTCATGGAGTCAGGATTGACTTTGGCCGTGTTTTACGGGGCCAGGAGGGGTTGACTTTGGCCATACAGAGTCAGGATTGACTTTAGCCGTACGGGGTCAGGGGTTGCTCTGGTCGTTTCCCACGGGGTCAGGATTGACTTTAGCCGTGTTCTACGGGACCAGGATTTACTCTGGCCGTTTCCCACGGGGTCAGGATTGACTTTAGCCATGTTCTACAGGACCAGGATCTGCTCTGTCCGTTTCCTACGAGGTCAGGATTGACTTTAGCCGTGTTATACGGGACCAGGATTTGCTCTGGCCATTTCCAACAGGGTCAGGATTGACTTTAGCCGTGTTCTACGGGACCAGGATTTACTCTGGCTGTTTCCCACGGGGTCAGGATTGACTTTAGCCGTGTTCTACGGGACCAGGATTTGCTCTGGCCGTTTCCCACGGGGTCAAGATTGATTTTAGCCGTGTTCTACAGGACCAGGATTTGCTCTGGCCGTTTCCCACGGGGTTAGGATTGACTTTAGCCGTGGTCTACGGGACCAGAATTTGCTCTGGCTGTTTCCCACGGGTCAGGATTGACTTTAGCCGTGTTCTACGGGACCAGGATTTGCTCTGGCCGTTTCCCACGGGGTCAAGATTGACTTTAGCCGTGTTCTATGGGACCAGGATTTGCTCTCTCGGTTGTCTGTGAACCGTCGAGGTTTGGAACAGGGACTTTGCCATGGCTCCAAGGTTGATTGTCGCGTCTGAATCCTGCTGGAATGAGGAGGAACGATGTTGGTGATCTCTAGGCTGTCTGTGAACTGTCGAGATTTGGAACAGGGACTTTGCCATGGCTCCAAGGTTGATTGTCGCGTCTGAATCCTGCTGGAATGAGGAGGAACCCTGTTGGTGATCTTTAGGCTGTCTGTGAACCGTCGAGATTTGGAACATGGACTTTGCTATGGCTCTAAGGTTGATTGTCGTGTCTGAATCCTGCCGGAATGAGGAGGAACGCTGTTGGTGATCTCTAGGCTGTCTGTAAACCGTCAAGATTTGGAACAGGGACTTAGCCATGGCTCCAAGGTTGATTGTCGCGTCTGAATCCTGCCGGAATGAGGAGGAACGCTGTTGGTGATCTCTAGACTATCTGTGAACCATCGAGATTTGGAACAGGGACTTTGCCATGGCTCCAAGGTTGATTGTCGTGTCTGAATCCTGTCGGAATGAGGAAGAACGCTGTTGGTGATCTCTAGGCTGTCTGTGAACCGTCGAGATTTGGAACAGGGACTTTGCCATGGCTCCAAGGTTGATTGTCGCGTTTGAATTCTACTGGAATGAGGAGGAACGCTGTTGGTGATCTCTAGGTTGTCTGTGAACCATCGAGATTTGGAACAGAGACTTTGCCATGGCTCCAAGGTTGATTATCACGTCTGAATCCTGCCGGAATGAGGAAGAACGCTATTGGTGATCTCTAGGCTGTCTGTGAACCGTCGAGATTTAGAACAGGGACTTTGCCATGGCTCCAAGGTTGATTGTCGCGTCTGAATCCTGCTGGAATGAGGAGGAACGCTGTTGGTGATCTTTAGGCTGTCTGTGAACCATCGAGATTTGGAACAGGGACTTTGCCATGGCTCCAAGGTTGATTGTCGCGTCTGAATCCTGCCGGAATGAGGAAGAACGCTGTTGGTGATCTCTAGGCTGTCTGTGAACCGTCGAGATTTGGAACAGGGACTTTGCCATGGCTTCAAGGTTGATTGTCGCATCTGAATCCTGCAGGAATGAGGAGGAACGCTGTTGTGGGTCTCTAGGCTGTCTGTGAACCGTCGAGATTTGGAACAGGGACTTTGCCATGGCTCCAAGGTTGATTGTCGCGTTTGAATCTTGCTGGAATGAGGAGGAATGCTGTTGTGGGTCTCTAGGCCGTAGATGCGGCCGTCGAGACTTGGCTCTCTTTCTGATGGAGCCTGGTAGGAAGGTATGGTTCCCTTTTTGTTTGTGCCCCTGGATTGTATACAGGGATCGATGTGATCTCACCTGTAGGGCAAAAGCTTCATTTCATATGTATATTTTTTGTTTTCTTTCCGCGATGCTCTATCATTTCAGCTTTTTGTATCACGAAAGTCGCGATTGCCCAATCATTTCGGCTATTTTTCGCAGTGCCCAATCATTTCGGCTATTTTTCATTTTGCTCGCTGTTTTTATTGTAATTTGCCCAATCATTTCGGCTGTTTTTGTATGCATACATTTTTACTTGCTGATTTTGTTGCAAGTTGCCCCATCATTTCGGCTATTTCATATGCATCTGTGGCTCGCTGACTTTTCGCTGCGAGTTTGGGATTTGATACCGATTTAGGTATCAGCATCGCTACAACTAGGACATTGCCAGGAGCGAATCATCATTTGCCTCTGTCGATGTCGAACAAAGGTGGCTTAGCAAACAGGGTTAGGATCCTGTTGACTAAGGCTTTTTGACTTTACGAGCCGTAAGGGTCTCATAAAGGTATTTCTCCCTACGAGTCGTGAGGATCTCGTAAGTGCGTTTTCTTCTTAGGAATCGTGAGGATTCCTAAGTGTGTTTTCTCTTCTAAGTCGTAAGGATCTTACAAGAGTATTTTCTCCTTATAAGTCGAGAGGACTTACAATTGTCGTTCGCCATGTGAAGATATCCCCCGTCAGTAGTGGGACTCTGTTGGGGAAATACTTATTAGTGCCCATGGATTGTATACAAGGGTCAGCATTGAACCGGTTGTAAGGCAATTCTGGGGATTGTGATGGCTTAAGAACAGGTTCAGATCCCTGTAGCTTAAGGCTTTTGAATCTTATGAACCGTGTGGGTCTCATAAGGGGGTTCTCCTTACGAGTCGTTAGGATCTCGTAAGTGTAATTTATCCTTAGGAATCGTGGGGATCCCTAAGTGTGTCGCTCCTTTATAAGTCGTAAGGATCTCACGCAGGTATTTTCTCCTTACAGGGTCGAGAGGACCTTGCAAGTGTTTTTTAACGAGATTGCGCCCTTTCGGGTTTTCACAAACTCGCCGGTAGCCCTGCTATTTTTACTCACGGAGCCCTTTCGGGTTTTTATCCGTGTCCATTTCGCTTGTGGACTACCCCCTTTTTTTTCAGCCTTGGATGCTGCGGTCCGTAGTAATTTATAGACGTCTCGGTCAGGCGTTAGTTTAGGGACGTTTCGGTCCATTGTTAGTTTCAGGACATCTCGGTCCGTCGTTAGTTTTAGGACATTTCGGTCCGTCGTTCGTTTTAGGACATTGCGGTCTATTGTTAGTTTAAGGACGTTTCGGTCCGTTTGCCGGCTACTACTTATAGAGTTTGGGCTTAGGAAGATAGCGAGCGGATATAGACGTCGTCATCTATCGTTGACCTAGGCCGTGACTCGTCAGGCGTAGTATTTTTTCAGGAATCGACCGTTTATTGGCCTGAAAGGTCTTTCGCCATGCATGTCCATGAGTAGATAGGCTCCACCTTGGTAGACCTTGTCTACGATATACGGGCCTTCATAGTTCGGCTCGAATTTTCTCCGTTTGGCACGATTGGGGATCATAGGTCTTTTGACCACTAGCACTAGTTCGCCTTGGCGGAATGTTCTTGGCCTAGTCAATCTCTCGTATGAGCGCGTCATCTTTGCTTTGTAAGCTTCCAAGTTTTGCTGCGCCATGAGCCGGGTTTCATCGAGGGCGTCGAGCTCCTCAAGCCGAAGATGAGCATTCTCTTCATCCGTTAGCTCATAATGAACCGCCACTCGTAGGGAAGGCAGCTTTATCTCCAAGGGGAGTATCGCTTCAGTGCTGAATACCAATGCATACGGCGTTGTGTTTGTGGCCGTTTTGAACGTAGTTCGATACGTCCAGAGAGCTTCATACAGTCTCTCGTGCCAGTCCTTCTTATTTTTGGACACCGTCTTTTTCACGATCTTCGTCAAGGTCTTGTTGAAAGCCTCAGCTAGACCATAAGCTCGGGGATTATAGATCGAAGAGTATCTCCAGTCTATATTATGTTGCTACGCAAAGCGGCTGATTTTGTGACTTTTATAGGCTGGCCCGTTATCGGAGATAATTCGTCGCGGAGTGCCGAAACGATAGATGACGTGTGTATTGAAGAAATGGAGAATGTTCTCCGTCTTCACTTCTCTTAGTGGTACTGCTTCTGCCCATTTGGAGAAGTAATCAGTTGCCGCCAGTATGAATCGATGTCCTCTGGACGATGCTGGTTCAATAAGCCCGATTATGTCGGTTCCCCACATTTCGAATGGCCAGCTAGCTACCGTTGGATATAGCGGATTTGGATGCTGGTGGATAAAGTCCCCATGAATCTGGCACGAGTGGCACTGCTTTGCGTATTCGAGGCAGTCTTGGATCATCGTGGGCCAATAGTAGCCCATCCTTTTGATCTTTAGTTTCATCTTCGGCCTGGCTTGGTGAGAATCGCAGAGTCCGTCGTGAGTTTCTTGGATAACTCTCCTTGCCTCTTCAGGTCACAGGCATCTTAGCCACAGAGGATCAAATGATCTCTTATACAGAGTATCATTGACGAAGGCAAAAGACAGAGCTCGTTTCATGAGCTGATGTCTTGAGGACGCATCTTCAGGCGTTCGACGGGATTTGAAGTAGTTTATAATGACTTCTCTCCAATCCTTAGCATTTTCCTGGTCTTTTATCAATAGGGCCGTTTACTCGGTCGCTCCTTTTTCTTCGGACGACTCTGGAGATATTTCTGCCGGTGCAAGAACTCGACGGCTTTGCACAACGATCCTTACGTCATCGAGATTCTCGTCGGCCATTTCTTTAGCGAGTTTAGCTAATGCATCTGCCTTGCTATTTTCAGCGTGCGGTATGCTTTCCAGGGCGTAGGCAGGGATTTGAGTCGGCAATCATTGCACACTCTCACCGTACTTTACCAACTCCAGTTTGCACGTCTGATAGTCGCTGTTTACCTGGCTAACGACCAGTTGGGAGTCTCCGTATATGAGAAGGTCTTCGATTCCCATGTCGACAGCGATCTCAAGACCTACTATTAAAGCTTCATATTCAGCTTCATTGTTTGTCCTCGGCTCTGTTAGGGAAAAGGCAAAGCGCATTATCCCTCATTATGGAGTCACAAAGATGAGGCCTACCCCGGATTTGATTATGGGGGTGCTTTGTTTGCGCTTCTTCATGGAAGATGCTCCATCGAAATAGAGTTCCCATCGGGTATCACTCCCTCTTTTCTTCCCATCGATCGTGTCAAATGTGTGCTCGTCTGGCAATTCGCAGTTCAAGGGAGAATCGGCAGGTATAGGATGCTCATCGAGGAAGTCGGCGATAGCCTGGCCTTTTACCGCCTTGAGGGGACGATAAGTTATCGAGAATTCCATTAAGAGTAGGGCCCATTTAGCGAGTCGTCCCGTTAGTATGGCTCTTGACATCAAATACTTGAGAGGATCCATTTTTGATATGAGATGGACCTCATATGCCAAAGCATAGTGTCTGAGCTTCGTTATCGCGAAGATCAACGTCAAGCAGTGTTTTTCGATGGGGGAGTAATTGCTTTCTGCCCCCAGGAGAACTCGACTCAAATAGTAGAGGGCTCTCTCCTTCCCTTGGTCATTTTCTTATGCCCATAGCGCACCTAAAGAACCTTCAAGGGCGGTTGTATACAGAATGAGAGGCTTTCCCTTAACCGGAGCGGTCAATACCGGCGGATTTTGCAAGTATTGCTTGATTTCTTCTACTGCGCTTTGGCATCTGCGATCCCAGACGAATGGGTTCCCCTTCTTCATTAGGCGACTGTAGGGGCGGCATTTGCCAGAGATGTTAGCTATGAACCGTCGGATATATGCGAGCTTTCCTTGGAGAGACCGCAGTTGTTTCAGAGTCCTTGGCGGAGGCATTTCCATAATCTCCTTGATCTTTGACGGGTCTATTTCGATGCCTCGATGTCGTATGATGAATCTTAGGAATTTGCCCGAGGAAACTCCGAACGCGCATTTTAGAGGGTTCATCTTCAAGTTGTATTTCCGAAGACGTTGAAACACTATTTTTAGATGTTCCCAATGCTCCTCATGCGATTTGCTTTTCACTACAAGGTCGTCGTCGATATAGCATTCGACGACTTCATGTATAAGGTCATTGAAAATCTTCGTCATGGCCCTCTGATAGGTAGCACCGACGTTCTTCAGACCGAAGGGCATCACTTTGTAGCAGAATATGCCCAAAGGGGTCCGGAAAGCGGTATGCTTATGGTCCTCTGGATGCATCTTTATCTGATTGTATCCTGATGAGCCATCCATGAAGGAGAAAACCTTGTGAGTGGACGTATTATCTATCATCAGCTCGGTGACCGGTAGTGGAAAGTCATCCTTCGGGCATGCTTTGTTGAGGTCCTGAAAGTCCACGCAAATGCGCACCGTCCCATTTTTCTTCATCACTGGGATGATGTTGGCAATCCAGTCAGGGTACTGAACCTCTTGGATGATGCCCGAGTCGATTAGCTTCTTGACCTTAGCATTGATGCTCATTTCAAGTTCGAGCCGCATTCTTCTCGGCGCTTGTTTGATCTGCTTGACGTCTGGAGATATCGCCAATTTGTGCACAACAATCTCCAGATCTAGTCCTGGCATCTCGGAATAGTTCCATGCGAAGCAATCTTTATATTGCATGAGCACGTCTTTAAGCATAGCCTCCTTTTCTTCAGACAATAGTTCACTGACGAACGTCGGCCGTGGGTTGTTTTCCGTTCCCAAGTCGATTTTTCTGAGGTCATCTGCAGTAGTATGTATCCCATCTTCCAGCTCTTTTGGCACTGGTGGAAATTCTAAGATCAACTCATCTTCATCGTTTTCGAAGCACCAAGAAAGGTCATCCATATTCTTGGGTTCTTCTTCTGACAGCGTTATCACGTGACAGGTACGAGATCGTTTCCAAGACGTATGTTAATATGGTTCTACTCTGGCTATACACGTCGCTTTCGGTTCATGCTTCTGTGGCGGGGTTATCCTCCAACTGCTGGATAGAGCGAACCTGCCTTGTTGATATTGGTCTTCGACCCAGTTCTTGAAGGTGAAGCAGTCTTCGAGAGGATGTCCTATTGCTCGGTGATAGGAGCAATAGTCTGGGTGAGAGACCTCGTCTGCTTGCTCGGGGTGCTTGGACTCCGGGAGCGTAATCATCCGATGTTTTACGATGAGGTCGAATATCTTCCTTGTCTTATCTTGGGAAAAAGAATATGCTCGACCCATCTTCTTTATAAGAGACGGATCCCGGCTGCTCGATTCTCGATCGCGTGGCTTCTCAGACCCGCTTTTCCACCGTCGAACGTTTTTTCCGTTCTTTTGTTTATTTTTGTCCCTGCACCGGGTCTTTTGTATGACGGGCTGGCGACGAAGAGCATTGTCATTTTCCGCGGCCTGCTGAAGAAGGCGCTGCGTCCTGGCTTTCTCGTAAATGGCCATTTCGCGGCTATGGTCATCCCGGACCTTCTGACCCGCTTCCCTTATTAACTTGTCTATCTGTTCTTCAAACAATGGACTTGGTATTTTCAAGGCAGGACCTTGTCTTGGTTCAGGGTTAGCGTCTCTTAAAAGAGCATCCTCTTCTTCATCGAAATCATGTATAATGTAGCAGCCATGGAATCGCTCCCGTTTCTTGGATTGAACATATCCAAGCCCACTCGTTTCCATTCTCCCATTGGGAAGTTTTCGCTGAGTTCCAGGGACGCTCCAGATCCTGTTGTAGAACTGGGCCTGTCGAGCAGTCTGTTTGAAGGGTACGCCTTGGCGCCTCAACGACCTTTTTAATCCTTCTGTGTAGTATCTGGGCAGAAGGATGGGCTGGAGCTTGTCAAATGCAGAATCGGCACCATGCCAAATTTCTTTCTCCACTTTGGTTTCCGTGGATCGATAAAAGAGGATCGCCTTTTCATCTCTTCGCCTGGGAGGGACGTAAAATGTCTGCAGTTCCTGCACACCATAGGTATCAAGTGCATCGAGCTCTTTATAATACTCTTGCGAAACCATGGCAATTTGCAAACTTCGTTCATCGCCAGTAAAGGCTTGTATTGCTGGACGAGCCGAGAATACTGTATTGACCTCATCTTTAGAGTCGCCGCCGAAGACCAGAATAGGGGTGGATGGCCCTGGCTTGTTGCATTGGGGTGGCCCTGAATAGACTATCTCCTCCTCCTCTTCGGTATCGCTCCCAAAGACCAGGTAGTGGTGATAGCTTTCTGCTTATTCTCCGGCTTATGGCACTTTTCCGTGTCTTCAAAGTCTGGTAAGAAGTATTTTGCGTCCTCATATTTGCGGACTTCGTTCATGGAGAATGGGTTTAGTTCTCCCGTCACAGTGTATTCGAGACCATCTTTGAAGTACTTCATATACTGATGTTGTGTAGAAGGGATAATGTTGTACTCGTGTAACCAAGGTCGGCCATGCAGAGTGTTGTAACAAGTCTTGGCGTCAATGACGTGGAACTTGATATTAGTGACGAGCAGCCCAAAGCGTAATATCAGAATTACAAACCCGAGCGTCCGTGATGACTGGGAGTCGAATCCGGAGATAGTGATTTTATCACGAGCGAGGTGCTGAATGCTCATGCAAATTTCCTTCAACACTCTTACATTGAGGAGGTTGACGGAGGACCCATTGTCAACCAGGATTTTGCCTATCTTGATATCATGACAGTATCCGGTAACATACAGGGGACGGTTATGCTCGCATGTCCCGAGGAGGAGATCTTCGTCGCTAAAGGTGATGTCGGCTGTGTGAACTTCTTCCAGCTCGTCCTTCAACTTTTCTTCGACAAGGAAAGCTTGAAACTGGTTAGGTTCTTGTAGTGCCTTAATCAGAGAATCTCTCGCCTCTTTGGATAGCAGAAGGGCGTCAAGAATGCTTAGCTGTGAGGGTATATTCATCAGGTGTGCCAGAACGTTGTAATCCACCTTGTTTTTCTTTGGCGGGTCCTTGGCTGCCAGCTCTTCGACCACTCGGTCATTGAGGGCAATATCTTCAGGGACTTTTTCCTTCTCTTTATCTTTTTTACTCGACCCCTTTTAGGTAGGCCCAAGATTCTTTTCTGGTTGTGTGCGATTACGCAGCTGAATGTTCTCACAGGTCTTCATCTCTTCTGCTTTAGAGATGGATTCCTTAAAGAGAGGACCGAGGGCTATTTCTTCATCCGATTCACTCCCGAAGGTGAGAACTTGCGATCTCTTACTATCAACCATGTGACAGTTGCCGACAATTCTTTTGCGCTCATCTGTTGCGCTTTTCTGCTCTCGACGCGTCTTGCGCTTCATTCGCTTGAAATGCTGCTGGTGGGCAACATATCCTTGCCATAAGTTTTTAAAGGTGTTGCACTCTTCAGTAGGGTGTGTAGTCCTCCGATGGTACAAGCAGTAGTTTGTATGTGCATCTGTTTCGTCGGGATGTATCACACCAGGAGTATTTCCTTCGGAAGGTGGCAGCTTCATCCCCATCGACATGGCTTTGGCGAATCGTTTCCTTGTCTTGAACCTGCTTTTTCTGGCGGCGGATGTGGTTTGATCTGGTGGGAGTGTTTTTACCCCTTCGTCCAGTCGCCGGCATTTGGCTTTTTCGAATATGGCCAGTTCGCGCTCTCGATCAGCTTTGCTTTTCAGAAGAGCTTCGTTCAGGAATGCGTCAATCATTTCGTCTGACGGTCCTAAAAGTTCCGGTTCAGGATCTGCCCCCAGTTTCTCTGCATTAGAGGCTTCTTTGTCATTTATCAAGTGAGAGATCATGTGGCTGATTGCCAGATAGTCTTCAGATTCGTCTGACGAGTCTTCTTCCTCATCTTTGTCGCCATCTCCATCTTCATGGATGTGGTTGAGAAACTCTTGAAGCGTGACCGGGGTTCGCGCCTTCCGGTTATATTCCTCCAATGCGTCAATATGTTTTTGCAGGTCCGTGCGCTTGTTGTTGGAGATAGTGCCCTCAGAGTCAATTATTGGATCACAGGTACGTGATTGCAATGATTGAGGGAGGACCTATCCCGGTAGGACAGTCTTACTCGAGATGATAGTATGCTATCTGGTTTACCTTTATCATCGTGTACTGCTTTAGGTGACATGACACGTCGCTATTACACGTTGATAGAGCCCCTAGGATTCTTGCTTGACCACCAGCAGTATGAGGGCGATCATATAAGTGGGAGCTGGGGGTCTATAAGCTTATCCTTAAAAGGTCCCTAGTCGTGGGAGTTTCGAGACCGGGCATCGATACTCCATTAGTAGACTAGTGTATACAGTCGAGACCCCGACGAGGGGCGGTGGCCGGTCTCACAAGCCACTGGTGTCAGTTGGATCACCTAAGATGTATACAGGTGCTCATTGGGTTATGAGTACACCGGACAGGACTCGCCGGGAACATGCTAGTTGGTCATATACCAGACGTCAGATGGCAGTTCCCTGGTGACATGTGTGCAGGTTAGTTCATCGACCTGGGGATCGTCATTTGTCTCGTGTGAGTTCCCACTGTACTTTGATTACTACCCTACCACGGCTCAAAGGAGTCGTGCAAACAGGTTTTAGTTGGGTACAGTCCCGAGCCACATGGAGGCAGTGAGCGTATCTTCAGGGGTTCGTCTCTCCCGGTATTGGGGGTGAGGTCGTGCTGTGTCTAGGAGAGCCATTACACAAAGTCCTTGGCCAAGGCAAGGAGATTTACTGGTAGGTATTCCAGTAGTATCTCAGGGTGTTCTGGGCTACACTCCGACACGACTTGTACCGCTTTTGGGGGTCTGACTTTTACCAACCCCCTAGGCCCGCCATGCGATGCTCATAGACGAACGGACAGGACTGCACGGATATTGTCACTGACAGGCTCAGTAGGGTGTCAGGATGAGTTCGCTCATCGACGTCCCTTTTAGTCAATTGCTGGTGGCCCGTTACGTATTGGCTTATACCTCTGACGTGCTAGTGGTTAAATACACAGCCATAGTATTGACGAGTCTTTAGAGTCCCCCACATTTCAGTTACTCAGCTTTCGGGCGAAAGGTTGTAGAGGCCGTATGGAGATATGGCAAGGTCCGATCAGATACGTGCGGTATTGCACGGATCAGGATCGGACAGTTTGTACTATAGGCCGTATGGTTATATGGCAGGGTTCGATCAGATACGTGCGGTATTGCACGGATCAGGATCGAACAGATATTACTATCCGGTTTTGGTATAAGCCGGATTCTAATATAGTACAGTGTAGATTTTGTCTCATTGCATTTGTATTTCGGTCGAAATACAGATGCGGGTGTGTATGCACAGTATCGGGGTTTTCCTGTAATTTATTACGGGACCAGTTTTCTGGAGTTGCCAGTTTGCTTTCCGTTTCGGCCAATTTCCATTGTTCCGTTCATTGGCCGAAGATTGGTGGAGGAGGGTTTATTTGCATTGTTGCAAATAAGCTTTTAAGGAGGGGGTCTTTGTATATTATCATGTCATGATACTTGTCCCATCATTTGACTTCATATCTTCATGATGGCTTGACTTTATGTAACCATCATGGTTGTTGATGATGGTGGTGTTGGAGTGAGGGTTTTCTTGTGATCATTGGTTTTTCTTTCATCATCTCTTGCTTGCATCATTGCTATCCAACCACTCTCTTGACCTTACTTTTTCTCTCTCCAATCACACTTGGTAAAGGGGGGGGCCGGCCATTCCAAATGGTAGGGATGGATTCATTTTATGTGTGGCATTTTGTTTCTCTTGCTCACTAGAAAAGCCCTCTAGTTCATTTCCAAAAGTTCCTCTTTTTTCTTCCACAAAATGGCACAACTCCAAACCCCAAAAATGAGACTCCTTCTCTACGAATTCTACAACGAATCTTGGGCACGTCGAGTAGCCGGCTTCGTGCCCGAGTTGCCTCGGCATTGAGGTGGGAGCCCGTAAACGAAGAAGGCGATGTGGTGCACTTCCGGCGATGAGGAGGAGACGGGACTTTTCCGCAGGAGATCGGGACCATGACGAGAAGACCGGAGGACTTGGATCGTCGGTATATCTCTTTCCCATCTTGTTAAGTAGCTTAGACTAGTTAATGGTTCGATCCGGAGTTTAGTGCGCGGTGGTGCCGGTTTGCAAAGTCCGCAAAATTTTAGTTATTCACCGTTTCCGCATTCCGGCGTCGGATTGACGGCCGGGGCGCCGCCGTGCACTTACAGTGGTATCAGAGCCTCGCCATTAACTTCGTCTAGCTTTGTGTAATGTGTTTTTCTGTTCCGATCGATCGAAATGTCCGAAAACCCCAATACACCCACATCAGTTTTCTGTTAAGATTTTTTGGTATCCAAAAATTTTTCAGGTGACAGAAAAGTGATCTACCAAAAAATATAAGAGTTCTGTAAAAATTCGACGATGTAAAGCTACAGTGTGAGCGCGGAACCGCCGCGTAAACCCCATACATGCCGCCCTTCCGCGGCGCACTGTGCACGTCACATCACCAAATTTTTACAGATGCCTTCTGGGTTTATTTCAGGGGTTTTGGAATATTAAAATTGGGCCAATTATTTCTGTGAGTGCTACAGTATTAGTTTGGGGCCCACTTGTTAATTTTTGGTCAATCGGAAAATCTTAAACACATTTTCACAGTATTTACATTATATCTGCGACCGTGAATGTCACTCGATCGGTAAATCCTGTCTAACTGCTATAGCCCGGTTAGACGGGTTTGCGAACGTGACTTTCACGTTGATGTTCTATGTATTTGCTGTGTTGTTGCGGATCGGTCGTGGGGATAGCCTGGAAGCAATGCTAGTACAGTTCTGTTGTATTATGTACATTTGATATTGCGGGGCGAGCGTCCGACATGTGGACTGCCGTCACTGCCTGTTTGTATTATTATTTTGGGGCACGACCTGGTTGCGGTCGATGTACCCGGTGTATGTATATTTTACTTTCTGTACTAGGATTGCCCCGCGGAGGGGTGCACGGATAGCTGGGTTCTGGAGGGCAACAAGCCCGCATCTCATGGCATTGAGACGGAGGGGGCTTCACTCTAGGATTGGCGGGCTATTCGCCGCACTCGTAGGGGGTACAGGTTGACCCAGGAGGGGTGCCCAAGTTGCCGGATTCCGTGAAGTGCTGGGTGGTCCATTCACGGCGCTGAAGGGGGCTGCCTCGCTTCAGGTTTTGGCGGGTGACTTGCCGCGCCCGTAGGGGTCTAGGATTTCATTGCACAGGCTATCCACACGACCAGGGGAACGTCGGGTTTCAGCGGCTCTGTGAAACCCGGGGTTCCCAGATATCTGTATTGTTTCTGTGATGCTGTACATTTTCTGTGATGTTGCATTTTATTCACGCCTTGAGCGAATATAATATATTGGTATATATATTAGTAGATGTTGTATATGTTTTGCATCCGCGCTAGTCCAGTCCCCGCTCTGTCGTTAGTAAGCTAACCTAACGGGTAATGACGGGACCCAGTGGCGAATGCGGATGGCATATACGTACATCAGTATATTTTCGTTCTTTTTGGTGTGATCAATTGATGGGACTGCATTGATTCGGATCAATGCAAGTTAAAAACAAACCTAATCAGATGTTGTTGGAACACTTTTCAAAAAGCTGTTATTGCAAGGACGTTCACTTTTGTTTTGCATCGCGGTATTCATTTAGAATATCCTGCTCCTCAGTCGACGAGGCAAGGGCCGAGATCCCTTCACCGGGAGTGACCCCTTGGACAAAAAGTTTGCGTCAGGGCATTAACTTCACTATAGCCGATTACTTTTGCTTTGCATCGTGGTATTCATTTGGAATATCCTGCACCCCATTCTACGGGGAAAGAGCCGAGATCCCTTCACCGGGAGTGACCTCTTTAGTAAAGGTTTTCGTCACTATATTTTTTAAAAGCTATCCGTTCCTTCAACGATATCAAGTTCATTACGTTAAAGGTTTTCGCCAGAAACCATTCGTAGCCCTCCTTCGTTTCAGACGGGTAGCACGTAGTATTCATGCTATGTTTGTTGACCTTCGTCAAGGCATAGTGTATGGTAGCTGCTTGTTACCTTTCTGTTGCATAGATAGATGCGTTGGTTTGGGACAGTCGTACAGCCTTGTTGACCTTCGTCAAGGGCTTGTACGGGTGGGTTCAAATTAACCTGGACAATGATGGGTGGAACTTGACATGTGACTTATGATTTGTTGACCTTCGTCAAGGTCATAAGAGCATGGGGCAGAAATCACATCGGGAGTTTCAAAAGAACTGAAACTTGCCAGATATGCGCATACCTTCTGGAGTGTGATACCGTGAGCGGATTCCGTCACGTTATCATGCGATGAGAGTTGGATCCCGATTCCCACTGATGAGTTAGTTTACTCCTCGGGTGACCCCGACTAATTCTTCTTTCAGGTTTGGAGGAGAATTTGAGGTACAGTGGGAGGATTCCAGATTAGATAAATTGGTAACCATTCTGATCTAGGTTAGAGTGCACGCTGAGTGTTTCTTTTCTCTCTCTCTTTGGCAGCGACCATTGACCCGACCCTAAGACTTTGACTCAGTGACCAAGTTGACCGAACCTTCTAAACACTGGCTTTTGGATTGTCAGAATTGCAGACCTCATTGCCACTCCTACTTTTACCCTTTTCTCCGGGACACCCCGTATTGCTACGGACGTCCACTTCCATTGGACAAAACCATCGTATGGTTAGATACGAACTCGACAGATTTATTCGAGGATGGTTTCCGGTTCTGGAGAAAACGAATAGGATTATTCAGTTGTCTTTTCTTTTCACCTTCTCTCAGGTTGCGAGTACTCCTTGGTTTAGGAGTAGTACACCTATTACGCAAATTGGATAGTCTTCTTCCAAACCATAGGCTGGTGCCGACCGGTAGGGAATGAAGAAAACCAGTTAGCCTAAACGGTGTACAGAAGGTATTAAGTTCAGACAAAACAAGGGATTAGTAAGAGGGCAAAGTAAATTGCAACAGATATTCACGACCAAACCAAGTATCTCTTCGCCAATCCTAAAATCACCTTTGTATTTCTCCAGGATACTCCGTATCACTACGAAGATCCACAGTTTATTGGATATTCCATCGTATGGTTATATACGAACTCGAAAGGAACTTGTTCCAGTTCGGGGATGGATCCTGGTTCAGGAGAAATAGGAATAAAGTACATTCAGGTATCTTTTATCTTCACCTTCTCTCGTGTTGCGAGTGATCCTAGGATTAGGACAGTACACCCATTATGCTTTTTGGATAGTCTTCTTCCAAACCATAGGCTGGTGCCGAACGGTAGGGAAGGAAGAAAACCATTTGGCTTAAAGGGGTGTGCAGAAGGTAAAGACTAAAGACATATGAAGGGATTTGGAGAGGTGGCAAAGGATTATACGGTTACAGTCGTGAATCTGGTAGAGGCATTACTAAGAATACCGGGATACCCCATCGGAACATTTCAATGTTTCAGGTTCGCTGTGTACTGTTAAAAGAAAACTGATTTCCCGATTGGACACTTGCTCCAGGGTATGTATTTACCAGGTATGACTCTCACATCTGTATGGTTTTACAGATGATGAGTGGGAGTAAGTTATTGGGAATTGGGTGATTATCCTCATTATATCGGGATTCGTTGTAATCAGTGATATTTGAGGAAATCACCTGGGCTGTTTGCCGGTCGGCAAATATTTGGTTTTGAATATCCGCTGTTATGCACCAATATCAAAATGATATATCTGTACGTCTATTTTCATAGAGTGAGATATACCTTTCTGAAATTATGTCTACGACATTTACCTATATCAGTGGATGGTTAGGTAAGGAGCATTAAACAGCGGTGTAATTCTTCTTAACCATAAGTACAGTTTTCAACCTACGACACACAGTGAAAGAGTTATCAGACTCAAGGGACTTATACAGAGTATTGTATGTTGTCCAGTGTCCATTAGGACAAAGGGGTTGGTCCTCATACTATATTCTGTTTACTTTTAACTTCTCTAGTTCTTAGACATGTGTTTCGTTGAAACACAGGGTCTAATTTTTGAGGAGTTATAGGTATTTGAATAGAGTAGAGAACCAGGTGTAGCAGGTATCGGGATTCTTCAAAGAGATCGAAGATGTAGATACTTGTGTATGGTATTCAGTTGATAGTAATGATAAAGAAATCTTGCTTCTCTTTCAGGTTACTCATAATTGGAAGTATTCCTAAGTTGAGTAACGCTGATCGGCCTCCTTCCATTTAGTTGACATGCGCTGGGGACAGCTGCATGATTTGAATCTGGTTCAATTAAATCAGTGCCTCTGTTTCTATATTGGATATAGAACAGTTCATATCTTAACGATGTTAAGGTACGGGGAGTTGTCCGGTTTATGATTAAAACCAGACACTGGACAACTCAAGGCACGTTTCTGTAATGGCTGTTTGTGGGTTGACCCAGGCTATGACGCGGGTTGATTTTCTACCATCTGGAAGATCAATAGCAATATTGTTCTTGACTCGCCACAGTTTTAAATTAAAAATGGATTTTTTTCAGGAAAACAGTAGTGGGAGTATGGTAGAACTGGAAGTGATTCCAGAACCACAAACGATTACTGAAGATTTGATAAGGAACCTAAAGATTCAATCTGGATTGACATTCCATTGGCCACTCCGCAGATAAGGTGGGTAACTTCAGCCACCCGAGAGGTACTCCGGTAGCCTCAAGGACGGTGACAGGGAAGTTCTTGTTTACCCACAATTGCCATTGCTGTTGTTCCAGGTTACGAGACCCGGCGGGAGGATGAGTATAGCGTCGTTCTAAACCAGTTTTAGAAGTGTACGTCTATATGACTCTGCCAGAGGGTTGTCGTAGTCAGTGGGAGCAGCGGAAGCATTGGTGGACAGGTTGCTTATGTCTATTTATAGACTAGAGCAGATGTAGTGGAGAAAGATCATCTATTTCTGACGTGACAGTCATGGGTTTGACTTCATCAGAATAGGGGATGGATCTGTTGAGAAGGTAGTAGGGTGTGATATCCTGGTATTTGGATGATATACACAGAGTAGGAAAGGAAACTCCTACACTACGATCGGTTATAGTTTGGTCGTCACACAGTTGTTCTCCACAAAGGAAATGGATTTTATATCAGACATACTGGTTACTAGATCTATGGTCTTAGATCTAGATTTGGGTGGTTTCCCAATCAGGGTACTTGACAGCGTTCTAAGAGTATTTAGGATGGACGACTCCTGGCACGGTAGTGTACCTGCAGGTAATGGAGTCACCCTCTCCAAAGGTGTCTTACAGACTAAAGGGGAGAGGGACGGGCATGATTGGCAGATCACTTGCTTAGGCAATTGAGTCAATCATGAGATGTCAAGTACCACACCAGATGTTGTTCTTGCACGAAATGCAATAAGTTGATATTGATCCAATCCTGGAGGAACAGTCGGAAGCAGTTTTAGAACATAAGTGGATGTTCTAGGGATATGATAACGATAGCCTCATTCAGGAGACAGTTATCATTCCAGGCTTCCAAGGTGACAAAGACGACAAGGAGGTTGTCAGAGTTATAGTTTTCCTTCTGATGAGGGGCAGTATTTTGGACAGGTGGTCCAAGGCAATACTGAGGGAGGCATGGCGCGCAGGATACTGATTAAGTTCAGTTGACGATACAGTCTAAGAAGTTTGGATTTGGAGTTCATTTATGAGCTAGGTCCCATCAGACATCCAGACATATTCTGAGACAGGTATTGCTCTTTTCGGGAGATGGTTTTCTCCGCGAACTTAAGATATAGAGAGACATAGAAAGAAACAACTAAGCGGATCCACTCACTGAGGCTATTCCTCGAACGCAATAGTTCCGCAAACGAGCTTTGTGAGACTGACTAGTAGAGGAGTTGGGTGTTCGGTATCACACGGGCTGTGAGTATGCGACATCGCAATAATTAGCCTTGAGTGCAAGTGGGAGATTGTTGGAGATAGTGCCCTCAGAGTCAATTATTGGATCACAGGTACGTGATTGCAATGATTGAGGGAGGACCTATCCCGGTAGGACAGTCTTACTCGAGATGATAGTATGCTATCTGGTTTACCTTTATCATCGTGTACTGCTTTAGGTGACATGACACGTCGCTATTACACGTTGATAGAGCCCCTAGGATTCTTGCTTGACCACCAGCAGTATGAGGGCGATCATATAAGTGGGAGCTGGGGGTCTATAAGCTTATCCTTAAAAGGTCCCTAGTCGTGGGAGTTTCGAGACCGGGCATCGATACTCCATTAGTAGACTAGTGTATACAGTCGAGACCCCGACGAGGGGCGGTGGCCGGTCTCACAAGCCACTGGTGTCAGTTGGATCACCTAAGATGTATACAGGTGCTTATTGGGTTATGAGTACACCGGACAGGACTCGCCGGGAACATGCTAGTTGGTCATATACCAGACGTCAGATGGCAGTTCCCTGGTGACATGTGTGCAGGTTAGTTCATCGACCTGGGGATCGTCATTTGTCTCGTGTGAGTTCCCACTGTACTTTGATTACTACCCTACCACGGCTCAAAGGAGTCGTGCAAACAGGTTTTAGTTGGGTACAGTCCCGAGCCACATGGAGGCAGTGAGCGTATCTTCAGGGGTTCGTCTCTCCCGGTATTGGGGGTGAGGTCGTGCTGTGTCTAGGAGAGCCATTACACAAAGTCCTTGGCCAAGGCAAGGAGATTTACTGGTAGGTATTCCAGTAGTATCTCAGGGTGTTCTGGGCTACACTCCGACACGACTTGTACCGCTTTTGGGGGTCTGACTTTTACCAACCCCCTAGGCCCGCCATGCGATGCTCATAGACGAACGGACAGGACTGCACGGATATTGTCACTGACAGGCTCAGTAGGGTGTCAGGATGAGTTCGCTCATCGACGTCCCTTTTAGTCAATTGCTGGTGGCCCGTTACGTATTGGCTTATACCTCTGACGTGCTAGTGGTTAAATCCACAGCCATAGTATTGACGAGTCTTTAGAGTCCCCCACATTTCAGTTACTCAGCTTTCGGGCGAAAGGTTGTAGAGGCCGTATGGAGATATGGCAAGGTCCGATCAGATACGTGCGGTATTGCACGGATCAGGATCGGACAGTTTGTACTATAGGCCGTATGGTTATATGGCAGGGTTCGATCAGATACGTGCGGTATTGCACGGATCAGGATCGAACAGATATTACTATCCGGTTTTGGTATAAGCCGGATTCTAATATAGTACAGTGTAGATTTTGTCTCATTGCATTTGTATTTCGGTCGAAATACAGATGCGGGTGTGTATGCACAGTATCGGGGTTTTCCTGTAATTTATTACGGGACCAGTTTTCTGGAGTTGCCAGTTTGCTTTCCGTTTCGGCCAATTTCCATTGTTCCGTTCATTGGCCGAAGATTGGTGGAGGAGGGTTTATTTGCATTGTTGCAAATAAGCTTTTAAGGAGGGGGTCTTTGTATATTATCATGTCATGATACTTGTCCCATCATTTGACTTCATATCTTCATGATGGCTTGACTTTATGTAACCATCATGGTTGTTGATGATGGTGGTGTTGGAGTGAGGGTTTTCTTGTGATCATTGGTTTTTCTTTCATCATCTCTTGCTTGCATCATTGCTATCCAACCACTCTCTTGACCTTACTTTTTCTCTCTCCAATCACACTTGGTAAAGGGGGGGGCCGGCCATTCCAAATGGTAGGGATGGATTCATTTTATGTGTGGCATTTTGTTTCTCTTGCTCACTAGAAAAGCCCTCTAGTTCATTTCCAAAAGTTCCTCTTTTTTCTTCCACAAAATGGCACAACTCCAAACCCCAAAAATGAGACTCCTTCTCTACGAATTCTACAACGAATCTTGGGCACGTCGAGTAGCCGGCTTCGTGCCCGAGTTGCCTCGGCATTGAGGTGGGAGCCCGTAAACGAAGAAGGCGATGTGGTGCACTTCCGGCGATGAGGAGGAGACGGGACTTTTCCGCAGGAGATCGGGACCATGACGAGAAGACCGGAGGACTTGGATCGTCGGTATATCTCTTTCCCATCTTGTTAAGTAGCTTAGACTAGTTAATGGTTCGATCCGGAGTTTAGTGCGCGGTGGTGCCGGTTTGCAAAGTCCGCAAAATTTTAGTTATTCACCGTTTCCGCATTCCGGCGTCGGATTGACGGCCGGGGCGCCGCCGTGCACTTACACTTGTCACCATGCTTCACGGGCTTTTTGGTCTTCTTCTTCTTCTTCGAAGACTTTGACTGCTGGGTATGGGCGTTTTGACCATCCCCACTAATTTTTGGCGTCGGGCGCAGCTTCAGCATTCCCTTGATGACTTCGAGTTCCAGTGGACTTTTCTATTTGATCGCCGGGCATGTTTGGAGTTCCTTCATCATTCTTTTCGTTTTGGCTGAAAGAATGACCTCCCATGGAACTTCTTCTACAAAAGAGCATGATGCTCCCGGTGTATCCGCCTTTTTAAGAGCATGCGGCTGGGGTGGGTTTACCTTCCAATTCTCGGACAGTGCGAATTTGCCCTGTTGGTATTGGTTCTCAATCCACCATTTGAAGATGAAGCAATTTTCGATTGGATGGCCTATCGCTTGGTGATAAAGGCAATAATTGGGATTATTAGCCTCACCGGGTTGCAATGGGCGTTTTGGCTCCGGCAGGTTGATGAGCCTGTTGCGCACCGCCAGCTCGAACAGTCTCCTCGTTTTATCCCGGGGAAACGAATAAGGGCGCTTCAGTTTCTCATTGAAGAATCGCCGTCTTTCATCTTGGCGATCAGTTGGTTTTGGACCACTAAGCTGCTGCTGAGCATTGGCGACGAAGGTCGCTTTTCCTTTCTCGTTTCGAGATTTCAACTTCGAAGAAGAGGATCTATGACCCATCTGATCCATTTGGGCCAGTTTGTCAATCAAGGCCTGGAAAGTAGTTGTCTTGAAGAACATCATGAATTGTGAAATGGTCGCCTGATGATCAAGGGTTCCCACGAACATGCCCATTGCAGGCGTTTCTTCGATGCGCTGTTCGTACTTCGACCATAGATTCCGCCATTGTATCGCATACTGCACCCATGTTTCGCCTGGCTTCATTCTGGCATTAATTAACGCGGTGATCGGTGTGCGCTCGCTAGCGCTGGCGAACCTCTGTGTAAATAGTATTTCCATCTCCATAAAAGTTTTGACGGAGTTGTTAGGAAGCTCTGAGTACCACTCAAAGGCCGTTTCCGCCAAGCTACCGACGAACTGATGAAGTAACAATTTGTCGTCACCTCCGGTATTGCTGCAGAGAGCCCTGAACTGAGCGACATGTTGATGGGGATTGCCTGTCCCCTTATACACATGGAATTTAGGAATTTTGTATCCTGGCGGGCACTTGATCTGATTGTACCATCCTGGATATGGTCGCCCAGTTCTGACGACTTGGCCGGTTGCTTCATCCGCTTGATGAGCTCGTATTTGTTGAGCTATATAATCATCGAGCATGGCTTTGGAGATGGTCTCCTCCTTGGCTGCTGACAGAGCCGGCAGAGGATTTGATGTCTCAACTCTATCATCTTCAATTATTACTGGAGGATCTTCAGCTGGAGGGTCCGGCTGGATCATCATGCCCACCATATCTTGGAATAGGAGGGCCATTTATTTTATGTTGGCCGTTTATTCTGCAGCCTCTTTGTCCTTCTTCTCAAGCATTCTCCGAAGAAATTCAGCATCTGTTTCCTGCTTACGACGCTGCTCCGACGATATTTCCGGGCTTTCTTTTGGTCTTGTTAGTGCGGCCATGGCTGTTTGCATCTCTTGGAGCTTTTGTTGTTGTTGCTCCTGAGCCTTCGTCACTGATCGCGTAAGCGGTCGATGACCTGTAGGGATACGGCTATCCTCTTTTCCGGATGCCATATAGACGATATGCACCACCATGCCCTCAGACTTGGGGCGTTTAGATTCAGTGTCCTTGCAATTTGCTAAAGACGCAGAGATCTTCTCCGGCCTTCTTTTGTGGGCGGTCGAAGTTGAGAGAGCCGTTGCAGCGGGCATCCAAACAGATGACACCTTCTGTGGCTTGACAGGGTGATCCCCTTCTCGCTGAACTTTCATCTTTTTCTGTCGGCGGGGATAGTCTTGATCAATCATCGAGTCTTGGACCTGTCGCCAGACTTTGTAAATTTTGGAGGACAGCCGCTGGGGGCTGTTCAAGCTTCGCCTTTGTGGCATTCTCCATAGGTGGAGGAGACATTTTCAACATGGAAGTTGGCGAATTCCTATGCACCTTATTAAGCAGTTCAAAGCTGTTCTCAGTTGGAACAGCAGCATCAACTTCCACCGTTGGAGCTGGCGGAGTTAGTCCAGAAGGAAAGCTGCCCCTAGCTTTCCTCACTCGGCGCCAGTGGCGACGTGGAGCATGGCGAGCAGTCGGGACCACCTCCATTGTTGAATCAGCTTTTCCATGCCCTCTGTTCTGATGAAAGTCTGTTGTTGGCGCCGGCCTGTCAAAGACAGACGTCCGCTGAGAGGTAATAGTCAACCTGTCGAAAGACGACCTTCGAGTAGGGAGAGCAGCTTGGATGACTTCGACTGTAGTAGGAGTTGGAGTGTCCTTCTCTGGTATCGTGAGCCTCTTTGCGGGCCCACTTGAGCTTTGACCCAGCCTGTCGAAGACTGAGGCATTAGAGTTGGACGACCCGCTGAGAGAGGCCGTGGAGGTTGCAAGCCGATCAAAGACTGACTTCTTCGCAGCTTCCTGTGTCGGCATCTGAACGCTGAAGCTTGTTGGTGGGATCATGGTCCCGAAGAATAGCCCAGTGGTGGCTTGGGTCACTTGTTCCACCGGCAATGTAAAAAGGGAGGCCGCTTGGGGCCTGTAGGTCACTCCTCCAGTGGGGACGGAGTGAGAGTTGTTGCAGTTTGTGCAGTTGAAAGCCATTGATCTGCACGGGAGCAAGACACCAAATCTTAGTACCTTGAATCCAGGGGCAACCATATCAAACCGCGATTCATTCGCGAACACGACATACGAAGTGTGGAGTGGAAAGAGGAAAAGGTCTTACCGGGCGTGCCAGAATCTGTTCTCCGTTGAACACAGAGACGCGACCGCGTAGGTCCGTCTTGCCTGAATTTGGGGGCAGATGCTATTTTGGTTTTATCCGTCCACCTCTCTGAAGATGCCAAGTTGATTTATGGCACCGTGTATCGAAGGTTTAGACGGATGCGGCCGTTGTAGCAGACTTCATCAGATTCCCCCTCGTTTGAGGGGTTTTTGATTGTGGGGACACTCTTCCCTGCAGATGCAAGCCCCTCGTGTGGGCACATGATGCCCCATTTAGGGTTTACTTTCCATTAACTCAGAGTTTTAAGATCTTATCACGTGGTGGCACGTGACACACTGATTAAGCATTTAACCAGAATTTAATTCTATTATTTTAAAGAACTCGGGAACTCATCACGTGTCGGCACGTGACCTCTGGTCACGTGTGGGTACGTGATGCCCCATTGGGGGGTTTTCTTGCTGTTTTATTATACCTTTTTATTCCTTTCAGTAGGTTTAAAGGCCCATCACGTGTGGGCACGTGACCCCTTTTGATCAGAATTCAATTCTTATTATTTCAGAGTCCTCAGGAAACCATCACGTGTCGGCACGTGACCCCCGATCACGTGTGGGTGTTAGTGTATATGCCCTAGAGGCCATTACTGTATCATACTAGTATGTATATTACTTGATGGAAGCTTGGGATATTCACAGTTGTATAGACAATCTTGCTCGAAATGGTAGTATGCTACTTGGTTTGTCTCTACTTTAATGTGTACATAACGGTTTGAGAAACTACTGATAACACTTATCAGTAAATCTCATCAGCCTTGGCTAGGGACTTGCTGTTATAGACAATCGAGCATAGTGTAACATCAACTCTCTATACCGAAAAAGACGAAACCCCTCTATTCGCTGCCTCCATGTGATTCGGGACTGTACCCAAAATCCACCTGTTTGCACGACTCTGATGAGCCATGGTAGGGAGAAAATCAAAGCACAGTAGGAACTGCTGGGTTCTCTTAGCACCCCGACACGGTTTCGGGAAGCATCAAGTATGCAACTTTAAAATTTTAGGGTGCCGAGCGAGCCCGAACCAAGGATCTAACTAGAGAATTAGGGTTTTAAAAGCATATAAACAATTTTACATCAAGTGAAATAGGAATACAACGTTTGTAGACCGGTCTTTCATTTCTAAAGCTCCGTGTAGTAGTCCTTTTGCTCCAAATACTGGTGTCCCGGACTCTCCTTAGGCTCCACTAGGCGAAAGGAACGAGCTTACTCAAGAATCTTCGAGGCCGAAGATGATCTACATCGAAGAATCTCTAACTTAAGCTACCTATTCACTAATTGAGAATTAGTGAAAGAAACAACCTATACTAAATGGCTAGTTTGGTATAGATTGGTGAAGTAGGAATTTTGCTCCCTTTAAAATTATTTTTCTCTCTTTCTTTTCTTCACTCTTGAAAGCTAGTAAGCAATGAAGGAGATGAAAGAAACTCGAGTGATCAAGTGTGAACTATGGGTGAGAAAATATCTCATATAAACTCATGTAGAAACTAAACCATGGCTAAAGATAATGGTTAGGTTAATCAGTATCTAAAGTAAAACAAAATTAGTGGACTAAAGTCAAGGTTTCTACATGCTTCCATAAGCATCTTAGCCATGCTAATTTCCACCTAATTTTGATTTATCCCTTAATATTTAAACACCCAAATTATCTTTACTTTGGTATGAGTCTCATACACCCAAGTCCAATGTATCATCTAGCATGACACATAATAAATACAATAATATATATCACATATATATTTAAATGTATTTGGAGAAAACAATTTCTTAAGTGAGCTAATATTAGTTAATGTATATTAATATATCAAATATATAACTATACATTAAATTATTAAATCAACACTTGATTTAATAACCTGGATATATCACATACAACCGACTAATATCATATACATGTATATCAAATATACATATAACAAATTATTGAATCAACACTTGATTCAATAATCCGGTTATATCACATATAACCTATATCGCAAGATTTGAATACTGTATCACATACAAGTATCAATCTCGGTCCCGCACATATCACATATATGCCCTACTTCGTTTCCCATGAGCTAGGAAAACTCTGTATAGGACTCTAAAGACTCGTCAATACGCCAGCAGTAGGTGATGATCATATCAGTCACCCACAAGTCATCAGCGGTACAAGCTGGACGTAATGGCTACCCGGGTATTGAGCGATCAGAAGATCAACAAGAAAAGTTGTTCATACTTCCGTGAATCCAATAAGTAACACTACTGTACAGTCCAGTCTCTTCGTCTGATATGTCACATATCGAGTCTAGGAGTGGTAAACGTCAAACCCCAATAAATTGATAAGCCATGCCGATGTAAGGCTTATAACGGGTCGAGAAACTACTGATAACACTTACCAGTAAATCCCAGTATCAGCCCTGGCCAGGGACTTCCTGTCATGGCCAATCGAGCATAGAGCAACATCAACCCCCAATACCGAGAGAGACGAATCCCCTCCTATCGCTCATTGCCTCCATGTGACTCGGGACTGTACCCAAAAACTACCATTTTGCATGCTCTCTTGAACTTGGTAAGGTGGAAATCAAAGCATAGTGGGAATCACACAAGACTCTATGACGATCTCGGGTCTATAGACTAACCTGTACCAGTGTCACCAGAGAACTGCTATCTGACGTTAGGTATAATACCATCTAGGAGTTCTCGGCGAGTCCTGTTCAGTGTACCCATTCTTCACTGAGCATGCATATACCATCTTTGATGTCAAACACCAATGGATATGGGATCATCTATCGCCAATCAAATGGGTCAAGAAGCGTTTACGCTGGTCTACTCTGAAATATCGATACCCCGTTTCGATACACCCTCGACTACGAACAATTAAAAGTTGAACTTGTAGACTACCCTGGCCCCACTAGTATGATATGCATCATAATCCCGGTAGTCAAGTACACATCCTAAGGGCTTTACCAACATGTGAGAGCAAGACAGTATCACAATACTGGTCTACATCTTAAGATAAAGAGTAACCAGATAGCATACTATCATGTCGAGCAAGAAAGTCCTCCCTATATATGTCCAAGCATCTATTATAATATACAATCATGTACAATAATGGCCTCTAGGGCATACATACAACTAACAGGAACCACACAAGACACTATGATGATCTCGGGTCTACAGACTAACCTGTACAAGTGTCGCCAGAGAACTGCTATCTGACAATAGGTATGGTACCATCTGGGAGTTCTCGGCAAGTCATGTTCGGTGTACCCATTCTCTAATGAGCACATGTGTACAATCTTTGATGTCAAACACCAATGGTTATGGGATCAACCATCACCCCTATACAGGGTTAATAAACGTACACACTAGTCTACTCTGGAATATCGATGCCCTGTCTCGATATTCCCTCGACTAGGAACTGTTAAAGGATGTGCTTGCGGACTACACAAGCCCCACTGGTATGATCTGCATCATAGTCCTGGTAGTCAAGCAAAGATCTTAAGGGCTTTATCAACATGTATATAAGATATGAAATACTAAGTAGAACGCATCACATGTTAAGATAAAGTCAAACCAAATAGCGTACTATCATATTGAGCAAGATTGCTTCTGTACATACATATCCTTAGCATCATATACAATGAAGGCCTCTAGGGCATACATATCCAACAGGACCGATTTGCGATACTCTTAGCCGAACAGACTGGACTGTACAGAGAATGTCACCGATAGGCTCAGTAGGGTTTTCGGACGTTGTCGATCTTCCCTTCAACAGATACCTGGGTAGCCATTACGTATAGATATTTCCACTGACGTGCTTGTGTTTAAACCCACTGCTACCGCATTATCGAGTCTTTAGAGTCCCACGGAGAGGGTTTCCCGGTTCAAGCAAAACGGTGTAGTTTGCGTATGGTTTTACGCACGGGTATTCTATTGAACACGTGTATTTATACACGTGCTTTAATCGGACGGTTTGTAACGACTCTGAAATCTCTGTACAGAAATTTTCCTGTTATAATACAGAAAAGAGTATTACAGCCTGTGTAAGAGTTATAAGTTAGAATTGTTTAATAAAAGCATGAAACAACTTGTAGCTTACTGGTAAAGCCTTTGCACTGCTGTGACGTAGCCTGTGTGTTCGATTACCATCATACACAATTATTTTTTCCTGATTTTTCTTTTTAGTTTTGAAAGCCCAAAAGGTTGCACGTGCAATACACGGGGAAATGAAAAGTTCAGAAAAACCAAACATATGCAAAACAGAGTAAACACAGAATTAATCAGGTGGCACGAATCTCGAGGCCAGATCTCAAGAATCGGCCGGCGGAAATGCCCTATGGGCCGACACCGAGGACTAGGATGAGCCCAATGAACTCCGTGCTTTGCACACTTGTCCTTTCACCTCCTCTTAACTCCTCTGCACTGGTTTGATTTCCCTGCAATCAAACAGAGACCTTTCATTTCACCAACTAACACCATTTTAATACTTTTTAATCCAAAATTTTAATTTCCAAACCCTAATTCTCCACTATAAATACCACCCTATACTTTAGCTCTTCACCATTTTGAAAATTCTAGCAAAAACTCTCTCAAAAAGTTTCTAAATGCAAGTGGAGTAAAGTGGAGTTAGCGAGCAAGCTTGTTCCGTCGAAGATCGAAACCATTTCCGGAGCTCCCGCGATGCCACGAAGACACTCCTTCTCTTCCTCACCCTTTTCTTAAGATTTCCAAACCGTAAGTCCTTCTTCTCTCCTTCTCTTTCATATCAAATCGTATTTTTTTCAAAATATCGACAAAAGTGGAGTTAACACGTAACAATCTTCGTTTCTAAACAATTAATCATGCTTGATATGTATAAATGTCATATAATCACCTTAATATCTTTTTAAAACAAAACTCACATCTATTGTCTTTTTATGAAACCAAAATTTCATGTTCAATACGCATATAACGAACTTTTTCATTAAAATACCTTGAACTTTAATATCACATCTTTTGATAATTGTTAAATACCTTTAGGAAAAACTTCACGGGGTAATGACCTACCCCACACGCACTCTTTGGTTTCATAGCACAATGCTTATATATATATTTTTGGTTCAAAGAATAATCTTTACAATAAAATACCACATATTTTAAAAAGCCGGGTTTCTTTTAAAGCGGTGTTTGTATTTCTTTGCAATTATGCATCTGCAACCCTCGTTAGAGGACCCGCTAATGGATGGTGTAGATTATCGCACATCCTGAGGATAGTAGAGCGAGATACAGCACTCCTCACGGTGTATTCGATCTCGAAAGGAAATAAAATACGTTTTTAAGAAATTCGAATTTTCTAAATAAAAATAATTTTTAAAATTAAAAATTATATAAAATTATAAATCCATAGCTTCATTATATTATGAAACTATATTTCTCTAAAAATGAAAGATTAAAAAATGTCAATAAAATACCATCAAGTTACTAAAAAGGCCAGTTTTCAATAAAATACTATAAACTTTTAAAAACTAAGTATTTATCATGAAAATATCACAATACTTAAAATACATGTTCATGAAAACCCTGAGTAATACAAATCCCCCTCGAGGTTTTATTTTTAATCTATATTAAAAATATTTTTCATAAAACCCACTCGAGATATACAAAACAATATTTTAAGGACTTTAGTAAATATAAGTTTAAGCGGGATCAATTCTCTTGAACCCTGGAGAGCCGGAGGAAGTGAGTGCTTGCCTATTCAGGTTAGACAACTTAACGGAGTCATCAATGACAATTGTCTTGGAAAAGGACATAAATTCTGCCGTCCATGTGCAGCAGTTGCCGGTTACTCCCGAACCTAAGAATTCAAGAGTTAAATCTGTTCGCAAGTTTCAAACTCAATCTGAATCCAAAATCAAACACGAACTCAAATACTTGATCATGAATTTGAACACTCAAAATCAATATCAAACTCAAACATGCATTCTTGACTTGACTTAACCGAATCATGGTTATAACTTGACATGAACTCAACATGACTACTTGAACACATGATTATATTCTGAACATGAACCTGAATATTTTATATCCATGGTTTCGGCCAAAACATGTAAACATGATCTATACAATACATTACGCGGGAATAAAGGGGTAGATTGGTACGGAACATATATCGTGGCACGAGAGGTCACTTTAAAAGACAGCTACATGAATTCACGTGTCGTTGTCCCATGGGTTATGAAGGGACCTTGTACTACATGTTACCATAGTCCACGGGGTAAGATGGACTCCTCTCGTATACATGAATAATTTCTTTATCAAACTACAAATAACCATATTAGAATAACTATCCTATACCTGTAAACGATCATATACAATTTTACTTGTTCATTTCACACATCACATACTTTTTTCTATTTCTTCTTTTGGGACTTACCGAGCGCTAGTTTGCTGACGACATTTCTTTCTGTTTCTTTCTTTGGAATGTTCGTCAGGAGGATCGGACTCTGAGAAGATAGAGCCGACCCAGGAGGACTTGGACCAGCTTACAGCTCAGCCAGATTATTAGCTCCTTCCAGCCTGCACTTATTTTCTGTATGCCATTGTTTAAGTATTTGATTTATATCATTGTATCATTTTATTACAAACTGTTGTATGTAAAGTTGAATGTAAATAAAGTTGTTGTTCATTTTATTATGCTTGTCATTCTTGTCCATTTATATATTGCTTAATTAATCTTAATGTATTTATTTCATAGTAAATACGTTGCGGGCTTGCCGCATAACCGTTTTCGTCTATTGGGAAGCGGGGCGTGACAGTTTTGTAGTACTATCAGGTTTGAAAGACAGCCATTTTTTATGCTAGTATTATATTGCTCCCTTTTGGGTATTTGTATTTTAAAACGAATACGGTATTATAACGAATACGTGTATTTGTATAAATACGGGTATTTGTGCTTTGATACAAATACATGTATTTCTTTCTAAATATGAATACGCGTATTTTGTATTTTCGGTACAAATACGGCATTCATATTTTGGTAGAAATACGGTATACGTATTTATACGGGTTTGAGTATACTTGTTTATATACATGATTTTATATTTATATATTTGTATGTATATGTATACTGGATGAGGTGGCTACACTCTCTCTTTTTTCCTTTAAGATAAATAAAGAAGTGTGGAGGCTTGTGACTCACCCTAGCGAGTCACCAAACCCACCCACTCTTTTGTTTTGGGTGTGAAAGGATAAGATGAGAGAGCGAGAGATATTTTTCATCTAAAGGTTGATATTTTTCATATTTTGTGTCACACCACGCTTCCCACTATAGAGGTAAGAGGACGTGGCGGGCCGACGTATTTACTCAGAAATAAACACGTTAAGTGTAAATAAACAATATAATAAATGTACACAAGAAATGACAAGAGGTATAAATAAACAACAACTTTTTATTGATTAAACATTCTTTACATAGAACTGGAAAATAAATACAATGCTGGAAAGCGATGCCTAAACAATGACATATGAACTGAAAATAAAAGTATGTACAAGTAGAACTAGAGCTCGGGATCCTCAATGAACTGCTCCAAATCGTCCTGGCTGGGCTCGATCTCCTGAGAGTCGGGTCCTCCTGACAACATTCCAAAAAAAGAAGAGAAAAGAATGTCATCAGGGAACAATCGCTCGGTAAGTCCCAAAAGAGATAGATCGAGTAAAAGGAATAGATCTGGTAATTTGTCTATTTTTTTTATACTAACGTAGTTGTTTGCAGTTTTGTACAGGATATATCAGTGTATATGAGAGGAGTCCAACTTTCTCCGTAGACTAAGGTATATGGAGTACAAGGCTCCGTCAAAACCCAAGGGACAACGGCAACGGATATTCAGATTAGGTGTATTATAGTGACCGTCTCATTCCATTTCTAAAACATTCTGTACCAATCTACCCCTTAAAAACCCCGTAAATGTATATTGTTTTGTTTTATAGATGTAAGACTTGCCGAGACCATGGTATAAATTGTTCATGTAAACGGATCGGATGTAAACGGATAGTCATGTAATCAAGTCAAGAATATCCATGGTTCGGTCACTTCAAGTCATGTTGATTTTGTTTTGGTATAGTTCTGGTATTCATGTTCAAGTTCAAGTATAGATTGGATTCATATTGTATTGGAGTTAAGATTGGATTGTGTTCATATTTAGATTATATTCGGATTAGACTTAGACTCAGATTGAGTCAGACACATAAACAGAATTAGATTCTGAATTAGGTTTTGGAGTCATCAGTAACTGCTGCACATGGACAGCAGGATTTGTGACTTTTTCCAAGCCAATTACTATTGATAACCCCGTTTTAGTTTTCTACGTTAAATAGGCAAGCACCCACTTTCTCCGGCTCCCTAAGGCTCAAGAGAATTGGTCCCGCTTAAACCTATATTCACTAAGATCCTTATTGTAATTTAATATAACTTGAGGGGGTTTTATGAAAATATTTTTTAGTATAATTTCAAAATAATCCTCAAGTATTTATTTATCGTATTTATAGTTTTCATGGATGTAATTTTTAAAAGTGAGGTATTCTAGTGAATAAATACCTAGTTGAATAGTTCATGGTATTTTTGTGTAAATTTGACTTGTATGGATTCTTGATGGTATTTTCATAAAACTTGTAATTCTTTTGTTTAGAAAAACATGAAATTTATTATATATTTAAAATAGATGGTTTGATAATATTTATATATAATTGTTAAAAATAAAATTTATTTATTAAATAGAAAATCACGTTTTCCTTAAAAATTGCATTAAAAATTCCATCGAGATCGTATGCTCCGTGAGGAGGTCTGCATCTTGCCTTACTAGTCCCGAGTATGTGCGATAACCCGTACCATCCCGATCGGGTTCCCCAAAATGGGTTGTAGAGGAATAATTGCAAGGAATATAAATAATACAATTTATAGAATACGTTTTTTTTTATAGTTTATCGTATTTTGATGTAAAAGTCGTATTTGTCCTGAAAATATTGCTAAAAGGAAATCGTGCTATGCCATGATGCGTGTTGTGAGAGGTAGGTCATTACTTCGTGAGATTTTCCTAAAGGTGGTATAAGCAAAGCGTTCAGTCGAAAATAACGCATATTTGATATAACATTTTCCTTGCTTTTCTTAAATATTTAAAGGTGTTTATTATATATATGATACATATTAGAGTTTATCTATAAAATATCTATTTTCATATGTTTTTATATTATAATCAACATTATGAAGGAAAATGTATGCATAAAATATTTATATAATATTTTGATAATTTAAATATGCATATCATATCAAATATCCTTAATCAATATTCTTAAAATATAATATCATATAAAATGGTTAGAATAATATCTCAAAAATACCAAATATTACTAACATTATTCATTGAGATGTTATGCAAGGTTTAGTTCAGGTCAGGAGATCGAGATGTTAAGATGTCGGGAATCAAAAATCTATCGATGAAGTTAAATAAAATCGAAGAATCAATACTGGCAGAGACTCAGGAAATATTATCAAATTCCAGATATGTAGAAGATCTCCACGTGTCAATATGCCTTAGCCCTAGAAAAATGAACCCATGATCCCACCAAACGGCCGTGGATCCGCGGCCAAACCATACAATATGCGGTGGATCCGCGGCCGATTCATCGAGTCAGGAGTTGGGATTTTTAGTTGTGATTTTCTACAACTAACCCTAATTCTTGGGATCTAAAGTTTCTGATTTTGGAGCTATATAAAGGACCGAGGGCTAAACCTAGAAATCTATCTAATCAATCTTTCACACGAGCTAATCACTGTCAAAGAATAAGCGATCCACGACAGGTCCACGATTCAACGTGATAAAGCAATGTGAGATTCGACGGAACATCTACATCCGACAAGGTAGAGATCGAGAGCAACTTCTTCTTCCTCTTGTAATCAAAACTTGAATGTTTTGTACTTCTGAAGTTCATTAATAAAGGTAGATCTTTATTTTAATTAATTAGCATTTTAATTTTAGTAGTTACATCATGATATCTATACGTTCTTCTATCTCCATCATGCGCGAGTAATTCTTCGCTTGATAGGGTTCGTAGGATTAGGGTAGATCAATGGATGAGAAAATGTTTTAACTTTTTTTACGTCTTATGAAGTTTATAAACTTTAGCAAAAGAATCGTTAATATCCTTATCAGACGCGCTACTAATTTATTGCTAGTCTCGACTGCGATTTGATATCAGATTAACAATTATTTTGTTAAGGGCTAGACTTGAATAGAAATCAATGAAAGGACAATGGTCAATAATGTGGAAACCCTAGTTTCTTCCAAGAACCCTAATCCCCATTCATCACTATCAATTTAGTTTTAAATGTATCAAAAGATAAAAGGAGTCATCTTTATTAGTCATTCAGGACAACTAAATCCTAACGAACGCTACAAGCCCTCTTCTGATATAAAATCTACATCCATAGTTAAACTAGATCTATATTCTACATCCGTATTTAATATAAATCTAGAATCTATTCTTCACTATTCTCTATTCTTTCTCTTTTCTTAATCAACACGTCTAAAGTAAGATTAAAAGATTCAACGTATCCCTGAAGACAACCCGTAATCATCTCGGTCTAGCTACACGCGACACCGTTATTAATTGCGGTTACTAAATACTCTTTTTAGAAATCAATCAAATGGCGCTGTTGCCGGGGATACGTGCATAATTTTTTTCCTTACTATTTGTGTTGAATTCTTATTCGATTCATATCATAAAATAGAACAAAATCGCATCTTGCATATTTAACGATTAGTGTGCGATTTTTGCGAGAATATATGGAGTCACTGTAGCGAGGAGATAAAAATTCAGAGACCTTCAGAGAGGACCAGAAGAGCAAAGGAGACTGCTGTAAAAAAATTGTCGAAAGATCCCCTCCTACTGCGGCGGAACCGCGGCCTAATCTTGGTATTGGCGGCGGAACCGCGGTAGGGTAGGAGAATTAGAGTCTCAAACTTCTTTGGTATATTCTATAACTCCTTCTCTCTCCTCTGAAATCCAATAAAATATTTTTCTGCAGGATTCTTTGCAAAATATCGCCGCTCAAAAATCTTGTGCGTGTTTTGTAATTGGTTTGTTTGTGCATATTTTAATACGGACTTTAAGGGGCAAGACCAAATTCAGATTAGGTGGGGATTTCATCACCCTTCTTAGGCCCCACAAATCACTAAACGTGCATCCGGATTACCCTACATTAATTAAAAAATATCTAGACCAAGACTCTAAAAACCGTCGCGCTCAAATAGGATAGAGGAAGGTCGTGGGTAATCTATCGCTTATCTGTATTACTTGCGTGGTGTCTAGGCAAGTGTGTCTAAGGCAAGTGGTTACTTAATTAGGCCCGCTATTTTCGGTGATCAGTATAGAGGATAACTCCCACTTACTTGACACTTACCTAGCCACAAGAGTGATAAAGAGGTGGTAGAGAATTGATCCTGCGGCTTGTCCTTTGGAAGTCTAGGAGCGGTCTAATGACTTGACCGAGATGACCATAGTTCTAAGGTTGATTGTGCATTTTTGTGTGATTTGTCTCACGTCCGACACCTTTTCAAAACAAACCAATTTTAAATCACACTCACGCTGCCACTTGCGCTAAACCCGCTCAGTGCATGCTTGGCTGCACACGGGATTCTAGTGCCCGTCTTGTCCGCATTTCAGCTATCGACTCCGAAGTCGGTACTTCTTCATCTTCTTTTTCTCCACCCACCACATCGACCGAGATGGATGGTTCTCCATCAGATTATAACACCACCCTGCCACCACCAGTCGGTGCACAGAATCCACCGTGCATCTCTCTCCAAGAGAGATACTATCCTATTCGTTGTCCCCTTCCTACCTGTCTATCCCTTCCACCAGCCAATGGGGATAATTTTGAAATTAAACCCCACTTCATCAACCTTTTGCCCAAATTTCACGGGCTTGAGTCTTAGGACGCATACATTTTTATCACCAAATTTGAAAACGTATGTGCTATGATGGATACGTCACAACTTTCGGTGGATGCTATGAGATTGCATCTTCTCCTGTTTACTTTGTGCAATTTAGCAGAAAAATGGCTCTAAAACACTGCTGCATACTCTATTACCAATTGGGATGAATTCATTATAGCATTCCTCATGAAATTTTACCCCAATCTTAAGACCGCCCGTGTTCGGAATGAGATCAACCAGTTCACCCAGCTTCCCAATGAACCATTTTAGAAATGCTTTGAACGGTTCAAAGATTTGCTTGTCTAATGTCCTCATCATGGAATAAATAGATGGGATCTGTGCCGAATTATATATGAGGGCATTAATCAAGCGACAAAGCAGATGCTTGAAACCATGTGTCAATGCAATTTCATGTCCAAAGACGATAGTGAAGCTTGGAAATTTCTGGAAGATCTCGCTGAACACACTTTGCAGTGGGAAAGCGTTAGATCATCATCTAGGGCACGTATCCATCAGCTCGATGTTTCCATCACAGTAAAATCCGAAATGGCAGCGATGCAAAAGAAACTCGACGGTATAGAGAACAAATTCGCATCAGCCTCCCTAAACCAGGTTACGCTCTCCAAAACCGTGTGTGGTTGCTGTTCCAACCCATTACATTTGACGGAAGAATGTCCTTTGAATCCACCGTTTCAAGGTCAAGAAAAAATTAATGCTACTTTTCAGCAACGACCTAGAAACGATCCTTATTCTTCCACGTACAATTAAGGGTGGAGGAATCATCCTAATTTTGTTTGGAACCAAAACCAAACTCAAAATCAAAACCAGTTCAAAAGAAATTATGAAAGACCTCTTCCACAGCAACAACAACTACACCCACAGAGTCAGCACCCCTTTCAATCGCAACCTTTTCAAAATCTGGTCAACAATTCTACACCTTATAATAATTCTTTCCAAACGGCCGGTACCGAAAACTCATCTGCACTCGAACGAAGCGTGGATATGTTTATTAAACATTCCATGCAATCGAAAGATGATATAAAGTCTTCTATCCGAACATTAACGCAGACTACTTCCTCCTACGGTGAAAGTATAAAATCGATAGAAGCACAACTCGCACAAATAAATGTCGCGATGAGTGCGAGAGAGAAAGGGGAACTTCCATCTCAATCTATACCGAATCCTGGCCACTCACGAAGTTATAATGTAAATGTCGTTACCACGTTGAGATCGGGAAGAGTGCTGGACAACCAAGCGGGTGAACAGATTGATGATGAGGAATCAATTGAAACCCCGGCTTCTATTTCTTACCCTACTTCGTCTAGTCCCCCACTTTCTTTCGAGCCTATTGTCCGTATTCCCCAAGGCTCGAACTTGCAACCCACTTCCTTGAGTCTATTTAAAACGATCCCCACTCCAATTTTAGGATCCATTCCATCCCTACAATCCTCTCTAATGTTGGACCCAATCCTTATTGATAAAGTACCTTACCCAAACAGGTTAAGGGGCAACAGACCAAGTCAACAAATGGAAAAGATTGTGGAAATTTTTAAGTAAGTTAACATAAACATTTCTTTCCTAGATGCTATTCAACAAGTTCCGTCATTTGCAAAAATCCTAAAGGACTTGTGCACTAGTAAGAGAAAAACTCGAGTGCCGAAAAAAGTTTTCCATGCGAGTAATGTAAGCACTGCTTTTACACAACAACTACCCAAGAAACGAAAGGACCCCGGAAGTCCTACAATATCTATTTCTATTGGGGGTAAAAAAATCAATCTTTCTCTACTCGATTTAGGCGCTAGTGTTAACTTGCTTCCGTATTCTGTCTATGAGCAATTAAGGATCGGAGAGTTAAAACCGACACACTTCACTCTTCAGTGGCCAATCGATCTATCACCCAACCTAGGGGTGAGCTAGAGCATGTGTTAATCAAAGTCGGGGAATTTATATTCCCTGTGGATTTTAGCGAACCCACGAAACCAAATCTCGGCGATTCTAGGTTGACCTTTTCTTACAACTTCCAACGCAATAATCAATTATTGAAACGGCTCTATAACCCTATCCTTCGGAAAGATGTCAATTAAGCTTAACATTTACAAGTTGGGAAGTGAACCCTCCAAACCCTATGCTCAAGTATTATCTGTCGAAGCGATAAATTCCGACAACAGTGAAATTGTAAAGCTTCACGATACTGATCTCGACTCCGCTATTACGTTGTTGTTTTACCCTGCTATTTATTATACACATACAGACCCTTCTATTGAGTTGTCAGGGTCAATATCTAACGCTAATTGTGAACCTTTTATGGAGTTCGAGTATCATCCCGTTCTTTCCGATGAGATTATTATTCAGGATATCCATGAAAGCTTTGAAGAAATCTTCGCTGAAGAACTCGCATTCTTCGCTGAAGAACTCGCATTCTTAGAAAACATGGGAGTTGTGATGAATCAACCCCAACACAAAGAAGTTGAACCACCACCCCTTCTTCTTAACAATAACAAGAATGTGAGTAATCTATCATCATTATTTCATCTCTATGAACCAAGACGTAAACCCATACTATTCCACCTCTTATCTCCTCCACACTTCTTTACGTCAATAGGTGACACGTTCTTCTACCAACCAGTGCGTTATATCGATAAAATTTTTGAATGGTTGGTGTTGACTTTTGGTCTTTGTAAAGCTTTATATTGACCAATAACTTTAACCACCCCTCATAATTTTAAATGCTTAACACTATTTTACTCATGTTTGGGGGGGATATATTTTTGGTTCTTGAACGAAAAGAATTTTTTATTGTGAACCAAAAATAAGTTTGGGTGAGATTTTCACTGCATTATTTCTTGCCCTGTTACTAACTTTTCCTCCCAAGCCTACAGTTTTTAAAAGCTTAACAGATGACATCGGTGAGGACACTACTGCAAACAGGTTTGGGAAAGGTTTGTGCTTTTTCACACATTATCTTGCATTATACTATATATAAGCACAAAAAAATTTTGATAATAAAAGTTTGAAAGTGAAAATTTACATTTGAAAGATAGGAATAGTTTGAGAAAAGCAAAAAAGTTAGATGTTTTCTTAAACGAGGCTAGTAATGTGTAATTATGAGTCGTTGTCCCAAGGGTTGGTAAGATGAAGGAAATTACTAATCCGAGGATAAAAGTAAGTCTGAAAAATAGTCCCTATTTTTAAAGCCAAACATTTGAACGTTGATATCCTACTATACGTACTTACACACATCTTGAAACTTGGGATAATAGAGGATACCTTGAAATGCTCTTGTCTAAAAGCCTCAGTATGAAAAAAAATTATAAGTGGTGAAGAAAAAAATGAACACTGGTTTTGTAATTACCAAGGCAGCATAAAAAAATATAGTGAGGATGCTTTATCGCCTAGTGTCTTAGACCAACTGGTTTGGAAGCCACTGCTAAGCCTTAGGTGTTGCAAGATGAGGAATTACGCCGAAATGCGTGAGCACATTTTGTATTCGGTCGGTTAGTACCTCAAGAAGTATTAACGGTCGTATGAAGGATGTGTGAACAATTTTATCGAAAATATTCACCGACTAAAAAGTACTTTGGAAGATGGATAAGAGTATGATAACTTGAATTGAATTCTCTGAGTATAGGGATGTCTTTTACACGCTCGTAGAGGTATACGATCGATATTTGGATAAAAGATAGGGAAGAAGATTAAAGACGATATTTTATTAAGGGATGATGTGATTTCTAACATTTTTCACGACCATTAAGATAGGGCTCATGACAACCGAAAAGCTAGTGTAGTTGGAAACTTTTCTTTTCAAGTTTTTTCTTTTATAGTTCTTATGTTTGTATGTAATTTTCACCATCTTTCTTTTATTATGGAATTTTGTGGGTGTAATCCGCTGAAAACCCTTAGGAGATAACACTCCTCCTACTAGGCACATCTAGAGGTTTAACGGCTTGTTGCACGTGCTCAGTGTAATCATGTTGCCTACGAAAGTGTGCTACTTAGGTTTTTCTTTTTCTTTTCTCCCTCTCTCGAATAAATAGTTTGCTTGGGACGATCAAAGTTAAGTTTGGGGTATTTGTTCAGTCGAAAATATCGCACATTCGATATGGCATTTTCCTTACTTTTCTTAAATATCTAAAAGTGTTTATTATAAATATGATACATATGAGGGTTTATCTGTAAAATATCTATTTTCATATGTTTTTATATTATAATCAACATTATGAAGGAAAATGAATGCATATAATATTTATATAATATTTTGATAATTTAAATATGCATACATATCAAATATCCTTAATCAATATTCTTAAAATATAATATCGTATAATGGTTAGGATAATATCTCAAAAATACCAAATATTACTAACATTATTCATTGAGATATTGTGCAAAGTTTAGTTCAGGTCAGGAGATCGAGATGTTGAGATGTCGGAAATCAAAAATCTACCAATGAAGTTAAATAAAATCAAAGAATCAATACTGGCAGAGACTCAGAAAATATTATCAAATTTCAGATATCTAGAAGATCTCCATATGTCAACATGCTTTAGCCCCAGAAAAATGAACCCATGATCCCACCAAACGGCCGCGGATCTGCGGCCAAACCATGCAATATGCAGTGGATCCGCGGCCGATGCACCGAGTCAGGAGTTGGGATTTTTAGTTGTGATTTTCTACAGCTAACCCTAATTCTTGGGATCTAAAGTTTCTGGTTTTGGAGCTATATAAAGGATCGAGGGCTAAACCTAGAAATCTATCTAATCAATCTTTTACACAAGCTAATCATCGTCAAAGAACAAGTGATCGACGACAGGTCCGCGATTCAACGTGATAAAGCGACGTGAGATTCGATAGAACATCTACATCCGACAAGGCAGAGATCAAGAGCAACTTCGTTTTCCTCTTATAATCTAAACTTAAAGGTTTTGTACTTATGAAGTTGATTAATAAAGGTAGATTTTTAGTTTAATTAATTATAATTTTAATTTTAGTAGTTACATCATGATATCTATCCGTTCTTCTATCTTCATCATGTGCGAGTAATTCTTCGCTTGATAGAGTTCGTAGGATTAGGATAGATCAATGGATGAGAAAATGTTTTAACTTCTTTTACGTCTTATGAAGTTTATAAACTTTAGCAAAAGAATCGTTAATATTCTTATCGGGCGCGCTACCAATTTATTACTAATCTCGACCGCGATTTGAGATCAGATTAATAATTGTTTTATTAAGGGCCAGACATGAATAGAGATCAATGAAAGGACAAGGGTCAATAGTGTGGAAACCCTAGTTTCTTTCAAGAACCCTAATCTTCATTTATCACTATCAATCTAGTTTTAAATCTATCAAAAGATAAAAAGAGTCATTTTTATTAGTCATCCAGAACTATTAAATCCTAACGAACCCTACAAGCCCTCTTCTGATATAAAATCTACATCCGTAGTTAAACTAGATCTATATTCTACATCCGTGTTTAATATAGATCTAGAATCTATTCTTCACTATTCTCTAGTCTTACTCTTTTCTTAATTAACACGTCTAAAGCAAGATTAAAAAATTCAACGTATCCCTGAGGACGACCCGTACTCTTCTTGGTCTAGCTACACGCGACACCGTTATTGATTGTGGTTACTAAACGCTCTTTTTAGAAATCAATCACAAAGGTATTAAAATATGTCATATGTAAGTTTGTGGTATTTAAATGAAAATTTCAAATAAAAGTTACATATCATAGTATTTTGAGATAAAACTTATTCTCAAAGGTTGTTTCATGATTACTAAGCAAGTTGTAATAACATGGATAAATGGTTATTAAGAAAAGTCGTGTTATTAACGAGTTTAGAAACGGATGTCGGAATAACTCCACTTCCGACGATTTTTGAAAAGAGAACATTTTAATTTAGAAAGAGAGGAGAAAAGAGGGGACTTACAAGATGAAATGAGAGAGGGAAGGTTGAGGAAGGATTTGGAAGCTTCGTGGAGTCGCGGGGTCGCCGGAATCATCTCGAATCGTCGCTGGAACTTGACCTTGGGCTAACTCCACTTGTACTCTTCTTTGACTTAGAAAATTTTGAGGATTTTGAACAATAGATTTCAGAATGAAGAGAGCTAGGGTGTGGGTTGTATTTATAGGATAAAATTAGGGTTTGAGAATTGAAGAAAGAATTTAAATGCATTAATATTAGGATTAAAGAGTGAATTTAAGTTCTTTGTTAATTTACAGAGAAATCAAACAGCATGGAGGTAATGGGGTAGGCCAAAAGGTTTAGTGTGCAAGACAGAGGGGTCATTGGGTACGAGGGGACCGATGGCGCCGGGTCATGAGCCGATCTCGCCGGCCGTAGGGGTGAGGTGGGTCTCTGGATCTTTGCCAAGTGTCCTAGTCTGTTCATATAGCATTCAGCACATATTTGTTTTCTGTGACTTTTCATTTTTACGTGTATTGGACGTGTAAACTTTTAGGCTTCCAAAAGTTTACAAGAAAAATCATTAAAAATATATGTGGCTGATAGGATTTGAACACAGGAGCTATGTCACAGCAGTGCAAGGCTTTACCAATGAACTGCAAGTGCTTTCTTGCTATTCTTAAACAAATTAAATTTATAATTTGTGCTCAGCCTTGAAACTCTACTCTGTACATTAACTTGAAAATTTTTATACAATGAAATTAGATTCGTTACGTTCTGCCCTCCTTACAAAAATTTCGTCCTCGAAATTTATAAATATATAAGGACTAATTTACAAATAAGAAAGGATATCTTGCACGCCTGTCGTCCTCACTTTCCCACGTTAATTCTCCTGGTGAATCTTTTCTCCACATCACTCGGACCAAGTTTACTTTCTTGTTCCTAAGTGACTTTACCTTTCTGTCAAGGATTTCAACGGGTTGCTGCCCACAAAATAGATTTGTCTGTACAGTGAGCACGGAGTGATCCAGGATGTGGCTGGGGTCGCTCACATATTTTCGAAGCTGGGATATGTGGAATACGTTGTGCACTCCTTCCAATGAGTGTGGAAGTGCCAAACGATATGCCACTTCTCCGACTCGTTCGAGTATGTTGAACGGTCTAATAAATATCGGATTGAGTTTACTCCTCTTTCCAAAGCGAATTACTCCACGGTTTGGAGAGATTTTTAAGAACACATGATCTCCTGGCTGGAACTCCAGGTGTCGGCGCTTTGCATCAGCCCAGTGCTTCTGTCTGTCTTTGGCTATGCGCATTCTTTCCCTGATCGTGCGAACTATATCCACAGTTGCTACGATCATCTTTGGTCCAAGGAGTTCCCTACCTCCGATGTCATCCCAACTTAATGGTAAGACACTTCTTTCCGTAGAGAACTGCAAAGGGTGCCATTCCAATACTCGCTTGGTAGCTGTTGTATGAAAACTCCATAAGATGTAGATGATCTTCCCACGATCTTTCAAAGTCTAACATACACGCTCTAAGCATATCTTTAAGGATCTGAATCGTTCTCTCAGTCTGGCCATCTGTCTGTAGATGATAAGTTGTGCTGATGTTCGGACTCATTCCCAAGCTAGCTTGCAGACTCTGCCAAAACTGCGATCGGAATTTAGTGTCACGATCGGAGACAATGCAAACTGGTACTCCATGTAATCTCACGATCTCCTGCATGAGTTCATGGGTATCAGAAATAGTACACTATGAAGAGTTAAATCTTACTTAGGTTCAGACTTACTTCCATGTACTTCTTTGCTAATGTCTCGGTCGATTGACCAACTCGAAATGGGATGAAGTGAGCCGACTTTGTGAGTCGATCCATAATAACCCATACAGCATCGTTACCTTTCGTGCTGCGAGAAAGTGCAGTCACGAAGTCCATAGTGATGTGTTACCACTTCCATTCTGGAATAGGTAACGGTTGAAGTAAACCAGAAGTCCTGTGAAGTTAAGCTTTTACTTGATGACATACCAAGTATTTGGCTACGCTTCTAGCTACTTCACGCTTCATTCCATGCCACCAGTAATGTTAACGCAAATCTTTGTACATTTTTGTACCACCAGGGTATACCGAGTATGGAGAGTTGTGAGCTTGTTTCATCAACTTTTCTCGAACAGAACCTTATGGTACACACAATCTGCTTCTTATCTCAAAGATCCGTTTTCATGGATGATGAAGTCTGTTCTAAGTCCGCTTTCTACTTGTTCTCTGATCTTTTGCAACTTGACATCACTTACTTGAGCTGCTTTGATCTGATTAACAATAGTAGATTGAACTTGTAAGTTCATCAACTTTGAAGTATTACCTGGTATAACCACTTCTATCTCCATCTTATGCAAATCTTACTGTAGTTTCCATTGTGCGGTGAGATTCATTGATAACGGCTGGCGACTAAGTGCATCAGGAACTACATTCACCTTCCCTGGATGATATTGTAGGTTGATATCGAAGCGCGCTGTTTACCACCGAAAACGGGTGACGGGACCGCGTAGGTTCGTCTTGCCTGAATTTGGGGGCAGATGCTATTTGGATTTATCCGTCCATCTCTCCGAAGATACCAAGTTGATTAATGGCACCGTGTATCGGAGGTTTGGACGGACGCGGCCGTTGTAGCAGACTTTGTCAGATTCCCCTTTATTGGCGAGGGGTTTTTGATTGTGGGGATGCTCTCCCCTGCAAGCTCAAGCCCTTATAGTTAATTACGTTACCACGTAGCGATAACCACTTTCTCCTGCTCTAGATGTTCACTTCGTGTCTCGTATGTTTGTTTTATTTTTGGTTGCCCGTGGATTGTATACGGAGACTAATTTATGTTGTCACCCGTAGGGCGTGGATTAGTCCAAATCCATATATTCTTAGATTTGGATTTGGTTTAATTTATAGATCGTTGACCTCATTTGAGATTAAGATCAACTTAAATATTTGTTAAGGATACGTTAGTCCAATTTTAGACTAAGATCTACTTAACGGGGGTTTAAGATCATTTTTGTTTCAGATCTAACAAGAGAGCGTTTGGGCTCTATTGTTTCAATTTAGGGACGTTTCGGTCCATAGATCACCACTTTTGAGGTGAGGGTTTAGTTTAAGGACGTTACGGTCCGTAGTTAGTTTAAGGACGTTTCGGTCCGTTGCTAATTTAAGGACGTTGCAGTCCGTATCGGTTTGGGAATGCACCAAAGAGTTGTTAGTTGTCGTGACCCACCACCTCTCTGAAGACGTTGAAGAATTACAATGACATGTATTAGAGGTGTGGGGAGATGTACCCTTAAACCAGTGAATATTCATCAGAAGCTTGGTGGTCTTGTTTGCGACTAAGGCCAATTGGAAAAATAAAGGGCACATGGGCTGGGTCAATTAGGAGTTTGGCCAACCTTGGGCTCAGCCCACTCGATCACTTGCTTGGTCTTGGTCCCCTTTCTGTATCAGCAATGCCGAGCATTCATATGGGTTCTGACACCTCTTTTTTATTTAATTTATATTCTTTTTTATATGGAGTGTTAAACACTCTTTATGGCGCCCACATGCGGCGCACGTGAGGCTCTCGGCGCTGAGCGCCAAGCACCGAGTGCTAAGCACTCCTTAAATAGCGCCCACGTGAGGGGAACGTGAGGTGCGCGGCGCTGAGCGCCAGGCGCTGAGCGCTAAGCACTCCTTATTAAATAGCGCCCACGTGAGGGGCACGTGATACGCTCGGCGTTGAGCGCCAGGCACTGAGTGCTAAGCAATCCTTATTAAATAGCGCCCACGTGAGGCGCTCGGCGCTGAGTTTTCTTTGTATTTTCTGTTCTGAAAAGTTCAATTCTCTGTTCTTTTCTGGATCTTTGCTCCCCAAGAACAAGTTCGTCCTTATGAGAATTATATTCTCACTTGTGAGAGACTTTGTCTCATAGATCTCAGATCCGGAAAAAGAACTAAGTTCTTCTTTTATTAGGGTTAAACCCTTAGATAAGCGGTAGAGATGCTATCATCTTTTTATTTATTTACCTCGGAGAGGGGTATTCTCCTTTCCTGTTCTTAAAGTTCTCTTGTTGCTTGCTCTTCTTTTTGAACTTGAAGTTAATAGGGGGTTTCTCTCTCTAAGACTTGAAGTCTTGGGTCCTTTATATAGTGGAGGCAGATTTATTGATTTAGTTAAGGAAATCTCTCATTGAGAGATCTTAATTGATTTGGGGATTTTACCCGCTGTTGGATCTTTGATCCCAGGCCTTCTGTTTTACAGAAGATATTTTTCTCGTTTTTAACAAGATTGGGAAAATATTTTCCCATACAGAGCTTATTCTATATCTTGGTGATTTTTAATCAGCATTGGATCTTTAATCCAACGGTGCTCTGTTTTACAGGGCGTAACCTTTCTTGTCTAAAAAGATTCAAGGAATATTTCCTCAATAGAATTTAATTCTGTAATTTGATAATTTATCATCTTCGTTGGATCTTTGATCCAATGGTAGAGAACTTTTAGTTCTGGCACCGGTGCCCTCGTGCAAGGCACGTGAGGCGGTGCCTCAGAGTTTTTACTCTTGGCGCTGGCACCCTTGTGCAAGGCACGTGAGGTACTTAGAGTTTTTAACTCTTGGCGCTGGTGCCCTCATGCAAGGCACGTGAAGTACTGCCTCAAAGTTTTTAACTCTTGGCGCTGGCGCCTTCGTGAAAGGCACGTGAGGCGCTGTCTCGTTTCAAATTTTGAACAGAGCCTTGCTCTCTTATTGGGTGGAAACAAATGCCCCCCCACCGTTGTGCTCACGTGGCTCACATGTGAGTGCAGCAGTGGCAGCCTTTCCACCGTTAGATCGTCTTTGAAGTTGGATCGTCTTCCTGTTTCTATAAGTAGGGCCTTTGGCCTTTAAGATGACTGTTGTTCATCTTCTTCTGTTCTTACTTCTTTTGAGAATCTAATTCTCTTTTTAGATCTTAGATCTCTGCCCAAAGAAATCCTTTCTAGAGTTAAAACTCTGCCAAAAATTTGGTAAGGATAATAGAACCCATTAACAGAGCTTTGCTCTTCATAAATCATAGACCTTAAGATGTATTTTGGGGTTTCTTAACCCATTGATCAGAGCATTCCTCATCTTCCATGAAGAAATCTTAGAGTTTTTAGGATTTGTTTTACAGATCTTGAAGATCTTGGGGTTTTACCATATTAAAAAGCTTTTCTTTTTAGGGTTCTGGTGGATTACCCCATCGTTTTTACAGAGCATAGCACTTAGAAATTTTGGGACTTTTATTCCCTTCTCAATTAAATTTGACAGATATGATTTCTGCCTGCAGAGCACTGCTCTCGAAGAAGTTCGACTCCTTAGCCCAATGAGTTTCTCATTAAATGAGAATCCTCTTAGGATTCCATCCCTAATGAGTGACTGTCTCATTAATAATGGGCTGTCACTTTGATTTTGTGGGTCCCCCTAGGTCCCTTTCCTCTGCATTGTAGTGTGGTATAATTTTAAAGTACCAAGTGTCAGAATTCGGAATGTAGCATTGACAGCTAACCCTCATTTCTTTTCGTGTAGGTATTATAGCTTTCGACTCTTCTTTCCCATTCGTTCGTCCAGAGAATGCCTACGCCGATGTGCCCGTGGATCGAGAAGTCTTCACGCTTATTAAAGATCATGACCAGGAACAGAAGTCTCTTCACTTGTGGGGGTCGTGGTATAATCAAATCATTCGGAGTCGGCGCAGTTTTTCTTGTGCGGCGCCCTCAGAGCCAATTCCAGCCATTCACTACACCAACTCGCCTCAAGTGAATTACGCTGTGGAGGAGGTTAACTGGACTGCGGAAGGTCGCCTTCAGCCCTTTATGGGATCAATACCCGTACAGCCGCCGATGGTTTTGGATATTTTGGGGCGGCGCATATGTTAAGGCGAGCCGCGCCTTTGGGAACAAGTATATATGTTAGGTTTGACTCCTCTCCATTCAGTCGGGTACCTGCAGTGGGCTCGATACATCTTGTCGGCCAAGAAGTCGCTGCTGCTGAAGCTCGGGTTGTACCCCGCTATTTATGCGTCTCTTTCCCAGTATCCTGCGCTTCATGTATGGTGGGTCAAGGCTTTTCTGGAGCAATGGAACATCCCGACTCACACCTTTCTTCTATCGGATCGGGAAGTTTCAATTTCCTTGGAGGAGTTTGCGGAAATTTCGGGCCTACCTATCAGAGGGAAACATTACGAGGAGATACTTCCCCCTGACGAGTACGTCTTCGCTACTAAATCAGTGGCGATGGGCCTCACTCCGGAGAATGCCATTCAACATCGGTTTCCGAGCCTAATCAAGGTGTTGAACATCTATGAGAGTCTGTTTCCAGAGTCCGGAGGGACGGAGTCAGCTTCGCGGATTTTATCGCCCGCTTTCTTCGCCCAGAAGTCTTGTCAAAACAAGCAGCAAAATTCGCCATGCTTGACGACCCATTTGATTTCGGTTTGGACAACCAGCCAACGTCGGAAGCGGATTTAAGAAATTTCTTCATCCCAGACACCCCGGTCGCCCATTTTGTAGAGCTCACAGCTTCGGACGTCGACGAAGAGACGTTCTTTCAGGGGTTCATCGGCCTATGGTTAAGCTGGTTTGTGCTCCCAATGCATCCTCGCTATATAAGGTCGTCCGTCTTCTATCCGGCTCACCGAATGGTTGTAGGGATGCTTGTGGCCGTCAGGATCGCTGGACTGGCTAATCTATACCATGGTCTGAGCTCAGCAGCAGACACTACTCATCCCGAGGTGAAGCCTGTACATCTCCTGTTGCACTACTTTACATCGTGGATTGAGATGCATGTGTTAGATGCCTTCGGTGTTCATAAGCGATCCCGTTTCTACGATAGCTACAACTTTCCTCGGGTCATGTATCTGGTTGACGCTTCCATGCTAGACCCGTCGCAGCGAGAGGCTCGGCGATTGGTCCTCCGCCCGCGCATTGTTGGGGACAGCATGACCTTTATCGATAGAGTTTTAACTATCGGCAAGGAATCCACCAAGACGGTGCAGCCGTTGCGTGATACTTTCAAAGATGGGGCTCCCACATTGAAGGCTCGGGAGATCCTGCACTTATATTCAATTAGGCCAGGCTTTTAGTGTTCAGGCAAAACGACTTGGCGCTGTTCATGAGATATAACCTGCACCGTTTCGCCCAACAGTCGGGTTACAATCAAGGTGTTCCCCTCGAGGCCTTCTTAGCCGAGCCAGTTGCCACGGAAGAGGGTATTCACAGCGCGCTGCACCACTTTATCAGGCTAAATACTGTTAGTTATATGTATGCCCTAGAGGCCAATACTGTACATACGATGTATATTGTAGTGGATGCTTGGACATATATAGGGAGGACTTTCTTGCTCGACATGATAGTACGCTATCTGGTTACTCTTTATCTTAACATGTACTCTGATTGTCTCTATGTTACATGTTAATAAAGCCCTTAGGATATGTACTCGACTACTGGGACTATTATGAGATCATACTAGTGGGGCCACGGTAGTCGACGAGTACATCCTATAACTTTTCCTAGTCGATGGTGTATCGAGACAGGGTATCGATACACCAGAGTAGACTAGCGTATACACATCTTGACCCATATGATGGGCGATGGATGATCCCATATCCATCGGTGTTTGACATCAAGGATGGTGTACGGGTGCTCAGTAGAGACTGGGTACACTGGACGGACTCGCCGAGAACTCCCAGATGGTATTATACCTCACGTCAGAAGGCAGTTCTCTGGTGACACTGGTACGGGTTAGTCTGTAGACCCGAGATCGTCATAGAGTCTTGTGTGATCCCCACTGTGCTTTGATTTCTATCATACCACGTCCAAGAGGGCATGCAAAAAAGTGGCTTTTGGGTACAGTCCCGAATCACATGGAGGCAATGAGCGATAGGAAGGGATTCGTCTCTCCCGGTATAGGGAGTTGATGTTGTGCTGTGTTCGATTGGCTATAACTAGAAATCCCTGGCCAGGGTTGCTGAGATTTACTGGTAAGTGTTATCAATAGTTTCTCGAACTGTTATAGACCTCATATCGACACGACTGATCAAGCTACTGGGGTCTGACGTTTACCACCCTTAGGCGAGATATGCGACATATCAGACGGAGAGACCGGACTGTACGGGAGTGTTACTGATTGGATTCACGGGAGAAAGTACAGACTTGCTTGTTGATCTTCTGAGCGCTCAATACCTGGGTGGCTGTTACGTTTAGCTGACCGCTTGCAGCTTGTGGGTGTTTGATATGATCACCACCTACTGCCGGCGTATTGACGATTGTTTAGAGTCCTACACAGAGGTTTCTTGGCTCAGGCAAAATGGAGTAGGAGCACATATGTGATATGTGCGGGACCGAGAATGATGCGTGTATGTGATACCGTATTAGATTCTCTCGATATGAGATATCGGCCGGGTATATGTGATATAGCCGGGTCGTCGGATCAAGTGTTGATTCGATGAACTGATACAGATTATATTAGTCGGTTCTTTGTGAAATAGCCGGATTATCGGATCAAGTGTTGATTCGATAATTTAATGTATAATTATATATTTGATATATTAAATTACATTAACTAATATAAGCTCACTAAAAGATTCTTTTTCTCACTCGGGTAATACATTGATATATATGCTATATATGTTAATTGTATTATTTTATTTTGTTACAATAAATATTATATATGTGATATATAATATTGTAACATGATATGGTTATTAATGCAACATGTTTAGTGGAGATTAAACATGGTTAGGGTTTGATTAGGGTTAAGCTTTTCTAGAAGTTTCTAGAAGCTTTGCTTTTGTTTCTTGCAAAGATATTTGTTATGATATTTTGCAAGATATTTTCTTAACCCAACCAAACCTTTTAACCTTAGTTAAATCTCTACAAGGGTTACTTAACCCATGGTTGCATTTTCCAACCTCACTTGACTTTCATTATTCATCACAAAAGAAAAAGATCTTCTTCTTCTTCCTTCTTCTTCTTTCATGGAAAAGCTTTCTAGCTTTTTCTAAGGTGATGAAAATGGGTGAGAAATAGAAAACAAATGAGAGCTAAAATCCTACTTCATCATCCTAATCTATCCTAGCCATTTAGATTAGGGTGTTCACTTCATGTAGTGAGTGAGAGATTGTGTTAATGAAACTTCAAAGTAGATCATCTTTGTTATCGAAGATCGGAAGCAAGCTTGCATCTTTCTTTTCGTGGAGCCTCTCGAGAGTCCGGAACTTGATGATCGCAGCGAAGGGACTATAACACGGAGCTTATGAAGTGAAGGACCGGACTACAAAGGTTGTAATCCCAAACTCTTAGATGTTAAAGTGTTTAACATGCTTTGTTTCGTCTAATCTCTAGTTTAAAGATCTTGGTTAGGGTTGTTCGGCAAGGCTAAATTTTAAATCGGGCATGGTTGATACCTCGTAAACCCTTGTGCGTGTGCCTAGTAACCCTACAGTGGTATCAGAGCCAAGCTAGAGCTTTAGGCGAAGTCTAGGCGAAGTTTAAAGTCCGATCGAACTCCAAATACCCGTAAAACCCTAGTTTCTGGAAATTTTTCAAAAAGTTGATATTTTTCATATTAAAAATACTCAAAAAAATAAGCAGGGAATTCTACGGAGACCTGTGAAAAACGACACCCTAACTCCACTATAGCGCCGCGGAACCGCGGCAAAACTAGGGTATTGGCGGCGGTTCCGCGGCAAGAATTGAGAATTAGGGTATCGTTTTCCAACAGTAACATCCGTATGTGTTACCTACTGCTTCTAGGAATTTTTAATTTATACTTAAGTGTTGAGTTTTTTGGGTTGTATTGGGGACTTGTTGATTCGATCGGATAATTTAATTTCGTTTAAGTTTTTCCGGATAATTTTAGAACCTGTTAAAAAGTTTGAACGGATATCAATAACTCACTTTTTCCCCTGTCGAAATTTTTTTCAAAAGTTGGATTTTTTTTCTCTAGTTTGAAACTTCCGGAAAATCATGCAAGTAACGCGGTGGACCCTCTAGAAGAACACAAACCTTAACTCGATTATGTGACCGTTGATTGCGGTAATTAACTAAACTTGAACACGCAGAATCTCTACCAATCACTGGCCGCAATTGGCGGAGAAGAGGCGGTTTGAGGTCTTGTTTCTAGTTCTTTGGAACAGTTAGGAGCTGTCTAGCAGACCTAGGTGACCCTAGATCTAGGTGAGATTGTGCATATCTTGTTTGTGATTGCTTAAAGCCGTAAGTCCGTACATATTTCTGTAAAGCTCTTTCTAAAAAAATAAAAACAAAAAAAGGAAAAAATCAAAAAACTTTTATAAAAACTTGCCCTTTGTCGCCAAAATCCATTTTTCATCCACCACCCATCGCCTTTCTCCATTGACGTTTTCTTACCCTCACCTTCTCCGCTTTGACTATACTAAACTCGTTTAGTGTATGTCCGCTTGGACTCGGGACACTAGCGCACGCCTAGTCCGCGTTACGTTAGTCGCTACCGACTACGCGATCGACTCAGACGTCGAAACTCCGTCCACTCTTCTTTCACCTTTACCTTTGCCGGCCAACTCCGAGGTTGACCGGAATTCTGTTCATACATCTTCACCTTCACCATCACCAACCTCTTCTTCCGCGATGTCAGGATTTAATCCGAACATCTCTTTGACTACCCCTGGATTGGCTCCACCTCCTACGGAGACCAATAACCCACCACCACCGCCTGTTGTAGCGCCGCAGCGAATCGCGCTCCAGGATCGTTTCTATCCCACCCGTTCTGCACTTCCCACCTGCCTTTCTCTTCCACCGGCCAATGGGGATAATTTTGAAATTAAGCCCCACTTCATCAACATGCTTCCACGATTTCATGGGCTTGAATCTGAAGATGCCTATATCTTCATCAATAAATTTCAAAACGTTTGTGCCATGATGAAAACCACCCAACTGTCGGACGATGCTATACGTCTACGGGTCATTCCGTTCACTTTATGCGATCTTGCTGAAAAATGGCTGTATAGCACCGCTTCCCACTCAATAACCAGTTGGGACGAGTTTGTAAAAGCGTTTCTAAAGAAATTTTATCCGAATCATAAAACCGCAAGGATCCGCAATGAAATCAACCAATTCTCTCAGCTTCCTTCTGAACCCTTCTGGAAGTGCTTTGACCGGTACAAAGACCTTCTTGTTCAGTGTCCTCACCACGGTATAGAGAAATGGCAACTTTGCCAAACCTTATACGAGGGCCTGAACCCAGCAACGAAGCAGTTGTTGGAAACCATCTGTCAGGGCCACTTCCTATCGAAATTTGACGAGGAAGCGTGGCAATTCTTTGACGACCTTGCGGAGAAAACGCTACAATGGGAGAGCACCAGACCGACTTCTTCTTCTTCTACCTCCACTTCTACCGGTCAGTCTAGGGTAGGAATTTACCAACTTGATGTCTCTATTGCGATGAAAGCTGAAATGGCTGCAATAACGAGAAAGCTTGAAGCGATAGAGAGCAAATTCTCTCCTCCTGCTCCTACCCCTGTTCTTCCCCTTCGTACCATCTGCGCTTGTTGTTCCGATCTTTCTCACTTGACCGAAGAGTGTCCTTATAATCCACCATCGTAAGGACAGGATCAGGTTAATGCTGCATTCCAGCAAAGACCGAGGAATGATCCATACTCTTCCACCTACAATCCCGGTTGGAGGAACCACCCTAATTTCGCCTGGAATCAGAATCAGAATCAATTTCAAGGCAACAATTTCCAAAGGGCCCCTCCGCCGCAACAACAAGCGCAACAACAAACTCAACAGCAGTTTCAGCAACCCTTCCAATCCCAACCTTTCCAAAATCAGACGAACAACTTTGCACCCAACAATTCTTTTCCACCAAACAACTTTGTTCCGTCGAACAACGATAAGGTTTCCTCGCTCGAACGAAATCTGGAGGCGTTCGTTAAACAATCGACACAATCCACCACCAACATCCAGTCTTCCATTCAATCCTTAGTGCAACACGCTGCCGCTCACGGGCAAAGCATCAAAACCATCGAGGCCCAGATTGCACAACTGAATGCGGCCTTAAGTGAGCGAGAAAAGGGGAAGCTTCCATCCCAGCCACTCCCAAATCCCGGTCACCCACATAATGTACATGTTGCTCTTGAACAACAGAACCATAATGTGAGTGCCGTGACCACATTGAGATCGGGAAGGATGCTGCAAAACGACATTGGCACACGGATCAACGATGACACCCCGGCCACTGCTTCTTCTTCTTCTTCTTCTTCGTCTTCATCTTCTGAGCCTATTCTCCATTCTTCACAAGGCTCTCCTTCCTCTTCTTCTGCTCTGAATGGACCCACTTCTCACTCCACGAAAACACCTGTTCTGGGATCCGTTCCAACTCCACAATCTCCTCCTCCAACATTAGACTCAACCAATTTTAAAAATGTTCCATTTCCAAACCGGTTGAGGTCTAATAAACAAAATCCTCAGATGGAGAAGATTCTGGAGTTATTTAAGCAGGTTAACATTAACATTCCTCTTTTAGATGCTGTCCAACAAGTCCCATCCTACGCGAAAATCTTAAAGGACTTGTGCACGAAAAAGAGGAAGTCTCAGGTACCCAAGAAAGTTTTCTTGGCTAGTGCTGTGAGTGATGCCCTTACCCAATCTTTACCACAAAAATGGAAGGACCCTGGTTGTCCTACGATTTCTATTACCATTGGGGATAAGAACATCAACCGCGCACTATTGGATCTTGGTGCCAGTGTTAACCTGCTTCCGTACTCAGTATACGAGCAATTAGGCATAGGAGAGCTGAAACCCACACACTGCACTCTCCAAATGGCCGACCGATCGATCACCCATCCTAGGGGTGAGCTAGAGGATGTGTTAATCAAAGTCGGGGACTTCATATTCCCCGTTGACTTCATTGTATTAGACACACAGCCTGTAGCTAACCCCCGGAATCAAATTCGGTGATACACGGTCGCCCATTCCTTGCAACCTCAAATGCTGTGATAAATTGTCGCAATGGTTCGATGAACCTCTCTTTTGGAAACATGACAATTGAACTCAACATTTTTAGGTTGGGGAATCAGCCCTCCGAACCTAATGCTCATATACTGGACGTCTGCTCGATCCAGGAGATCACCCCTGAAGAGTGTGAATTCGAGGAGTTTCTGTTCGATCATGCTAACCTTAACGCCACTAGTGCGTTCCTCCTCGAACCTGCTGCTGTTTTTGCGCCCGACAACGACTACGAGTGTTTCACGTTCTTGAACGATCTTAGCCGCTCGCATCCCGAGTTTGAATCCTTCGAATTTCCGGATGAGTTACCTGAACCATCCGACTCGGTCGCTTACACTCGTTTTGAACCTTTGCTGGAGTCCTTTGAGTTCGAGACCTCTGCACCAATCTTGCCTTCAATCGTTTCACCTCCGACGCTCGAACTCAAGCCTTTGCCGTCTCACCTTAAGTACGCTTACTTAGGTGAGAACGAGACCCTCCCTGTCATCATCTCGGCTTCTCTAGCTCCAGAGCAAGAGAAGGCCCTTCTCGCGGTCTTGCACAGCAACGGGCAAGCTTTTGGCTGGTCCATGGCGGACATCAAGGGGATTAGTCCCCTGATCGTTGAACATCACATTCATCTGATGGATGATGCCAAACCAGCCCGGGATCCACAAAGACGTCTCAATCCAGTCATGAAAGAGGCTGTGAAGAAGGAGATCGTAAAATGTCTGGATAGTGGTATCATTTACCCTATCTCTGATAGCCAGTGGGTTAGCCCCATTCACGTTGTCCCCAAGAAATCAGGTATAACGGTCATCACTAACGAGGCGAACGAGTTAATCCCTACTCGCACCCAAACTGGATGGCGAGTATGCATCGATTACAGAAAACTCAACGCCGCAACGCGGAAGGACCACTTTCCGCTACCTTTCATTGACCAAATGCTTGAACGATTGGCCGGATACGAGTACCACTGCTTTCTTGATGGCTACTCCGGCTATAATCAGATTCCCATCGCCGAAAAAGACCAGGACAAGACCAGATTCACTTGTCCTTTCGGCACGTTTGCATATCGTCGCATGCCCTTTGGGTTATGCAATGCGCCCGCTACCTTCCAGCGGTGTATGATGGGAATCTTCTCAGACATGGTGGAAAAATTTCTGGAGATCTTCATGGATGATTTCTCCATCTTCGGCGATTCCTTCAACGAGTGTTTGCTGCATCTTGACGCTGTCCTTACCCGATGTAAGGACAAGAATCTCACTTTGAATTGGGAGAAGTGCCACTTCATGGTGCGCGAAGGTATTGTCTTAGGACATATCATCTCGCAAAATGGCATAGAGGTTGACAAAGCAAAGATTGAGGTCATTTCCAATCTACCTCCTCCCCGATGCGTCAGAGATATCCGAGCCATCCTTGGCCATGCCGGTTTCTATAGACGGTTCATCAAGGACTTTAGCAAGATTGCTAGGCCCTTGACTCTTTTGCTGGCCAAGGACACGCCATTCGACTTCAACTCGAGCTGTGTGACTGCATTCGAGTCATTGAAACGCTCGCTCACTTCTGCTCCCGTTCTTTCTTCGCCTGACTGGACGCACCCATTTGAGATTATGTGCGATGCATCCGACTTTGCCATTGGTGCTGTCCTTGGACAACACATAAACAAGATGCCGCACGTAATCTATTATGCGAGCCGAACCCTGAACGATACCCAACTTAATTATACAACAACTGAGAAGGAATTCTTAGCTGTTGTATTTTCTTTAGAGAAGTTCAGGCCCTATCTCATCGGCTCTCCAGTCATTGTCTACACAGACCATTCTGCTCTGCGCCATCTTTTTGCGAAAAAAGATGCAAAATCTCGGCTAATACGTTGGATCCTCTTGCTTCAAGAGTTTGACCTTGTCATTAAGGACAAACGAGAATGTGAAAACGTAGTTGCCGACCATCTCTCACGACTTCCTTCTTCGCCTTCGCCTCCAATCCCGATCAATGACGTTTTCCCGGATGAACAGCTCTTGACAGTATCTTGCGAACCCTGGTTCGCAGATATTGTGAACTATTTGGCCACGGGATTACTACCGACTGAATGGTCAAGTCAGGACAGACTTCGCTTCTTATCCCAAGTAAAACACTTTTACTGGGATGAACCCTATTTGTTCAAGCACTGTCCCGACCAGATTATTCGTCGGTGTGTCCCTGACGAGGAATTCAAGAGTGTGCTGTCATTTTGCCACGATCAAGCGTGTGGCGGGCATTTTGGCCCCAGAAAGACAGCTGAGAAGATCTTGCATGGTTTCTACTGGCCACAACTCTTCAAAGACGCTCATGACTATTGCAAGACTTGCTCCCGGTGCCAACACATGGGCCGAATATCCCGGAGGAACGAGATGCCTCCCCAACCAATCTTGGTTTGGAGATTTTCGATGTTTGGGGGATAGATTTCATGGGGCCATTTCCCAGCTCTTTCGGGAACTTGTATATCCTTCTCGCTGTTGATTACGTCTCTAAATGGGTCGAGGCTGTGCCCAGCCGGACTAACGACAACAAGGTTGTCGTTAGGTTCCTTAAAGAAAACATTTTCTCCCGGTTTTGGCACCCCCGAGCGATCATTAGCGACAATGGAAGCCATTTCTGCAACAAGACTTTTGAGGCCTTGATGCGGAAATATTCCATTAATCATAAGCTCTCTACGCCCTACCACCCCCAAACCTGCGGGCAGGCCGAAGTTTCAAATCGGCAAATCAAGCAGATACTGGAGAAAACGGTTTCCAAGAACCGTAAGGATTGGTCGCTGAAACTCACTGATGCCCTTTGGGCATTTCGAACCGCTTATAAGACCGATCTTGGCATGTCTCCCTATCGGCTTGTGTACGGAAAGGCTTGCCACCTACCTGTCGAAATAGAGCATCACGCATTTTGGGCAATAAAGGAGTTGAATCTGTCTCTTGAAGATGCGGGCAGCCATCGGAAGCTGCAGTTGAACGAATTAAGCGAGCTTAGGGATGAGGCTTACGATAACGCGGTTGTCGTTAAGAACCGAACGAAGGTGTTTCACGATAAACACCTTTTGCGCAAAACTTTCGTACCTGGTCAACAGGTACTGCTTTACGACACCAGACTACACTTCCATCCAGGAAAGCTCAGATCTCGCTGGAAAGGGCCGTATTTTGTGCGGAATGTGTATCCGCATGGCGCTGTGGATTTGGAAAATCCAAAGGACGGTTCATTTTTCAAAGTGAACGGACACCGACTAAAACCGTACCTTAGTGCCGAACCAACAGAGGAGCTCCTGTTCTTACAGGAGCCGGTTTACCCTGCATAATCTTCCTCTGCCTACCACCAAACTTCGGTTATCCAGCCAAGAACAGTGGACACTGTTCCAGATAAGTTTGGGGGTATGTATATACCATTTTGTACATTTTTGTGGATATTCTTTTTTTTTTCTTTTCTTTAAAAACAAAAAAAAAACTTTTGTGTATATCTAACCGACAATTTTGACCCTTCATATGATCTCTTCATGCAATGAACAGTGAGGACACTGTCCAGTTTAAGTTTGGGGGTACGCTCGGTACGCAATTCTAACCTTCGCATTCATATGTATATTTTGCATCTGCATACTAAAATCCATAAAATCCATAAAAATCTGAAAATTTTCTTAAAATATAAAAACTTTTCTGTCAAGTTAGCTAGTGGGAAAACTCTGATTCAACATTTCGACGGTTTTGTTTGATAAAATAAAAATAACTAAATCTTATTTTTAGATTTTGAAAACCTGAAAGATAACTCTCCTTTGAAGTTAACTATAGCTGATATACGTCTTTACATCACACTACACGTGTCGTGAGTTTTGGAAATTAGATGACAAGTCTTTTATGTCTAAAAACTTTTAAATGGATAAATGATTTTCTGAGGGTCAAATAGGTTTGTTCTGAAATAAGTAATATCAAGAATAGTTTATGAAGTGAAGTGAATATGAATGAATGCTATTGATGCCTTAATTGGAACTAAGTCTGAAAAATAACCCATCTGAAACTTGATTGGAATGATTACACACCAAAACCCACTAAACACGTCTTTTATCCAAAAAAATAATTGAACTGCCGGCTATATCTCCGTTCGTATTAAATCATCATGATTTTCACGCCAAACTGTCTTTTGTTTGTGGACCTAGGTAACTTGAGTAATTAAGTCCGCTGGGGTGTTTCTACACCTAATGCCCTAAAACCAACTGGTTTGGGTGCATTGGCCCAAAGCTCGCTAAGAAGCCTAGAAAGTCCAGATTAAAACAAAGTCAAGCAAGTGTTCTCTCCGAGTTAAAATTCCTAACGGTTCTTTGTGTGAGAATAATCTTGATAAAAGACAGGCTTTTATAAAAATTTTAGCGGAGATATGAAGGTTTTATTCTATGATAAAGACTATTGCACGTTCACAGAGGTGTGTATGAAATGAAAACAAGAAAAAGGTGGAGTGAAATATAAGACTAGTTTCCTGTTAAGGAAGATAGAAATTCTAAAGTTGAAACTTTACTGGAAAACGAAACTTGAAAAATGCTTAACTCTTTATAAAACTTATGTGATCCTTTCAAAATTTTTATCTGGGCTTTATTGTGTGACATGATGACGTAAATCGATCCTTCTGGAAACTTAACGACACTATTTGCACTGCACGTAAAGACATATAAAATCTGTAGTTAAATAAGAAGCGAGGTGTGAAAAATAAGGGTTTGATAATCTAGACTTGGGATCATAGAATTGTTATTTTCTGAAACAAAACTTTAGGGTTTGAATCATAGTTATCTTGCAAAACTAGCTTGACCGGATTTTGTGGGTAGTATCCGCTGAAAACCCTCAGGAGACAACACTCCTCCTACTAGGGACACCTAGAGGTTTAAACGGCTTATTGCACATGCTCAGTGCAATCGCGTTCCCTGCGAAAGTGAGGTTAGGAAATTTTTTGTGAATAAATTGGCTTTGCTCGGGACGAGCAAATGATAAGTTTGGGTGTATTTGTTCATATCAGATTTTTGCATTTTTATACCGCCCAATTTTTATCGCATTGCATAACGGTAGGTACTCTTGAGCCGTGTTTGCTAGTCAATTGCAGGATACAGGTTCTCGGCTCTAAACGGTGAAATTCATGGAAAAACACGACAAAATCCGGGTTCCTGCCATTCACAGATAAAACACGGGTCTCCGCTCTTTATCCGTCTGTTGCCACACACCAGTTTAAGAGACAAAATGGCAAATCAATGTCGTTTTCATGCACAAGGCTCAATGGCAGCACAAGATCCAAGAAATCTACACGGAGCTCGAGGAAATCATGACAAAAAGATCCACATCAAATCACCTTTTGCTCAACAGAAATTCTGGAAAATTCGTGAAGAAAATCAGAGAAAAGATATATACCAGACTCATGGGCACAGCAAACCAGGGAACCATACAAAAATTGGACACCTAACTCCACTAAAGGGCCGCGGATCCGCGGCATAAGCAGGCTTAGGCCGCGGTTCCGCGGTCGTATGGTGGCGGCAAGTGTCCAAATTTTGTGGGCAGATTGGTCATTTCACTTTAGTTCCGAATGTTGCCCTAGGTTTTTATTTTCCAGCCTATAAATAGCCCAGAACCTTGTGAAGCCAAGTGTGCATAATCTTGTATTTTTCTAGGTTTTAGAATACTTGTTCTTCTTCCTCTTCTCATCTCTTCTCCATTGAAAAACTTGTAGTGAGCTTTTATGAGTGAAGAATGATGAATAAAGAAGTTCCTTTTGTTATTATACTTGTCTTGTTCTCTTATTATTGCTTGTAATTTTCATTTGTTAACTTAGTTGTTGTTATTTCTTGTTGTTTCTTTCTTTTCTCTTTTCCTTTATCCTTAAACAACCATGACGCTTACGCTCGATCCTTGCCAAGGTGAGGTCGCAAATAGCTAGTTGTTATCTTCTAATCTCCTTCTTTCTATCTTCCTCTTTTGTTTTGTTTTCTTTTCATTATGATGTGTGAGTAGTTTCATACTTGTTAGGGTAGGATAAGGGAAGTTTGAGAGAAGGAAATCTCTCTCACTCTTTCCTTGCCCAACATCTTAAATCGACTCCCGTTAATTGAACCACAATCCGCTCCTTACGGCACCCTATCCTACATGATAGCGGTGATTCCGTAGTGAGACCGGTTGTGGTTGAATTAACCGGAGGTTATGGCTAAGAGCCAAGAACGGACGGACAAGCACCAAAAGGAAGAACTTAAGCGTTGGAAAGCCTAGCTTATACTCGCAAGTTCCTTCCTAGTCGTGCTAATCCCCGTTGTTGCCGATTACCGTAACACCGATATTAAGAGTGGCAACGAAAGAAGTGAGCGACTCCTAATTCAAACTAACCTAATCCTAACCCTAATAAGCTCTCTTTACATATCATTTTAACACTTAGTTAATCACAAACAAATCTGGAAAACTGGACTTAACTCGTTAAAGCACATAGAAAAAGATTCCCATCTCCCTGCGAACGACCCGTACTCAACCGGCTAGCTACGCGCGAAACCGTTTTGATTGCGGTAATTAACTAAACTTGAACACGCAGAATCTCTAGCCAGATAAGTGCCAGGTAAGTGGGAGGTTGTCCAACGCTTTCGCGAATTTCCTTAATTAAATAACCACTTGCCTTCGTCACACTTGCCTAGACACCGCAAAGTCAGGATAGGATAAACGGCCGATGCCTGTAATTAGTCCTCTGTCCTATTGAGCGCGAAGTCCTTAGGGCTGAGTCTAGTATTTTTTAATTTAACAATGGTCAATGCATATGCTTTTTATGATTTCTGGGGTCCTGGGAAGGGTGATGAAATCCCCACCCAATCTGAATTGGTTTCAAGCCCCTTAAGTCCGTATTAATGAATGCAAAGCGATAACAAATCAACTGCAAACAATTTTTATTTTAGCGCAGCGCAAAGAATCCTGCACAAGAACAGTTTATTGGAAGGGGGAAGAGAATTTGCGCAAAGAATGCTGCAGAAAACACAGTTTATTGGAGTCCAGAGGAGGCCACTTGGTGCCCTCTTCATCTCAAAATCTCTGTAAGTCTTTCTTGCTTCTTCCCCACTCCTCTGGACTCCAATAAACTGTGTTTTCTGCAGCATTCTTTGCGCAAATTCTCTTCCCCCTTCCAATAAACTGTTCTTGTGCAGGATTCTTTGCGCCGCGCTAAAATAAAATTGTTTGCAGTTGATTTGTTATTTCTTTGCATTCATTAATACGGACTTAAGGGGCTTGAAACCAATTCAGATTGGGTGGGGATTTCATCACCCTTCCCAGGACCCCAGAAATCACAAAAAGCATATGCATTGACCATTGTTAAATTAAAAAATACTAGACTCAGCCCTAAGGACTTCGCGCTCAATAGGACAGAGGACTAATTACAGGCATCGGCCGTTTATCCTATCCTGACTTTGCGGTGTCTAGGCAAGTGTGACGAAGGCAAGTGGTTATTTAATTAAGGAACTTCGCGAAAGCGTTGGACAACCTCCCACTTACCTGGCACTTATCTGGCTAGAGATTCTGCGTGTTCGAGTTTAGTTAATTACCGCAATCAAAACGGTTTCGCTCGTAGCTAGCCGGTTGAGTACGGGTCGTCCGCAGGGAGATGGGAATCTTTTTCTATGTGCTTTAACGAGTTAAGTCTAGTTTTCCAGATTTGTTTGTGATTAACTAAGTGTTAAAATGATATGTAAAGAGAGCTTATTAGGGTTAGGATTAGGTTAGTTTGAGTTAGGAGTCGCTCACTTCTTTCGTTGCCACTCTTAATATCGGTGTTACGGTAATCGGTAACAACGGGGATTAGCACGACTAGGAAGGAACTTGCGAGTATAAGCTAGGCTTTCCAACGCTTAAGTTCTTCCTTTTGGTGCTTGTCCGTCCGTTCTTGGCTCTTAGCCATAACCTCCGGTTAATTCAACCACAACCGGTCTCACTACGGAATCACCGCTATCATGTAGGATAGGGTGCCGTAAGGAGCGGATTGTGGTTCAATTAACGGGAGTCGATTTAAGATGTTGGGCAAGGAAAGAGTGAGAGAGATTTCCTTCTCTCAAACTTCCCTTATCCTACCCTAACAAGTATGAAACTACTCACACATCATAATGAAAAGAAAACAAAACAAAAGAGGAAGATAGAAAGAAGGAGATTAGAAGATAACAACTAGCTATTTGCGACCTCACCTTGGCAAGGATCGAGCGTAAGCGTCATGGTTGTTTAAGGATAAAGGAAAAGAGAAAAGAAAGAAACAACAAGAAATAACAACAACTAAGTTAACAAATGAAAATTACAAGCAATAATAAGAGAACAAGACAAGTATAATAACAAAAGGAACTTCTTTATTCATCATTCTTCACTCACAAAAGCTCACTACAAGTTTTTCAATGGAGAAGAGATGAGAAGAGGAAGAAGAACAAGTATTCTAAAACCTAGAAAAATACAAGATTATGCACGCTTGGCTTCACAAGGTTCTGGGCTATTTATAGGCTGGAAAATAAAAACCTAGGGCAACATTCGGAACTAAAGTGAAATGACCAATCTGCCCATAAAATTTGGACACTTGCCGCCACCATACGGCCGCGGAACCGCGGCCTAAGCCTGCTTATGCCGCGGATCCGCGGCCCTTTAGTGGAGTTAGGTGTCCAATTTTTGTATGGTTCCCTGGTTTGCTGTGCCCATGAGTCTGGTATATATCTTTTCTCTGATTTTCTTCACGAATTTTCCAGAATTTCTGTTGAGCAAAAGGTGATTTGATATGGATCTTTTTGTCATGATTTCCTCGAGCTCCGTGTAGATTTCTTGGATCTTGTGCTGCCATTGAGCCTTGTGCATGAAAACGACATTGATTTGCCATTTTGTCTCTTAAACTGGTGTGTGGCAACAGACAGATAAAGAGCGGAGACCCGTGTTTTATCTGTGAATGGAAGGAACCCGGATTTTGTCGTGTTTTTCCATGAATTTCACCGTTTAGAGCCGAGAACCTGTATCCTGCAATTGACTAGCAAACACGGCTCAAGAGTACCTACCGTTATGCAATGTGATAAAAATTGGGCGGTATAAAAATGCAAAAATCTGATATGAACAACCGTCTGAACCGCCTCTAAACCTTAGGGTTTGTGGCAGTACGGCGTTACCACATGTGAGGCGTTGGCTTGACCCTTCTACGGCTGGACCATCGGTACTGTGGCATGTGATGGATACTTTTTGAACTCCGCTCAAGTGTTGAGCAATTTAGGAGATCTTGGTTGTTTGATCATTCGATCGGAAAGTTTAACATTGTCTATTTATCTGGAATGTGATACAATATTTGGAATCCACAAGTAGTTATGAGATAACTAATTTGAATGTTATAAATCTAGCAGTTCAGTCTCAGTTGATCGGTTGCCACGGGATTTTGATGCGATCAAAAGTCCGTCGCAATCACGTACGTACGCGGATTCTCGCCGGGTAATCTTAATAGATAGCCACGCCCCATAGCCCCAACTAAGTGACTGTAGGAGAACACCGTCGCCAAAAGCATCTGTTCGGGTGCTCGCGGCAGCGGTGTTCTGCCTTAGTGCACTTCGTCGACGGCATCCGGGGGTGCGGCCGTCTGCTAAAGTTTGCAACGAGCATTCGATCAGGATATCGGGAATCCTGTTGAATTGCCCGACTAGATATTGAAAAGCGTTTCCGATAATGAGACTAAAATGCGGGGTTTATAATTGTTAGGCATGTAATGTCTAAGGAATTCATTTGGTTAGGCATGAGATGTCTAAGGAGGTTGCGGATTCCAACTGTTGTAGTTTTACACTTTCTTTTCTATGACCGTAAGCGTAGTATATGGTGTATCGCCGGCTTCATTGCTATACATCAACGACAATCGGGATACGCATACTTGCTTACGTTGATGATATGAGATATTATGTGTTGCTGTGATATATTATATTGGATCGTCGTGTTTGAATAGCCGGGGGTTTTATGTGAGATGAGAGTTTTTTCTTTTTCATTCATGTAAAATTCATTGTATGTAATATTCTTTTATTGGGGAACTTCCGGGCTGAGGATGATGTCACCATTGTATATTATTTACTTTTCCGCATTAGGTAGACCCAAGACGGGGAGCACAAGTAACCGGGTTCTAGGGTCCAGTAGGAGACCATCTCGAGGAGTCGAGACTGGGTCTCCTAACCCCAGAATTGGCAGTGTTGCTTGCCGCTCTCGTAGGGGTCTAGGGATGTAGGTTTGGCTATTCATCGCGACCGTGGAATCCGTGTTTTATACAGGCTCGTATTAAAACACGGACGTCCTAGGATATCCAATATTTCATATATGTTCTTCTGCTGCAATGTTCTGTGATGAGATCATATTACTGCCTGAGACGAATGTTTATATTATATATATGAGATATATGTTATATTGCAGATTTCGTTTCAGATTTGATGCTTGTGAAGCATAATAAAATGGGACTTCATTTATGAGATTAATGAAACTAAAAGAAACCTAAAAATGTTGTAGAAACTTGTTTAAAAACTGGTAGCTCTAGTTCTTGCTTTGCATAGCGGTGTTCCTTGTAGAACATCCAGCACCTTATTCGATAAGGAAAGAGCCAAGATCCCTTCACCGGGAGTGACCTCTTTAGTGAAACTAGCAGATACTACAAACTCGGTTTGTCTTTTGATTGCTTCTATAGTTCTTGCTTTGCACAGCGGTATTTGTGAAATATCCTGCATCTTATTCGATGAGGAAAGAGCCGAAGATCCCTTCACCGGGAGTGACCTCTTTAGCAAAACTAGAAAAGCCTCAAAAACACTCCATTTAAAATCACTCGATTCTACAACGATATCAAGTTCATTACGCAAAGGGTTTTCTTAAAAACCTTTCGTAACCCTCCGTCATTTCAGATAAGTACTACTTAGTATTCGTGCTGCAGTAGTTTGGCATACGTCAAGGCGTAGTGTACGGTAGCTAACTAGTGCTTATCTGCTAGCATACGATGCGATTGGATTAGGGTATTAGTGCGGCGTTGTTTGGCATTCGTCAAGGGTCGTGCGGGTGGGTTTAATTCAATCAGGAAATATACGGGTTGAACTTGACTAGCGGACTATGGGTGGTTTGGCATTCGTCAAGGTCATAGGACGCTAGGGGTAAAATATTATTGGGAATTTCAAGTGTTGAAATTTGCAATGAGATTGCATACCTTCTATGAGATAGTTGGATCCCGATACCCGCTGCGAGTAAGAGTTACTCCTGAGAGAGTTTTACACATTACAATTAGCCGATCAAGTAGGTGTCTAGAAAGGTGTTAACGGGGTTACGCCCCTGGGAAAACGAGGTTTATCATAATTAGGTCCGTGCGAAAGCACGGGGAACCTCCCTCAAAGTACCGGCACTGGCTTGGCTGAAAGATTGGCAAACTTGTAGGGTGTAATTAATCCCGGCTAGTCTTTCCTTTTAGGGTTTGAAGGAAGATTTGACTAAAACAGTGGGAGACATCCTGATTAGATAAATTGATAACCAATCTAATCTTGTAAAAGCGCACGCTGAGTATTTTCTTCTCTCTCTCTCCTGGTTATGACTATGTCACACCTTAATCAAGATAATAATACGGATGTATTGACTGAACCCGCTTGTTATACTGCGCTAAGGAACGTTGGTCCTGCTCCAACTTATAATTTTTATAAGACAGAGCAGGAAATAGGGGATTACCAAAATTCCCATGCCACCCAAATGAAGAAAGTGCATGCTGATGCATCTTTTTCGGGTGTGTTCATTACCGAGAACTCTTTCTCAGTATCCTTTACGTCCTGGGTATTTGATACCGGATCAGGATCTCACATATGTAATTTGTTACATGGGCTACAGATAGGTAGAGAGCTGAGAACGGGTGATAAATTTCATGAGATAGAAACGATGCAAGTGTTGCAGCCAAGTCTGTTGGTAGTTATCATCCTGTATTACCAGAATACATTGATTCTGAATGAATGTTATTAGATACCGAACCTGATATACAACATCATATCAGTCTCTTTATTAGTAAAGAAGGATATAATTTTGTATTGTTGGATAATGTTTTGAACATTTCCTATATCAAGAGTTGATCGGTTCAGGCACGTTATCTAAAAGTATAGACGTTCTAAATCAAACCACGATTCTTAACGTACAGAACACACACGAGAGGAAAAGTTCAGAAATGAACGAATCCTTCTTAAGGCATTGTAGACTAGGTCATATCAATGCGACCCGACTAGCTGAAGTTACATTTAGATGCATATTTAAATTTGTTTGAATTTACATATTGTGAAACTTGCCGGTCATGTCACAAAGATATAATGACCACAGCTCTGTTTATTGGAAACAGAGAAAGAGTTAGTGAACTCTTGGGATTGATACATGATGATGTATGTGAGTCCCCTCTCTACAAATGCCAGGACCGGTTCTTTGTACTTCATTACATTCACTGATGATCTCTTAAGATTCAGACATATGTTCCTGTTGAAACACAAGTCTAAAACTTTTGAGATAATCACAGAATGTAAGTTAGAAGTAGAGAACCAAAATCGGGTATAAGTATTATGTCCTTTGATGATATCAAGGAGGAGAATACTTGAGCACGAAAATCCTGGACTATTCTAAAGGAGAATGAGATTCTCTCTCAGCATTACTCCTCCGTATACACCACAGCACGTAGGTGTATCGGGGTGGAGCAATCACACCCTATTTGATATGGTGCGCTCTATGATGAGTACTACTGAGTTTCCTATTTCCTTTTGGGAATTATGCACTTGAGAAGCTGCATACCTATTGAATAGGGTTCAAATCAAATCAGTTACCTACCACTTCATATGTGATATGGAATGGGAAGAGCCCATATCTTAAGTTTGTTAAGATTTAGGGTTGTCCAGCCTATGTCTAAAAGCATAATCCGGACAAGCTCGAGGCAAAGTCAGTCCTGTAGAAGTTTGTTGGATATCCCAAGCATTCGCAAGGGAATATCTTCTACCAAACTGGGGAACAAAAAGTGTTTTTGTTTCTCAACTTGCCATCTTTATGAAAGGGAATTTCTTGTAAAGAAATTATTGGTCATGAGGTAGAACTGGAAGGAGTTCCAGCTATACAAACTACAGCAGATGATTTGGTAGAACCAAAAGATTCAAAAGTTTCCAATGAACCTCAGCCTCTCCGCCGATCTAGTAGGGTTCCTCACCCACCTGAAAGATACTTCGGTTTTCTCTATAACAGTGGGAGTGAGGATTGCATCATGAGATGATGACCCAACTTATTTCGAGCTGGCCATCAGGAGTGGGACTCTGTAAGAATGGCTGGATGCTTAGCGATCTGACATGGAATCCTTATACACCAACAAAGTATGGATTTTGGTTGCTTTATTTGAAGGGTTAAATCCCCATCAGGAGCAAGTATATCTTGAGAAGATTACTTGGTGTACATGGAAAAGTTGAGACTTTCAAAGCTATGCTTAAGTCCATCTAGATCCTACTTGCCACGGCTACATACCATGACTACGATATCTGGTGGTTGGGTGTCATGACTGCTTTTTTAAATGTTGATTTGGAAGAGAGCGTCTATAAGTACACAGCTATAGGGCTTCGTAGACAAAGGGAGCAGCGGAAACGTGTGCAAGTTGTTTTATGCGATAAAGCAGGCATCGCGGAGTTGGAACGTCTGTTTTGATGTAGTAGTCAAAGAGTTTGACTTCATCACAATGGTAGATGAACCTTGTATATACAAAAAGGTAGTAGGGAGTATGGTGGTGATCCTCGTAGAGTACGTGGATGACATACTCTTGATAGGGAAGGAGTTTCCTATGCTACGCTCGATCAATCTCCGCTTATCACAAGGATTCTCCATATAGGATCATAGTGCTACCACCTAAATCTTAGGTTTTATATCTATGAGATAGATCTAATTGGATGTTAGGATACTCACTAGTTGTAGTGAGATGGTATCAATCGATCCTGGAGAGAATCACTGGAAAGGTTCCAGGGTGATAAGGACGACTGAATGTCAATCGCAGGCATTGTCTTTACCCTCAATGGAGGGACGGTATGTTGGAAGAGTTCCAAGCTAGATACCGTGACTAACTAGACGATTAAAGGCAAAATACATCGTTACCAAGGATGCTACCAAAGAGGCAGTTTGGATATATATGAGTTCATGAGATGAACTTCGTTCCTACCATTGTGAGACAATGGAGTTGTGGCTTTTGCCAAGGAACCCCCCGTCCCATCAGAAATCCAGATATAATTCTTAGGCAGTATCACCTGATCATGGAGATGGTTGATCTCCAGGGAGATCGAGGTTAGGAGAGTAGACACAGAGGACAACAACGCGGATCCACTCACAAAGGCCTTTTTCCCAGTAGAGACTTTTATGAGATGGTTGAGTATGAGATACTTCAACCACAGCTAATTGTTGGGTATGCGATACCACAACAGATGGCCCTAGTGCAAGTGGGAAATTGTTAGTTATATGTATGCCCTAGAGGCCATTACTGTACATACGATGTATATTGTAGTGGATGCTTGGACATATATAGGGAGGATTTTCTTGCTCGACATGATAGTACACTATCTGGTTACTCTTTATCTTAACATGTACTCTGATTGTCTCTATGTTACATATTGATAAAGCCCTTAGGATATGTACTCGACTACTGGGACTATGATGAGATCATACTAGTGGGGCCACGGTAGTCGACGAGTACATCCTATAACTGTTCCTAGTCGATGGTGTATCGAGACAGGGCATCGATACACCAGAGTAGACTAGCGTATATGCATCTTGACCCATATGATGGGCGATGGATGATCCCATATCCATCGGTGTTTGACATCAAAGATGGTGTACGGGTGCTCAGTAGAGACTGGGTATACTGGACGGACTCGTCGAGAACTCCCAGATGGTATTATACCTCACGTCAGATGGAAGTTCTCTGGTGACACTGGTACAGGTTAGTCTGTAGACCCGAGATCGTCATAGAGTCTTGTGTGATTCCCACTGTACTTTGATTTCCATCATACCACGTCCAAGAGGGCGTGCAAAAAGGTGGCTTTTGGATACAGTCCCGAATCACATGGAGGCAATGAGCGATAGGAGGGGATTCGTCTCTCCCGGTATAGGGAGTTGATGTTATGCTGTGTTCGATTGGCTATAACTGGAAATCCCTGGCCAGGGTTGCTGAGATTTACTGGTAAGTGTTATCGGTAGTTTCTCGAACTGTTATAGACCTCATGTCGACACGACTTATCAAGCTACTGGGGTCTGACGTTTACCACCCCTAGGCGAGATATGCGACATATCAGACGGAGAGACCGGACTGTACGGGAGTGTTACTGATTGGATTCACGGGAGAAAGTACAGGCTTGCTTGTTGATCTTCTGAGCGCTCAATACCTGGGTGGATGTTACGTTTAGCTGACCGCTTGCAGCTTGTGGGTGTTTGATATGATCATCACCTACTGCCGGCGTATTGACGATTGTTTAGAGTCCTACACAGAGGTTTCTTGGCTCAGACAAAACCGAGTAGGAGCACATATGTGATATGTGCGGGACCGAGAATGATGCGTGTATGTGATACCGTATTAGATTCTCTCGATATGAGATATTGGCCGGGTATATATGATATAGCCGGGTCATCGGATCAAGTGTTGATTCGATGAACTGATACAGATTATATTAGTCAGTTATTTGTGAAATAGCCGGATTATCGGATCAAGTGTTGATTCGATAATTTAATGTATAATTATATATTTGATATATTAAATTACATTAACTAATATAAGCTCACTAAAAGATTCTTTTTCTCACTCGGGTAATACATTGATATATATGCGATATATGTTAATTGTATTATTTTATTTTGTTACAATAAATATTATATATGTGATATATAATATTGTAACATGATATGGTTATTAATGCAACATGTTTAGTGAAGATTAAACATGGTTAGGGTTTGATTAGGGTTAAGCTTTTCTAGAAGTTTCTAGAAGCTTTGCTTTTGTTTCTTGCAAAGATATTTGTTATGATATTTTGCAAGATATTTTCTTAACCCAACCAAACCTTTTAACCTTAGTTAAATCTCTACAAGGGTTACTTAACCCATGGTTGCATTTTCCAACCTCACTTGACTTTCATTATTCATCACAAAAGAAAAAGATCTTCTTCTTCCTTCTTCTTCTTTCATGGAAAAGCTTTCTAGCTTTTTCAAAGGTGATGAAAATGGGTGAGAAATAGAAAACAAATGAGAGCTAAAATCCTACTTCATCATCCTAATCTATCCTAACCATTTAGATTAGGGTGTTCACTTCATTTAGTGAGTGAGAGCTTGTGTTAATGAAACTTCAAAGTAGATCATCTTTGTTATCGAAGATCGGAAGCAAGTTTGCATCTTTCTCTTCGTGGAGCCTCTCGAGAGTCCGAAACTTGATGATTGCAGTGAAGGGACCATAACACGGAGCTTATGAAGTGAAGGACCGGACTACAAAGGTTGTAATCCTAAACTCTTAGATGTTAAAGTGTTTAACATGCTTTGTTCCGTCTAATCTCTAATTTAAAGATCTTGGTTAGGGTTGTTCGGCACGTTTAAATTTTAAATCGGGCATGGTTGATGCCTCGTAGACCCTTGTGCGTGTGCCTAGTAAGCCTACAAATACGGGGTCCAACTTTCTCATCAGTGAGCCGAGCTACGTCCCGAAAGCTTCGAACGCCTACGTGGCGTGGTACCAGCATGCGACGGGTGCTGTTACCAGGGAAGAAAGGCGGCTATTTCTCGATCACAAGGGTGCAGTCCCTGCTTGTAATCCATCTATCCCCTTAAAGCGACGGATCGTCGTTCGTCCTTCCTTAAGAGAAGTTGATACGGTTGTGGTCCCGCACGCCTTTCCTATGAAGCCTCAGCCCAGTATTCCCATAACTACGGTAGCTATAGCGTCCCCGGACTCTGTAGTTGGTACGGAAATCGGGACTCGTCGCCCAAAAATGCCCGTCAAGCATAAGCTTGTGTCATCGGCCACCGATGTCCGATCACAGAAAAAGAAGAAGTCGCTATTTTCTGCTGACGTCGTATTCGGCCAGGAGCCCTACACTCCCTATAGCAAAGGCTTTGGTGAATATGGCACTAACGAGGGTTTGTTCGATACGCCTTCGACCGACACCGATCTACAGGCTGCACTCGCGGCTTCCGAGCGACTGGCTCATGAAGAAGCGGCGCTGATATCGATTGCGGAGACGGGTATGCTTCAATTATATTCTTCTGGGCTTATTCCTTCTCTTTTTGTTATGCTTCTATTAATACTTCCTTCTTTGACAGGTATTTCTGCCGAAGAGGCTCTCGTGGCTTCCCTTAGGACGTTTGAGGAGGAAGAGAGGCTCCGCACTTATTTGGGCCTTGGTATAATTTATTTTATTACGCCATTATTCTTTCTATTGGTGCTCTGACGCCCTCTCTTACCTTATTACAGGGACTTCCTCAACTCAAGTTATCCCAATTGCGGCGACGATCCCGAGCAGCGATGCAGGAAAACTTCTAAAGCCGACTATTATGGCCACGGCTATCCCCAAGTCACCACAGGAGGCTTTGCTGAAGCAGCCGATGATAGACGCCGCAGCGGTGCCGGAGGCAAAGCTTAGTTCGGATGAAGACGTCCCCTTGTTGGAAGTCTTGAGGAAGTCGTATCTCACGGCTCAGACCGAAAGGAAGAACAGGAAGCACGCAGCGAAGGAACGTGATGCCGTCTTGGCCGTAGGTGCAGGTTCAAGTAACATTCTGTCTGTCGATATTCCTTTGGCAGATGTTCCAGCTGCCCTGTCTATTGCCCATAGACAGGTTGCACGCGTGGCTCGGAAAGAAACTGGAAAGTTACTTCGAGGTAATGTAACTCCCAGTCTTTTTATTAGAACTCGATCCTCAAATTCTGATATACCATTTCCTGCAGGGCCAAGTCCTGACGATGGGATGGCAGGCGAAATGCTGGCGGTTACAGGGCCCGAAGCGACTACTCTTTCCCGGGAATCTGGGACTGTCCAGACCGCTGCTCTTTCTCCCTGCGGCTCCTTGGTATCGGCGGGCGTCGCAAGCGTTACGATGGCCCTCGTCGAATCAGGGGATGAAGCCATGGGCGCAGAATCTACTCCGAAAGAGAATGAAGAAGCTGCTACTCCTGGTGACACCTCCGTCATGGTTTTGGTCTAAGATCTATTAGGTTATCTTTGGGCGACTGTTTTCTTTTTGTTTCTCAATACTGTTCAGCCCTTCTGATGATATTTTTTTTTCCTGAGTATAGGCGCGGTGAACCCCGAGGCTGTGCCGTCTGAAGAAGTATTGCCGGTCGCTGCTTTGACAATGGCTGTCCCCTCACCTTCTCCTATACCCTCTCAAATACTGGAAGGTATAGGTTTTTGACTTATCGGTTTTACCGTAGGTGCCATCCTCCTTGTATTGATAGTATGTTGTCATAACTCTGTAGGAGTCCTTTTCGACCATTTATACCAGGTGTTGAACCCGCATTTCTCCTTCCAGTCGGAAATCGTTTTATCTTCTGGTATTGGTTAGTACATTCTCCAACTGACGTCCTTTCCTTTCTTTTACGAATAGCTATGTTGTTGCTAATTCTTCTTCATATTGAATATAGCGTCACGGGTCAGAAGAGGAGGCGAACGAATAGCCATGGCTCCGACACTCCCCCTCCTGTCGCCTGTCACAGCTGGTATAATAGACTTCATCGACTATGTGATTTCTTTATTTCCTGAGTCAGCATTTGAACATAATTCATTTTGCAGCAATTGCACTGGCTCCAGCTCTCTTTGAGTCTCGCATTCCCATGCCCGCAGGGTCCTTCGCTAAACGCACATCTTCCAGAGGCGCTGCAAACAACCGACGAATCTTGAGTGAATTCGTCGAAGATCTTGATGCCGAGGCCCTCACATCTGCTATAGATTTTGCTGTTGAAGTTAATCCGATGCTGGCGACACTCGTGAACTTCCATGATGAAGATCTCGTTGGCTCCTGGGTTGATTATTGCAGAAAGATCGAGGCTTGCCCGCACGACATTGAGCTCAAGCGTCTCGCTCTTGAGGTTTTGGCTTTGAACTCCCAGCGGGTTGCGTGGGTTGAGCATAGTGTTTCTTTCATTCGCCATTTTGAACAAGAGGGAACCCTGAGACGAAAGGAATATGAGGTAGCTTCCATCGAGTTTGTCCGATTGCGTGCCCAGATTGAAGCGAATGCTGCACAACTAAAAGCTGTCTTTGACAACCTCCAGAGATGTATTTCGGATGGGTTGGCACTAAGACAGACCCTTGACTTCACCGAGCGGGTCATGCAGGACTGCGAAGCTGCCATGCTAGAAACCGATGAAAAGCTTTCATCCTGTTTGCAGCAGCGGACTTAAATTGAAGCGGAGTTGGCCGTGGTGGATGACCACGAGAAGGGATTGAGAGGAGCGCGCGAGCGGCTTGCTGAATTGTTGAAGATGCCTCCTCCTTAATAGCCGTCTTTGCACTTTTTGTATCGACTGAAAATTTGTAATTTATGAATAACATGCATTTATTTTTGATTCTTTTATATGATGTATCCTGTATTCAATTGAATTCATGAATAAAAGACATATTTTATCTCATTTTAGTATGTAACCCTGGTAGATGTGGCACGTAGATAGTCTGTCTGGATCTCCTTGTAGGGCAGCGATGGCTTAGGAAACATGGTTAAGGTCCTGCCGCCTAAAACTTTCCAACTTCATGAGCCATGAGGGTCTCATAAAGACTTTTCTCCCTACGAGTCGAGAAGATCTCATAGGTGTATTTTCTCCTTAGGGGTCGTGAGGACTCCTAAGTGCGTTTTCTCTTGAGAGTCGTAAGGATCTCACAAGAAAATTTTCTCATTTTAAGAGTTGAGAGGTTCGCGTAGAGACATTATTTTCCCTACGAGTCGAGGCGAATCGACAAGTTCTCACAAAGGATACTGATTCCCCTGCGAGTCGAGACGGATCGAGAGGTTCTCACAAAGGACGCCGATTTCCCTGCGAGCCGAGACGAATCGAGAGGTTCTCGCAAAGGACGCTGATTTCCCTGCGAATCGAGACGAATCGAGAGGTTCTCGCAAAGGACACTAATTTCCCTGCGAGTCGAGACGAATCGAGAGGTTCTTGCAAAGGACGCTGATTTCCCTGCGAGTCGAGACGAATCGAGAGGTTCTTGCAAAGGACGCTGATTTCCCTGCGAGTTGAGACGAATCGAGAAGTCATAACGTCACAGTTAACTCCTGCTAATAGAAGTCCGTTAGGGTCTGTGGTACTAGGGTTTTTTACTCGTCATACCGTCATGTTGGCCGATGTATTCCTCGATAGGCAATCTCGCTGTTCGAGTAGCCCCCCGCGACTGTCGTATCTCTGATCCATTCGGGGGCTGGACAAGACGTCTTCAAGTAATCCTCCAGGTGATATTACCGTCGAAAGAGCAAGCGCTGGGATATTCCATGCCGCTTTTTACTTGAGGTTAGGCTCGGTTTGGGAGCCCCGATGAGTCATAACCACTCCGCGCTGTCGTGGGATGATCTTCGATAGTCTTTCAGGTCTCATTTGAGTTGCCGTCAAGACCCTGAAGCTAGGGATCTTCCTTGGCTTTAATTGTTGACATTGTGGCTACAATATTGCGGACGAATGTCGGGGTTTTCTCTAGGTTGTCTGTGATCCGTAAAGTCTTGGAACTAGGGACTTTGTCGTGGCTCCGATTGGTGATGTCGCATCCGTATCCTGCTGGAATGAGGAGGAATGTCGTTGCTAATCTCTAGGCTGTAGATGTGGCCATCGAGATTTAGAACTAGGGACTTTGCCATGGCTCCGCATCGTTGCGACCCTGAGGTCGGTTGTTGACGTTATGTTTACATCCGGTTGGAGTGAGAAGAAACGGCGTTGTTGATCTCTAGGCTGTAGATGTGGCCATCGAGATTTGACTCTCCGTTTGACAGAGCCTGGTGGGGAAACGTGGTTCCCTTTTCATTCGTGCCTATGGATTGTAAACAGGGGTCAGGATGGACTCACCTGTAGGGCAAAAGTTTTCTCTTTTTTTGTTTTCTTTCCGCGATGCTCTATCATTTCAGCTTTTTATATCGCGAAAGTCATGATTGCCCAATCATTTTGGCTGTTTTTCGCGGTGCCCAATCATTTCGGCTATTTTTCTTTTTACTCGCTGCTTTTTATTACGAGTTGCCCAAACATTTCGGCTGTTTTTATATGCATTTTTGGCTCGCTGGTTTTTGTTGCGAGTATGGACTTGAGATCTGATACCAATATTAGCATCAACATCGCTGCGACTGGAATATTGCCAGGAGCGAATCATCATTTGCCATGAAAGGTTTTGAAATTTGTTACCCATCTAGGCATCAGCATCGCTACCACTGGAATATTGCCAGGAGTGAATCATCATTTGCCTTTGTCAACTTGAACAAACATGGCTTAGCAAATAGGGTTAGGATCCTGCCGACTAAGGCTTTGACTTTATGAGCCGTAGGGGTCTCACAAAAGATTTTCTCCCTACGAATCGTGAGGATCTCATATCTATTTTTTCTCCTTAAGAATCGTGAGGATTCCTAAGTATATCTTCTCTTGTAAGTCGTAAGGATCTCACAAGAGCATTTTCTCCTTACAAGTCGAGAGGACCTACAAGTGTTGTTCACCAAATAGGGGAATTTCGCACCATTGGTGAGACTAGGTGAGGAAACGTCTATTTATGCCCATGGATTGTATACAAGGGCCGATATTGGACCGCCTGTAAGGCAAATTGGGGGATGTGATGGCTTAAGAACAGGTTCAAGTCCCTGCATCTTAAGACTTTTGAATCCTGTGAGCCGTGAGGGTCTCATAAGGGGAAAATTCCCCTTATAAGTCATGAGGATCTCGTAAGTGTAATTTATGTTTTGCTCCTTTGTGAGTCGTAAGGATCTCACGCGGGTATTTTTTTACAAGATTGAGAGGACCTTGCAAGTGCACAAAAAAATTTTTACGCGTCGCGCCCTTTTGGGTTTTCACAAACTCGCCGGTAGCCCTGCTGTTTTTACTCACGGCGCCCTTTCGGGTTTTCATCCATGCCCATTTCTCTTGTGGACGTACCGTTTTTTATAACGTGCTAATTTAAGGACATTACGGTCCGTAGTAGTTTAAGGACATTTCGGTCCAAAGTTTTTCGATTTTGGGATGGAGTACTATTGGATACTACTTTTAGAGTTTTGACTCAAGAATATAGCGAGCGGACATAGGCGTCGTCATCTATCATTGACCTGGGTCGTGACTCGTCAGGCATAGTATTTCTTCAGGAATCGACCGTTTATTGGCCAGAAGGGTCTTTCGCCATGCATATCCATGAGCAAGTAGGCCCCGCCTTGATAGACTTTGTCTATGATATAAGAGCCCTCATAGTTTGGCTCGACTTTCCCCCGTTTGGCACGATTGGGGATCATAGGTCTTTTGACAACTAGCACGAGTTCGCCTTGGCGAAATGTTCTCGGCCTAATTAATCTTTCGTATTAGCGCGTCATCTTTATTTTGTAAGCCTCCAAGTCTTGTTGCGCCATGAGACGAGTTTCATCGAGGGCGTCGAGCTCCTCAAGCCAAAGATGAGCATTTTCTACATCTGTCAGCTCGTAATGAATAGCCACTCGTACAGAGGGTAGCTCTATTTGCAAGGGGAGTACCGGTTCCGTGCCGAATACTAATGCATATGGCGTTGTATTCGTGGCCGTTTTGAACGTGGTTCGATACGCCCAGAGAGCTTCATATAGTCTCTCGTGCCAATCCTTTTTGTTTCTGGACACCGTTTTCTTTATGATCTTCATCAAAGTCTTGTTGAAAGCCTCAGCTAGACCGTTAGCTTGGAGATTATAGATCGAAGAGTATCTCCAGTCTATATTATGCTGCTGTGCGAAGCGGCTAATTTTGTGACTTTTATAGGCCGGCCCGTTATCAGAGATAATCCGTCGCGGAGTGCTGAACCGGTAGATGGCATTATCCTGAAGAAATGGAGGATGTTCTCCGTCTTCACATCCCTTAGCGGTACTGCTTCTGCCCATTTAGAGAAGTAATCAGTTGTCGCCAATATGAACCGATGTCCCTTGGACGATGCTGGTTCGATTTCTTAATCTTTCTAATCATCTAAAGGTGTTTGGTATAAATATAACACATATTTGCAGTTTGTATGGACAAGATCATTTAACATATGTTATACTTTATAACCGGCATTATGGAAGGAAATTGTGTGTTTATTACTTCACGCATAATATTTTGTATCTCTCACATTCTTTACTAAGATCTTGTGCCAGATTATTCAGGTCAAAATAACTGGAATCGAAAAACTGTCGATATAATACAGGAAACTAAAGAATCAAATACCGGCAGCAACCAAGCAAATATTAGAAGATTCCAGACATCAAAAGAATACCTCAAGTCCAACTCCAGAACACCCCAGAAAAACCATACAGTGATCTCACTACTTGGCCGTGGATCCGCGGCCGAGTTGGCCGAGTTGCCGCGGATCCGCGGCCAGGTCAAGGGCTTGGTGGGTCGGGAAATCTCCAGAAATTTCTTCTCAACTTCTTAGCTTGCTGAGGACGCCTCCTTGTAATAACCTTATTCTAGAAGGCTCCTTGTAACAACCTACCTTATTTTAGAAGGCTCCTTGTAACAACCTTATTCTAGAAAGCTCCTTGTAATAACCTAGCTTATGAGGGAAGCTTGATTTGAGATCTATAAAAGGGGATCTAGGGCTAAGGTAAAAGGTGGTTGATGGTGGTAAAATTCAATACAAGTTGAGTGACACAACTTGAGATCCAATTCCAATTCCAAATCAAATCAAGAATCATCGAGAGTTCATCAAGCATTAAACACAAAGATCCTTTACGCGAAGCCAATCTTCATCTACGAGCACGAGATCCATGATAGATCCAAGTCTCACGGAGATCGAGCCAAGCGAAAGTCGACGGAGAAATTACCTCTTCAAGGGAGCGATCGAGAGCACTTCTTGTAACCTCGAATTAAAGGATTGTGTAATTTGAAGTTGATTAATAAAGGTGATCAATTATAATTCTTGATTTTTTTAAATTCCTGCATTATGAAATTTCTAATACTTGATTCTTCTATTTTCATGATGCATGAGTGAAATCTCCGCTTGGTTAGGATTCGAAGGAATTCGGTAGATCAAATGGTGATGAAATCCTAAACTAATCTTAAGTTTTATGAGAATTATGAACTTTAGCAAAAAGAATCGTTAATGACCAAATTTGGAACGAGATCACCGTTCTTGATAATTTCGTTGCAATTTAGGAATTAAATGATTGATAATTCTCTTTGCTAAAGGCTGGATTTGAATGATGATCAATGAAAAAATAAGGGATAGTGAAGGAGAAACTCTAGTTTCTTGAATAGATCCCTAATCTTCATTCATCGCCATCGTTTTAGTTATAATTCATCAATAAATAAGATGCGTCATTATTAGTATTCATCATTGCTACTAATTCCTATCAAATCCTACAAGCTTCTCTACATTTTCTTGATAACTAAAATTGAATTTGGACAATTTCTTGATTATGAAATCTTAAACTCTTTCTTGATTTTCTTGAAATGACAACTCAATTAAATCTTGAAATCTCATTTTCTTGAATTTTCTTTTCCTTACAATTTTCTTTCGACTCATCTAAAACAAGATCGAATAAATACTAGCATCTCAGTGGATGACCCGTGCTCACTAATGATCGCTACAAGTGACACCGTTATTGATTGCGGTTATAAATTCTTTGATTGTGATAACACTTTTCTTTTCATTCGAATCAATCACAAGAAATTTAGATCAATCAAATGACGCCGTTGCCGGGGATGCGTGCGTAATTTGTTCGTTCTTGCAATTTGAGTTAAAAATTTATTATTCCATCAAATTTTAATTCAAGAATCGCATCATGTGCTTAACGATTAGTGTTTGAATTTTTGCGAGAGAATCTGGAATCATTGTACTGAGGAAATCAAGATTCGAAGACTTTCTGAAGATTCCAGAGGAGAAAAAGACGCTGCAGTAAAAATTTAAGCACCTAAGTCATCAATTGAACCGCGGATCCGCGGCTAATTGAGTATTTTTGCAGCGGTTCCGCCGCCGTTTAGGTGGTTCATTGCTTTAGATTTCTCTTGTATATTCTCTACTTTCTTATCCTCTCTGATCTTGTCCAATAACAACTTTTTTGTAGGATTCTTTGCAAAAATTCTCCGCTCAAAAATAAAAATTTGTTGCGTTTCTTGAAATTGGTTGTTTGTGCATATTTTAATACGGAAATTATGGGGCAAAGACCAAATTCAAATTAGGTGAGGATTTCATTACCCTTCCTAAGCCCCGGAAATCACAAAATTAGCATCCGCATCACCCTCATTAACTAAAAAATATCTAGACAAGACTCTAAGGACCGTCGCGCTCAATTAGGACAAAAGAAGCTCGTGGGTAATCTATTGCTTATCCGCGTTTCTTTTGTGATGTCCAAAGCAAGTGTGTCTAAGGCAAGTGGTTACTTAATTAGGCTCGCTACTTACGTAGCGGAGAACCTCTCACTTACCTGGCACTTACCTGGCCACAGGAGAGATAAAGAGACAGTAGAGGATTTATCCTGAGATTTGTCTTCTGGAAGTCTAGGAGCGGTCTAGTGACTTGACCTAGGTGACCATTAGATCTAGGGTTGCTTGTGCATTTTTTGTGATTTGATTTTTCAAAAATCCGTCTTATTTCAAAAACAAACACCAAACTAACATTTTTCTCTAATTATCACATTTGCTGCCACTTGTGCTAAACTGTTTAGCACATGTTAGGCTGGACACGGGATTCTATTGCCCGTCTTGTCCGCGTTTCTTTTATCGACCCCAGAGTCGGTAATTCTTCGTCTTCTTTCCCACCACCCACAACAACCGAGATGGACGGATATCCATCGAATTTCAATAACACCACTCTGCCACCGCCCGCAGGTGCGCAAAATCCTCCGCGCATTTCTCTCCAAGAGAGATGCTACCCTACACGTAGTCCCCTTCCCACCTGTCTTTCTATACCGCCAGCCAATGGGGACAATTTCGAAATTAAACCTCATTTCATTAAACTTTTACCCAAATTTCACGGGTTCGAGTCTGAAGACGCATACGTTTTTTCACCAAATTCGAAAACGTATGTGCTTTGATGGGTACTTCACAATTTTCTGTGGATGCTATGCGTTTATGTCTTCTCCCATTCACTTTGTGTGATTTTGCCGAGAAGTGGCTTTATAACACACCCGCACATTCTATTTCAACATGGGATGAATTCGTTGTAGCATTCTTAAGAAATTTTATCCCAATCATAAGACCGCCCGTGTTCGGGATGAAATCTACCAGTTTACCCAACTTCCCAATGAACCATTTTGGAAATGCTTTGAACGGTTCAAGGATCTTCTTATCCAATGTTCTCATTACAGAATCCCTAGATAGGATCTATGTCGCATTATCTATGAGGGTATTGATCTCACAACAAAACAGATGCTTGAAACCATGTGTCAATGTTAATTCCTGTCTAAAGATGATGGTGAAACTTGGAAATACCTGGAAGATCTTGCCCAAAACACTTTACAATAGGAAAGTGTTAGTCACCCATCGTCTAGGGAAGGTATCCATCAGCTCGATGTTTCCATCATAATGAAAGCCGAAATGGCAGCAATACAAAGGGAACTCGACGCTATTGAAAACAGAATCTCTTCACCCTCCCTAAATCAGTACATACTCCCCAAAACCATTTGTGGATGTTGTTCCGATCCATCACATTTGACGGAAGAATGTCCTTTGAATTTTCCGTTTCAAGGTCAACAAAACACTAATGCTGCATTTCAGCAACTACCTAGAAACGATCCTTCTTCTTCCACATATAATCAAGGTTGGAGGAATCACACTGATTTTGCTTGGATCCAACACCAAACTCAAAATACGGCTCCAAACCAGAATAACTTTCAAAGGGTCCCTCCACCACAACAGCATCTACCATAGAGTCAGCACTCCTTCCAAATACAATCTTTTCAAAATCCGGCCAACAACTTTGACCCTTTTTCTACCGGTACCAATAATTCCTCTGCACTCGAATGAACCTTAGAGTTGTTCATGATACACACCATTCAAATGTCGGCTGATATAAAGTCTTCTATCGATGATATAAAGAAGTGCTCCGCCTCCCAAGGTGAGAGTATTAAATTGATGGAAGCTCAAATTGCACGAATAAACGCCGAAATGAGTGCTAGAGAGAAAGGAAAACTTCCATCTCAACCCTTACCTGATCCTGGACCCTCGCATTATAATGATGTGAGTGCTATTACCACGTTGAGATCTGGAAGAATGCTAGACAATCATGTGGGTGAACAGATTGATAATAATGAGGAATCAATTGAAACCCCGGCTTCCACTTCCACTTCCACTTCTACTTCTTACCCTATTTCGTCTAGTTTACCTTCTTCTTCCGAGCCTATTCTCCGTTTTCCCCAAGGCTCGGATCCTTAGCCTATACCTTCTAGTAAACAAAAGACGATCCCCACTCCAATTTTGGGATCGATTCCACCCCCCCACAAACTTCTCCACAAATGTTTGACCCAATACTTATTGATAAAGCTCCATTTCCAAACGGATTGAGGGCCAACAAACCTAATGCATAAATGGAGAAGATTGTGGGCATATTTAAGCAAGTCAACATAAATATCCCTCTCCTAGATACTATACAACAAGTTCTAGCTTATGCGAAAATCCTTAAGAACTTGTGCACTAGGAAGAGGAAGACTCAAGTGCCGAAAAAAGTTTTCTTGTTGAGTAATGTAAGCACAGCTTTTACGCAGCAGTTACCCAAGAAACGTAAGGTCCCTGGCTGTCCTACAATCTCTATTTCTATTGGGGGTAAAAATATCAATCGTGCTTTACTCGATTTAGGCGCTAGTGTTAACTTGCTTCCATATTCTATGTATGAGCAATTGGGTATCGGAGAATTAAAACCATCGCAATGCACTTTACAGATGGCAGATCGATCTATCACCCACCCAAGGGGTAAGCTTGAGGATGTGTTAATAAAAGTCGGGGAGTTTATCTTTTATGTGGACTTTATTGTTTTAAATACACAACCTGTAGCAAACCCACGGAACCAAATTCCGGTAATTCTGGGTCGACCTTTTCTTGCGACTTCCAACGCTGTAATCAATTGCTGAAACGGTTCTATAACCCTATCCTTCGGGAATAGGTCAATTGAACTTAACATTTACAAGTTGGGAAGTGAACCCTCCGAACCCTATGCTCATGTTTGTTCTGTTGAATTAATAGATATCGATAGCAGCGAATTTGAACAGCTTCACGATACTGATCTAGACTCTTTTCATACGTTGTTGTTTGACCCAGATATGTATTATACACATACGGACCCTTCTTTTGAGTTGTCCGGGTCAACATCTAACGCTTATTCTAAACTTTTCATGGAGTCTGAGTATCATCCTGTTCTTTCCGATGACATTATTCTTCGGGATATCGATGAAAACTTCGTTGATGAACTCGCATTCTTAGCTGACATGGGAGTTGTGATGAATAAAACCCAAAACAATAAAATTGAACCACCTCCCCTTCTTCTGGACTATAAAGAGAATGGGAGTAATCCATCACAATCATTGAGTCGTCTCTCCAAAACGAGATGCAAACACATTCTATTACACCACTTATATTTTCCCCATTTCTTCTTGGCTCTATATAACATGGTCTTCCACCAACCGGTGCACTACACTTATAAAATCTTCAAATGGTTGGTGTTGACTTTCGGTCTTTGCAAAGCTTGGCATTGACCAATAACTTTACCCCCTCTTAAAATGCTTAATATTGTTTAACTCAAGTTTGGGAGGGTATATTTTTGGCTCTTGAAAATAACATTTGTCCTCAAAATTGTGAGCCAAAAATAAGTTTGGGGGAGATTTTCACAATCATATATTCTTGACCCTGTTAAAAAATTTTCCTTCTAAGCTTACAGGTTTTTGAGATTTAACAGATGGCAACAGTGAGGACGCTGTTGTAAACAAGTTTGGGGGAGGTTTGTGCTTATTTACATACCACTTTGCATCATACTTTGCATAAGCACAAAAAAAGAAAAAAAAAATCTTTTATAACAAAAGATTAGAAAGTGAAAAATTACATTTAAAAGATTGGAAAAATTTAAGAAAACCAAGAAAACTAGAAGTTTTCTTAAACGGAACTAGTAATAAGTAGTTATGAGCCGTTGTCCCAAGGGTTATAAGATGAAAGAAGTCACTAATCTGAGGATAAAAATAAGTCTAAAAAATAGTTCCTATTCTGGAAGCTAAACATTTGAACGTTGATACCCTACGATACGCACTTACACACGTCTTGAAACTTGGGATAGTAGAGGATACCTTGAAATGCTCTTGTCTAAAAGCCAAAGTATGAAGAAAATAATAAATGAAGCATAAAAGATAAAATGGTGAAGAAAAATGAATACTGGTTTTGTAATCACCAAGGCAGCATAAAAAAATATAGCGAGGGTGCTTGATTGTTAACGATTCTGCGTGTTTAAGTTTAGTTAATTACCACAATCAAAACGGTTTCGCTTGTAGCTAGCCGGTTGAGTACGGGTCGTCCGCAGGGAGATGGGAATCTTTTTCTATGTGCTTTAACGAGTTAAGTCCGAAAGTCCAGATTTGTTTGTGATTATCTAAGTGTTAAAATGATATGTAAAGAGAGCTTGTTAGGGTTAGGATTAGGTTAGTTTGAGTTAGGAGTCGCTCACTTCTTTCGTTGCCACTCTTAATATCGGTGTTACGGTAATCGGCAACAACGGGGATTAGCACGACTAGGAAGGAACTTGCGAGTATAAGCTAGGCTTTCCAACGCTTAAGTTCTTCTTTTTGGTGCTTGTCCGTCCGTTCTTGGCTCTTAGCCATAACCTCCGGTTAATTCAACCACAACCGGTCTCACTACGGAATCACCGCTATCATGTAGGATAGGGTGCCGTAAGGAGCGGATTGTGGTTCAATTAACGGGAGTCGATTTAAGATGTTGGGCAAGGAAAGAGTGAGAGAGATTTCCTTCTCTCAAACTTCCCTTATCCTACCCTAACAAGTATGAAACTACTCACACATCATAATGAAAAGAAAACAAAACAAAAGAGGAAGATAGAAAGAAGGAGATTAGAAGATAACAACTAGCTATTTGCGACCTCACCTTGGCAAGGATCAAGCGTAAGCGTCATGGTTGTTTAAGGATAAAGGAAAAGAGAAAAGAAAGAAACAACAAGAAATAACAACAACTAGTTAACAAATGAAAATTACAAGCAATAATAAGAGAACAAGACAAGTATAATAACAAAAGGAACTTCTTTATTCATCATTCTTCACTCATAAAAGCTCACTACAAGTTTTTCAATGGAGAAGAGATGAGAAGAGGAAGAAGAACAAGTATTCTAAAACCTAGAAAAATACAAGATTAAGCACCCCTTGGCTTCACAAGTTCTGGACTATTTATAGGCAGGTAACAGAAATTCTAGGGCAACATTCTGGACCCTTGTGAAAAGACCCAACTACCCCTAAAAACTTGACTTCTGAAGACTCCATATGGCCGCGGTTCCGCAGCTCTATTGAGGAATTGGGTCACCAAATTTGGTGGCTTCTCCTGGTATTGTGTGCCCTTTATTCTGGTATATGTATTTTCTCAGATTGTCTTCACGATTTTTCCAGAATTTCTGTTGATCAAAAGGTGATTGGATATAGATCTTTTTGTCATGATTTTCTCGAGCTCCGCGTAGATTTCTTGGATCTTGTGCTGCCATTGAGCCTTGTGTATGAAAATGACATTTGATTTGCCATTTTGTCTCCTAAACTGGTGTGCGGCAACATACGGATAGAGAGTGGAGACCCGTGTTTTATCTGTGGTTGGCAGGAACCCAGGTTTTGTCGTGTTTTTCCATGAATTTCACTGTTAAGAGCCAAGAACCTGTATCCTGCAATTGACTAGCAAACACGGCTCAAGAGTACCTACCGATATGCAATGTGATAAAAATTGGACGGTATGAAAATGCAAAAATCTGATATGAACAAATACCCCCAAACTTATCATTTGCTCATCCCGAGCAAAGCCAATTTATTCACAAAAATTTCCTAACATCACTTTCGCAGGGAACGCGATTGCACTGAGCATGTGCAACAAGCCATTAAACCTCTAGGTGTCCCTAGTAGGAGGAGTGTTGTCTCCTGAAGGTTTTCAGCGGATTACACCCACAAAATCCGGTCAAGTTAGTTTTGTAAAATAACTAAGATTCAAACCCTAAAGTTTTGTTTCAGAAAATAACAATTCTATTATCCTAAGTCTAGACTATCGAACCTTTATTTTTCACACCTCGCTTCTTATTTAACTACAGATTTTATATGTCTTTACGTGCAGTGCAAATAGTGTCGTTAAGTTTCAGAAGGATCGAATAAAGTCATCATATCATACAATAAGTCCAGATAAAATTTTTTAAAAGGATCACATAAGTTTTATAAAGAGTTAAGCATTTTTCAAGTTTCGTTTTCCAGTAAAGTTTCAACTTCAGAATTTCAATCTTCCCTAACAGGAAACTAGGTCTTATTTTTCACTCCACCTTTTTCTTGTTTTCATTTCATACACACCTCTGTGAACGTGCAATAGTCTTTATCATAGAATAAAACCTTCATATCTCCGCTAAAATTTTTATAAAAGCCTGTCTTTTATCAAGATTATTCTCACACAAAGAACCGTTAGGAATTTTAACTCGGAGAGAACACTTGCTTGATTTTGTTTTAATCTGGACTTTCTAGGCTTCTTAGCGAGCTTTGGGCCAATGCACCCAAACCAGTTGGCTTTAGGGCTTTAGGTGTAGAAACACCCCAGCGGACTTAATTACTCAAGTTACCTAGGTCTAAAAACAAAAGACAGTTTGGCGTGAAAATCATGATGATTCAATACGAACGGAGACATAACCGGCAGTTCCATTATTTTTTGGATAAAAGACGTGTTTAGTGGGTTCGGTGTGTAATCATTCCAATCAAGTTTCAGATGGGTTATTTTTCAAACTTAGTTCCAATTAAGGGATCAATAATATCCCTTCATATTTACTTCACTTCATAAACTATTCTTGATATTACTTATTTCAGAACAAACCTATTTGATCCTCAGAAAATCATTTATCCATTTAAAAGTTTTTAGACAGAAAAGACTTATCATCTAATTTCCAAAACTCACGACACGTGTAGTGTGAAGTAAAGACGTATATCAGCTATAGTTAACTTCAAAGGAGAGTTATCTTTCAGGTTTTCAAAATCTAAAAATAAGATTTAGTTATTTTTATTTTATCAAACAAAACCGTCGAAGTGTTGAATCAGAGTTTTCCCACTAGCTAACTTGACAAAAAGTTTTTATGTTTTTAGAAAATTTTCTGATTTTTATGGATTTTAATATGCAGATGCAAAATATACTTATGAATGCGAAGGTAAGAAATGCGTACCGAGCGTACCCCCAAACTTAAACTGGACAGTGACCTCACTGTCATTGCATGAAGAGATCATTTGAAGGGTCAAAATTGTCGGTTAGATATACACAAAAAAAATTATTTTTATTTTATTTTTATTTTATTTTTTTAAGAAAAAGAAAAAGAATATCCACAAAAATGTACAAAATGGTATATACATACCCCCAAACTTATTTGGAACAGTGTCCACTGTTCTTGGCTGGATAACCGAAGTTTGGTGGTAGGCAGAGGAAGATTATGCAGGGTAAACCGGCTCCTGTAAGACCAGGAGCTCTTCTGTTAGTTCGGCGCTAAGGTACGGTTTTAGTCGGTGTCCGTTCACTTTGAAAAATGAACCGTCCTTTGGATTCTCCAAATCCACAGCGCCATGCGGATACACATTCCGCACAAAATATGGCCCTTTCCAGCGAGATCTGAGCTTTCCTGGATGGAAATGTAGTCGGGTGTCGTAAAGCAGTACCTGTTGACCAGGTACGAAAGTTTTGCGCAAAAGGTGTTTATCGTGAAACACCTTCGTTCGGTTCTTAATGACAACCGCGTTATCGTAAGCCTCATCCCTAAGCTCGCATAATTCGTTCAACTGCAGCTTCCGATGGCTGCCCGCATCCTCGAGAGACAGATTCAGCTCCTTTATCGCCCAAAATGCGCGATGCTCTATTTCGACAGGTAGGTGGCAGGCTTTTCCGTACACAAGCCGATAGGGAGACATGCCAAGGTCGGTCTTATAAGCAGTTCGAAATGCCCAGAGGGCATCAGTGAGTTTTAGCGACCAATCCTTACGGTTCTTGGAAACCGTCTTCTCCAGTATCTGCTTGATTTGCCGATTTGAAACTTCGGCCTACCCGCAGGTTTGGGGGTGGTAGGGCGTGGATAGCTTATGATTAGTGGAGTATTTCCACATCAAGGCCTCGAAAGTTTTGTTGCAGAAATGACTTCCATTGTCGCTAATGATCGCTCGGGGGTGCCGAAAACGAGAGAAAATGTTTTCCTTAAGAAACCTAACGACAACCTTGTTGTCGTCAGTCCGGCTGGGCACAGCCTCGACCCATTTAGAGACGTAATCAACAGCGAGAAGGATGTACAAGTTCCCAAAAGAGCTGGGAAACAGCCCCATGAAATCTATCCCCCAAACATCGAAAATCTCCACAACCAAGATCGGTTGGAGTGGCATCTCGTTCCTCCGGGATATCCGGCCCAAGTGTTGGCACCGGGAGCAAGTCTTGCAATAGTCATGAACGTCTTTGAAGAGTTGTGGCCAGTAGAAACCACATTGCAAGATCTTCTCAGCTGTCTTTCTGGGGCCAAAATGCCCGCCACATGCTTGATCGTGGCAAAATGACAGCACACTCTTGAATTCCTCGTCAGGGACACACCGACGAATAATCTGGTCGGGACAGTACTTGAACAAATAGGGTTCGTCCCAGTAAAAGTGTTTTACTTGGGATAAGAAGCGAAGTCTGTCCTGACTTAACCATTCAGTTGGTAGTAATCCCGTGGCCAAATAGTTCACAATATCTGCGAACCAAGGTTCGCAAGATACTGTCAAGAGCTGTTCATCCGGGAAAACGTCGTTGATCGGAATTGGAAGCGAAGGCGAAGAAGGAAGTCGTGAGAGATGGTCGGCAACTACGTTTTCACATCCTCGTTTGTCCTTAATGACAAGGTCAAACTCTTGAAGCAAGAGGATCTAACGTATTAGCCGAGATTTTGCATCTTTCTTCGCAAAAAGATGGCGCAGAGCAGAATGGTCTGTGTAAACAATGACTGGAGAGCCGGTGAGGTAGGGCCTGAACTTCTCTAAAGCAAATACAACAGCTAAGAATTCCTTCTCAGTTGTTGTATAATTGAGTTAGGCATCATTCAGGGTTCGGCTCGCATAATAGATTACATGCGGCATCTTGTTTATGTGTTGTCCAAGGACAGCACCAATGGCAAAGTCGGATGCATCGCACATAATCTCAAATGGGTGCGTCCAGTCAGGCGAAGAAAGAACAGGAGCAGAAGTGAGCGAGCGTTTCAATGACTCGAATGCAGTCACACAGCTCGAGTTGAAGTCGAATGGCATGTCCTTGGCCAGCAAAAGAGTCAAGAGCCTAGCAATCTTGCTAAAGTTCTTGATGAACCATCTATAGAAACTGGCATGGCCAAGGAAGGCTCGGATATCTCTGACGCATCGGGGAGGAGGTAGATTGGAAATGACCTCAATCTTTACTTTGTCAACCTCTATGCCATTTTGCGAGATGATATGTCCTAAGACAATACCTTCGCGCACCATGAAGTGGCACTTCTCCCAATTCAAAGTGAGATTCTTGTCCTTACATCGGGTAAGGACAGCGTCAAGATGCAGCAAACACTCGTTGAAGGAATCGCCGAAGATGGAGAAATCATCCATGAAGATCTCCAGAAATTTTTCCACCATGTCTGAGAAGATTCCCATCATACACCGCTGGAATGTAGCGGGCGCATTGCATAACCCAAAGGGCATGCGACGATATGCAAACGTGCCGAAAGGACAAGTGAAAGTGGTCTTGTCCTGGTCTTTTTCGGCGATGGGAATTTGATTATAGCCGGAGTAGCCATCAAGAAAGCAGTAGTACTCGTGTCCGGCCGATCGTTCAAGCATCTGGTCAATGAAAGGTAGCGGAAAGTGGTCTTTCCGCGTTGCGGCATTGAGTTTTCTGTAATCAATGCATACTCGCCACCCAGTTTGGGTGCGAGTAGGGATTAACTCGTTCGCCTCGTTGGTTATGACCGTGATGCCCGACTTCTTGGGGACAACATGAATGGGGCTCACCCACTGGCTATCAGAGATAGGGTAAATGATACCACTATCTAGACATTTTACGATCTTCTTCTTCACAGCCTCTTTCATGACTGGATTGAGCCGTCTTTGTGGATCCCGGGCTGGTTTGGCATCATCCATCAGATGAATGTGATGCTCAACGATCAGGGGACTAATCCCCTTGATGTCCGCCATGGACCAGCCAAAAGCTTGCCTGTTGCTGTGCAAGACTGTGAGAAGGGCTTTCTCTTGCTCTGGAGCTAGAGAAGCCGAGATGATGACAGGTAGGGTCTCGTTCTCACCCAAGTAAGCGTACTTAAGGTGAGACGGCAAAGGCTTGAGTTCGAGCGTGGGAGGAGAAACGATTGAAGGCAAGATTGGTGCAGAGGTCTCGAACTCAAAGGACTCCAGCAAAGGTTCAAAATGAGTGTAAGCGACCAAGTCGGATGGTTCAGGTAACTCATCCGGAAATTCGAAGGATTCAAACTCGGGTTGCGAGCGGCTAAGATCATTCAAGAACGTGAAACACTCGTAGTCATTGTCGGGCGCAGAAACAGCAGCAGGTTCGAAGAGGAACGCACTAGTGGCGTTAAGATTATCGTGTTCAAACAGAAACTCCTCGAATTCACATTCTTCTGGGGTGATCTCCTGGATCGAGCAGACGTCCAGTATATGAGCATTAGGTTCGGAGGGCTGATTCCCCAACCTAAAAATGTTGAGTTCAATCGTCATGTTTCCAAAAGAGAGGTTCATCGAACCATTGCGACAATTGATCACAGCATTTGAGGTTGTAAGGAATGGGCGACCGAGTATCACCGGAATTTGATTCCGGGGGTTAGCTACAGGCTGTGTGTCTAATACAATGAAGTCAACGGGGAATATGAAGTCCCCGACTTTGATTAACACATCCTCTAGCTCACCCCTAGGATGGGTGATCGATCGGTCGGCCATTTGGAGAGTGCAGTGTGTGGGTTTCAGCTCTCCTACGCCTAATTGCTCGTATACTGAGTACGGAAGCAGGTTAACACTGGCACCAAGATCTAATAGTGCGTGGTTGATGTTCTTATCCCCAATGGTAATAGAAATCGTAGGACAGCCAAGGTCCTTCCGTTTTTGTGGTAAAGATTGGGTAAGAGCATCACTCATAGCACTAGCCAAGAAAACTTTCTTTGGTACCTGAGACTTCCTCTTTTTTGTGCACAAGTCCTTTAAGATTTTCACGTAGGATGGGACTTGTTGGACGGCATCTAAAAGAGGAATGTTAATGTTAACCTGCTTAAATAACTCCAGAATCTTCTCCATTTGAGGATTTTGTTTATTAGACCTCAACCGGTTTGGAAATGGGACGTTTTTAAAATTGGTTGAGTCTAATGCTTGTGGAGGAGATTGTGGAGTCGGAACGGATCCCAGAACAGGTGTTTTCGTGGAGTGAGAAGCGGGTCCGTTCAGAGCAGAAGAAGAAGAAGAGGGAGAGCCTTTTGAAGAATGGAGAATAGGCTCAGAAGACGAAGAAGAAGAAGAAGAAGAAGCGGCCGGGGTGTTATCGTCGATTCGTGTGCCAATGTTGTTTTGCAGCATCCTTCCCGATCTCAATGTGGTCACGGCACTCACATTATGATTCTGTTGTTCAAGAGCAACATGTACATTCTATGGGTGACCGGGATTTGGGAGTGGCTGGGACGGGAGCTTCCCTTTCTCTCGCTCGCTTAAGGCCGCATTCAGCTGTGCAATCTGGGCCTCGATGGTCTTGATGCTTTGCCTGTGAGTGGCAGTGTGTTGCACTAAGGACTGAATGGAAGACTGGATGTTGGCGGTGGATTGTGTCGATTGTTTAATGAACGCCTCCAGACTTCGTTCGAGCGAGGAAACCTTATCGTTGTTTGACGGAACAAAGTTGTTTGGTGGAAAAGAATTGTTGGGTGCAAAGTTGTTCGTCTGATTTTGAAAAGGTTGGGGTTGGAAGGGCTGCTGAAATTGATGTTGAGTTTGTTATTGCGCTTGTTGTTGCGGCGGAGGGGGCCTTTGGAAATTGTTGCCTTGGAATTGATTCTGATTCTGATTCCAGGCGAAATTGGGGTGGTTCCTCCAACCGGGATTGTAGGTGGAAGAGTATGGATCATTCCTCGGTCTTTGCTGGAATGCAGCATTAACCTGATCCTGTCCTTGCGATGGTGGATTGTAAGGACACTCTTCGGTTAAGTGAGAAGGATCGGAACAACAAGCGCAATGGTACGAAAGGGAAGAACAGGGGCAGGAGCAGGAGAAGAAAATTTGCTTTCTATCGCTTCAAGCTTTCTCGTTATTGCGGCCATTTCAGCTTTCATCGCAATAGAGACGTCAAGTTGGTGAATTCCTACCCTAGACTGACCGGTAGAAGTGGAGGTAGAAGAAGAAGTCGTCGGTCTGGTGCTCTCCCATTGTAGCGTTTGCTCCGCAAGGTCGTCAAAGAATTGCCACGCTTCCTTGTCAGATTTCGATAGGAAGTGGCCCTGACAGATGGTTTCCAACAACTGCTTCGTTGCTGGGTTCAGGCCCTCGTATAAGGTTTGGCAAAGTTGCCATCTCTCGATACCATGGTGAGGACACTGAACAAGAAGGTCTTTGTACCGGTCAAAGCACTTCCAGAAGGGTTCAGAAGGAAGCTGAGAGAATTGGTTGATTTCATTGCGAATCCTTGCAGTTTTATAATTCGGATAGAACTTTTTGAGAAACGCTTTAACAAACTCGTCCCAACTGGTTATGGAGTAGGAAGCGGTGCTATACAGCCATTTTTCAGCAAGATCGCATAAAGTGAACGGAATGACCCGTAGACGTATAGCATCGTCCGACAGCTGGGTGGTTTTCATCATGGCACAAACGTTTTGAAATTTATTGATGAAGATATAGGCATCTTCAGATTCAAGTCCATGAAATCGTGGAAGCATGTTGATGAAGTGGGGATTAATTTCAAAATTATCCCCATTGGCCGGTGGAAGAGAAAGGCAGGTGGGAAGTGCAGAACGGGTGGGATAGAAACGATCCTGGAGCACGATTCGCTGCGGCGCTACAGCAGGCGGTGGTGGTGGGTTATTGGTCTCCGTAGGAGGTGGAGCCAATCCAGGGGTAGTCAAAGAGATGTTCGGATTAAATCCTGACATCGCGGAAGAAGAGGTTGGTGATGGTGAAGGTGAAGATTTATGAACAGAATTCCGGTCAACGTCGGAGTTGGCCGGTAAAGGTAAAGGTGAAAGAGGAGTGGACGGAGTTTCGACGTCTGAGTCGATCGCGTAGTCGGTAGCGACTAACGTAACGCGGACTAGGCGGGCGCTAGTATCCCGAGTCCAAGCGGTCATACACTAAACGAGTTTAGTATAGTCATAGCGGAGAAGGTGAGAATAAGAAAACGTCAATGGAGAAAGGCGATGGTTGGTGGGTGAAAAATGGATTTTGGCGACAAAGGGCAAGTTTTTATAAAAGTTTTTTGATTTTTTCCTTTTTTTTTTATTTAGAAAGAGCTTTACAGAAATATGTACGGATTTACGGCTTTAAGCAATCACAAACAAGATATGCACAATCACACCTAGATCTAGGGTCAGCTAGACAGCTCCTAACTGTTCCAAAGAACTAGAAACAGGACCTCAAACCGCCTCTTCTCCGCCAATTGCGGCCAGATAAGTGCCAGGTAAGTGGGAGGTTGTCCAACGCTTTCGCGAAGTTCCTTAATTAAATAACCACTTGCCTTCGTCACACTTGCCTAGACACCGCAAAATCAGGATAGGATAAACGGCCGATGCCTGTAATTAGTCCTCTGTCCTATTGAGCGCGAAGTCCTTAGGGCTGAGTCTAGTATTTTTTAATTTAACAATGGTCAATGCATATGCTTTTTGTGATTTCTGGGGTCCTGGGAAGGGTGATGAAATCCCCACCCAATCTGAATTGGTTTCAAGCCCCTTAAGTCCGTATTAATGAATGCAAAGCGATAACAAATCAACTGCAAACAATTTTTATTTTAGCGCGGCGCAAAGAATCCTGCACAAGAACAGTTTATTGGAAGGGGGAAGAGAATTTGCGCAAAGAATGCTGCAGAAAACACAGTTTATTGGAGTCCAGAGGAGTGGGGAAGAAGCAAGAAAGACTTACAGAGATTTTGAGATGAAGAGGGCACCAAGTGGCCGCGGTTCCGCGGCCTAAGCCTTCTTATGCCGCGGTTCCGCGGCAGGAACAGTGAGATGGGCCTTCAATTTTTGTGTAGGTGCTCTGTTGGGTGTCCTCTGCTTGTCTGGATGTGCTGAATTTTGACTTGCTTACTGTATCTGCTCCAGATTTTTACAGTAGACCATTTGCTTCGTTTTGATCCGTCGCGGTGTAGCCGCGAAATGTGGGTCTATCTTCCCACGTCTTTGGCACTGAACTCAAACGTCGTATTATCCTGCACACTTGCACAAAAACTAATCAAAAATAACAAAATGATTTTTTTTTACAATGTATTTTTTTTTTGTTTTGGTTATATTTATATTCACAAGTTAACCCGAAATTACACAAAGAAATAAACTACCGTCTCCCCGGCAGCGGCGCCATTTGATTGTCAACGATTCTGCGTGTTTAAGTTTAGTTAATTACCGCAATCAAAACGGTTTCGCTTGTAGCTAGTCGGTTGAGTACGGATCGTCCGCAGAGAGATGGGAATCTTTTTCTATGTGCTTTAACGAGTTAAGTCCGAAAGTCCAGATTTGTTTGTGATTATCTAAGTGTTAAAATGATATGTAAAGAGAGCTTGTTAGGGTTAGGATTAGGTTAGTTTGAGTTAGGAGTCGCTCACTTCTTTCGTTGCCACTCTTAATATCGGTGTTACGGTAATCGGCAACAACGGGGATTAGCACGACTAGGAAGGAACTTGCGAGTTTAAGCTAGGCTTTCCAACGCTTAAGTTCTTCCTTTTGGTGATTTTCCGTCCGTTCTTGGCTCTTGGCCATAACCTCCGGTTAATTCAACCACAACCGGTCTCACTACGGAATCACCGCTATCATGTAGGATAGGGTGCCGTAAGGAGCGGATTGTGGTTCAATTAACGGGAGTCGATTTAAGATGTTGGGCAAGGAAAGAGTGAGAGAGATTTCCTTCTCTCAAACTTCCCTTATCCTACCCTAACAAGTATGAAACTACTCACACACCATAATGAAAAGAAAACAAAACAAAAGAGGAAGATAGAAAGAAGGAGATTAGAAGATAACAACTAGCTATTTGCGACCTCACCTTGGCAAGGATCAAGCGTAAGCGTCATGGTTGTTTAAGGATAAAGGAAAAGAGAAAAGAAAGAAACAACAAAAAATAACAACAACTAGTTAACAAATGAAAATTACAAGCAATAATAAGAGAACAAGACAAGTATAATAACAAAAGGAACTTCTTTATTCATCATTCTTCACTCACAAAAGCTCACTACAAGTTTTTCAATAGGGAAGAGATGAGAAGAAGAAGAAGAACAAGTATTCTAAAACCTAGAAAAATACAAGATTAAGCACCCCTTGGCTTCACAAGTTCTGGACTATTTATAGGCAGGTAACAGAAATTCTAGGGCAACATTCTGGACCCATGTGAAAAGACCCAACCACCTCTAAAAACTTGACTTCTGAAGACTCCGTATGGCCGCGGTTCCGTGGCTCTATTGAGGAATTGGGTCACCAAATTTGGTGGCTTCTCCTGGTATTGTGTGCCCTTTATTCTGGTATATGTATTTTCTCAGATTGTCTTCACGATTTTTCCAGAATTTCTGTTGATCAAAAGGTGATTGGATATGGATCTTTTTGTCATGATTTTCTCGAGCTCCGCGTAGATTTCTTGGATCTTGTGCTGCCATTGAGCCTTGTGTATGAAAATGACATTTGATTTGCCATTTTGTCTCCTAAACTGGTGTGCGGCAACATACGGATAGAGAGCGGAGACCCGTGTTTTATCTGTGGTTGGCAGGAACCCAGGTTTTGTCGTGTTTTTCCATGAATTTCACTGTTAAGAGCCGAGAACCTGTATCCTGCAATTGAATAGCAAACACGGCTCAAGAGTACCTACCGATATGCAATGTGATAAAAATTGGGCGGTATGAAAATGCAAAAATCTGATATGAACAGTGCTTCATCACCTAGTTCCTTAGACCAACTGGTTTGGAAGTCACTGCTAAGCCTTAGGTGTTGCAAGACAAGAAAATTGCTAATTACGCCTAACATGTGAGCTCATTTAGTAATCGGTCGGTTAGTACCTCAAGAAGTATTAACGGTCGCATGAAGAATGTGTGAGCAATTCCATCCAAACTATTCACCAACTAAAAAGTACTGTGGTGATGGACAAGAGTATGATAGCTTGAATTGAATTCTCCGAGTGTAGGGATGTCTTTTACACACACGTAGGGGTATATGATCGGTGTTTGGAAGAAAGGTAGGGATGAAAAATAAAGGCGATATTTTATTGAGGGATGATGTGATTTCTAACATCTTTTCATGACTATTAAGATAGGGCTCATGACAACCGAAAAGCTAGTGTAGTTGGAAACTCTGATTTTCAAAGTCTCTCTTTTATAATTCCTATCTTTATAAGTAACTTTCACAGTCTTCCTTTTATTATAGGATTTTGTAGGTGTAATCCACTGAAAACCCTCAGGAGACAACACTCCTCATACTAGGGACACCTAGAGGTTTAAAGGCTTGTTGCATGTGCTCAGTGCAATCGTGTTGCCTACGAAAGTATGCTGGTTAGTTTTTTCTTTTTCTTTCTCTTCTTCTTTTCTCCTTCACCTGAATAAAAGAAGTTTGCTCGAGACAATCAAAATCAAGTTTGGGGGAATTTGTTCAGTCGAAAATATTGCATTTTCAACACGATAATTTTCTTAATCTTTCTAATCATCTAAACGTGTTTGGCATAAATATAACACATATTTGCAGTTTGTATGGACAAGATCGTTTAACATGTGTTATACTTTATAACCGGCATTATGGAGGGAAATTGTGTGTTTATTACTTCACGCATAATATTTTGTATCTCTCACATTCTTTACTGAGATCTTGTGCCAAATTATTCAGGTCAAAATAACTGGAATCAGAAAACTGCCGATATAATACAGGAAACCAAAGAATCAAATACCGGAACCAACCAAGCAAACATTAGAAGATTCCAGACATCAAAAGAATACCTCAAGTCCAACTCCAGAAAACCCCAGAAAAACCATACAGTGATCTCACTACTTGGCCGTGGATCCGCGGCCGAGTCAAGGGCTTGGTGGGTCGGGAAATCTCCAGAAGTTTCTTCTCAACTTCTTAGCTTGCTGAGGACGCCTTCTTGTAACAACCTTATTCTAGAAGGCTCCTTGTAACAACCTATCTTATTCTAGAAGGCTCCTTGTAACAAACTTATTCTAGAAGGCTCCTTGTAATAACCTAGCTTATGAGGAAAGCTTGATTTGAGATCTATAAAAAGGGATCTAGGGCTAAGGTAAAAGGTGGTTGATGGTGGTAAAATTCAATACAAGTTGAGTGACACAACTTGAGATCCAATTCCAATTCCAAATCAAATCAAGAATCATCGAGAGTTCATCAAGCATTAAACACAAAGATCCTTTACGCGAAGCCAATCTTCATCTACGAGCACGAGATCCACGATAGATCCAAGTCTCACGGAGATCGAGCCAAGAGAAAGTCGAAGGAGAAATTACCTCTTCAAGGGAGCGATCGAGAGCACTTCTTGTAACCTCGAATTGAAGGATTGTGTAATTTGAAGTTGATTAATAAAGGTGATCAATTGTAATTCTTGCTTTCTTTAAATTCTTGCATTATGAAATTTCTAATTCTTGATTCTTCTATTTTCATGATGAGTGAGTAAAATCTCCGCTTGGTTAGGATTCGAAGGAATTCGGTAGATCAAATGGTGATGAAATCCTAAACTAATCTTAAGTCTTATGAGAATTATGAACTTTAGCAAAAAGAATCGTTAATGACCAAATTTGGAACGAGATCACCGTTCTTGATAATTTCGTTGCAATTTAGGAATTAAATGATTGATAATTCTCTTTGCTAAAGGCTGGATTTGAATGATGATCAATGAAAAAATAAGGGATAGTGAAGGAGAAACCCTAGTTTCTTCAATAGATCCCTAATCTTTATTCATCGCCATCATTCTAGCTATAATTCATCAATAAATAAAATGTGTCATTATTAGTATTCATCATTGCTACTAATTCCTATCGAATCTTACAAGCTTCTCTACATTTTCTTGATAACTAAAATTGAATTTAGACAATTTCTTGATTATGAAATCTTAAACTCTTTCTTGATTTTCTTGAATTGACAACTCAATTAAATCTTGAAATCTCATTTTCTTGAATTTTCTTTTCCTTACTATTTTCTTTCGATTCATCTAAAGCAAGATCGAATAAATACTAGCATCTCAGTGGACGACCCGTGCTCACTAACGATCGCTACAAGTGACACCGTTATTGATTGCGGTTATAAATTCTTTAATTGTGATAACACTTTTCTTTTCATTCGAATCAATCACAAGAAATTTAGATCAATCACCCGTTATCAGAGATAGTCCGTCGCGGAGTGCCGAACCGGTAGATGACATGTATCCTGAAGAAATTGAGGATGTTCTCCGTCTTCACATCCCTTAGCGATACTGCTTCTGCCCATTTAGAGAAGTAATCAGTTGTCGCCAATATGAACCGATGTCCCTTGGACGATGCTGGTTCGATAAGCCCGATTATATCAATTCCCCACATTTCAAACAGCTAGCTAGCCAATGTTGGGTGTAACAGATTCGAATGTTGGTGGATAAAGTCCCCATGAATTTGATACGAGTGACACTGCTTCGCGTATCCGAGGCAGTCCTGAATCATTGTGGGCCAATAGTATCCCATTCTTTTGATCTTCAGCTTCATCATTGGCCCAGCTTGATGAGAACCGCAGAGTCCATCATGAGTTTCTTGTACAACTCTCCTTGCTTCTTCTGGTCCCAGACACCTTAGCCACAAACCATCAAACGATCTCTTGTATAGAGTATTATTTACGAAGGCAAAAGACAGAGCTCGTTTCATGAGCTGATGAGTCGAAGATGTTTTCAGGCGTTCGATGGGATTTGAAGTAGTCTATGAAGACCTCTCTCAAATCCTCAACTTTTTCTTCGTCCTCTATTTGGAAGGCTGCTTGTTTGGTCGCTACCTTTTCTTTAGACGACTTCGGGGATATTTCCGCCGGCGCAAGAATCCAATGGCTCTGCACAACGATTCTTACATCATCAAGGTTTTCGTCGGCCAGTTCCTTAGCGAGTTTGGCTAATGCATCCATTTTGCTATTTTCCGCACGCGGTATGCTTTCCAGGGCGTAGGAGGGAATTCGAGTCAACAATTGTTGCACTCTTTCGCCGTATTTTACCAACTCTGGCTTGCACGTCTGGGAGTCGCCGTTTACTTGGCTAATGACCAGCTGGGAGTCTCCATATATGAAGAGGTTTTCGATCCCCATGTCGACAGCGATCTCCAGACCTGCTATCAAAGCTTCGTACTCAGCTTCATTATTTGTCCTCGGCTTTGTTAAGGAAAGGGAAAAGTGCATTATCCCTCCTTGTGGAGTCACGAAGATAAGGCCTATCCCAGATTTGATTATAGGGGTGCTGTGTTTTCGTTTCTTCACGGAAGACGCCCCATCGAAGTAGAGTTCCCATCGGATATCGCTCCCTCCTTTCTCCCCGTCGATCGTGTCAAACGCGTGCTCGTCTGGCAATTCGCAATTTAGGGATGAGTCGGCAAGTATCGGATGCTCAGTGAGGAAGTCGGCGATGGCCTGGCCTTTCACTGCCTTAAGAGGTCGATATGTTATCAAGAACTCTATTAAAAGGAGGGCTCATTTAGCGAGCCTTCCTGTTAGTATGGCTCTTGACATCAAATTTTTGAGAGGATCCATCTTTGGTATGAGATGGACCTCATGCGCCAAAACATAGTGTCTGAGCTTTGTTATTGCAAAGATCAAAACCAGACAATGCTTTTCAATAGGGGAGTAGTTGTTTTCTGCCCCTAGGAGAACTCGAATCAAGTAGTAGAGAGCTCTCTCCTTCCCTTGGTCATTCTCATGTGCCCATAGCATGCCTAAAGAACCTTCAAGGGTGGTTGTGTATAGAATGAGGGGTTTTCCCTTGACCGGAGTAGTCAGTACTGCCGGATTCTGCAGGTACTGCTTGATTTTGTCCGGTGCACTCTTGCATTTACGATTCCAAACAAATGGGGTTCCCTTCTTCATCAGGTGACTGTAGGGACGGCATTTTCCGGAGAGGTTGGCTATGAACCGTCGGATATACGCGAGTTTTCCTTGTAGAGACCGCAATTGTTCAGAGTTCTTGGAGTGGGTATTTCCATAATCGCCTTGATCTTTGACGGGTCTATTTCGATGCCTCTCTGTTGTATGATGAACCCTAGGAATTTGCCTGAGGAGACTCCGAATGCGCATTTCAAAGGGTTCATTTTCAGGTTATACTTACGAAGACGTTGGAACACTATTTTCAAATGCTCCCGGTGTTCCTCGTATGATTTGCTTTTCACTACTAGGCCACCGATATAACATTCGACAATCTCATGTATGAGGTCATCAAAGATCTTCATCATGGCCCTCTGGTAGGTAGCGCCGGCGTTCTTCAGACTGAAGGGAATTACTTTATAGCAGAATATGCCCAGAGGAATCCGAAAAGCGGTATGCTTTTGGTCTTCGGGATGCATCTTTATTTGATTGTACCCTGATGATCCGTCCCTGAAGGAGAAGACTTCGTGAGTGGACGTGTTATCTATCATCGGCTCGATAACCGGTACGGGGAAGTCATCCTTCGGACAGGCTTTGTTGAGGTCCCGAAAGTCCATGCATATGCGCACCGTCCCATTTTTCTTCATCACTAAGACAATGTTGGCGGTCCAATCAAGGTATTGAACTTCTTGGATGAAGCCGGAGTCGATTAGCTTCTTGACTTCGGCATTGATACTCATTTCAAGTTCGAGCCGCATTCTTCTTGGCACCTGTTTGACTGGCTTGATGCCCGGTGATATTGCCAGTTTATGCACAGCTATTTCTGGATATAGTCCCAGCATCTCGGAATAGTTCCACATGAAGCAGTATTTATACTGCATGAGCACGTTTTTTAGCGTAGCCACCTGCTCTTTAGACAGCAGCTCACTAACGAACGTTGGTCACGGGTCGTTTGCCGTCCCCAAGTCGATTTTTCTCAAGTTTTCTGCAGTGGTGTGTATCCCATCTTCCAATTCTTTTGGCGCCGGTGGAAATTCTGAGATCAACTCATCCCCATCCTCATTTTCGATGCACCAGGAGAGGTCATCCATATTCTCGTGCTCTCCCTCTTCCGACAGCGTTATCACGTAGCAGGTACGAGATCGTTTCCAAGACCGATATTGATCTGGTTCTACTCTCGCTATATACGTTGCTTTTGGCACATGCTTTTGTGGTGGGGCTGCCCTCCAACAGTTGGATAGAGCAAACCTGCCTTGCTGATATTGGTCTTCAACCCAGTTTTTGAAGGTGAAGCAGTCTTTAAAAGGATGTCCTATTGCCCGACGGTAGGAGAAATAATCCGGGTGATGGACCTCGTTGACTTGTTCGGGGTGCCGAGACTTCGGCAGTGTCATCATTTTGTGTTTCGTGACAAGGTCAAAGATTTTCTTTGTCTTGTCTCGAGGGAAAGAATATGCTCGACCCATCTTTTTCATAAGAGACGGATTCCGGCTAACCTTTTCTCGATCACGTGGCTTCTTGGATCCGCTTTGCTGCTGTCGAACATTTTTTCCGTTCTTTACCTTGTTTTTGCCTCCGCGTCGGGCCTTTTTCTTGTCTAGGGAATGCACGGCGGGCTGACGGTGAAGGGCATCGTCATCCTCCGTAGCCTGCTGAATGGGGCGTTGCGTCTTGGCTTTCTCGTAAATGGCCATTTCACGGCTGTGGTCATCCCGAACCTTTTGACCCGCTTCCCTTATTAGCTTGTCGATCTGTTCTTCAAATGACAGACTTGGCATTTCTATGGCAGGACCTCGTTCTGGTTCAACGCCAGCGTCTTCTAAAAGAGCATTCCTTTCTTCATCGAGGTCATTTATGACATGGCAGCCATGGAGTCATTCCTGTTTCTTCGACCGAACATATCTAAGTACGGTCGTTTCTATCCTCCCGTTGGGCATCTTTCACCGAGTCCCGGGAACGTCCGAGATCTTGTTGTAGAATTGGGCCTGTCGTGCGGTTTGCTTGAAGGGTACGCCTTAGTATCTTAATAACCTTCTCAATCCCTCTGCGTTATATCTGGGCAGACGGATTGGTTGGAGCTTGTCAAGCGCAAAATTGGCACCATGCCAGATTTCTTTTTCCACTTTGGTCTCCGCGGATCGATAGAAGAGGATTGCCTTTTCACCTCTTCGCCTGGGAGGGACATAGAAAGTCTGCAGCTCTTGCGCGCTATATGTATCGAGCACATCAAGCTCCCTGTAATGTTGTTGTGTAACCATGACAATTTGCAAACTCTGATCAGCTCCAGAGAAGGTCTGTATTGATGGACAAACAGAGAACACTGCTTTGACCTCGTCTTCAGAGTCACTGCCGAAGACTAGAATATGGGTAGATGGTCGAGGCCTGTTGCATTGGGGCTGCCCCGAATAGACTATCTTTTCTTCCTCTTCGGTATCACTCCCGAAGACCGGAATAGTGGTGATAGCTTTTTGTTTATTCTCCGGTTTATGACATCTTTCTGTGTCTTCAAAGTCTGGTAAGAAGTACTTGGCATCTTCATATTTGCGGACTTCATTTACGGAGAATGGGTTTAGTTCCCCCGTCACGGTGTACTCGAGACCGTCTTTGAAACACTTCATACACTGATGTTGTGTAGAACGGATGATGTTGTACTCGTGTAACCAAGGCCTGCCGAACAAAGCGTTGTAACAAGTCTTGGCGTCAATGACATGAAATTTGATGTCAGTAATGAGCAGCCCGAAGCGTAACGTCAGTATTACAGACCCGAGTGTTCATGATGATTGGGAGTCAAAACCGAGATGGTAATTTTATCTCGAGCCAGGTGTTGCACGTTCAAGCAAATTTCCTTCAACACTCTCACATTGAGAAGATTGACGGAGGACCCGTTGTCAACCAGGATCTTCCCTATCTTGATGTCATAGCAGTACCCGGTGACATACAGGGGACGGTTGCGCTCGCACATTCTGAGGAGGAGATCTTCATCGCCGAAAGTGATGTCAGCTGTGTGAACTTCTTCCAGCTCATCCTTCTTTTTTTCTTCGACAAGAAAAGCTTGAAACAGCTTGGGCTCTTGTAATGCCCTGATCAGAGAATCCCGTGCCTCTTTAGACAGGAGAAAGGCATCCAAAATGCTTAACTGTGAGGGTATCTTCCTCAGGTGTGTCAGGACATTGTAATCCACTTTGTTTTTTCTAGGCGGGTCCTTGGCTGCAAGCTTTCGACGACTCTATCATCGAGGGCGATATCCTCAGGGACTTTTTCCTTCCCCTTGTCTTTTTTATTCGATCCCTTGTTTGTAGGCCCGAGGTTCTTTTCGAGCAACGTACGGTTATGCAGCTGAATATTTTCACAGTTCTTTATCTCTCTCTCTTTTCCTGAGGTGGATTCTTTGAAGAGAAGGCTGAGGGCTATTTTTTCGTCAGAATCGCTTCCGAAAGTGAAAACTTGAGATCTCCTGGTATCAACCATGTGACAGTTGCCGGCGGTTCTTTTATGCTCATCTATCTTGCTTCTCTGCTCCCGATGAGTTTTATGCTTCATCCGCTTGAAATGTTCTCGGTGAGAAACATATCCTTGCCACCATTTCTTGAAGGCATTGCACTCTTCGGTAGGGTGCGTGACCTTCCGATGGTATAAGCAGTAGCTCGGATGAACGTCCGCTTCTTCGAGGCACATATTCCCAGAAGTATTTCCTTTGAAAGGTGGCAGCTTCATTCCCATTGATAGGGCTTTGGCGAACCGTTTCTCCGTCTTGAACTTGCTTTTGTCTGCCGCGGGTGTGCTTAGATCTGGCCGGAGTGCTTTGTGATTGATTTTCACCGTAGCTTTTTCTCCTGACGCCGACGCTTGGCCTTTTCATAACTGGCCGTTTCATGCTCTTGATCAGCTTTGCTCTTCTGACGGGCTTCATTCAGCAGGATATCAATCAATTCGTCTGAAAATTCCAAGGATTTTGACACTGATCCTTCCTCCAGCTCCTCTATGTTATCTTCTAACGCCGAGTGAGCTTCTTCGTCATTTACCGACGAATGAGAGATCATGTGACAACTTTCCACATAATCCTTGAGTTCTTCTGACGAGTCATCTCCCTCGTCATTGTCATTGTCTCTGCCCTCAAGGATATGGTTGAGAAACTCTTGGAGTGTGTTTGGGGTTCGCGCCTTCTGGTTATATTCCTCCAGTGCATCAATATACTTTTGCAGGTCCGTGCGCTTGTCGTCAGGCTGCGCTGGCTTCTTGGTCTTCTTCTTTCCCTTCGAAGACTTTGACGGCTGGGCCTGGGCATTTTGCCCATCGCTACCTAACACTCGGTGTCGCGCGCGGTTTCAGCACGCCCTCAATGATCTCGGGCTCCAGTGGGCTTTTCCATCTAATCGCCGGGCATGCTTGAAGATCCTTCAGCATTCTTTTAATCTTATCCGAAAGAACAACTTCCCATGGAGCTTCCTCTATAAATGAGCATGATGCCCCCGGCGTGTCCAACTTTTTAGGAGCGTGCTGCTGTGGCGGGTTTACCCTCCAGTTTTCAAACAACGCGAACTTGCCATGTTGGTACTGGTCTTCAACCCAGTTTTTGAAGACGTAGCAATCTTTGATTGGGTAGCCTACTATTCTGTGGTAGGGACAATAGTTAGGATGGTTGACGTCACCAGGCTGCGATGGACGTCTCGGATCCGGCAGAGTGACGAGCCTGTTGCGCACCGCCAGTTCAAACAGTCTTCTCGTTTTATCCTGAGGAAACGAGTAAGGACGTCTCAACTTTTTTTTGAGGGATCGTGGTTTGTTGCTTTAGCGAGCAGCCGGTTTCGGGTCACTCGGCTGTTGCTGAGCGTTGGCAATGAAGGTCGCTTTCCCTTTGCCATTTTCATTCCGAAGATCCGTTTTTGAGGAGGACGGCTTATGGCCCATCTGGTCCATTTGGGCCAGCTTGTCGATCAAGGCTTGGAAGGTGGTCGGCTTGAAGAACATCATAAATTGGGATATAGTTGCCTGCGGATTAAGGGTCTTTATGAACATGCCCACGGTAGGAGCTTCTTTTATGCGTTGTTCGCATTTTGACCATAGGTTCTGCCACCGAATTGCGTATTGAACCCAGGTCTCTCCCAGCTTCCCCCTGGCATTGATCAACGCCGTGATCGGGGTGCGCTCACTGGCGCTTGCGAAACGCTGGGTGAACAACAGCTCCATTTCTGTAAATGTTTTGATGGAGTCATTCGGAAGCTCCGAATACCATTCAAACGCTGTCTCCGCTAAGCTGCCGACGAACTGGCGAAGCAGCAGTTTGTCATCGCCTCTAGTATTGCCGCATAGATCCCTGAAGTGAGTGACGTGCTGATGGGGATTTCCTGTCCCCTTATACACGTGGAATTTAGGGATCGTATATCCCGGCGGGTACTTAATTTGATCGTACCAACCTGGATATGGTCACCCAGTTCTGACGACTTGGCCAGCGGTTTCGCTTGCCTGATGAGCACGTATTTCTTGAGCTATGTAGTCATCAAAGGCAACTTTTGAGATCGTCTCCTTCCTGGCTGCTGATAGAGTCGGAAAAGGGTTTGATGTCTCCCCTCTGTCATCTTCAATGATTATCAGGGGATCTTCGGTAGGAGGGTCCGGCTGGATCATCATCCCCACCATGTCTTGGAACAGGAGCGCCATTTGTTTTATGTTAGCTGCTTGTTCCGCGGCCTCTTTATCCTTCTTTTCGAGCATCCTTCATAAGAATTCGGCGTCGGTCTCCTGATCCTAGCATTGTTTCGATGATGTTTCCAGTCTTTCTTTCTGCCCAGTGAGTGCGGATATATTTGTCAGTATTTCCTGGAGCTTTTGTTACGGACCGTGTAAGTGGTCGATGACCCCCGGAAGCATGGCTTTCCTCTTTCCCGGAAGCCATGCAGACGGTATGCACTATCATGCCCCCAGACTTGGGGCATTTAGGTTCAGTGCCTTTGAGATTTATCGCGGGCACAGGGATCTTCTCCAGCCTTCTCCTTTTGTGGACGGTTGAAGTTGAGGGAGCCGTTGCAACAGGAACCCATGTGGACGATACCTCCCATAGTATGACGGCGGGATGGTCCTCCCCTTGCCGAGCCTTCATTTTCTTTAGCCGGCGAGAGTAGAGTCTTGGACTCTTCGATAGACCCTGTGGATTCTGGAAGACAGCCGCTGAAGGGGCTGCTTCGGCTTCGCCTTTGTAACGTTTTCGGCAGGCGGAGGAGACTTTTTTAACACGGTAATTGGAGAGTTCTTGCGCACCCTCCTAAGTGGCACAAAGTTGTTCCCAGTTGGAACAGCAGCTTTAATTTCCACCGTTAGAGGTAGTGGGGCAAGTCCAGTGGGGGAACTGCCCCCAGCTTTCCTCACTCGGTGCCAGTGGAGATGTCGAGCATATCGTGCAGCCGGAATCACCTCTATCGTTGGAGTAGCTTCGTCATGCCCCTTGATCTGATGAGAGGCTGTTGTTGGTGTCATCCTATCGAAGACTGACGTACGCTGAGAGGGAACGGTCAATCTGTCGAAAACTGACTTTTGGGTAGGGGAAGCAGTTTGGGCGACTTCACCCGCAGCAGGAGTTAGGAGGACTATCCGTTTTGGGATAGCTTTTTCCGGTATTGCGAGCCTCTTCGCGAGCCCACCTGAGCTTAGACTCAGCCTGTCGAAGACTGAGGCAGCAGACTTAGACGCCCCGTTGAGAGAGGCCGCGATAGTTGCGAGCCGATCGAAGACCAACTTCTTTGGAGCCTCCTGTGGTGGCACCAAAGCATTGAAGCTCACTGGCGGGAGCATGGTCCTAAAAAACAACCCAGTGGTGGCCTGAGTCACTTGCTCCACTGGCATCGCAAAGATGGAGGCCGCTTGGGGCTTGTAAGTCACTCCTCCAGATGGGGCGGAGCGGGAGTTGCTATTGCAGTTTGTACAGTTAGAAGCCATCAATGTTATCTTCTTTTCTGCATAGGGGCAAGAAACCAAATTTTAGTACCTTGAACCCAGGGAAAACCATAGTAAACCATGATTTGTTCGCGAACAAGACACATGAAGTGTGGAGTGGAAAGAGGAAGAGGTCCCACCGGGCGTGCCAAAATCTGTTTACCGCCGAAAACGGGTGACGAGACCGCATAGGTTCGTCTTGCCTGAATTTTGGGGCAGATGCTATTTGGATTTATCCGTCCATCTCTCCGAAGATGCCAAGCTGATTTATGGCACAGTGTATCGGAGGTTTGGACGGATGCGGCCGTTGTAGCAGACTTTGTCAGATTCCCCCTCGTTGGCGAGGGGTTTTTTGTTATGGGGACGCTCTTCCCTGCAAGCGCAAGCCCCTGCAGTTAATTATGTTACCGCGTAGCGATAACCATTTTCTCCTGCTCCAGATGTTCACTTCGTGTCGTGTGTTTTTTTTTTAGTTTTGGTTGCCTGTAGATTGTATACGGAGACTAATTTATGTTGTCGCCCGTAGGGCGTGAATTACTCCAAATCCGTATATTCTTATATTTAGATTTGGTTTGATTTATGGATCGTTAGCCTCATTTAAGATTAAGATCAACTTAAATGTTTGTTAAGGATACGTTAGTCCAATTTTAGACTAAGATCTACTTAACGGGGGTTTAGGATCATTTTTGTTTCAGATCTAACAAGAGAGCAATTGGGCTCTATTGTTTTAGTTTAGGGACTTTTCGGTCCATAGATCGCCACTTTTGGGGTAAGGGTTTAGTTTAAGGACGTTACGGTCCGTAGTTAGTTTAAGAACGTTTCGGTCCGCTGCTAGTTTAAGGACGTTGCGGTTCGTATCGGTTTGGGAATGCACCAAAGAGTTGTTGGTTTTCAGGACCCACCACCTCTCTGAAGATGTTGAAGAATTACAACGACATGTATCAGAGGTGTGAGGAGATGTACCTTTAAACCAGTGAATATTCATCAGAAGCTTGATGGTCTTGTTTTGGACTAAGGCCAATTTGGAAAAATAAAGGGCACATGGGCTGGGTCAATTAGGAGTTTGGCCAACCTTGGGCTCAGCCCACTCGATCACTTGCTTGGACTTAGTCCCTTTTCTGTATCAACAATGCTGAGCACTCATATGGGTTCTGACACCCTTTTTTATTTAATTTATATTCTTTTTTATATGGAGTGTTAAATACTCTTTATGGTGCCCACGTGCGGCGCACGTGAGGCGCTCTACGCTGAGCGCCAAGCACTGAGTGCTAAGCACTCCTTAAATACCGCCCACGTGAGGGGCACGCGAGGCGCTCGGCGCTGAGCGCCAGGTACTGAGTGCTAAGCACTCCTTATTAAATAGCGCCCACATGAGGGGCACGTGAGGCAGTCGGCGCTGAGCGCCAGGTACTGAGTGCTAAGCACTCCTTATTAAATAACGCCCACGTGAGGGGCACGTGAGGCGCTCGGCGCTGAGTTTTCTTTGTATTTTATGTTCTGAAAAGTTCAATTCTCTGTTCTTTTCTGGATCTTTACTCCCCAAGAACAAGTTCATCCTTATGAGAATTAGATTCTCACTTGTGAGAGACTTTGTCTCATAGATCTTAGATCCGGAGAAAAAACTAAGTTCTTCTTTATGAGGGTTAAACCCTTAGATATGCGGTAGAGATTATATCATCTTTTTTTTTATTTACCTCGGAGAGGGGTATTCTCCTTTCCTGTTCTTAAAGTTCTCTTGTTGCTTGCTCTTCTTTTTGAACTTGAAGTTTATAGGGGGTTTCTCTCTCTAAGACTTGAAGTATTAGATCCTTTATATAGTGGAGGCAGATTTTTTGATTTAGTTAAGAAAATCTCTCATTGAGAGATCTTAATTGATTTGGGGATTTTACCCACCGTTGGATCTTTGATCCCAGGCCTTCTGTTTTACAGAAGATATTTTTCTCGTTTTTAACAAGATTGGGAAAATATTTTCCTATACAGAGCTTATTCTGTATCTTGGTGATTTTTAATCACTATTGGATCTTTAATCCAACGGTGCTCTGTTTTACATAGCGTAACCTTTCTTATTTAGAAAGATTCGAGGAATATTTCCTCAACAGAATTTAATTCTGTAATTTGATGTTTTATCATCGTCATTGGATCTTTGATCCAATGGTAGAGAACTTTTAGTTCTGGCACCGGTGCCCTCATGCAAGGCACGTGAGGCGCTGCCTCGAAGTTTATACTCTTGGCGTCGGCGCCTTCGTGCAAGGCACGTGAGACGCTGCCTCAGAGTTTTTTACTCTTGGCACCAGCATCTTAAATCTTAACGAGAACTTGTTTAAACTATTCTCATGATAGATTCTCCATTTATAGAATTATCTCAAGTTTTTGCCCTCGTGCAAGACACGAGAGGCGCTGCCTCAGAGTTTTTAACTTTTGGCGCCAGTGCCCTCGTGCAAGGCACGTGAGACGCTGTCTCTTTTCAAATTTTGAACAGAGCCTTGCTCTCTTATTGGGTGGAAACACCCGCCATAAGTTCTAGCCATCTTCTCTACCGCATATTCAGCTCTTTCTGAGAAAACACATACTACAGACTTTTGTGGTATGTGTATATATCTATTCGTTCTCCAAGCAGATAATGACACCAAATCTTCAGTGCAAATATAACGGCTGCCAACTGCAGATCATGCGTTGGATAATTGCGCTCATGAATGTTCAACTGTCTTGATGCATAAGCTACAACTTTTCCATGCCGGTGTAGAACAGATCCTAATTCCTTACCAGATGCATCGCAATGCACAACAAAACCTCCTGATTGGTCTGGTATTACGAGAATAGGTGCTAATGTCAATCTTGACTTGAGTTCTACAAAATCATGTCCGCATGCTTCTGACCACACGAATGCTTCATCTTTACGTGTGAGCTTGGTCAGGAGTGTCGCAATTTTCGAAAAGCCTTCTATGAATCTTCGGTAGTATCCCGCTAATCCCAAAAAACTTCGAATATCCTTCACTGTCTTTGGTGTTGGCCATTCACTTACTGCTGATGCTTTAGCTGGATCTATAGAGATTCCTTCGTCCGAAACGATATGTCCGAGAAATCCGACTTGATCTAGCCAAAATTCGCACTTGCTGTACTTGGCATAGAGTTGATGCTGTCACAAAGTCTTCAGGAAAATTCGTAAATGTTCAGCGTGCTTTTTTCGATTATTTGAATACACTAGGATGTCGTCGATGAAAATGACAATGAACCTGTCTAGGTACTCTCAAAAAACTTGGTTCATTAGATTCATGAATATGGCTAGTGGGGTCACTCCAAATGGTATCACGAGAAACTCATAATGACCATAGCGAGTCCTGAATGCTATCTTCGAAATATCAGACTCTTTGATCTTCACTTGATGATAACCCGAACGAAGATCTAGTTTTGAAAAAACGCAAGTCCCACTTAGCTGATCGAACAGATCATCGATTCACGGTAGTGGATACTTGTTCTTTATCGTGACTTCGTTCAGAGCTCAGCAGTCAATGCACATTCTATATGAACCTTCCTTCTTCTTCACAAGCAAAACTGGAGATCCCTAACTTGAAGTACTGGGACGAATCCATCCTTTCTTCAGAAGCTCGTCCAATTGAGTATGGATATCCTTCAATCCTTCAGGACTTAAGCGATATAGTGCTTTGATCACCGGTTGTGCACCAGGTACTAAGTCAATACTGAATTCAAGAGCTCGATCGGGAGGCAAACCTGAGATGTCTTCAAGAAATATATCTTCGAACTCTCGAACTACTTCTGGCTTGTCTTCTTTTACCAGAAGTGTAGCAACCACTGCCTTCTTTGGTTTAGCTTTGTATGTGCTAGGCTCCATTGTACGGCCTTCTCTCTTGAAATAAAAGACCGGATGATCTGGAATCTCGAACACTACCCTGTTTACCCCCAATCAGAGCAAAGCTCTGTTCAAATTCTAAGGTGGGAGATGAAGCAACGCTTCTGTTTCCCCCAATCAGAGCAAAGCTCTGCTTTGAAATTAAAGTTAAAATTAAAGAAGTAACGCTTCGGATTCCTTGCGCTGGGCGCAACGCGCCACGTGTCAAAATCATGCATGCCAGTGCAAGGAGCGCAGCGCACCCAATCAGAGCAAGGCTCTATTTAAAATAAAAAAATAAAGGAAGCAATGCTTCAGACAAGTTGCGCTCTGCGCTGCGCGACACGTGTCAGCACAGTTGTGCTGCGTGACACGTGTCAGCGTAGTTGCGCTGCGCGACACGTGGCAGCGCAGTTGCGCTGCGCTCTGCGCTGCTCGACACGTGTCAAGCGCAGGTGCGCTTGCGCCAAACAGAAAAATTCTGAAAGATCTTTCTGATCTTATTAAAACAATAAGATTCTCTCCTGTAAAATAGGAGCTCTTGGATCAAAGATCCAACGGCAGGGAAAAATCCCTAAATCGCTCAGAGAAAGATCTCTTCAACCGATTTAACAAATCAAATGGCACTATAAAAATCCCCCTAGACTCCAAGTCTAAAACACATTAGCACAGAGAGAATTCACAGAGCTCTTCTAAGAACTTTGAGAAGAATTCAGAAAGAAAGAAAGAAAAAGGTAAAACCTTTAGAAAAAGAAGAATTTTCTTCTGAAAAGATCAATGATCTAAGAACAAGATTAAAGATCTTCAAAAAAATGATAATATTAATAAAAAGAAGTAATTTACTTCTTCTTTAGATCTTTCTGATCTAAATAAAGGCATTGCCTTTTGACGAACCATTGGTTCTGGAATCTTAGAAGATTCTCTTCTTTGATCCAAAATCGGATCAAGATATTGAACAGTGCCCTGCACTTGAAAAAATTTACACTGTTGCGCTTCTAGGTTGGCGCAAGCCACCAGAAAGTGCCACGTGTCAGTCCCAGAACGAACTGCGCTATGCGCTTCTAAAACAGAGCACTGCTCTCATGAATTGGCGCACTGCACCAGAGCGTGCCACGTGTCAGCAGCGCAACAGCGCAGCGCACTGCGCTTGCGCTCACCAGAGCGTGACACGGTCACCTCCACATGGACTTGCGCCTTGCGCTCTTCAATTGGCGCAAAGCGCCTGACAAGCCACGTGGCGCTCTGTCAGACTAATTAATGCAGCGCATTATTAAAAGGCAGAGCCCAATTAAGAGGCCCAATGGACCAAAACAAATGCTCTGCATTATAAAAAAGGGGACAGAGCCCAATTTAAAAAGCCTAACGGGCTAGAATAAAATGCAGTGCAGGGGAAGAGCCCTAATAAAAGCCTAATAGGCCAAATGCAAATAAAATGTTGCACATTTTCAACTGGACTTAGCCCAATACTGGCCGTAAGTCCTCAAATTAAATTGACTGAGCACAACTGCTCTCTTAATCAATTTACACCCGGTTCAAGGGTACATCTCCGAACTCCTCTGATATTTGTCGTTGTAATCCTTCAACGTCTTCAGAGAGGTGACGGGTCCTGACAACCACATATTGATACGGACTGCGGGGTCCTTAAACTTGTGGACCGAAACGTCCTTAAACTAATATTCGTCCCAAAATGGGAACGTTGGACCGAAATGTCCTTAAACTAATGTTCGTCCCCAAATGGGAATGATGGACCACCATGTCCCTAAACTGGGAATCGACCGCAATGTCATTAAACTAAACAATATAGCCAATTGCTCTCTTGTCGGATCCAAACGATCCCGTTAAGTTGATCTTAGTCTGGAGATTAGGCTAACGTATCCTTAACAAAAGTTTAAGTTGATCTTAGCCTTAAATAGGGCTAACGTATCCTTAAACCAAAACACCAAACCCAAATCTAAGAAAATACGGATTTGGACTAATCCACGTCCTACGGGCGATGACATAAATTAGTCTCCGTATACAATCCACGGGCAATCACAAACAAAACAAACACCCACGACACGAAGTGAAATTCTGGAGAAGGAGAAAGTTGTTACCGCGATGCGGTAGCGTAATTAACTGCAGGGGCTTGCGCCTGCAGGGAAGAGCATCCCCACAATCAAAAACCCCTCAAGCGAGGGGGAATCTAACGAAGTCTGCTACATCGGCCGCAACCGTCTAAACCTCCGATACCCGGTGCCATAAATCAACTTGGCATCTTCGGAGAGGTGGATGGATAAAACCAAATAGCATCTACCCCGAATCTCAGGCAAGACGTCCATGTCTTGGCCGCCGTTCGGAGGGGAACATACCCTCCTTTAATGACAGTCGATGGTAGCGTAGAAAGTTCCTAACCATTCCATACCTAAGACTACATCGAAGTTCGGTATGTCCAGCACCTTGAAGTCAGCATAAAATTCTCTGCTGCAGACGACCACTGGATACAGGTCGTATCCCAAAGTTGCCTTTAGAACGACGTTCCCTGAACAGACATTCCAGCTAGATACGAGCGGTTTTACTGGAATCGCATGAGTTTGGACAAACCGTTGTGACATAAAGCAATGTAATGCTCCAGTATCGAAGAGTGCTAGTGCAGGTAGGGAGGCTACTAAGATTGTTCCTAAGTTGTGTGAGATATATTTAGGTATAGGAAAAGATATATATGGATGTAAATAAGTATTGAATAGATTTGAAAGATGGGAAGTTACCAGTGATGACTTAGCCAATGGCTTCAGCTTCTTCCATAGTCATTGTGAAAGCCTGACGCCTAGGTACGTTCCTCCTTGCTGGGGAAGCATTCCTCTGTCCGTTCCTCTGTCCTTGAGGTAGGTTCCTTTGTGCTTGATGGAACTGATGAGGAGGAGGTGCGGTAGGTCCACGAGGAGGTGGTGCTGGGAGAGAAAGTCGAGGAGCAGGTGTCTGGATATCTGGCCACTGCGGATAGGTGATTGCTGGTCTGGGTGCAAGGTTTGGATTGAGTCTATGAGGACAAGATCCAATATCGTGTGTGGATGAGCCACAGACTAAGCATAGGTGATTTGCACGCCTGCAGTTCTTCGCCAGGTGTCCATCCCTTTTGTAGTAGAAACAAAAGTCTAGACTGGGCCGGTTAAAAGTTACTTCCAGTCTTCTGGGTACAAACGGTGGCTTGGAAGAGGCTCCTCCTGCTATCTGAGCAGAAAGGCACTTTATACTGGCAGATTGGGGTCTGCCCTTCTTCTTCACCGCTACCTCATATTTTCGGGCAGCCTTCAAAGCCAAATCATGGGTTGGGAAATCCCCTGTAGCTAGAGCAGCTTGGATCTCCTAGTCCAACCCCTGCTGAAATCGTCGTGCTCTAATCTTAGCAATTGGTATGAGATGGGCCGCAAACCTGTTACGGTCTTGTGTTAGCTGTGTAGTATGTGATATTAGAAAACTTGAATATTGGAGACATATCTTACCTGCTTAGAATAGTGAATTCAGCGTCATACTCATCCATGATTTTGGTCCACATCGAGCCTTGTTGCAGGTGGGTGACTTGCTACTCTATGTCAAAACGGGCAGTCTCGGGAAAATATTTCGCGTCGAACATGATGCGAAAAGTCTTCCATTCGATCGGCTGGGCAAGTTGGCTTTCTTCAGCCTTCCACCATACTCTGGTATTGTCGGTGAGTTGCAGCTTCGCAACTCTTACCCAAGCAATCTCTGGCACTTACGCTGCTACCAGATCGTCCTCAATCGACTGAGCCCATTCTTCATCTTGTAGGGGGCTCTCTTTCCCAGAAAAGTTCTTTGGGTGTAATACCCAAAATTGCTTCACTCCGAATGTCTCAGCTTCCGGGCGGTTCAGAGTATAGCAGTCTGTTGCTGTTGTCCCTCCAAGAGGCTCTTAATTGCCTCAAGAAATACCGTATGCTCGTTGATAAGAGCTGCTACTGTAGGTTTAAGTGGAAAAGGTGGTGGTGGTGGGGTGTTGCCATTGACATTCTTGCTGGTATTGTTGGGAGAATAAATAACCTTGAAAGAAAAATAGGGTTAGGATAGATTCAAGGAATATGAAATGTAAAGAATGTTTAGTTGCTGATTCTTATAATTTTTATGACTTATATTGCTTAGAATTCCATGCATAACTGACCCAGGATTGTTATGTGGGTTTCCACGCAGAACTGGCCTGAATGGCCCACCAACAAAATATGTCTCGCCCCGCTTCCTACTATACGGGTAAGAGGACGTGGTGGGCTGCGACGTATTTACTCAGAATTAAACACATTAAGCATAAATAAACAATATAATAAATGCACATAAGAAATGACAAGATGTATAAATAAACAGAAACTTTTTATTAATTAAACATTCTTTACATACAACTGGAAAGTAAATACAATGCTGGAAAGCGATGCCTAAACAATGGCATATGAACTGAAAGTAAAAGTATGTACAAGTAGAACTAGAGCTCGAGATCCTCAATGAACTGCTCCAAATCGTCCTGGCTGGGCTCGATCTCTGGAGAGTCGGGTCCTCCTGATAACATTCCAAAGAAAGAAGAGAAATGAATGTCGTCAGCGAACAATCGCTCGGTAAGTCCCAAAAGAGATAGATCAAGTAAAAGGAATAGATCTGGTAATTTGTCTGTTTTTGTTAAACTAACGTAGTTGTTTGTACCTTGGTATAGAATATATCAGTGTATATGAGAGGAGTCCAACTTTCTCCATAAACTAAGGCATATGGAGTACAAGGCCCCATCAAAACCCATGGGACAACGGCAACGGATATTCAGATTAGGTGTATTATAGTGATCGTCTCATTCCGCTTCTAATACATTCCGTACCAATCTACCCCTTAAAAACCTCGTAAATGTATATCGTTTTGTTTTATAGATGTAAGAGTTGCCGAGACCATGGTATAAATTGTTCATGTAAACGGATCGGATGTAAACGAATAGTCATGTAGTCAGGTCAAGATATATCCATGGTTCGGTCACTTCAAGTCTTGTTGATTTTGTTCTGGTATAGTTCCGGTATTCATGTTCAAGTTCAAGTATAGATAGGATTCATATTGTATTAGAGTTAAGATTGGATTGTGTTCATGTTTAGATTATATTTGGATTAGACTGAGACTCAGATTGAGTCAAACACTTAAACAGAATTGGATCCTGAATTAGGTTTTGGAGTTATCGGTAACTGCTGCATATGGACGGCAAGATTTGTGACTTTTTCCAAGCCAATTACCATTGATAACCCCGTTTTAGTTTTCTACCTTAAATAGGCAAGCACCCACTTTCTCTGGGCTCCCTGAGACTCAAGAGAATTGGTCCCGCTTAAACCTATATTTACTAAGATCCTTATTGTAATTTAATATAACTTGAGGGGGTTTTATGAAAAATACTTTTTAGTATAATTTCAAAATAATCCTCAAGTATTTATTTATCACATTTATAGTTTTCATGGATGTAATTTTTAAAAGTGAGGTATTCTAGTGAATAAATACCTAGTTGAATAGTTCATGATACTTTTATGTAAATTTGACTTGTATGGATTCTTAATGGTATTTTCATGAAACTTGTAATTCTTTTATTTAGAAAAACAAAGAATTTATTATATATTTAAAATATATGGTTTGATAATATTTATATATAATTATTAAAAATTTATTTATTAAATAGAAAATCGCATTTTTCTTAAAAATTGCATTAAAATTCCATCGAGATCGTATGCTCCGTGAAGAGGTCTGCATTTCGCCCTACTAGTCCCGAGGATGTGCGATAACCCGCATCATCCTGATCGGGTTCCCCAAAATGGGTTGTGGCGGCATAATTGCAAGGAATGTAAATAATACAATTTAAAGAATACGGTTTTTTATAGTTTATGGTATTTTGATGTAAAAGTCGTATTTGTCCAGAAAATATTGCTAAAAGGAAATCGTGCTATGTCATGATGCGTGTTGTGAGAGATAGGTCATTACCTCATGAGATTTTCCTAAAGGTAGTATAAGCAAAGGTATTAAAATATGTCATATGTAAGTTTGTGGTATTTAAACAAAAATTTCAAATAAAAGTTACATATCACGGTATTTTGAGATGAAACTTATTCTCAAAAGTTGTTTCATGATTACTAAGCAAGTTGTAATAACATGGATAAATGGTTATTAAGAAAAGTTGTGTTATTAACGAGTTTAGAATCGGATGTCGGAATAACTCTACTTCCGACGATTTTTGAAAAGAGTACTTTTTAATTTAGGAAGAGAGGAGAAGAGAGAAGACTTATAAGATTAAATGAGAGAGGGGAGGTTGAGGAAGGATTTGAAAGTTTCGTAGAATCGCGAGGTCGCCGGAATCGTCTCGAATCGTCGCCGGAACTTGACCTTAGGCTAACTCCACTTGTACTCTTCTTTGACTTGGAAAATTTTAAAAATTTTGAACAATAGATTTCATAATGAAGAGGGCTAGGGTGTGGGGTTGTATTTATAGGATAAGATTAGGGTTTTGAGGATTAAAGAAAGAATTTAAATGCATTAAAATTGGGATTAAAGAGTGAATTTAAGTTCTCTGTTAATTTACAGAGAAATAAAATGGTATGGGGGCAATGGGGTAGGCCAAAAGGTTTAATGTGCAAGATATGGGGGTCATTGAGTACGGGGGGGCCGATGGCGCTCGGCCGTGAGCCGATCTCGCCGGCCGTAGGGGTGAGGTGGGTCTCTGGATCTTTGTCAAGTGTCCTAGTCTGTTCATATAGCATTCAGCACATGTTTGTTTTCTGTGACTTTTCATTTTTACGTTTCTTATCACACTTTTGGAGGAGCTTACAGGAAATTTTGGGGACTCGATTGAAATTTAGCACAGCTTATCATCCTTAGACAGATGGCCAATCGGAGAGAACGATCCAAACTCTTGAAGACATGTTGAGAGTTTGCATGTTAAACTTTAAGGGTTCATGGGAGGATCATCTACATTTAGTAGAGTTTTCTTACAGCAACAGTTTTCAGGCGACTATTCAGATGGCTCCATTCGAACCTTTATATGGTCGCAAGTGTCGTTCATCTGTTTGTTGGGACGATATTGGTGAACAAAGATTGTAGGGGCCAGATTTAGTAGTGCAAACAGTTGAGAAGGTTATCACTATCCGGAATCATATGAAGCAGCACAAGACCGACAAAAGAGTTGGGCAGATACGTCGAGAAGACCTCTAGAGTTCGTCGTGGGTGATTTAGTATTCTTGAAGATATCACCGACTAGAGGGGTGATCCATTTCGGAAGTCGAGGAAACCTTAGTCCTCGATTCGTTGGAACTTTTGAGATCTTAGAACGTGTGGGAGAAGTGGCTTATCGTTTGGCGTTACCGCAATCCTTAGCGAATGTTCATGACGTGTTTCATGTATCTCAACTCCGTAAATATATTCATGATGAAACACACATACTGGATCATTCGGAGCTGACTGTCCGAGAAGATTTGACTTTTAAGGAGCGACCGATGTCGATTATGGATCGAAGAAAAAAGGTTCTTAAGAACAAAGTTATCTCTCTTGTACTTGTTTCTTGGGGTAATCGCTCACATGGAGAATCAACTTGGGAACGAGAAAATGAAATCCGACAAAAGTTTCCCCATCTATTCTTGTAGTTTGTTGGTTGTTTATCCTTTCTCGTTCTTGGAATTTCGAGGACGAAATTCTTTTTGTAGTTGGGTATAATGTAACAACCGAGTTCAGTTATACCAATTTCTGTTTTCGTATTTGTTTATCTGTGGTATTTTATTGATTTATCAGGTTTGGGTGCGAATAGTAATTTTACATTTACTCTGCATTCAACCCGACCCGCTTGCTTGAACCTGTTGATTCATATTTATAAATTACCGTGGCTTGTTGCATAGACACGTGCATATAGTATAAACTGCATATAGGCATTTCATCTAGCATCGCATATTTTACAAATAACATTTTAGATCACTTAAAATAAATTAAAATTGCATTTCATAGCCTGCATGATACCCCTAACCCCGTGGTAGCGTCCGCGCATCCTGTTCTCGTCCCGTTCAGTGAAACGGACGTGTTTGGATGGCTACGCGCACGTACGTGCATCCGTTCTTGGGGGTATGCTTTTTTTATTACCTAATCTTTCATTTTAAATTTTGGAACTTACAAATAATTTTCGTGTTTTAAATCTAAATTTTTAGACCCGACCCGGGCACGTTTTGGACTAAATTTGTATTTACCGGGAAAATCTAATTTTGTTTAATATAATATAATATTAAAATTTTATCAACAGTTAAAATTTATAAACTAACAAATCTTTTAAAATTTAAAATCTTTTCCTAATAACAACTCTCTCTCTCTCTCCGGCCCTACCACCCGCTCTCTCTCTCTTCTCTCTTTCTCTTTCTCTTTCTCTCTCTCCGCAACGCTCTCTCTCTCTCCACATCTCTCTCTCTCTCTCTCGAGCCTTTCTCTCTCCTCTCGCATTCCCCTCTCTCTCCTCTCGCGTTAAGCGAGATCCCATCACCTTCTTCCCTCCTTAGCGTCACCGCCCTATTCTTTTTCTTCTTCTTCTTCTATTTTTTACCCAGCGCCCACGAGAAACCCACACCAAAAGAAACCCTAACCCTAAAACTCTGCCGCCGCCTCTCATTTTTCCTCCATCCCATCACCTCTTCGACCATTCCCATACCCTCGTCACCTCCATCTTCTCTTATTCCTCCTCTCTCTCCTCTTTCCCGAGCACTCAAGAAACCCTGCACACCCGACCTCGCCCTCAACCTTGAGACCTCGTCGACGACCGTACCTCGTCGCCATCATCACCACACCACCTCTTCTCTCCCTATCTCCTCTGTTCTCCTTCCCTGCACCAACCTTGCACCAAGAAACCCAACAACCAAACCCTAGCCGAAACCCTAGCAACCAACCCTTCGCCGGAGATCCGTTCATCACCGTCGACATCTCCACCCCTCTCTGCAAACCCAGTGAGAATCCCTCTTCCTCTCAAATATCTTCTCCCTCTTTTCTTTCTTCTCCTTCTTTCTTTCTTTTCTTTGCTTTTCATTTTCTTAGATTTTTTTAGTTCTCTGTCTTGTGTAGTTTGCCGGAATCCGGTCATACCGTCGACAATCCCGACGACCCAGCGAGCGTACCTGACCCGTGTGATCACTTTGTTCGTTGTTTGGATTCGTTTCGTGTACCGTGCGCGTGTCGCGACTTTTCTCGCCGACGTGTGACGTTCCGTATACCCGTTTCTTGATCTGTCGAGGCAAGTAAAACTTGCTACATGCTATCTATACTATTTTATACTTATTTAACTGCATATTGAATCTGTAGATTGAATATAATGCCACATGTTACATTTTAACATTTCGATATTCCATATATCATTTTAGATTTAGAACTCGAAACATACCATGTTGCATTTTAGTTTACCATACGTGGTACCTACGTCCATGTTTAAATCACATAATAATTATTTGCATAGCCCATAGTACCCTTTTAATAGTTTCTACCCTATCGGACACCCGTTTGGATCCATTTAACCTATTTTACATATAATTGCATCCCTAGATCATTTAATACATATTAATGTGATTTTAACATTCCATATTCGATAAACTGTATTTAATTAATGTTGGAACTATCCCCTTAACCCAAATCGATAACTGTGCATCTATATACTTTAATCTGTACTTAGTTACTTATAACATCACAATGTTCCATCTTTATTGTTCCATTAGTACCTATACTTGTTTTGTATACCAATGCTTATTTATAGTTTGAATATGAGCACCCACGTGACATTTTGTGCACCCCTGACATGACTTAATACACCTATTACTTGACACGACGTGATACCGTGCACTTCTTGACATGACATGATACCTATATACTACCTGACTTGACCTGATATACCATGGCTTTACCTGTTACCTGATCTTGTTACTAATGCCAACAGCTTTGACATGTTGTCCCTACGGACATTTTCTGTTGTCTATCCAGACAAACCTGTACCTGCCTGATCCTGTGTTGGCATTAGTTCCAGATTATTTAATACCTGACTTGAACTTATATAATTTGGGGGTATGGGGAAATCAGGATTGTAACCGAACGTAACTCAAAGGGCCATCCTATTGTTTGCCGTTTTTCCGGGCGTTACGGAATACCTATTGTTTGCCGTTTTTCCGGGCGTTACGGAATACCTATTGTTTTCCGTTTTTCCGGGCGTTACGGAATACCTATTGTTTGTCGTTTTTCCAGACGTTACGGAATAATCACCGATGGGTTACGATGAAGATTACATTACTTGGTTTCGAAGATTTTAGAATAGATAACCCCGTAGCACAGTTTAGATATCACTGCACGTCACTTATACTGACATACTCACTGTTATATATTCTTGTTATATTCTTGCTTATACTCATACCTGCATGTATTGCTACCCCTGTTTATAGTATTGCTTGATATTATGACGCACTGACGTCTGGGTTTTGTATGGCCCAGATTCTTTACCTTTGCTACAGGCTGAGCAGGAGTATTTCAGTCAGCAGGCTGAGCAGTGAGGACTTGTTAGTAGTTAGTTCTTTTACTTTCAGTATTTTCATTCCTGATGTGAGCCCGCATTATAGGACATACATTCCAGTTATTCTTGTATTGGATATTTTGCTTCCGCAATATTTTATTTTGACTCGTTTTATTCTGGCTTATGGACATGTGTTAGATAGTTTATTATTGTTCTTAATATCTCTACAGCCGTAATGTGACTGTGGAAAGATATTTCCTAACCACAGGTAGCATGGTTGGCTACGTCACGTGCCCATCTTAACGTACTCTGGGAAGCGGGGCGTGACATGGTTCTTTTTGGTGTCAGAGCCATAGATTATAGGTTAATCGAGTTTGATTCTTTTTGTAGTTGGGTATTGGACCCAATACACGAATCAGAATACTCGTGATTAGGAAACATGTCTTGCCATCTTACCATCTTACCATTTTTGAATCTTAACTTCCTCCTGATCCTACTTTTACGATATGCAAACCTCCTTTGCATATCGACTCGAAACCTGGTTTCCTTTTGGTTATCTTTAGAACTTAGGCGACTTGGGTGGAGTTATGTGATTGTAGCTATGATACCGCGGCGTGGTTATAATGCGGTACTCTATTTAAGCAACTTGGAGTTCTAGCCTTGATTCATATCCTTGATCTATAAGTTGAATCTGTTACCATACTAATCCTCTTTGGTGTTTGGTTGCAGTATCATGGAAGCCAGGAATCTACAATCGTACCAGAGGTGTATAGATGACGCCACTTTGCTTGGAGTAATTCGTGACTTGCTTGAGGACCACAAGCAGCAGACCGAGCTGAAGCCGGCGTTTGCACCAAACCAAACGCCCGTACGTAGAAGTGTTCCGGTGAACCGACGCGGCGTAGCACCAATGAAGAAAACAATCGTTGCTGATCAGAAAAGGAGCGTGATTTGTAACTACTGCCATGTACCCGGACATGTGCAAAGAGATTGCTGAAAGAAGCGGGGACTCTGTTTGGTTTGTGGGTTGGCGGATCACACCATCCATGCTTGTCCGTCGAAACTTCATAAGAAAGAGAATGTTCGGAGGCCAGTTTTGCCCAAGCAAAAAGGAAGGATATTGTGCGATTACTGCCAACGACCGGGTCATTTCTGGAGAGATTGTCGTAAGAGGCTTAGACTTTGTCTGATTTGTGGATCAACTGATCATACCGTCGATACATGTCCGTCAAAGCTAAGATTGAAGGGTGATACTCAGGGAGCTAATCAGACTCAAGCTTTTACCGTGATGGCTGAAAAGGCTAAAGCTTCAGAGGAAGTCGTTTCACGTACCCTACTTGTTCCTGGTGTTCTCGCATTAGCATTATTCAATTCTAGTGCATCCCATTGATTTATGTCATCCAAATTTATCACTACACTCTCGATTACTTGCACGACCCTGTTTAGTTATTGGGACATACACACTGGGAATGGGAAAATCATAACTAGTAGAGGGTGTAAGGATTGTTCTGTTGTTGTTGGCGGACGGGAGCTATTCGCAGTTTCCTTGATGATTAATACCGGTAGTTATGAAGTTATCTTAGGAATGGATTTTTCTCGGCACTTTCCACGCTCACATTGGGTGTAGAGCAAAGAAAGCGAATTTCCAGATCCCCGGATATCCAGTGGTGGTTGGAGGAAGCAGTTCTGTCGGGCCAGTCGAGTTTAGGGCTAGACCGACAACTAATGTTCTTCCGTCGATGAAGGTTGATAAAGTTGAAGCGCCAGCTGTTATTCGAGATTTCATGGACGTGTTTGAAGACATATCAGGTTTACCGCCGAAGCGAGACGTGGAGTTCGCGATTGATCTTGTTCCTGGTGCAGCGCCAGTTTCTAAAGCATACTATCCAATGGCACCAGTGGAGTTAGAAGAAGTCAAGAAACAGGTTACTGAATTACTTAAGAAAGGTTGGATTCGAAGTAGTAACTCGTCTTGGGGAGCTCCAGTTCTTCTAGTCAAGAAGAAAGATGGCACAAGGAGAATGTGCATCGATTATCGAGAATTAAACCGGGTGACTATTAAGAACAAGTACCCGATCTCTCGCATTGGCGAATTATTTGAGCAGCTTAGTGACGCGAGGGTATTCTCGAAGCTGGATTTGCGATCCGAATATCATCAGGTCTGATTTACTGAATCCTCTTTGGTGTTTGGTTGCAGTATCATGGAAGCCAGGAATCTACAATCGTACCAGAGGTGTATAGATGACGCCACTTTGCTTGGAGTAATTCGTGACTTGCTTGAGGACCACAAGCAGCAGACCGAGCTGAAGCCGGCGTTTGCACCAAACCAAACGCCCGTACGTAGAAGTGTTCCGGTGAACCGACGCGGCATAGCACCAATGAAGAAAACAATCGTTGCTGATCGGAAAAGGAGCGTGATTTGTAACTACTGCCATGTACCCGGACATGTGCAAAGAGATTGCTGAAAGAAGCGGGGACTCTGTTTGGTTTGTGGGTTGGCGGATCACACCATCCATGCTTGTCCGTCGAAACTTCATAAGAAAGAGAATGTTCGGAGGCCAGTTTTGCCCAAGCAAAAAGGAAGGATATTGTGCAATTACTGCCAACGACCGGGTCATTTCTGGAGAGATTGTCGTAAGAGGCTTAGACTTTGTCTGATTTGTGGATCAACTGATCATACCGTCGATACATGTCCGTCAAAGCTAAGATTGAAGGGTGATACTCAGGGAGCTAATCAGACTCAAGCTTTTACCGTGATGGCTGAAAAGGCTAAAGCTTCAGAGGAAGTCGTTTCACGTACCCTACTTGTTCCTGGTGTTCTCGCATTAGCATTATTCAATTCTAGTGCATCCCATTGATTTATGTCATCCAAATTTATCACTACACTCTCGATTACTTGCACGACCCTGTTTAGTTATTGGGACATACACACTGGGAATGGGAAAATCATAACTAGTAGAGGGTGTAAGGATTGTTCTGTTGTTGTTGGCGGACGGGAGCTATTCGCAGTTTCCTTGATGATTAATACCGGTAGTTATGAAGTTATCTTAGGAATGGATTTTTCTCGGCACTTTCCACGCTCACATTGGGTGTAGAGCAAAGAAAGCGAATTTCCAGATCCCCGGATATCCAGTGGTGGTTGGAGGAAGCAGTTCTGTCGGGCCAGTCGAGTTTAGGGCTAGACCGACAACTAATGTTCTTCCGTCGATGAAGGTTGATAAAGTTGAAGCGCCAGCTGTTATTCGAGATTTCATGGACGTGTTTGAAGACATATCAGGTTTACCGCCGAAGCGAGACGTGGAGTTCGCGATTGATCTTGTTCCTGGTGCAGCGCCAGTTTCTAAAGCATACTATCCAATGGCACCAGTGGAGTTAGAAGAAGTCAAGAAACAGGTTACTGAATTACTTGAGAAAGGTTGGATTCGAAGTAGTAACTCGTCTTGGGGAGCTCCAGTTCTTCTAGTCAAGAAGAAAGATGGCACAAGGAGAATGTGCATCGATTATCGAGAATTAAACCGGGTGACTATTAAGAACAAGTACCCGATCCCTCGCATTGGCGAATTATTTGAGCAGCTTAGTGACGCGAGGGTATTCTCGAAGTTGGATTTGCGATCCGAATATCATCAGGTCTGAGTTAAAACAGAAGATATTTGCAAGACAGCGTTCCGAACTCAATATGGACATTACAAGTATTTAGTGATGCCCTTCGGAGTAACGAATGCACCGGCGATATTCATGGACTTGATGAACCGAATCTTTTCACCATTCTTGGACCAGTTTATTGTGGTGTTCATTGATGATATTCTGGTCTACTCGAAGAGTATTGAAGAGCATGCAGAACGTTTGAAGATCGCACTGCAGACTTTGAGGCAAGAAAAATTGTATGCAAAGATGAGCAAGTGCGAGTTTTGGCTTGAAGAAGTGAAGTTTTTGGGACATGTCGTGTCTGGTGATGGAATCGCCGTTGATCCCGAAAAGATTGCAGCAGTTCGAGATTGGCCGATTCTGAAGAACGTTGCAGAAATCATAAGCTTTTTTGGACAGGAGGTTCGTGGAGAACTTTGCTCGTCTGGAGGAGCCTTTGACCAAGGTTACGCGCAAGGAAGTACCATTTGTGTGGACGGATATGTGTGCGTCAGCTTTTGAGGCGTTGAACCAGAGATTGATAACTGCTCCTATTCTGACTGTGCCAGACAATTCCGGAGGATTGGTGATTCACAGCAACGCATCTGGGAAAGGATTGGGATGTGTTTTGATGCAGCATGGGAAGGTTATAGCATACGCATCGAGACAGTTGAAGACCCATGAGAAGAATTACCCAACTTATGACTTGGAGCTAGCAGCTGTGATTTTCACTTTGAAGATTTGGAGACACTACCTATTGGGCGAAAGGGTCGAAGTTTTCACCGATCACAAAAGCTTGAGGTATGTGTTCACGCAGAAGGAGCTTAATATGAGGCAGTGCAGATGGTTGGAGCTGATGGCTGATTATGATCTTGATCTTAAGTACCATCCGGGAAAAGTTAATGTCGTGCCGGATGCGCTTAGTCGGTTACCAGCAATTCAGATTTTGATTGCACAGAAGGAACTTATTGAAGACTTTCGAAGATTTGATTTGGAGATTGTGCTACCGCATTTTTCGGGACAGTTGATGCAGCTGCAAGTACAGTCGTCGTTGATCGAGAATATTAAAGCAGCGCAATTGCAGGACCCTAGATTGCAAAAGTTTCGAGAACAGGTTGAAGCTGGACTTCGAACAGACTTACTGATCCATGAAGATGGTTCGTTGCGATATGGTAGCCGTTTGTATGTGCCAAGGGGAGATATTCATGAAGAACTTTTTAAGGAGGCGCACAGTTCAGCATATTCCGTACATCACGAAGATGTACCGAGATTTACGACAGCATTTCTGGTGGGAAGGCATGAAACGGGAGATTGCCCGCTATGTGGCAAAGTGTTTGGTGTGTCATCAAGTTAAGGCTGAACATCATAGGATTGCTGGTTTATTTCAACCACTTCCGATCCCTCAGTGGAAGTGGAAACATATGACCATGGATTTCGTGATGGCTCTACCGCGGAGTCCAAAAGGCAACAATGCAGTTTGGATGATTGTTGATCGATTGACCAAGGTAGCTCATTTCATCCCTTTTCGAGTTGGTCAATCAACAGAAACTCTGGCAGAACGGTACATGCAGGAGATTGTAAGATTGCATGGTGTACCAGTGAGCATCGTGTCCGATCGTGACACTCGTTTCTTATCACACTTTTGGAGGAGCTTACAGGAAAGTTTGGGGACTCGATTGAAATTTAGCATAGCTTATCATCCTCAGACAGATGGCCAATCGGAGAGAACGATCCAAACTCTTGAAGACATGTTGAGAGTTTGCATGTTAAACTTCAAGGGTTCATGGGAGGATCATCTACATTTAGTGGAGTTTTCTTACAACAACAGTTTTCAGGCGACTATTCAGATGGCTCCATTCGAACCTTTATATGGTCGCAAGTGTCGTTCACCTGTTTGTTGGGACGATGTTGGTGAACGAAAATTGTTAGGACCAGATTTAGTAGTGCAAACAGTTGAGAAGGTTATCACTATCCGGAATCATATGAAGCAGCACAAGACCGACAAAAGAGTTGGGCAGATACGTCGAGAAGACCTCTAGAGTTCGCCGTGGGTGATTTGGTATTCTTGAAGATATCACCGACTAGAGGGGTGATCCGTTTCGGAAGTCGAGGAAAGGTTAGTCCTCGATTCGTTAGACCTTTTGAGATCTTAGAACATGTAGGAGAAGTGGCTTATCGTTTGGCGTTACCGCAATCCTTGGAGAATGTTCATGACGTGTTCCATGTATCTTAACTCCGTAAATATATTCGTGATGAAACACACGTACTGGATCATTCGGAGCTGACTGTCCGAGAAGATTTGACTTTTGAGGAGCGACCGATGTCGATTATGGATCGAAGAAAAAAGGTTCTTAAGAACAAAGTTATCCCTCTTGTACTTGTTTCTTAGGGTAATCGCTCACATGGAGAATCAACTTAGGAACGAGAAGATGAAATCCGACAAAAGTTTCCCCATCTATTCTTGTAGTTTGTTGGTTGTTTATCCTTTCTCGTTCTTAGAATTTCGAGGACGAAATTCTTTTTGTAGTTGGGTATAATGTAACAACCGAGTTCAGTTATACCAATTTCTGTTTCCGTATTTGTTTATCTGTGGTATTTTATTGATTTATCAGGTTTGGGTGCGAATAGTAATTTTACATTTACTCTGCATTCGACCCGACCCGCTTGCTTGAACCTGTTGATTCATATTTATAAATTACCCTGGTTTGTTGCATAGACACGTGCATATAGTATAAACTGCATATTGGCATTTCATCTAGCATCGCATATTTTACAAATAACATTTTAGATCACGTAAAATAAATTAAAATTGCATTTCATAGCCTGCATGATACCCCTAACCCCGTGGTAGCGTCCACACATCTTGTTCTCGTCCCGTTCAGTGAAACAGACGTGTTTGGATGGCTACGCGCATGTACGTGCATCCGTTCTTGGGGGTATGCTTTTTCGTTACCTAATCTTTCATTTTAAATTTGGAACTTACAAATAATTTTCGTGTTTTAAATCTAAATTTTTAGACCCGACCCGGGCACATTTTGGACTAAATTTGTATTTACCGGGAAAATCTAACTTTGTTTAATATAATATAATATTAAAATTATATCAACAGTCAAAATTTATAAACTAACAAATATTTTAAAATTTAAAATCTTTTCCTAATAACAACTCTCTCTCTCTCTCCGGCCCCACCACCCGCTCTCTCTTCTCTCTTTCTCTTTCTCTTTCTCTCTCTTTCTCTCCGCAGCTCTCTCTCTCTCTCTCCACAGCTCTCTCTCTTTCGAGCCTTTCTCTCTCCTCTCGCATTTCCCTCTCTCTCCTCTCACGGTAAGCGAGATCCCATCACCGCCTTCCCTCCTTAGCGTCACCGCCCTATTCTTTTTCTTCTTCTTCTTCTATTTTTCACCCAGCACCCATGAGAAACCCACACCAAAAGAAACCCTAACCCTAAAACTTTGCCGCCGCCTCTCATTTTTCCTCCATCCCATCACCTCGTCGACCATTCCCACACCCTCGTCACCTCCATCTTCTCTTTTTCCTCCTCTCTCTCATCTTTCCCGAGCACTCAAGAAACCCTGCACACCCGACCTCGCCCTCAACCTCGAGACCTCATCGACGACCGTACCCCGTCGCCATCATCACCACACCACCTCTTCTCTCCCTATCTCCTCTGTTCTCCTTCCCTGCACCAACCTTGCACCAAGAAACCCAACAACCAAACCTTAGCCGAAACCCTAGCAACCAACCCTTCGCCGGAGCTCCGTTCATCACCGTCGACATCTCCACTCCTCTCTGCAAACCCAGTGAGAATCCCTCTTCCTCTCAATCTCTTCTCCCTCTTTTCTTTCTTCTCCTTCTTTCTTTCTTTTCTTTGCTTTTCATTTTCTTAAATTTTTTTAGTTCTCTGTCTCGTGTAGTTTGCCGGAATTCGGTCGTACCGTCGACGATCCCGACGACCCAGCGAGGGTACCTGACCCGTGTGATCACTTTGTGCGTTGTTTGGATTCGTTCTGTGTACCGTGCGCGCGTCGCGACTTTTCCCGCTGACGTGTGACGTTCCGTATACCCGTTTCTTGATCTGTCGAGGCAAGTAAAACTTGCTACATGCTATCTATACTATTTTATACTTATTTAACTGCATATTGAATCTGTAGATTGAATCTAATGCCACATGTTACATTTTAACATTTCGATGTTCCATATATCATTTTAGATTTAGAACTCGAAACATACCATGTTGCATTTTAGTTTACCATACGTGGTACCTACGTCCATGTTTAAATCACATAATAATTATTTGCATAGCTCATAGTACCCTTTTAATAGTTTCTACCCTATCGGACACCCGTTTTGTCACGTCCCGCAATTACGAAATATGACCGGCACTTAAACTACAAACGTCTCGAGGCGTACGTTATCTAAGTAAGCCGAAAACCCAGAAATCCAAACCAAGAAAAGTAGTAGAGTGAAGGAAAACCAATTTAAATCAAGTAGTTTTAATAGCATAAGCCGAATTATGCCTTTTTTAAAAATATTAAATATTTCCTGAAAATTTCGGCAGAGTCTCCTTTGTAAATACTGGCTCCCAAACGGGATACAACATGAATAGTATATGAAATCAATAAAAAGGCTTCCCCAAGCGGGAGCTAGCTCTTCGTCAATCGACGGTCACAACCACACAAGCAATATAATATACAACGCCAACGGCGAGGATCAAAATTCAAAAGGAAACTCAAAATCATAAGAAAACCACAGAAATATAACGCGCGACTCTAAGGTCGAAGGAATAACATCACTGGTCTCTATCTCAAAATAAATACATGTTTGGTTGATGGAACTTCTAGATACAACAGAGTAATAATATACAAGTTATATAATGGGGGGTACGATACAAGTAAACCCATCTACTAGCAAATCACCCGAAGGAAATTATGCCCGCAAGCCGTAATGAAACCTGTACGGCAAACCTGCAAGAAACTGGGGCACAACGAAGGTGAGTTGCCAACTCGTGAATAGAAAAACATCTACGCACAGAAATCGCATAAATAACGCAATCTAGGTCAATGATCATAATATATCCTCAAATATATGAATAACATGCAGCCTATAACAATGGCTAGGGTAATATCTAACCCGAGTGTGATCTCATGTGCCCGTGTCAGTGCCTCAGGTAGCAATATATCATATGAATGAGGTATGAATGCATGAAAACAGAATACATGTAAATGAAGAACTGTTTTCATAAATTAGTGAGATTTCCTTTGTATTTTTAAAATGAGGTATCATAAATGAAATCAGCATCAACAGTGTCTAGCATCGACACAAAACATAAATCTCAATGTCTCAAAGCCTCAGGCTCCGGCTATCCGGACTGGCCTGTATCATCAAATCTCAGTACCTCAATATCTCGAAATCTCAATGTCTCAATCTCAATCTCTAGGGCGCCGTCGGTCCAGACCGGCCCCTACCATCCATCTCAAGACCACGACGGTATCCTCCGGATATCCGACGCGTCGGGTAAAATCACCGGTAGGTAGTCTCCCCCTGCCAGGCTCATCGTCATCATCACGAGCTTCTTGCCCCGGGATACCTTACCGGGTCCACCATGTACCCGAAACGGTTCATCCAACTCCTCGAATCGGGTCTCGAAATCCATCAGCAAACTCATGGTGGACGACTCATACATCATGGAAAAAAAACCGCGCTTTTCATTTAAAAAGAGAAAGAAGAAGTTTGTATATGTTTTGCGGTTTTCCCCAAATCCAGAAAATCTCATGGAAATCCGAATCCAAAACCTCAATAGCACGTAAAAAGTGAATATATGCATGAGAATCCATGAATGCGGCATAACAATGAATAACAGTATGCATGAAGTAGCAGGTAATAACTACAATGTCTAAACTAACATATAAGGCAAGTACCCTAATATCATGTCTAAACTATTAGCTAACAGGCTATGTCAAGCAATAATATTTTCTAAGGTGTACGTGACATGGCAATTACCCGATGAAGATGTGTGTGAGCCGGCAAGTAAGTGTACGTGGTACATACGCATCATCGGTAATGGTGCTGGTGTCCTAACCACAAGATATCAATAGTAGAATATGAAGCATAATATAAGCATGTGATGCGGAGCGAACAACAATAATGAGCGGGAGCTGAATACTAGACGCAACGATAACTAATCTGCATTAACCTAATATAAGTCCTACAATGGTGCCTTTTGAAATAACACGAATCGTGGGGTTTTGAAAATAGGGGCTACGGTGTTTTTAAGAAAAGATACGTTTTTGAAATATCCGTAGAATCCCTTGACCTGTTTTTTAAAATACGCATGATTCGTAAGCTTTGAAATAGGCAGGAACCGAATCTAGTCTAACAACTAACTAAACTAAAGGGCTAAGCTACAAGCTAGACTACAGGTAAGGAAACCGCCTAACATCTGAGTCGATACATATACATACCTGCATATATATTAGTCGGTGATCCTGCCTCAATAATATCATATCCGATACCATATCTATAATTAGACATCCCAAGTCAAGAGTGCGGATCAATCATCAAGATATAGCTCGTACGTAAATCCGTCGTACGGCATCCCCAAATCTGGGTACGGGTCAATATCATATTCCTCACACTATTCCTCTGGTATCCTCTTTATCCAAGATCATAGTCTAGGGTACTGACCTATGTCTAGTACAATACTAATACCGCCTAAGTATGCATGCACGTGTGTGAAACACTACGTCAAGACCCGCTACAACGTCATGCCGTATCTCAAATACGAACCCTGCTATATCACCGATCTCACGGCCTCAAATCAAATCTCATCGACTCATCTTAAATCCCAAGTACTATCCTCATTATCCATGCATGTGTATATGAATGTACATATGCATAGTCCCATACCCACGCATATATACATATATACACATCCCAATCGGCGCACAAGAAAGTAATGTATGCAAGTCTGTGTGTGCGTATGTGGGTATAACAACTACTTTAGGGTTTCGCAACTAACCCAAAGCTAATCCATGAACACATAATCATATCATGAATAAACATTCTCGTATCATAAAACACCTATATAAACATTTATATATGAGCTACACTACGGACTGCGGGGATGCTATACGCCATCCACCCGATTTCTCCCCGTAGATATAAAATCTACTCACCTGGTCCTCGCTCGCCGGTGCCGACGTCGCCACGCGCTTACTTGTCATCTCGAAGTCCATATGGGGTACCTACATATCATAACGTACCGTATCGCATTAAAATCCGACTCATGACCAAAACGACACACGAATCCCACATAGGTCAAAACCTATGGTTGCTTTCACGAATCAATCCAAAAACCCTTGACATCGGCGTACAAACGCCGATTGATCAAGAAAAACACCAAACGTACCAATCATGGCTTCATAAATCATTAATTATATATGAAAAAAGGTTTAACTCATCAAAACATTAAAATCAAACAAATCGTTTTATTTTCCAAAACCTAGTTAGCACAAATTCCCATTTCGGTTCAAAACTTGATGTTTTAACTAATCTACAAATTTTAGTGATTTAAATGGCTAAAATGCTCATTAAATAACATAATTAGGTCATACAAATCACTTTCACAAATTAATCTCATCAATTTGTATAAATTTCAAATTCCTAGTTTGCCAAAATACCGATTTTAACTCTTTAAAAGCAACAATTTGTAAACTAGCAACTAGATTAGTTTTAGCATTCCATTAACATGTTAATCTCCATATTAAAATCATAATCAATTTATAAAAATCCTAACTAGATTTTAAATTTCACATTTTCAATAATTTCTAAAAACCTAGTTTAGATATATAAAAAAAAGCTTAATTTGGACATTTTACATCTAACAATTTATATATTATCAAAAAGATTAATTTTTCATTTCCTTAAGATGATAATCTACACTTTGCAACCATGATTACATGATAAGAACCCTAATTGCAAATCACAAACCCTTACTAGATTTTCCAATTATTCAATTAAACCCATAATATTAACTAATTATGTTTGATTTAAAGTATTTAACAACAATTAAACAAAGGGTTAGAATTTATACCCAATCAATTTGAAGATCCCACAAGCACACATAGCCTCCCAAATTGCAATCTTGTTCCCTAGATCCATGCTAGCTTGGGCAAGAAATAATGGGTAAGAGTTGGATTTGGATTTTGGGATTTTTTTGATGGATTTTGAGGCAATTTTGATGAATTTTTTTTCAAGTGGAATGGGGGTGAAATGGGGAAGGGCTGTTGCTGGATTGGGGAAGGGGGGGCTCGGCCACTATGAGGTGGGGATAGTGAGTGATAAGGTGTTAGGTTGAATCCCCCCCCAAAGTCAACACAACCACACCTTAATTCTTAATGTTTTCTTTTTCCATTACTCTCTTTTCCTTTACACTTTCATTGACTTTTTCTTAAGTGGGAAATGGTGGGGGCAGCATGGATTCGGCCAGCAAGATTATGGTGTGTGTGTGTGTGTGTTTGTGAAGAAATTTTCCAAGCCAAATTAACCCCTTAAGCCTCATTAAAACACCTCACTTCTATTTCTATTTTTATTTTCGCAAAATAAGCCTTTTTCTTCGATATTTTCTAAACCGTTTTGGCAAACGATTTCATTTCAAAAATCACATGATAAAATTTTATTTAATGTTTTATGATGCACAAAATTTGTTTCAACTCATTCCAATTTGTAATTTTCCCTAATTAAATGTATTAGTGACGGCTTAAAATAATAATAAAATAATTTTTTTCAGAAAATTTGAAATTTCACCAGTGGCTCAATAAACACCAAATACTAGCAATTACATAGCTAGAATATGTATATTTAATTTTTATAATAAGATATATGTATTTTGACTTTTTACAAAAAAAACCCTTATTTTACCGTTTTTTTTCGAAATTTCACCGAAACGATTTTCAAAACGTTTCACGTTTGCATCCATTTAACCTATTTTACATATAATTGCATCCCTAGATCATTTAATACATATTAATGTGATTTTAACATTCCATATTCGATAAACTATATTTAATTAATGTTGGAACTATCCCCTTAACCCAAATCGATAACTGTGTATCCATATGCTTTAATCTGTACTTAGTTACTTATAACATCACAACGTTCCATCTTTATTATTCCATTAGTACCCATACTTGTTTTGTATACCCATGCTTATTTATAGTTTGAATATGAGCACCCACTTGACATTTTGTGCACCCCTGACATGACTTGATACACCTATTACTTGACACGACGTGATACCGTGCACTTCTTGACATGACATGATACCTATATACTACCTGACTTGACCTGATGTACCATAGCTTTACCTGTTACATGATCTTGTTACTAATGCCAACAGCTTTGACATGTTGTCCCTACGGACATTTCCTGTTGTCTATCCAGACAAACCTGTACCTGTCGGATCCTGTGTTGGCATTAGTTCCAGATTATTTAATACCTGACTTGAACTTATATAACTTGGGGGTATGAGGAAATCAGGATTGTAACTGAACGTAACTCAAAGGGCCATCCTATTGTTTGTCGTTTTTCCGGGCATTACGGAATACCTATTGTTTGCCGTTTTTCCGGGCGTTACGGAATACCTATTGTTTGCCGTTTTTCCGGGCGTTACGGAATACCTATTGTTTGCCGTTTTTCCGGACGTTACGGAATAATCACTGATGGGTTACGATGAGGATTACATTACTTGGTTTCGAAGATTTTAGAATAGATAACCCCGTAGCACAGTTTAGATATCACTGCACGTCACTTATACTGACATACTCACTGTTATATATTCTTGTTATATTCTTGCTTATACTCATACCTGCATGTATTGCTACCCCTGTTTATAGTATTGCTTGATATTATGACGCACTGACGTCTGGGTTTTGCATGGCCCAGATTCTTTACCTTTGCTACAGGCCGAGCAGGAGTATTTCAGTCAGCAGGCTGAGTAGTGAGGACTTGTTAGTAGTTAGTTCTTTTACTTTCGGTATTTTCATTCCTGATGTGAGCCCGCATTATGGGACATACATTCCAGTTATTCTTGTATTGGATCTTTTGCTTCCGCAATATTATATTTTGACTCGTTTTATTCTGGCTTATGAACATGTGTTTGATAGTTTATTATTGTTCTTGATATCTCTACAGCCGTAATGTGACTGTGGAAGGATATTTCCTATCCACAGGTAGCATGGTTGGCTACGTCACGTGCCCATCTTAGCGTACTGTGGGAAGCGGGGCATGACAACTTTTGGGGTTCCAAAAGTATAAAAGAAAAATCATTAAAATTATATGTGGCTGATGGGATTCGAACATAGGGGTTATGTCACGGCAATGTAAGGCTTTACCAATGAGCTACAAGTGCTTTCTTGCTATTTTTAAACAAATTAAATTCATAACTTGTGCTCAGGCTTGAAACTCTACTCTGTACATTAACTTGAAAATTTTTGTACAATGAAATTAAAGTCGTTACATCTTGAAGAAATTTCTCTAGTTGCTACATCTTCTACTTCTTCCTTAATTTTCTCACTTGAGCTTTGAGGATTAAAAGAGAGTATTTAGTTTCACAAACTACACCATTATAAGCATCTTGTCCTAGCAAGACTTGTTCTTTAGTTGCTTCGGACGAAGCTATAGCTTGAATCGACATCCTCGGGTGGATCATCTTTGATGTGGAAGATTGGATTCGATAGCTCGTTCCATCAACCCAAGGAGCTTGTAGAGTCCACCTTTCAAGACCCGAAGGACCGTCTACAAAGGTTGTAATCTCAACCGAGTATTTAAAATTCTAGTTAGGGTTTTTTTAGTTTAGTGTTTGGGCTTGTATCCTGTGATTTTAGTGTATTGTGCTCAAGTTTTTAAGGTTTTTAATTCCGTATAGTCGTAGTTGTCACGGCAAGTAGCACATATACACTTACAAGCTGGTCGTATCCTGTCAGTATAGGTCCTCTTTGGCTCATGTTTTTGTGGAAGGTTTATCTTCCAGCTGTCGGATAAAATAAACCTGTCTTGTTGATACTGGTCCTCTATCCAATCCTTGAACATGAAGCAGTCTTCAAGGGGGTGACCTACTGCTCGGAGATAGAAACAATAATCTGGGTGATGGACCTTATTTATTTGTTCGGGATGCCGAGATTCCGGAAGTGTCAATATTTGGTGCTTCATGACAAGGCCAGAGATTTTTCCTGTCTTTTCTTGAGGGAACGAATATTCCCGACCCATCTTCTTTATAAAGGACGGGCTCCACTCGAGCTTTTCTCGAACGGTATCTTGGACCTTATTTGTTGTCCTTGAACGTTGTTTGCATTCTTCGTCTTATTTTTACCTTCGCTTTGGAATTTTCTCTTTTCGCGAAAGTACTTAATGGGCTGTCGATGAAAAGCATTACGGTCTACTTCTCCTACTGATTGTTGATTGAGTCATTGCGTCTTGGCCTTTTCATATATGGCCATTTCACTGCTGTGATTGTCCCTGCTCGCTTGGCAAGCTTCTTTTATTAGCTTGTCGATTTGTACTTCGAGCGACAGACTTAAAGTTTTCAAAGCAGGATCTTGCTCCAATTTGATGTCATGGCTATCTGGAAGAACATTTTCGTCTTCACCCAAGTTGTTTATGACGTAGCAACTGTAAACTTGCTCCCGTTTCTTTGACCGAACATATCCGAGCCCAGTTGTTTCCATCTTCCTGTTGGACTTCTTTCGCTAAGTCCAGGGAATATCCCAAATCATTTTATAGAATTGGGTCTGCCGAACTGTTTGTTCGAAAGGTATGCCTTGGCGCATTAACAGTTTCCTTAATCCGTCCGCGTAATGTCTTGGCATACGGATAGGATGGAACCTGTCAAGAGCGAGGTTGACACCATACCACATTTCTTTTTCTACCTTGGTCTCCGTAGATTTGTAGAAGAGGATCGCCTTTTCACCTCTTTGTCTAAAAGGCACGTAGAAGCTTTGCAGTTCTTGTACGCTGTATGTATTGAGCGCATTAAGTTCCCTGTAGTTTCGAGGTGGAGCCATCATAATTTATAGACTCTGATCCGCTTCGGCAAGAGTCTGCATCGATGGGCGGACAGAGAACACTGTATTGGTCTCGTCCTCGGAGTCACTGCCAAAGACCAAAATAGAAGTAGATGGTCTGGGCTTATTGTTTTGCCTTTGGGGTTGACCCGAGTAAACTATGTGTTCGTCTTCCTCGGTGTCTTTTCCAAAGATCGGAATGGTGGCCACGAATTTTTTTTTATTCTTCGGCTTGTAGCACCTTTCAGTATTCTCGAAGTCCGACAGAACGTACTTCGCATCTTCATACTTCCGCACTTTATTCACCGAGAACGGATTTAGTTCTCCCGTGATGGTGTACTCCGAGCCATCCTTAAAATACTTCATGCATTGATATTGTGTAGAAGGGACGATAATGTACTTGTGTAACCAAGGCTTGCTGAGTAATGATTATAGTAAGTCTTGGCGTCAATGATATGAAATTTGATGTCAGTGACAAGTAGCCCGAAGTGTTGCGTCAGTATTACGGATCCAATCATCCATGAGGACTGTGAGCCGAACCCAAAGATGGTAATTTTATCTCGGGTAAGGTGTTGAACATTCATGCAAATTTCTTTCAGCACTCTCACATTGAGAAGATTGACGGAGGATCCATTGTCGAAAAGGATTTTCCCTATCTTGATGTCGTGGCAGTACCCGGTGACGTAAAGTGGTCGATTATGTTCGCACATACCGAGGAGTAGATCTTCATCGCTGAATGTGATATCAGCCATGTAGACCTCTGCCAGTCATCTTCTCTTCTGCGAGAAAAGCTTGGAACTGATCAGGCTCTTGTAACGCCTTGATCAGGGAATCTCGTGCCTTTTTGGACAGGAGGAGAGCATCCAATATACTTAGCTGCCAGGGTATATTCCTAAGATGTGTTAGGACGTTGTAATCCACCTTGTTTTTCTTAGGCGGGTCCTTTGCGGCAAGCTCTTTAACTGCTTTTTCATCAAGGGCGATTTCCTTGGGAATCTTCCCTTTCCCTTTGTCTTTTTTTGTTCGAACCTTTATTTGCAGGTCTGAAGTTCTTCTCAGGTAGCATACAGTTACGCAGCTGAATGTTTTCGCAATTCTTCTCCTCCTCTTCTTTTCTCGAGGCGGATTCTTCAAAGAGAGAGTCGAGGGGTATTTCATCCTTGGAATCGCTCCCGAAGGTGAGAACTTAAGGTATTTCCCCATCCAAACTGAAACCAACCATATGACAGTTGCCAGTCGTTTCCTCATGCAGGTTAGTCTCGCCACTTTGATGTTGATGAGCGCGAGCTTCACGCTTCTCCTTCTTGAAATATTTTCGATGGGCAACATATCCTTATCACCACTTCTTGAAGGCACTGCATTTCTCGATGGGGTGGGCGACCCTTTGATGATATAGGCAATATTTTGGATGTGATTCTCCTCTGTCGGAGTATGGGACTCTAGGAGTGTACCTCATGAGGGGTGATAGCTTCATCCCTATTGATAGGGTTTTGGCGAACTGCTTCTCAGTTTTTATCTTGCTCTTATTTGTTGCAGGTGTGCTTTGGCTTGCTTGGAGCACTTTACAACTCATTCTCATCGTGGCTTTTTTATTTAGACGTTGACGCTTAGCCTTTTCATATATGGTTGTCTCTCATTCTCGATCGTCTTTACTTTTTTGAAAAGCTTCATTTATAAGTCTCTCAATTGGATCTTCTTTTGGAAGATTTGGAGATTTTAGTGCAGGTTCTGCCCCCAGTTCTTCCACGTCGTTTTCTGACGCTGAGGGAGTTTCTTCGTCATATAACGACGAATGGGAGAGCATGTGGCAACTTGTTACATAGTCTTCCGTTTCTTCTGATGAGTCATTTCCCTGATCATTGTCATTGTCCCCATCCTTAAGAATATGCTTGAAGAATTCTTCGAGCGTGACTGGTGTCCGCGCCTTCTGGTTATATTCTTCCAGTGCGTCTATGTATTTCTGAAGCTATGTGCACTTGTCGTCACACTCGGCAGGCTACACGGTTTTCTTGGTCTTCTTCTTATTCTTAAAAGACTTTAAAGGCTTGACTTGGGGGTTTTCCTCTTGTCAACAACTTTCGGTATGGGATGTGGTTTCAACATCCCATCGATAATTTCATGTTCAAGCGGGCTCTTCCACTTGATCGCGGGGTACACCTGTAATCCTTCAGCATTCTTTTAGTTTTCGTTGAAAGGACTACTTCCCATGGAGCTTCCTCTACGAGTGAGCATGATACCCCCTACGCGTCCACCTTTTTCGGAACGTGCTTTTAGAGCGGGTTTACCCTCTAGTTATTGGACAGCGCGAACTTCCCCTGCCGATACTGGTGCTCAGCCTAATTTTTGAAGATGTAGTAATAATCAATTGGGTGGATTACTATCCTATGATAAGAGCAGTAGTTGGGGTTGTTGACGTCGCCGGGTTGCGCGGGTCGCCGTGGGTCTAGCAATGTGATGAGATTATTGCGTTTCGCCAGCTTGAACAATCTCCTCATTTTATCACGAGAAAACGAGTATGCACTTCCCAACCTTTCTTTTAAGGACGGGCATGTACGAGCGTTGCTTTGGCGAGCAACCAGTTTTGGACCGCTCGGTTGTTGTTGCATATTGGCAACGAAGACCGCTTTCCCTTTACCCTTGTTATTTTGAGGGTCCTTATTTGAGCAGGGGCCATGACCTATCTGATCCATTTGGGCCAACTTATTTATCAGTGCTTGAAAGGTTATGGGATTGAAGACTGTTATGAACTGGGACACTGTCGATTAAGGATCGAGGGTCCTGATGAACATACCCACAGCTGGAGACTCTTCAATGCGCTGTTCGCACTTAGACCACAGGTCCCGCTATCGGATCGCATATTGGACCCACGTTTCTCCTAGCTTTACCCTGACATTGATCAGTGCCATGATCAGAGTGCGTTCACTTGCGCTGGCGAACCATTGCGTGAACAGCAGTTCCATTTTAGAAAAGGTCTTAACGGAGTCATTTGGGAGCTCCAAATACCATTCAAAAGTTGTCTCTGACAAACTTCCGACGAATTGGCAAAGCAACAGTTTTTCGTCGCTTCAAGTATTGCCTCACAGAGCTCTGAATTGTGTGACATGCTGGTGGGGATTACCCGTTCCTTTGTAAACATGAAATTTCGGGATCGTATATCCCAGGGGGTACTTGATTTGGTCATACCAGGCCGGATATGGTCGCCCGGTTTTGACGAGTTGGCTGGCGGCTTCATTGGCCTAGTAAGCTCTAATTTGCTAAGCAATATAGTCATCCAGGGCCGCTTAGGAGATTGTTTCCTCCTTGGCCGCTGATAAGGCCGGGGAGGATTTGATGTTTCTCCTCTGTCATCCTCGATAATCACCAACGGATCTTCAACCGGTGGTTCCGGTTGGATCATCATTACAACCATGTCATTGAATAAAAGAGCTTAATGTTAGCAGCTTATTCTGCCGCTTCTTTGTCTTTCTTCTACAGCACCCGTCGCAAGAACTCTATATCGGTTTCTTACTCCTGGCATTGTTCAGCTTCTTTGTCTAAACTTTCTCTTGGTCCGTTGAGTGCTGCCATTTTGATCAGTACCTCCTGGAGATTTTGCTATTACTCATGAACCTTTGCCAGCGACCGAGTTTACAGTCAGTGACTCACCGAGGCACCGTACTCTTCTTTGTCGCTAGCCATGTAGACCGTATGTACGGTTATGCCCCCAGGCTTGGGGCGTTTAGATCTTTCGCCATTGGATTTCGCCGCTGGTGGTAGAGTTTTCTCCAGTCTCGTTCTTTTATGAAAGATTTGTTAGTTATATGTATGCCCTAGAGGCCATTACTATACATGATATGTATATTATAGTGGATGCTTGGACATATATAGGGAGGACTTTCTTGCTCGACATAATAGTATGCTATCGGGTTACTCTTTACCTTAACGTGTATACTGATTGTCTCTCTGTTACATGTTGGTAAAGCCCTTAGGATGTGTACTTGACTACCAGGACTATGATGCAGATCATACTAGTGGGGCCATGGTAGTTCATAAGTACATCCTTTAAGGTCCCTAGTCGTGGGTGTATCGAGACGGGGCATCGATATACCAGAGTAGACTAGCATATACCTTCTCGACCCATATAGATGGGCGATGGATGGTCCCATATCCATTGGTGTTTGACATCAGAGATGATATACGGGTGCTCAGTGGAGACTGGGTACACTAGACGGACTCGCCGAGAACTCCCAGATGGTATTATACCTCACGTCAGATGGCGGTTCTCTGGTGACACTGGTACAGGTTAGTTTGTAGACCCGAGATTATCATAGAGTCTTGTGTGATTCCCACCGTGCTTTGATTTCCACCTTACCATGTCCAAGAGGGAGTGCAAAACGGTGGTTTTTGGGTACAGTCCCGAGTCACATGGAGGCAATGAGCGATAGGAGGGGTTTCGTCTCTCCCGGTATTGGGGGTTGATGTTGCGCTGTGCTCGATTGGCCATAACAAGGAAGTCCCTGGCCAGGGCTGGTTTAAAAATTTACTGGTAAGTGTTACCAGTAGTTTCTCGAATCGTTATGAGCCTCATATCGACATGACTTATCGGTTATTGGGGTCTGACGTTTACCACCCCTAGACTTGATATGCGACATATCAGACGAGGAGACCAGACTGTACGGTAGTGTCACTGTCAAGCTTTTGCAAGAGTTGGAGCGGGCATGCTTGCTGATCTTCTGATCGCTCAATACCAGGATAGCCGTTACGTCCATCTAGTACCGCTGACGGCTTGTGGGTGCTTGATATGATCATCACCTACTGCCGGCGTATTGACGAGTCTTTAGAGTCCTACATAGAGGTTTAACTGGCTCAGGCAAAACGAAATAGGAGCGCATATGTGATATGTGCGGGACCAAGAATAATGCATGTATAGGATACCATATTCTATTCTCGCGACTTTTGTATCGGTCAGTTATATATGATATAGCCGGGTTATCGAATCAAGTGTTGATTCGATAAGTTGGTACATTTAGTGTTAGTAGGTTATATGTGATATAGACGGATTATTAAATCAAGTGTTGATTTGATAATTTAGTGTATAATTGTATATGTGATATACTAATTTACATTAACTAACATTAGCTCACTTAAGCATTCTTTTCTCACATATGTGTACATGTAATATATATGCGATATATATTGATGTGCATTATTTATTTGTGTGTGTCATGGTTGTTGATACACTTTGCATGGGTGTATGAGACATACACCATTCTAATTATGGTGGTGGGTGTTTAATATTTAAAGTAATCCAAAATTAGTGGATTTTTGTTCAAAGTGCATGAAGCTTTGAGAAGCTTGTGAGTGCATTGACCAAGTCCACTAGTTTTGTTTTACTTAGGATATTTATTAACCTAACCACTATAATTAGCCATGGTTGTGTCTCTACATGAGTTAGTATATGATACCCGCTCACCCATGGTTAGATCATCTCACTTTGAATCAATTTCATTCTCATCTTTTTCTTCATCTTCTTCCAAAAGAAAATGCTTTCTAGGGTTTGATCCAAGTGAGGAAATATTGTGAGAAAAGAAATTCTAAAGTGAGCCAACTTCCTATTTCACCATCCTCTACTAGATTAGCACTTTACTATAGGGTGTTTGCTTCACTTTGGTGAAGTGGTAGCTTGAGTTAGTAATCCCTCGACGTAGATCATCTTCGGCCTCGAAGACTTTAAGCAAGACCGTTGCCTTCTTCTCATGGAGCCGTCCAAGAGTCTGGGAGTTCGATAATCGAAGCGAAGGGACTACTACAAGGATCTTTAGAAGTGAAGGACCGATCTACAAAGGTTGTATTTCTATTTCACTTAGATGTAAAATGGTTTACATTCGTTTCCGTATTGTTTTCTAGTTATCGATTCTTGTTTAGGGTTTCTTGAAACGGCAATTTTTTGAAAATGGCATGGACTATGCCTCCCGAAACCTTGCTGCCATCGATAGGAACCCTACAGTGGTATCAGAGCCTAGCTATAAAATTATACGGATGATGTTAGATTACGAATACAAAACGAACTCCGAAACTTGAAACCCTAAAACCATATTTCTGTCGATTTTCAAACGAGCTCCAAAAATTTTTCAAACAAGTGCAGAATCATCTATGAGCAAGTATAGGAGCATGGAAGAAACTTGGGACCCTGTGCTCGGATTTGTACCGAGCACATAGGCAGCAAAACCGAGGAGGCTGGCCTGGCTTGGTAGAAATGGTCCCAAATTTTTTCCTTGGTCTTTGCTTTAGGTTTTGGTGTTTCAGGTGTTGTTTCTTTTTGCTACTTTTTCATGTGATGATTAACTTAATGCAAAGGCAACTCGGAGTGTTTCGTATTCGTAATTTTAATATTGTTTCGGGTCATTCACATATGGTCTAGACGAAGTTTAAAAGTTTGATCGAATGTCAAAATCCCATTTTTCCAAGTTTAACGTATTCGAAAAAATATGCAAGTAATTCTTTGGACCCTCTAGAAGAACGTAAACCTTAACTCGATTATGTGGCCGTCAAAACCGCCACTTGAACCCTAGGGTTTGTGGTAGTTTAACGTTGTTACATGTGAGGCGTTGGTTTGACCCTTCTATGGCTGGTTCATAGGTACTGTGGCATCTTCTGGGTATTATTAAAACTGTGCTCAAGTGTTGAGCTGTCGGGAATTGTGGGACTTTGATGAATCGATCGAAAAGTTTAACGTCGTCCGGATATTATATGATGGGATACAATATTTGGAATCCACAAGTAGTTATGAGATAACTAATTTGAATGTTATAAATCTAGCAATTTAGTCTCATTTGATCGGTTGCCACGGGATTTTGATGTGATCAAAAGCCCATCGCAATCACGTAGCGTACGCGGATACTCGCCGGGTAAACTTAATAGATAGCCATGCCCCATAGCCCCGACCAAGTGACTGTACGAGAACCCCGTCGCCAAAAGCATCCATTCGGGTGCTCGCGGCAGCGGTGTTCCGCCTTAGTGCACTTCGTCGACGGCATCAGGGGTGCAGCCATCTACTAAAGTTTCCGACGAGCATTCGATCAGGATGTCGGGAATCTTGTTGAATTGCCCGACTTGATATTAAAAAGTGTTTTCGAGATCGAGACTAAAATGCGGGGTTTATAATTGTTAGGCATGTGATGTTTAAGGAATTCATTTGGTTAGGCATGTGATGTCTAAGGTGGTTGCGGATTCCAACTGTTGTAGTTTTTCACTTTCTTTTCTGCGACCGTAAGTGTAATATGTGGTGTATCGCCGGTTTCGTTACTATATGTCAACGACAATTGGGATACGCATATTTTCTTACGTTGATGACATGTGATGTTATGCGTTGCTGTATATGTTATATTGGATCGTCGTGTTTTTGAATAGCCGGGGGTTTTATGTGAGATGAGAGTTTTTATTTGCATTCATGTAAAATTCAATGTATATAATATTCTTTTATTGGGGCACTTCTGGGTTGAAGATGATATCACCATTGTTGTATATTATTTACTTTTCCGCATTAGGATAGACCCAAGGAGGGGAGCACAAGCAACCGGGTTCTAGAGTCCAGTGGGAGACCATCTCGAGGAGTCGAGACCGGGTCTCCTAACTCTAGAACTGGTAGGGTTGCTTGCCACTCTCGTAGGAGTCTAGGGGTGTGGGTTTGGCTATTCATCGCGACCGTGGAATTCGTGTTTAATACAGGCTCAAAATAAAACACGGACCTCCTGGTATATCCATTATTTTATATGTTTCTTATGCTGCGATATCTGTGATGTGATCATTTGATATGTTGAGATAGATACTGTATATATTATATATGATATATTATATAGACGTTACTTATGTTTTACACCCGCGCTAGCCCTGCCCCGCTCTGCCGTTAGTTACCTAACCTAACGGTGCATGACGGGACATCGAGGCGAATGCGGATGGCATAAGCGTATGTCGTATTTATCTGTGATGTTTAGGTGACTTAAATGATGGGACTTCATTAATGTGATTATTGAAAGAAAAGAAACCTAAAAGATGTTGTGGAATCGAATTTTCAAAAACAGGTAGCTACAGTTCTTGCTTTGCATAGAGTGTTCCTTGTAGAACATTCTGCACCTTATTCGATAAGGAAAGGGCCGAGATCCCTTCACCGGGAGTGACCCCTTTAGCAATAACTGGCAGATGCTACAACCCTCGGTTTTGTCTTTTGATTGTTTTTCCTAGTTCTTGCTTTGCATAGTGATATTGTGAATATCCTGCACCTCATTCGATGAGGAAAGAGTCGAGGTCCCTTCACCAGGAGTGACCTCTTTAGCGAAACTAGCAAAAGCCTCAAAAACACTCCATTTAAAAAATCATTTGATTCTACAACGATATCAAGTTCATTACACAATAGGTTTTCAGAAAAATCTGTCGTAGCCCTCCTTCATTTTAAATAAGTAGTAGTTAGTATTCGTGTTGTGTTTGTTGGCCTTTGTCAAGGCGTAGTGTGCGGTAGCTGATTAGTGCTTATCTGCTTATGCATATGATGCAGATTGGGTTAGGGTAGTCGTGCGACCTTGTTGGCCTTTGTCAAGGGTCGTGCGGGTGGGTTTAATTCAATCAAGAAATGACGGGTTGAACTTGACTTGTATCCTATGGTTTGTTGGCCTTTGTCAAGGTCATAGGAGGTTAAGGGCAAAATTATCGGGAATTTCAAGTGTTGAAATTTGTAATGAGATTGCATACCTTCTATGAGATAGTTGGATCCCGATATCCACTGCTAGTAATTGTTACTCCTGGGAGAGTTTTGCACTTTACAATTAGCCTATTAAGTAGGTGTCTAGAAAGGTGTCAACGGGGTTACGCCCCTGGGAAAACAAGGTTTATTTTAATTAGGTTCGTGCGAAAGCATGGGGAATCTCCCTCAAAGTACCGGCACTGGCCTGACTGAAAGATTGGCGAACTTGTAGGGTGTAATTAATCCCAGCTAGTCTTTCCTTTTAAGATTTGAAGGAAGATTTGATAAAAACAGTGGGAGCCATCCTGATTAGATAAAAATAATAACCAATCTGATCTTGCAAGAGTGTACGCAAGAGTGTTTTCTTCTCTCTCTCTCCAGGTAGTGACCATGTCATATGAATGTATTGACTGAATCCGCTTGTTATACTGTGCTGGGAAACATTGATCCCGCTCCAACTTATAATTGTTATAAGACCGAGCAGGAAATAGGGGATTACCAGAATTCTCGTGCCGCCCAAACGAGAAAAGTGCATGATGATGCATCTTCTTCGAGTGTGTTCATTACCGAGAACTATTTCTCAGTATCTTCTACGTCCTGGGTATGAGATACCGGATCAGGATCCACATATGTAATCTGTTATATGGGCTACAGATAGGTAGAGAACTGAGAACAGGTGATAAAATTTCAAGAGTTGTAAACGGTGCAATTGTTGCAGCCAAGATGTTGGTAGTTATCACCCTGTATTACCAAATACATTGATTCTGAACGGATGTTATTAGATACCGAGCCTGATATACAACATCATATCAGTCTCTTTATTTAGTAAAGAAGGATATAATTTTGTATTGTTGGATAATGATTTGAACATTTCCTATATCAAGAGTTGATCGGTTCAGGCACGTTATCTAAAAGCATATACGTTCTAAATCAAACCACAAATCTTAATGTATAAAACACACACAAGAGGAAGAGTTCAGAAATGAACGAATCCTTCTTGTGGCATTGTAGACTAGGTCATATCAATGCGACCCGACTAGCTAAGTCATATTTAGATACATATTTAAATCGGTTTGAACTTACATCTTGTGAAACTTGCCAGTCATGTCACAAAGATAAGATGACCATAGCTCCGTTTATTGGAAACAGAGAAAGAGTTAGTGAACTCTTGGGATTGATACATGATGATGTATGTAGGTCCCCTGTCTATACATGCCAGGACCGGTTCTTTGTACTTCATTACATTCACTGATGATCTTTCAAGATTCGGACATATGTTCCTGTTGAAACACAAGTCTGAATCTTTTGAGATATTCAAAGAATATAAGTTAGAAGTAGAGAACCAAAATAGGTATAGTATTATGTCCTTTGATGAGATCAGGGAGGAGAATACTTGAGCACAGAGTTCCTGGGCTATTCTAAAGGAGAATGAGATTCTCTCTCAGCATTACTCCTACGTATACACCACAGCACAACGATGTATCGGGGCGGAGCAATTCCATCCTGTTAGATATGGTGCGCTCTATGATGAGTATTACTGAATTGCCTATTTCCTTTTGGGGGTTATGCACTTGAGAAGCTGCATACCTATTGAATGGCGTTCCAACTAAATCAGGTGCCTACCACTCTATATGTGATATGGTATGAGAAGAGCCCATCTCTTAAATAAATTAAGATTTGGGGTTGTCCGGCCTATGTCTAAAACCAAAATCCGGACAAGCTCGAGGTAAGGTCAGTTCTGTGGAAGTTTGTTGGATATCCCAAGCATTCGCAAGGGAATATCTTCTACCGCACCGAGGAACAAAAGGTGTTTTATTTCTCGGCATGTCGCCTTTTTTTAGAAAAGGAATTTATTTTGGAAAGAAATTTGTGGTCATGAGGTAGAACTGGAAGGAGTTCGAGCTATACAAACTACAGCTGATGATTTGGTAGAACCGGAGGATTCAATAGCTCCCAACGAACCTCAGCCTCTCCGCCGATCTGGTAGGGTTCCTCACCCACCTGAGAGATACTTTGGTTTCTCTATGACAGTGGGAGCGAGGATTGCATCATAAGATGATAACCTAACTAGTTTCGAGCAGGCCATCAAGAGTGGGGACTCTGTAAGAATGGCTGGATGCTATGCGATCTGAGATGGAATCTATGTACACCAACGAAGTAAGGACTTTGGATGCTATAGCTAAAGGGTTAAATCCCCATTAGGAGCAAGTATATATTGAGAAGATTACTTGGTGTACATGGAAAAGTTGAGACTTTCAAAGCTAAGACTTTTTGTAAAAGGTTCTCGTCATCAACCAAGTTTAGATAATAATGAAACCTTTTCTGGGGCCTATGTTTAAGTCCATCCGGATCCTACTTGCCACTGCTACATACCATGACTGCGATATCTGGCAGTTGGGTGTCATGACTGCTGTTCTAAATAGTGATTTAGAAGAAAGCATATAAAAGTACACAGCCAAAGGGCTCCGTAGACAGTTGGAGCAGCGGAAACGTGTGCAAGTTGCTTTACAGGTTAAAGCAAGCATCGCGGAGTTGGAACATCTATTTTGATGTGGTAGTCAAAGAGTTTGACTTCATCAAAATGGTAGATGAACCTTGTATATACAAAAAGGTAGTAAGGAATATGGTGGTGATCCTCGTATTGTACATAGATGACATACTCTTGATAGGAAAGGAGTTTCTTTTGCTACACTCGGTCAATCTCCTCTTATCACATTGATTCTCCATATAGGATCAAGGTGATACCTCCTAGATCCAGGGATTTTGGATCTATGTGATAGATCTAAATGGATGTTAGGATTCTCACTAGGTGTAGTGAGATGGTATCAATCGATCCTGGGGAGAATCACTGGATACCTTCCAGGGTGATGAGGTCGACTGAATGTCAGTCACAAGCATTTTCTTTACCCTCAGTAGAGGGACGGTATGTTGGAAGAGTTTCAAGCTAAATACCGTGGCATACTAGACGATAAAGGCTAGATACATCGCTACCTAAGATGCTACCAAAGAGGCAGTCTGGGTGTATATTAGTTCATGAGATGAATTTCGTTCCTACCATTGTGTGACAATGGGGTTGTGGCTTATGCCTAGGAACGCCCGTCCCATCAGTGATCCAGACATATTCTAAGGCAGTATCACCTGATCATGGAGATGGTTGATCTCCAGGGGATCGAGGTTAAGAGAGTAGACTCAGAGAACAAAACGGCGGATCCACTCACAAAGGCCTTTTCCCAGAGAGAGACTTTTATGGGATAATTGTGTTAGTGTATATGCCCTAGAGGCCATTACTGTATCATACTAGTATGTATATTACTTGATGGAAGCTTGGGATATTCACAGTTGTATAGACAATCTTGCTCGAAATAGTAGTATGCTACTTAGTTTGTCTCTGCTTTAATGTGTACATGTGTTTTTTTATTATATCACCTATACGCATTAGTAGAGCCCTTAGGATCTTTGCTTAATTACCGGCGTTGTGATGGCGATCACACTCGTGGGGGCTGGGTAATCCACAAGCACATCCTTATACACGTCCCTAGTCGTGGGATTATCGAGATAGGGCATCGATACTCCGGAGTAGACTAGCGTATGCGCTTCTCATCCCAGCACGGGAGACGGTCTGTCCCACAGCCGTCAGTACGTCGTACTTGAGATAGTATGCGGGTGCTCGTTAGGTTACGAGTACACTGGACAGGACTCGTCGGGTACTGATGGTTGGTATTATACCTATCGTCAGTTATCAGTTCCCAGGTGACATGAGTACAGCTTAGTCCGCTGACTTGACACTGTCACTTCGCCTCGAGTGTGTTCCCACTGTTCTTTGATTACTACCCTACCACGGATCTACTGAGTCATGCAAACAAGTAGTAGTTGGGTGCAGTCCCGAAGCACTTGGAGGCAGTGACGGTTAGACAGGATTCGTCTCTCCCGGTATTGGGGGTTGACATCGCGCTGTGTCTAGGAGAGCCATTACACGAGTAGTCCCTAGCCATGGCAAGCGAAATATACTGGTAGGTTTCCAGTGTTATCTCAGGGTGTTCTGGGCTTCACTCCGACACGACTTGTACCGCTATTAGGGGACTGACGTTTACTGCCCCCTAGGCCCGCCATGTGATGTATCAGACAAACAGACCGGACTGTACGGAGATTGTCACATACAGGCTCAGTAGAAGTTTGGATGGGTTTACCTCATCGGCCTTCTTATCGACATCTACCTGGGGACCGTTACGTACAGCTAGTGCCGCTTGCGGTCTGTGGTTAAACCCACTGCCAGCGTAGTGTCGAGTCTTTAGAGTCCCACACAGAGAGTTTCTCTGTACTGAGCGAAACGTGTAGAGGCCGTATGGTTTTACGGCAGGGCTGCGGTCACCTACGTACACTTGTGTGCGTGTAGTGTTCGGGCAGGCAATACTAGTGGGCTTTGGTTTAAGCCGGATCCTAGTATTGCACGGATGGATTTGTTTTGTCTTCTGTGCATCCGCATTCTACGGAATGCGGATGCAGGTGTGTATGCACAGTTTTCCGGAGCGATGAAGGAGGAGGTGCCTCATTAGGGTTTTGGCAGTTGGTTCGGTCAAAACCGTTATATGGCAGGCTCATTACGGTTTTGACAGTTGATTCGGTCAAAACCATTTTGAGGCGGACTCATTAGGGTTTTGGCAATTCGTTTGGTCAAAACCATTATGAGCCGCGGACATCATTTACTAATCCTTTTAGAGATAATTTTATGATGGCTAATTGCATTGACCATTTGACCACCATGACCTGTCTTGACTTTGTTGACCGGTTGACCGGTGTTGACCATTGACCTTCATGAGAGGTCTACACTCTTCTTTTCATTTTCATTTTCTTTTTTATTATGATAATGGTCATTTCAATGTAGCCATCAACTTTATCTTGATAGGATTAGTAATGATGATGTTTTGGGATTATTGAACCATGGTTCATTTTCTTTAGCTCACAATTCTTTTCTCATTCTCTCTCTTGCTCTTTCTCATGAGAAGAAAAGAAATGCTCCATGGTTGCTAGCTCCTCCTTCTTCCTCCTCTTGATTCATCTTTTGATCTCATGTGTTGAGAGAAAAAGATCCCACAAAGACAAACACTTCCATATATCTCCTCTACACATCCTAGGGCTTCTTGACTAGCAATCTTGTTGCCCTAGTTACCTTGGCTCGAGGTGGAGCTTGGTGTACATCTCTCGGGTAGATCGTCTTCGACTCAAGAAGGCCGCGGAGGTGACCAAAGTCCGAATCAACCCTCGGAGCATGGATGGACAAACGGCGCAGCGGAGTGAAGACCCGAAGGACCGGTATCGTGAGGTATAATTTCTACGGCATAGTAGTTAGCACCTCCTTTAGTTTGCTAGTTTCTAGTCTAGCAAAGATCCGGCTTTTACGGTCCATGTTACAAAGTCTAGAAAAAAATTTGTTTTACCGTTTCCGCAACCCCGAAAGTACCGGGAGAGGTAACATGGACCTAACAGTGGTATCAGAGCCTAGCTAAACATAAACTAGCATGTTAGCAAAGTATCTAGAATTTCGACCGGACGAAAAACCGCAAAACACCCCGGAAAATTCAAGTTTCTGCCGATTTTTAGATCTGTTCAAAAATTAATAAATCATGCACTAAAAATCGGCTCAGGCTTTTGTTAGAACACTAGAGAAATTTGATCCACTAACTCAGTTAAAGCGCCGTGGAACCACGGCATAAGCTTGCTTATGCCGCGGACCTGCGACCGAGTTAACTCGGTTGTGAGTCCGGTTTCCTGCAGTGTTCTTATATGGGTATTTTAGGATTTTTGGAATATGATTTTTCTGCCCAGATTTTCCAGAAAGCAAAATTTGTTTTTGGGGCTTAAAAATCCGTATTTTTAGTCGATTTTCTGTAGATTTTGGCTAATGGGTTGTATTTGTGATGTTATATGTGTATTGAACGTCTGCTAATCGCTATACGTCGATTAGTAGGGGTTATACATATCTGTGATCTGTAATGATTGATGGTTTGTGTATATGAACTCGTTGGATTGTCGCGGATGAATAGCCGGGGTGGATGTGAGATGAGAGTTTCTTTTTCTTTCATTCATTGTAAAATTTGTAAATTGATGTAATATTATTTGTATGGCCGCACAACCGGGTCAGGGTTGTAGCCGTCATTGTATAATTCTTTTTACTGTTTTTGCTCCTAGGATAGACCCAAGGTGGGGTGCACAAACTACCGGGTATCTCGAAGTGCCGAGTGGCCTACTCACGGGTTGAGGGAGGTTGCTTCGCTTCGGGTACTTGGCGGGTAGTTTGCCGCACCCGTAGGGGTCTAGGGTGGGGTATTGGATATTCATCGCGACCGTGTAGTCCGCTTTTCGTTGCAGGCTCGAACGAATCGCGGGTTCCTAGTATATCCAAAGTGTTCATCTGTGATATGGATTAGCTATCATTGCTATATATCTATATATGATAACTATTTAGGCGTTGCTTATGTTTTTCAGCCGCGCTAGCCCAGCCCCCGCTCTGTCGTTAGTTAAGTAACCTAACGGGTGATGACGGGGCCCCGTGGCGAATGCGAATGGCATAAGCGTACGTCGTATTTTGGTTGTTTTCTGCAATGGTAGGATTTAAATGATGGGACGCATTAAAAGAACTAATGCAAGAAAATAAACCTAAAAGACGTCGTTGGAATAATTTTTCAAAAAGCTGTTATTGGAAGGACGTTCACTTTTGTTTTGCATCGAGGTATTCGGTTATGAATGCCCAGCACCTCATTCGACGAGGCAAGGGCCGAGATCCCCTCATCGGGAGTGACCCCTTGGACAAAAAGTTTGCGTCAGGGTGATAACATCACTATAGTCGATTATTCTTGCTTTGCATCGAGGTATTCATCTTATGAATGCCCAGCACCTCACTCGACGAGGAAAGAGCCGAGATCCCTTCACAGGGAGTGACCTCTTTAGCAAAAGTTTTCGCCACTATATTTTCAAAAAAGCAATCATGTTCCTTCAACGATATCAAGTTCATTACGTTAATGGGTTTTTCGCTAAAAACCCAGCCGTAGCCCTCCGTCGTTTCGGATTAATATTATTTAGTATTCGTGCTGCGTTTGTTGACCTAGTCAAGGCGTAGTGAACGGTAGCTAAATGATATTTTTCTGTGGATTGCAAATATGATTGGTTAGGACAGTCGTGCGGCCTTGTTGACCTAATCAAGGGCACGTACGGATGGGTCTAATGCAATCAGGATAATGACGGGTAGAACTTGACTAACGGTTTGTGGTTTGTTGACCTAGTCAAGGTCATAAACCGTTAGGGGCAAAAACCACATCGGGAGTTTCTAAAGAAACTGAAACTTGCAGATTTAGCATACCTTCTGGAGTGTGGTGACTAGAGTGGATTCCATCTAGGTCATCACACAATGATAGTTGGATCCCGATCCTACTGATGAGTTGGATTACTCTCGGGAGATTATTTCACTTAACGATCAATGCTATAAACCTAGTAGGTGTCTAGAAAGGTGTTAGCGGGGCTACGCCCCCAGGGAAAAGAGGTTCTTAAATTAAGAAACTTCGCGAAAGCGTTGGAAAACCTCCCTCGAAGTACCGACACTAGCCTGGCTGAAAGGTTAAGCAAGTATTGTGACGTGAATTAAATCCCGACTAGTTCTTCTTTTAAAAGGTTTTAAGAAGAATTTGAGGAAACAGTGGGAGACATCCTGGTTAGATAAACTAATAAACCAATCTAATCTTGCAAGAGTACACGCTGGGTGTTTCTTTTCTCTCTTTCCAGGTAGCAACCATTTCATGCCCTAATCAAGATAATAAAATGTATCGCTTGACCGATCCGAATTCTTATTCGGGGCTGGGGAACGCTGGTTTAGCTCTAACTTGTGACAACAGTCATAAGTATGAGCAAGGGAAAGGGGATTGTATGGATTCCCAGGATACCCAGTTGAAGAAGAAGCATGGTTTTGCATCTACTTCAGGTGTTCTTGTAATTGAGAACTGTTTTACGGTCAGCCCTACCTCCTGGGTACTTGATACCGGATCAGGATCTCATATCTGTAATTTATTGCAGGGACTGAGAAAAAGTAGGAAAGTTTCACCGGGTGATATGTCGCTCAGAGTAGCGAACGGAGCACAAGTTAATGCGGCAGCCGTCGGTGAATATCACCTAGTATTGCCAAATGGCAAGACTATGATTTTAAACGATTGCTACTATGTACCCTCCATGGTTTGCAACATCATATCAGTTTCTTTACTCGATAAAGATGGATATAACTTTGTTCTTGATAGAAATATCATGAACATTTACCTTCATAAGGTACTGGTTGCAGAGGGTACACTGTGTAATGGTATCTACGTTCTAAATCAGAATACAGTTCTCAATATACAAAACACACGCAAGAGGAAGAATTCAGATATGAATGAATCCCACTTGTGGCATTGTAGACTTGGTCATATCGGTGAGAAAAGACTGAGTAAGTTGCATAAAGATGGACTCTTGAATGCGTTCGAGTTTTCATCTTATGAAACTTGTCAGTCTTGTCTCAAAGGGAAGATGACCAAATCTCCGTTCACCGGACATGGAGAAAGAGCAACAGAGCTTTTGGGACTCATACACAGTGATGTATGTGGTCCGATGTCTATACATGCAAGGGTGGGTTCTCGTACTTCATCACATTCATTGACGATCTCTCTAGATTCGGATATGTGTATCTTATGAAACACAAATCTGAAGCTTTTGAGAAATTCAAGGAATTCAGAAATGAAGTAGAGAACCAGACTGGAAAGAGTATCAAGATCCTCCGGTCTGATAGAGGAGGGGAGTACTTAAGCACGGAATTCCTAGATTACTTAAAAGAGAATGGTATTCTCTCTCAGCTTACTCCCCCTTATACACCACAGCACAACGGTGTATCGAAGAGGAGGAATCGTACCCTTCTGGATATGGTTCGCTTCATGATGAGTAATGCCGAGTTACCTCTTTCATTTTAGGGACATGCGCTGTTGACAGCAGCATATCTATTGAATGATGTTCCGTCTAAATCAGTGCCTAAGACTCCGTTCAAGATATGGAATGGAAAAAGGGCATATCTTAAAAGATTTAAGATATGGGGTTGTCCGGCTTATGTTAAAACGCATAAACCGGATAAACTAGAGACACAGTCAGTTTTATGTAAGTTTGTGGGACATCCAAAGAATGGTTATGGATATCTATTCTACCACACCGAGGAACAGAAGGTGTTTGTTGCTCAGCATGCCGTTTTCTTAGAAACAGAGTTTCTTACAAAAGAAATTAGTGGGAGCATGGTAGAATTGGAAGAAATTCAGCGACCACAAACTGAAACTGAAAATTTAACAGAACCTCAGGATTCAATAACCCCAGACGAACCTCAGCCACTCCGCAGATCTGGTAGGATTTCTCATCCGCCCGAGAGATACTACAGTTTTCTCATAGACGGGGATCGAGAGGATTGCATCTTGGAAGAAGATGACCCTACCAGTTTCAGGCAGGCCATTATCAGTAGGGACTCTGATAGGTGGCAGGAAGCAATGCAATCCGAAATGGAGTCCATGTACGCCAACAAAGTGTGGACCTTGGATATTGCTCCACCTGGGGTAAAACCCGTTGGATGCAAATGGATCTACAAAAGGAAACTTGGCGTAGATGGGCAGGTAGAAACCTATAAGGCTAGACTCGTTGCAAAAGGTTTTCGTCAAAAACCTGGTTTGGACTATGACGAAACTTTTTTTCCGGTGGCTATGCTCAAATCCATTCGGATCCTACTTGCTATTGCTGCCTTCCATGACTATGAAATCTGGCAGATGGATGTTAAAACGGCTTCCCTAAACGGTTGTTTGGAAGAGTGCGTTTACATGGATCAGCCAGAAGGTTTCGTAGACAGTGGGAGCAGCGGGAAGGTGTGCAAGTTACTTAAATCCATTTATGGATTAAGGCAGGCATCGCGGAGCTGGAACATCTGTTTTGATGAGGCAATCAAGGAATTTGATTTCATCAAGAACAAAGATGAACCCTGTGTCTATAAGAAGATTGTAGGACGAACTGTCGTATTCCTAGTCTTGTACGTGGACGACATTCTTTTGATAGGAAATGACATTCCTATGCTACAATCGGTCAAGCTATTTTTGTCACAACGGTTCTCCATGAAGGACCTGGGTGATGCCTCGTACATTCTGGGGATCAAGATCTATAGAGATACATCCAAGAGACTACTGGGACTTTCGCAATCCAGGTACATAGAGACCGTACTAAAGAGATTTAGTATGGAGAATTCCAAGCGCGGTAACATACCCGCATTGCACGGAATTACCCTCTCCAAGAAGATGTCTCCTAAGACTGACGAGAAGAGGGTTCGCATGAGCACTATACCCTACGCTTCGGCGGTAGGATCCATAATGTATGCGATGCTATGTACAAGACCAGATGTAGCTTACGCGCTGAGCGCGGCAAGCCGGTATCAGTCAGACCTAAGTGAGGACCACTGGACAGCAGTGAAGAACATTCTCAAGTACCTGAGAAGGACAAAGGAGATGTTCCTGGTTTACGGTAATGGAGACCTCAGGATCGAGTCCTTTACCGATTCAAGCTTCCAGAGTGACAAAGATGACAGCAAGTCTGTCTCGGGTTTTGTGTTTACCCTCAACGGAGGGGCGGTATGTTGGAGGAGTTCCAAACAGGATACCGTCGTAGACTCGACGATGGAGGCTGAATACATTGCTGCAAGCGATGCCGCAAAAGAGGCGGTCTGGATGAAGAAGTTCATTAGTGAACTTCAGGTGGTTCCGTCCATTGTTGATCCAATACCTTTGTATTGCGAAACAATGGGGCTATAGCTTTAGCGAAGGAACCAAGGTCCCATCAGAAATCTAGGCACATCTTAAGGCGGTATCACCTGATCAGGGAGATCATTGATCGCCAGGAGATCGAGGTACGGAGAGTGGACACAAAGGACAGCACAGCGGACCCATTCACGAAGGCCTTGCCCCAGACTCAGTTCAAGCGGCTGATCGAGATGATAGGTCTTCGATACGCCAGTACATGGCCTTAGTGCAAGTGGGAGATTGTTAGTATATATGCCCTAGAGGCCATTACTGTATCATACTAGTATGTATATTACTTGATGGAAGCTTGGGATATTCATAGTTGTATAGACAATCTTGCTCGAAATAGTAGTATGCTACTTGATTTGTCTCTGCTTTAATGTGTACATGTGTTTCTTTATTATATCACCTATACGCATTAGTAGAGCCCTTAGGATCTTTGCTTGATTACCGGCATTGTGATGGCGATCACACTCGTGGGGGCTGGGTAATCCACAAGCACATCCTTATACACGTCCCTAGTCATGGGATTATCGAGATAGGGCATCGATACTCCGGAGTAGACTAGGTGATATAATAAACATCCCAGCACGGGAGACGGTCTGTCCCACAGCCGTCAGTACGTCATACTTGAGATAGTATACGGGTGCTCGTTAGGTTACGAGTACACTGGACAGGACTCGTCGGGAACTGATGGTTGGTATTATACCTATCGTCAGTTATCAGTTCCCAGGTGACATGAGTACAGCTTAGTCCGCTGACTTGACACTGTCACTTCGCCTCGAGTGTGTTCCCACTGTTCTTTGATTACTACCCTACCACGGCTCTACTGAGTCGTGCAAACAGGTAGTAGTTGGGTGCAGTCCCGAAGCACTTGGAGGCAATGACGGTTAGACAGGATTCGTCTCTCCCGGTATTGGGGGTTGACATCGTGCTGTGTCTAGGAGAGCCATTACACGAGTAGTCCCTGACCAGGGCAAGCAAGATATACTGGTAGGTTTCCAGTGTTATCTCAGGGTGTTCTGGGCTTCACTCCGACATAACTTGTACCGCTATTAGGGGACTGACGTTTACCGCCCCCTAGGCCCGCCATGCGATGTATCAGACGAACAGACCGGACTGTACGGAGATTGTCACATACAGGCTCAGTAGGAGTTCGGATGGGTTTACCTCATCGGCCTTCTTATCGACATCTACCTGGGGACCGTTACGTACAGCTAGTGCCGCTTGCGGTCTGTGGTTAAACCCACTGCCAGCGTAGTGTCGAGTTTTTAGAGTCCCACACAGAGAGTTTCCCTGCACTGAGCGAAACGTGTAGAGGCCGTATGGTTTTACGGCAGGGCTGCGATCACCTACGTACACTTGTGTGCGTGTGGTGTTCGGGCAGGCAATACTAGTGGGCTTTGGTTTAAATCGGATCCTAGTATTGCACGGATGGATTTGTTTTGTCTTCTGTGCATCCACATTCTACGGAATGCGGATGCAGGTGTGTATGCACAGTTTTCCGGAGCGATGAAGGAGGAGGCGCCTCATTATGGTTTTGGCAGTTGGTTCGGCCAAAACCGTTATGTGGCAGGCTCATTACGGTTTTGACAGTTGATTCGGTCAAAACCATTTTGAGGCGGACTCATTAGGGTTTTGGCAATTCGTTTGGTCAAAACCATTATGAGCCGCGGACATCATTTACTAATCCTTTTAGTGATAATTTTATGATGGCTAATTGCATTGACCATTTGACCACCATGAACTCTCTTGACTTTGTTGACCGGTTGACCGGTGTTGACCATTGACCTTCATGAGAGGTCTACACTCTTCTTTTCATTTTCATTTTCTTTTTTATTATGATAATGGTCATTTCAATGTAGCCATCAACTTTATCTTGATAGGATTAGTAATGATAATGTTTTGGGATTATTGGACCATGGTTCATTTTCTTTAGCTCACAATTCTTTTCTCATTCTCTCTCTTGCTCTTTCTCATGAGAAGAAAAGAAATGCTCCATGGTTGCTAGCTCCTCCTTCTTCCTCCTCTTGATTCATCTTTTGATCTCATGTGTTGAGAGAAAAAGATCCCACAAAGACAAACACTTCCATATATCTCCTCTACACATCCTAGGGCTTCTTGACTAGCAATCTTGTTGCCCTAGTTACCTTGGCTCGAGGTGGAGCTCGGTGTACATCTCTCGGGTGGATCGTCTTCGACTCAAGAAGGCCGCGGAGGTGACCAAAGTCCGGATCAACCCTCGGAGCATGGATGGACAAACGGTGCAGCGGAGTGAAGACCCGAAGGACCGGTATCGTGAGGTATAATTTCTACGGCATAGTAGTTAGCACCTCCTTTAGTTTGCTAGTTTCTAGTTTAGCAAAGATCCGGCTTTTACGGTCCATGTTACAAAGTCTAGAAAAAATTTTGTTTTACCGTTTCCGCAACCCCGAAAGTACCGGGAGAGATAACGTGGACCTAACAGGTTGAGTATGTGATACTATAACCACTGCTATCAGATGGCCCTAGTGCAAGTGGGAGATTGTTAGTTATATATATGCCCTAGAGGCCATTACTATACATGATATGTATATTGTAGTGGATGCTTGGACATATATAGGGAGGACTTTCTTGCTCGACATGATAGTATGCTATCGGGTTACTCTTTACCTTAACGTGTATACTGATTGTCTCTCTGTTACATGTTGGTAAAGCCCTTAGGTTGTGTACTTGACTACCATGACTATGATGTAGATCATACTAGTGGGGCCATGGTAATCCATAAGTACATCCTTTAAGGTCCCTAGTCGTGGGTGTATCAAGACGGGGCATCGATATACCAGAGTAGACTAGCGTATACCTTCTCGACCCATATAGATGGGCGATGGATGATCCCATATCCATTGGTGTTTGACATCAGAGATGATATACGGGTGCTCAGTGGAGACTGGGTACACTGGACGGACTCGCCGAGAACTCCCAGATGGTATTCTACCTCACGTTAGATGGCAGTTCTCTGGTGACACTGGTACAGATTAGTCTGTAGACCCGAGATCGTCATAGAGTCTTGTGTGATTCCCACTGTGCTTTGATTTCCACCTTACCATGTCCAAGAGGGCATGCAAAATGGTGGTTTTTGGGTACAGTTCCGAGTCACATGGAGGCAATGAGCAATAGAAGGGGTTTCATCTCTCCCGGTATTGGGGGTTGATGTTGCGCTGTGCTCGATTGGTCATAATAGGGAAGTCCCTGACCAGGGCTGGTTTAGAGATTTACTGGTAAGTGTTACCAGTAGTTTCTCGACCCGTTATGAGCCTCATATCGGCATGACTTATCAGTTATTGGGGTCTGACATTTACCACCCCTAGACTTGATATGCGACATATCAGACAAGGAGACCGGACTGTACGGTAGTGTCACTGTCAGGCTTTTGCAGGAGTTGGAGCAAGCAAGCTTGCTGATCTTCTGATCGCTCAATACCTGGATAGCCGTTACGTCCAGCTAGTACCGCTGACGGCTTGTGGGTTCTTGATATGATCATCACCTACTGCCGGCGTATTGACGAGTCTTTAGAATCCTACATAGAGATTTTACTGGCTCAGGCAAAATGAAATAGGAGTGCATATGTGATATGCGTGGGACCGAGAATAATGCGTGTATGTGATACCGTATTCTATTCTCGCGACTTTTGTATCGGTCGGTTATATGTGATATAGCCGGGTTATCGAATCAAGTGTTGATTCGATAAGTTGGTACATTTAGTGTTAGTCGGTTATATGTGATATATTAATTTACATTAACTAACATTAGCTCACTTAAGCATTCTTTTCTCACATGTGTGTACATGTAATATATATGTGATATATATTGATGTGCATTATTTATTTGTGTGTGTCATGGTTGTTGATACACTTTGCATAGGTGTATGAGACATACACCATTCTAATTATGGTGGTGGGTGTTTAATATTTAAAGTAATCTAAAATTAGTGGATTTTTGTTCAAAGTGCGTGAAGTTTTGAGAAGCTTGTGAGTGCATTGACCAAGTCCACTAGTTTTGTTTTACTTAGGATATTTATTAACCTAACCACTATAATTAGCTATGGTTGTGTCTCTACATGAGTTAGTATATGATACCCACTCACCCATGGTTAGATCATCTCACTTTGGATCAATTTCATTCTCATCTTTTTCTTCATCTTCTTCCAAAAGAAAATGCTTTCTAGGGTTTGATCCAAGTGAGGAAATATTATGAGAAAAGAAATTCTAAAGTGAGCCCACTTCCTATTTCACCATCCTCTACTATATTAGCACTTTAGTATAGGGTGTTTGCTTCACTTTGATGAAGTGGTAGCTTGAGTTAGTAATCTCTCGACGTAGATCATCTTCGGCCTCGAAGACTTTAAGCAAGACCGTTGCCTTCTTCTCATGGAGCCGTCCAAGAGTCCGGGAGTTCGATGATCGCAGCGAATGGACTACTACAAGGAGCTTTAGAAGTGAAGGACCGATCTACAAAGGTTGTATTTCTATTTCACTTAGATGTAAAATGGTTTACATTCGTTTCCGTATTGTTTTCTAGTTATCGATTCTTGTTTAGAGTTCCTTGAAACGGCAATTTTTTGAAAATGGCATGGATGATGCCTGCTGAAACCTTGCTGTCGTCGATAGGAACCCTACAAGATTGGAGTTGAAGGAGACATTGTGATAGACACCTGTTTAGGAGAAGTCCTCTGTTGTATGGCGGAAGAGCGGTCTTTTTCTTACCAGCCTTTAGATTTCTTGGGTCGACGAGAATAATTGTCATCAAGCACGGAGTCTTGGACTTTTTGCCAGACTCTATGGATTTGCGAGGAAAGCCACTGATATGGCCGCTCCGGCTTTACTTGCATTGCAGTTTCTGCAAGTGGAGGTGATTTCTTCAGTACCGCTGTCGGGGAGTTCTTGTGTACCCTCCTAAGCGGGTCAAAATCACTCCTAGTTGGAAAAACATTGTTGGTATCCATCATAGGAGCTGGTGAGGTGAGTGCAGAGGAAGAGTTGCCCCTAGCTTCTCTCACTCAACGCCAGTGGAGACATCGAGCATGTCGTGGAGTGGGAATTGCCTCGGTTTTGGAGGTGTCTTCCTCATGCCCCTGGCATTGCTGGGGAGCTTCAGTTGGCGTCAGCCTGTTGAAGACCGACGTCCTTGTTAGAGTTGGAGAGGATTTGGCCAATCTTTCGAAGACCGGCCGTCTTGGAGGAGAAGCACTTTTATTGGCTTCACCCATAGCAGGAGTAGGGAGAGCTAGCCATTTTGGGGTAGCTCTCTCTGGTATCATGGGCTTCTTTATGGGCCCGCTCGAGTTCTTCCTCAGCCTGTTGAAGACTAAGACGCCAAATTTTGACGGCTTGCTGATAGGAGCTGCCTTGGTTGCTAGACAATCAACAATCAACCTTCTGAGAGCTTCTTCTTATGGCGTTGAGGCGCCGAAGTTCACAAGCGGGAGCATGATCCCGAAGAATAGCCCGGTATTGGCCTGTATGACCTGTTCCACCGGCATTAAGAAAATGGAGGCCGCGTTAGGCCCGTATGCCACTCCTCCAGCTGGGGTGGAGAGAGAGGAGTTGTTGCAAGAAGTGCAGCGAAAAGCCATTAATTCCATACAAAAGCGAGACACCAAGTTTTAGTACCTTAAATCTAGGGGCAACCATGAATATGGTAAACCACAATTTTGTTCACGATCACGACACACGAAGAGTGGAGTGGAAAGAGGAAGAGGACCCACCGGATGTGCCAGAATCTGTTTACCGCCGAAAATAGAGAGGAACTGAAATTGAACATCTTGCTTGAATTTGGGGGAAGATGATATTTAGACATATCCATTCACCTCTTCGAAAATACCAAGTTAATTTATGGCACCGTATATCAGAGGTTTGGACAGCTGCGACCGTTATAGCAAACTTTATCAGATTCCCCTTCGTTTATGAAGGGTTTTTATTATGGGGACGCTCTTCCCTGTAGGCGCAAGCCTCTGCAGTTAATTACGTTTTCGCGTTGCGATAACCGCTTTCTTCTGCTCCGGTATTTCACTTCCTGTTGTGTTATGTTTTATTTATTTTGGTTGCCCGTGAATTATATACGGAGATTAATTTATGTCGTCGTCCATAGGGCGCGAATTAGTTCAAATCAGTATATTTTAGATTTGGGTTTGAACTTAGATTGTATGTTCCTTTAGTTCAAAGGATATTTTATTTTATTTAAGGACCGTTAATCTGTTTTTAGATTAAGATCAACTTAAATGTATGAGCATTTTGGCTCAATTTATTTTAACTAAGAATACGTTAGTCCTATTTGAGACTAAGATCAACTTAGCAATATTTTCAGGATTAATAAATGTTAGTTAAGATCCAACAACAGAGTATTTGTGCTCTGTTGCAAACAACTTCAGAATGACTTAACCAATTTGGGCTCAGTCTGCTCGGTTTTGGACTTTCTCCCCTTATTCAGAAGTGCTAAGCACTTATTTATGGCTCTGACGCTCATGTGGGAAGCACGTAAGGCGCTTAGACATGGGCGTTGCCTAATCAGTGCTAAGCACTTAGTCATTTTGACCATATAGAGTGCTAAGCACTTTTATATAGCACCCACACGTGTTTCACGTGAGACGCTGAGTCTTCACCTCTGGGCGCTCACGTGTAAAGTTCGTGAGGCACTGAGTTTATATTTTTGGACGCTCACATAGAAAGCACGTGAAGCACTGAGCTCATTTTGTTGGGCGCTCACGTGGGAAGCACGTGAGGCGCTAAGTTATTTTTTTAGAGATTTAATCTCTATTAATGGCATTTTTAGCCATTAATGATCATCAAGATCACTGTTTTGAAGATTTGAGATCAAGTTTTCTTTAAGAACCAAGTGCTTATGTTTTTTTATTATAAGAACTAAGTTCTTTATAAGGTTAAGCTTTGATTTCAGAGGAATTAAATTCCTAGAACATGTTTCTTTTTCTGTCTTTTCTTTTTATCTAGTTTTTTTCCCTATATTTTGAGTCTAAAAAACAGAATCTTCCCGATGAGAATTAAATTCTCAACTTGTGGGAAATTTGTCTTACGGATTTCAGATCTAGAGAAAGAACTAAGTTCTTGTATGAAGGGTTAATCCCCTATTTTCTTTTTACTTGTGTTAGGTAAAGAAGATATATTTAATATCTTCTTTTTTTACGTAGGGTTTGAAAGGAGGAAGATCTTCTTTTTTTAAGAGAAATAAATTTTCTGTTGCAGATTCTAACTTTTTGTTTGTACAGCCTTATAGGGGTTTCTCTATATTTTTCTTTTTTCTCCAAGACTTGAAATCTTAGGTCCTTTATATGGGCAAGATAAATTATTGATCAGTTTTGAGAAAATCTCTTCTTGAGAGATTCCAATTGATTTAATTGGTCTCAAAAATTATTTGGGAAATTTTATTCACCGTTGGATCTTTGATTCGGTGATTTCTGTTTTACAGAATATATTTTCTTGTTTTTAACAAGATTGGGGAAATATTTTCCCATATAGAATTTTATTCTATCAAACGATGATTTTTAATCACCATTGGATTTTAATCTAAGAGTTCAGAGTATAAATTTCTCGTTTAGAAAGATTAAGGAAATATTTTCCCATATTAGAATTTAATTCTAATATTGGATCTTTGACCTGCAGAGAATATCTTTCTCATTTAGAAAGATCAGGAACATATTTTTCTTTAATAGAATTTAATTCTATATTTGATGATTTTTATCCACCATTGGATTTTTAATCCAACGGTTCTCTGTTTTTAGGGAAATAATTCTCATGTAGAATTTAATTCTACCTGCTCTTAATTTGGGCGCTGGTGCTCACGTGTTGTACACGTGAGCGCCGTCTAAGAATTTAATTCTTGCAGAATCAGGCACCGCGTGCTTTCCATATCGGCGCTCACGTGTATTTCACATGAGGTGCCTTCAGAGGATTAGCCAGCGCACGTGTGTTTCACATGAGACGCTATTATAGGATTTAATCCTACTAAAGGCTGGCATTGGTGCTCTCGTAAAGAGCACGTGAGGCGCTACCTGACTGTGTTTAATTAAAAGGATTTTTTATGATAGAACAGTGGCGTTAGAAAATTACACCCTCTACCATTTTTTCTGATGATCTGGCCATCTTCATCAATATCATCCAATATGTCGGTACACCAAATGTCGTGTGATTGTAACACATTTTCACCATTGATTTAGTAATGTGTAAAGTTCTATCGTCACTAAACCATTGATTTTGCACTCACTAAATCAACAGTGAAAAAGTGTTAGCATCACATAAAATTTGGTGTACCGACATGTTAGCTGATGTAGATCAAAATGGCATGTGCCAATCGTCAAGAAAAAAATGGTGGAAAGTGTAGTTTTTAATGCCGTCTGATGAAAAAGCTTTCTAGGGTTTCTTTTCTCCATTATCATCATATATATAATAATAATAATTAAAAATGAAACATCCATTTCCAGTTATCCACATTTAAGAAATTTTCCTCCGTATTTAAGGTGAGATTGAAGTCCATTTAAGAAATTGTCACGCCCCGCTTCCCAGTAGATGGAAACGGTGACGTGGCAAGCCCGCAACGTATTTGTTATATGGTTGTTTCCCTTAGTAAATACATTAAGCGTAAGTAAGCAATATAACAAAGTGCAAGAATAACAAGAGTAATAAAATCCAATATCGATATATTACATTCAATATTTCATAATTTTCAACTGATACAATATGTCTGAATAATAAACAAAAGATGAAGGTAAATAGCCTAACCATGTGGTATACTAAAACGAAAGTTGTAATAACCGCGAAGATAAACAAAACTATTTGTCCACTTGAGATGTGAGATGAAAATACTCCTCGTTGACTGCTTCTAAATGCTCTGTCCCAAATTCACCTGACGAACATTCTAAGAAATAAAGAGATAGGTGAATGCCCGTCGGTGAACTAGCGCACGGTAAGTCCCAAAAAAACATAAATGTGAAATATAAATGTATAGTGATAAGTTGGAAAAGGATATCATGAAGCAATGGACTAAGTGTGATATGGTGATTAAACATTTCATTTAATATAAGCATGGCAAATCTATGTAACATAGTAATTCTATATAACATGGTAAATAATGGCAACTATGTAAGCATGACAATAGAACATGAGCATAGCAAACAAATATAGAAATGGCTGTATGGTATAGGTATAGTGAACATGAAGTGAATGTCAATATGTCGGTATAACTATTCTAACGTGGTTGTTTGTAGTTTGATAAAAAAGGTATTCATATATACGAGAGGAGTCCAACTTACCCCGTGGACTAAGGTAATATGTAGTTCAAGGCCCCATCATAACCTACGGGACAACGGTACGTGAATTCATGTAAATGTCTTTTAAAGTGACCTCTCGTACCATGTTATACGTTCCGTACCAATCTACCCCTTATCCCCGCGTATTGTAGTGTATAGTTCAAGTTGCAGGTCTTGGCCGAATCCATGAATATAAAGAGTACAAGTTCAAACTTCAAGTTGTATTCAGATGTTCATGTCAAGTTATATTTATGATTCGGTCAAATCTATGACAAATATATAATATCTAATTATATCTTCATATACATGTAACAATTCAAAGATCGAGAAAAACAAGATAAACATGTTCGAATGGCATGAAATGAGCTAAGTATATTATTTAAATAATGACCATAAACAATGTTGTACAGAAGTGTTGTGTACGGCTAATTAATCAAGTCAATCAAATTAGAAATATAAACAAAAATATAGATCTAAGTGTTGTGCACGTGTAAGTTCCAGTCGTGCCTAAATACGACTTCCGGTTTGGGAGATATACCCATTTTCGTTTTATCGCGCAAAACATATCAGAATCTGTCCAGTACCGTCGCATATTTTTAAAATATAGTTTGGGTCAATTTCCATCAGGTTTCAAGTTACGAAGATTATTAGAAAATTGTAAGTCTTTCGATATAATTATCCAAAACACTAAGATTTGCGCGATTTGAATTTCTGAAGCTCTAATTATGATCATTTAAATATCAGCGTTTAAAACAGAAATTCATATTTCTGAACTGCAACTATATGTTATATTGCAAAGCCTATATCGAGTTGTTTCACGTATTTATAAGCAATCTAATATACAAGAAATTATAGCTCTGTCAATTATGCATCTACACATCTAAATTTTGTCATGAACGGACATCGGGAGTTCGGGTTATGTCCTATTTAAAAACAGTGTGCGAATCAGGACAGATTCTGTCCAGATTCGTCGCTTAATATTGTAATACAATTTTCTATATTTTACATCGATTTTTAGTAAAAAATTAAAACTAAGAAATCTATATTTTTCAATTTAGATATCTAAAACACCTGAGTTTACTCAATTTGAATAACTGTATATCAAGTTATGTGTCCTAGAAGTTGACCAATAAATGCAGTTTTCTGTTTTTACGAACAGTGAATAAAAACGATATAATTCCTAAACCGTTAAGAGATTCGATTTGAAGTTTTTATAGCATGTACAAAATAATATAGTATATCATAGATAAATTTCTTGAAATTTCCATAAGTAAAAATTAATTTCTAAAAATTATTTTAAAAGTAAAGGTATTGATATGTCATATGTAAGAATGAGAAAACCATAGTATTTATTCGTAACTTCATTTTTCTTTTACAAAAATTTACATAAAATAATTTAAAATACAGCGACAAATGATGTATACTAATTGGTCTCTACAATCTTAACATATGAATTGCGAATAGCGACAAAACTTATATAAAACTTATTTTCATAAGAATTTATATATGAATGTATATCATGCAATATCATTTTCCTCTAGATTCATGGTATTATTAATTAGGGTAAATCTATATGCATGATATGGAGGAAAGTTATAATACAATTAAACGATAACGTAACTTGAATAAGATGCAACCATAATTATAATCGAAATTATATAACTATATGTGTTTTTTTTTGTGTTTCCAATATTTATATATGTAACAATATTTTTATTCATTTAGGGACTATGATATGATAGGAGAAGTTTTTCATGGCAATATGACAAGAGAAAAAGATGGAGTGAGAGAAAGAGAGAAGGGACTTACATGCACAAGCCGGTATCGTCACCGGGTTTGTCTATCTGACAATAGCCTTACGTTACTAGTGAGACTTTTTGAAAGCTTCTTCATGTTCTTTTTCGAGAACTCTAGATGAAAAGAGAGAAGAAGATGAATAATATTTCGTGAGGAAGAAAGAAAGGAGAGAAGTTGTCCTTCTTTCTAATTTTTTTAACAGAAAGATGAATGAAAAGGTACGGTGAGTATATAAAAGAATTATGTCATATTAATTCAAATTAATATGAATTCATAATGGGGGTTACAGAGAAATTGAAAGGGTGCCTATTCATTTGGAAGTTAAAGAAAATGAAAAGTCACATTTGTAAATTATGAGAGAGTAAAAAAAATGGATTAAAATGATTGCAAGATCCAAAATTCAAGCATGTGGCCTATGGAATAATAATGTAAGGACTTAACTAATGAGGTATAAGGTTGTTCATGCACAAATTTAACAAGAATTAAATATATGTTGTTGCTTGAAAAGAAAGTGAGCTTTTGGGCTCATAGTTTTATAAAAGAAAAATGAAAATGAGATTGGATTTAGGTTATGGGCTAAATTAGGTCTTGTATTTAATTTGAAAAATATTAAGATTTAGTTTTAAAGAAATATGTTTAGGAATAATAGATGGAATAATAAAATAATATATTTAATAAAAAACAAAATATTCGGAAAATACTAAGAATAAATAAATACAATATTTTACTAAAAAAAGAAAATACGAAGGTATAGCAATATAGGGGTCGTTACAGAAATTTTTATGCATATATGGAAGATATTTGTTTGCTGTGTTCTCCTACATGTTTGAAGAAGATTGTTGATTTATTGAGCAATGAAAAATTAGAGGCAATGATTGAAATTGGTTTTCGTGGAATCCTTTTTATCAATAGTATATATAGTTTGATAAAAATTTGTTTACTTGATTAGTTGATTAGGATGGAACATGAGTTTAGATGGTAGAAATCTACGCATTAGTGGTGAAGTAATAGAGATTAAAGATATAGATGCCTACTATTTAATGGGCTTAAAACATGAGAGGAATGAGTTCAAAGTTGGAAGATTGGCTTCTATAGAGTCAAACATTTTATCTTCTTATCAAATAGTGAATGACAAGATTCATTTATCATATTTAAACGAGGAATTACGAACGAGACCTAAAACTGATGACAAGTTCAAAATGTCATTTACCTTGTTATTGATTAGTTGTTTCCTTACCCCAGATTCATCTATCGACGTGTCAGCATGTACTTGTCGATTATACAAGATATAGCGCAAATTAGCAGACTTGATTGGGCAAGGTTTACGATCGACTACGTTTTCAATGGGCTTCGACGACGGTATAAAGGTGCTTGTGCAACAATTCAAATTGAATATTTTATACTTTTGCAGCTACATATATCTCCAATACATATTGTATGACCGTGTTTAATTTTGTAAAATTTTTAACCGTGTTAAAATTCTTCATTTTTCCTTTTGTTTCTTACGAGTATGGTTAAGCTTTGATACTATGCCGTTACCATATACCAAGAACATTCTTTTATGTTCGCAACTGCTTCCCAATATTTCTCCAGGATTGGATTAATATATGCTTGTTGCAGCTAGTGCAAAAATAACATCTGGTGTGGTGTTCCCCTCCGAACGGCGGCGCGCAGGACTGCGATGTCCTGGCGCTGAGATTCGGGGCAGATGCTAATTGGTGCTATCCGTCCACCTCTCCGAAGATGCCAAGTTGATTTATGGCACCATGTATCGAAGGTTTAGACGGATGCGTCCGATGTAGCAGACTTCGTCAGATTCCCCCTCGTTTGAGGGGTTTTTGATTGTGGGGACGCTCTTCCCTGCAGGCGCAAGCCCCTGCAGTTAATTACGCTACCGCATTGCGATAACAACTTTCTCCTTCTCCAGATGGTCACTTCGTGTCGTGGGTTTTTGTATTTTGTTGCCCGTGGATTGTTTACGGAGACTGAGTTATGTCGTCGCCCGTAGGGCGTGGACCAGTCCAAATCCGTATCATCTTAGATTTGGGTTTGGGGGTTTGGTTTGAGGATACGTCAGCCATACTTGAGGCTAAGATCAACTCAAACGTTTGTTAAGGATACGTTAGTCTAACTTTGAGACTAAGATCTACTTAACGGGATCGTTTAGATCCGACAAAGGAGCGTTTGGGATCTATTGTTCCAGTTTAGGGATATAGTGGTCCATCGTATGTATGACCGTCGGGACCCGTCACCTCTCTGACGACGTTGAAGAATTACAACGACGGATGTCAGAGGAGTTCAGAGATGTACCCTCGAGCCAGAGTTAATTGGGGGGATTTATAGTCCACTATGTTTGAAGGTTTAAGGATACGTTAGCCATCTTTGAGGCTAAGATCAACTTAAACGGGACCGTTTAGATCCGACAAAAGAGCATGCGGGGGCTCTATTGTTCTAGTTTAAGGACGTTGCGGTCCATGGGTAGTTTAAGGACGTTGCGGTCCGTGGGTAGTTCAAGGACATTGCGGTCCATGGGTAGTTCAAGGACATTGCAGTCCATGGGTAGTTTAAGGACATTGCGGTCCATTGCTAGTTTTAAGACATCTCGGTCAAGGTTAAGGACGTCGTAGTCTATGGGTTTAAGGACCCCACAGTCCGGTATGTGCTCTGGATGCTTCATACGGGTTCACTGCCGTGCTTGGCGAGGACCAGGCTCCGCTCTGGACGTTTTCCGCGGGGTCAAAGAGTGACGTTATCCGCATTCCACGTAACCAGGAATTTTGCATTAGACACGGGTTTAAGGACCCCGCAGTCCATATCAATGTGTGGTCGTCGGGACCCGTCACCTCTTTGAAGACATTGAGGGATTACAATGCCAAATATCAAAGGAGTGAAGAGATGTACCCTAGAACCGGAGTGGATTAAATAGTCCTTGGCCCAATTTGGGATCGAGACCAATTAATTATATTATGAGCCCATTAGCCCAGTTGATTACGAATTGAGGACTTATGGCCAGCTTGGGCTAAGTCCAATCAGGAGAGGCTTTGCCTCTATCCATTTAGCCAATTGGGCCAAAGCCTAGTGTTAAACACTACATAGCAATCAGTGTTGAACACTGGGAATGAGGTTGACAAGTTAGTGTTTAACACTAAAAGATAATTGGTGTTAAACACCAGCAACAAGGCTTTTCAAATCAGTGTTAAACACTAAAACAGATCAGTATCAAACACTGGCAACAGAGATCTCAAATTAGTGTTAAACACTAAGGTAGTCAGTGTTGAACACTGCAAATAAAGTTTTTTTGATTAGTGTTGAATACTAAGGCCCAACAGTGTTTTAACACTGGGTTCGAGAGTTTCAATTTAGTGTTAAACACTAAGGCAAGAGGGGTCACGTGGCGACACGTGAGAACGCCCTCCCTTCATTTGTTCTTCTGAGACTATTGCATCTTTTAGAGCATCACGTGCCATCACGTGACGGGCATTCAAATGCTTATACGTTAAAGCTTCTGCCTAGGGTCACGTGGGTCACGTGGGGCACTGCTTCAAGGGGCTTTCTGTTGATCTTTTAGGGGGGTCACGTGGTGACACGTGACCCTGCCTCTATGTATGTTGTTTAGAGGATCTGTTAATCCTTTCCAGGAATTAAATTCCTCGTAGGGTTAAACCCTGACGGTAATTTCAGAGGAATTAAATTCATACTTCCTTTTGAAGATTTATATTCTGAATAGAGTTGGACTCCAAATTTTCTGTAGGAATTAAATTCCTCATAGGGTTAAACCCTAATAAAAGCTTTTAAGGAATTAAATTCCCACTTTCTGTTAAGTTATGATCAAGGGAATTAAATCCCCGCTGTTCCAACAGAACTAGGTTCTTAATTAGGGTTAAACCCTGTTTCTTTTTGTTCTGAAGGAATTAAATTCTCATAACACAGGGTCAAGCCCTAGTTTTATTTTATTTTAAAGGAATTAAATTCCTATAGTTCTGTGAGAATTAAATTCTCGTGCTTCCATTCCCTCTCTATGTTTTGGATCTGCATGGCAGGATCTCGACCCATTGAGAATTAAATTCTCAACCTCAAGGGGAGATGTGCACTTTGCAGATCCTCTATCAAAGAGAGAAGAAATATGTTCTTCTGTTTTATATATCAGAGTTAAACTCTGTTGAGAATTAAATTCTCTTTTCCTTCAAGGAGCCTTCCCTTTCTTACCTAGGGTTTTCTTTTGCAGAAGATCCAAGTTCCTCGAAGTATCAAGGTTCTCTCTCTTTTCTTCCCTCTGCATGTATCTGTCTCTATATCTCCCCATCCCTGTGTCTCTTGGCTCCTATTTATAGGAGAAGCAGCCGAGTCAATTAGTTTTTTGACAAATCTTCATTGAGAGATTTGATTTGCATCCATCATTCGTTTTTGACCTTTGGATTATTGGGTGAATTTTATTCACCATTGGATTTCAAGTCCCGGGGTTCCCCTTTGTTATTTCGGTTAGATTTAGAGGGGAAATCTTTCCAAACCCGAGATTTTCCCATAGATAAATGATATTCAATCATCTTTAAATCTTTAATTCGATTGGTCCCAGATAATCGCTTTCCTTTGGAAAGATTCGAATCTCCTTCAGAATTTAATTCTGTCAACGAAATGGGCTTTGAAAGCCGGTCACGTGTGACCACGTGACCCATGGTCACGTGTGGGCACGTGACCCCCTTGGAACGAGCCTTCCTCTTTCTTTTTGCGCTCTGTCTTCTGGTTGCTGCTTAACCGTCACGTGCCACCACGTGACCCCTGGTCACGTGCGAGCACGTGACCCTTGTCTGAACTCTTTTTCTTGATTTAACTGGAGAACAATTCTGATGTTTTGATCGTCACGTGCCGACACGTGACCCTGGTCACGTGGGAGCACGTGACCTCTTCTGAAGCTTTTTCCTTGATTTGATCAGGAAGCGTTGGGTCTTTGCTGCTGGCTTTTAAATGTCACGTGCCAACACGTGACCCAGGTCACGTAGGAGCACATGACCCTTACTAAAGCCCCTCTCTTTGATGTAGTTGGGAAACTAAACTTGCTTTGCCGGTACTTTTGGGTGTCACGTGCCAACACGTGACTGCTGGTCACGTGTAAGCACGTGACCCTCTTCTGAAGCTTTTTCCATAAGCTTTCCTGATTTTAAATCAGGAAACAAATGCCCCCACAGCGTTGTTCTCACGTGTCAGCACGTGAGTGCAACGCTGTCACCTCTTGCAACCGTTGGATTCCTTTAGGGATCTGGGGAGATGAAACGTTTCCATTGCCTTCTATAAATACCTCTGTCTCTTCATAGGAGCCTTCACTTTGCTCATCTTCTTCCTCTGAGAACTTTTTCTGAGAATTTAATTCTCTTCTTCCAGAGCTTAGTTCTCTGTCTTAAAATATTTTCAGAGTTTAACTCTGTCTTAAAGGGACTCTTCCTCCTCAGGTAATGGTAATCGAAGCACCTTCGTTTTGACAAAACTCTCTGGATTTTAAATCCATATCAAGGGTTTCACAAAGAACCCATTTTTATTCAAGTACTTTAACCAAAATATGAGACCACTTAACCTCCCACAGTAGATCTCTTAGGGTTTAGATGATCCTTAGGGAGATGATGATGGCGGTTCAAATCCATGGAATTTAATTCCATTCAAAAATGTTTCTGGGAATTTAATTCCCTTTCCTTAATAAGGAATTTAATTCCAATGAAGAACTCGATTTCTTCACACAGAGGCTTCCTGGAGTCTCTTGGCCCGAGGTTGTTCTTCTGCAATTAATGAAATGGTGGTTTTCTAATGATTCTCATGACCTTTATTTCAGGTATCATGGCTGCCCATCTGTATAGTCTTGACGAGATCATTTCCTACGGGAATATTCGTGCACTGGGCCGCAGTCAGAACCAGGAGTTCACCGATCTCAATGTGCCGAGATCATGAGCCGCTTTGACGAGTACAACCATCGGCTACTCCCCCGTCGCTCTTCTCTTCTGAGGCTGATCGTGCTGGCGATCAGGGAGGCTCTCCCTTTATTCTGTGCTGGTGTGCCGCTTGGGGCGTTGGACGCCGCCGAGGATAAAGTACACTCGGTGTATCTGATGCACTTGATCTCAAAGAGAAGGCGGGATAATCTCATTGATCTCCTGCATCAGATTTTTCAGCAATCAGCCATACTTGCCGCCTACCGGAGGGTAGAGGACATCCGCGGGGACCCCGATGCTTGTGATCGTGAAAGGAAGCATACTCGGGAGGTTCGAAATGCTTGGAAGATCTTGAATAAAGTTAATTTTGAGTTTCTCAACCCATGCCCCGCATCTGAAGTTTTACCATTGTAAATGTGTCCTCTATATTTTGTATGAACCTCTTGAAGTATGAGTGACAAGTGTTATTATGTCTTTCCATGTTTGCATGCCTTTTCTCTGGGATTTTATCATTTTGCTACTGTTGTTGTTTGTGCTTTTAATATGCAGGGTACTACTCCATATATTTTCTTTTAAGTGTACATCAGGTTTAGGCCTCACGTGTTCTGCACGTGGGGTCCCTTGATGGGGCTGTTCACAAAATTTTCCCATGCCGTATTTTCAGTGCAGAGAAAGGGCCTTGGAAATAATTGCATCTCCTTAATTTTAGATGCCTTTCCTTTTTTTGGCCTTGGAAATAGCTTTACCATGCAAGATTTCCCGCGCATAGCACTTAATACACTTCCTTATATATGAGGCTATAGCTTTCTTTTCCCTTTACGGAGAGATTTATTATTATTATTATTTTTTGTAACTTGTCTTGAGAGACAAACGAGTGCCATGGCCTGCAATCGTCCGCACGCTCGTCGACAGCCATGGGAAGTTCCTATCGAGGAGATGCTCCCCCGTTTTGCTGCTCGGTTGGTGGATCCCCTCCTTACCGACAACGAATGCGACTCAGCCATGCATGAACTCTCGATCCGTAGGGGGTCCCCCCTCCCGATGGGTTCTCTCTGGCTCCGGATGATCCTCACGGCCGTGCTCACCGACATTCCTCCTCACCCGGCAGAGATGACCCTGGCGATGCTTGATGCGGTGGAAGAAAAGCTCGAGGGCTTTCATGAGGCGTGCCTGATTACTCAGGCTTTGAATGACTGCTCAATTCATCTGCTGAGCGAGATAAGAGCCCGACGGGCTGTTATGTCTGCTTTTGCGGACGAACACGGCGCCAATCGATGGGGAGCGACTCCTCGTGAGAACCGTCGCTTTGACGTGCTGGAGAAAGCAGAGAGAGAGATGGAGAATTTTGTCCTCTGCTTCATTAACCCTTGTGCCGTTGATCCCATGTTTGGTGACCTTTTCCGTTAGCGTAGAACATTTTTAAATTAATCCCTCCTTTTTTACGCTTTATGCCGAAATTCCCTGTAGGCGTGATGCTAGTATGTATGTTTCCGCTTGCATAAATAAACTTTGTATTCTTCTCATGAGAACTTTCTTTAATTGCAAATGCTACCATCACTTTCCTGCGCATCAGACCTTTTTAGGCATTATGAATGTTCATGCGATTGCAAATGCTATTATTATTTTTTTTTTTTTTGAATACTCATATGATTGCGAACGCATGCTTGAAATATGTCGGAAACCTTTCTTGTTGCCTTTCACGTCAGGTGATGTGAGCGCGTTTTAGATCGATTATTCCCGTCGACTGGAAGCCCCTTTATACGGTCTTGTAAATGTCTTGTTTCCAAGGCCGCGGTCACGAAAGCGAGCTTACGTGGCCTGATAGAGCGACACGTAGCGAACATATTGTTGTGCGAGAAAAGGGCTCGGCCGCAAATTTTCGGAGAGGGAATTGGCTTCTAAGGCGTTGAGCGAGCTTCAGGCCAGCGTCACAGCCAAGGCCAACAAAGCATACGAACTCTGGTGGGCGCTTCAGGAGTCTATAAAAGAGGCGGTGGCTCTCGATAAAGCTGCCATGTTCACTCTTGAGAGGGTCGAGGCTCATAAGGCCACTGAGAAGGAGCTTGAAGCCCGGCTCGCTTCGTATCAGGCTCAGCAAGCTCAAGCGGAGGCTCGTCTTTTGGAGATTTTGCGTCATGAAGCCGTGGTCCAACAAAAGCAGGATGAGCTGACCAAGTTGCTGAATCGCCCGCCGGCTTGAAACATTTATATCTTTTCCTTTTTTTTTTGTACATACTCATGGATGAGAGTATTTTCTTTTTGTTTCTTTCATGAATTGTAATTTGTACCCATTTTGGTTTATGAATAAAAGATACATTTTTCTTCTCAATGATGTGTCTCCTTTGAATGTATTCTGCGGATATTCTATCTTGATCTCCTTGCAGGACAGCAATGGCTCAGGACTCAGGGTTAAGATCTGCTTCCTAAGGCTTTTGCATCTTATGAGCCACGAGGGTCTCATAAAGAGTTTTTCTCCCTACAGGTCGAGAGGATCCCATAGGTGTGAGTTCTTCTTAAAGATCGTGAGGATCCTCAAGCGGGTTTCCCTTGAGAGTCGTAAGGATCTCACAAGAGAGTTTTTTCTTCCTTACAGGTCGTGAGGACCTGCAAGTGTCGGATGTGATCGTCCTTATCCGTGTTTCACGGAGTCAGGGGTCTCTCCAAGTATCGTAGTTTAAAGACATCACGGTCAAGGTTAAGGACCTCATAGTCCGTGGATTTAAGGACTCCACAGTCCGCTGTTAGTTTTAAGACATCACGGTCAAGGTTAAGGACCTCATAGTCCGTGGATTTAGGGACTCCACAGTCCAATGTGTGGTTGCAGGGACCCGTCACCTCTTTGAAGACGTTGAGGAATTACAACGCCAGGCATCAAAGGAGTGAAGAGATGTACCCTTAAACCAAGGCAAAAATCTGTAAGGAATCGGGGTGGTTGATCGTTAGTTTTAAGACATCACGGTCGAGGTTAAGGACGTCATAGTCCGTGGATTTTAAGGACTCCACAGTCCGGTATTTGCTCTGGATGCTTCACACGGGTTCACTGCCGTGCTTGGCGAGGACCAAGCTCCGCTCTGGGCGTTTTCCGCGGGGTCAAAGAGTGACGTTATCCGCGTTCCACGTAACCAGGAATTTTGCACTAGATGCTTCACACGGGTTCACTGCCGCGCTCGGCGAGGACTAGGCTCCGCTCTGGATGCTTCACACGGGTTCACTGCCGTGCTCTGCGAGGACCAGGATCCGCTCTGGACGTTTTCCACGGGGTCAAAGAGTGACGTTATCCGCGTTCCACGTAACCAGGAATTTTGCACTAGATGCTTCACACGGGTCCACTGCCGCGTTAGGCGAGGACTAGGCTCCGCTCTGGACGTTTTCCACGGGGTCAAAGAGTGACATTATCCGCGTTCCACGTAACCAGGAATTTTGCACTAGATTCTTCACACGGGTTCACTGCCGCGTTAGGCGAGGACTAGGCTCCGCTCTGGACGTTTTCCACGTGGTCAAAGAGTGACATTATCCGCGTTCCACGTGACCAAAAATTTTGCACTGGATGCTTCACACGGGTTCACTGCCGCGTTAGGCGAGGACTAGGCTCCGCTCTGGACGTTTTCCACGGGGTCAAAGAGTGACATTATCCGCGTTCCACGTGACCAGGAATTTTGCACTAGATGCTTCACACGGGTTCACTGCCGCGTTAGGCGAGGACTAGGCTCCGCTCTGGACGTTTTCCACGGGGTCAAAGAGTGACATTATCCGCGTTCCACGTGACCAGGAATTTTGCACTAGATGCTTCACACGGGTTCACTGCCGCGTTAGGCGAGGACTAGGCTCCGCTCTGGATGCTTCACACGGGTTCACTACCGTGCTCTGCGAGGACCAGGATCCGCTCTGGACGTTTTCCACGGGGTCAAAGAGTGACATTATCCGCGTTCCACGTGACCAGGAATTTTGCACTAGATGCTTCACACGGGTTCACTGCCGCGTTAGGCGAGGACTAGGCTCCGCTCTGGACGTTTTCCATGGGGTCAAAGAGTGACATTATCCGCGTTCCACGTGACCAGGAATTTTGCTGAATATATCCGCATTTCACGGGATGGAGGTTTGACTGTTGGCGATATGTATACCACCGAGCCATGGAACTGGGAGTTGCCGCTGTTCCGCTTAGCTTGAAGTTGTGTCCGTTGTTACGAGACGAATGTTGGGCTGATCTCTAGGTCGCTTGTGGCCCGTCGAGCTTTAGCTTCTTTCTTTGGTGAAACCTGGGGGAGGGAGGTATGTTCCCTTTTTGTTTATGCCATTGGATTGTATACAGGGTGTGATGGAACATCACCTGTAAGGCATACATTTTATTTTTATTTTATTTCTTTTTCCGCGGTGCTCTATCGTTTCAGCTTTTATATCGCGAAGGTCGCGATTGCCCCATCATTTCGGCTATTTTTCGCGGTGCCCAATCATTTCGGCTATTTATTTATTTTCTACTCGCTGCTTTTTATTGCGAGTTGCCCCATCATTTCGGCTATTTTTTTTATGCCTTCATTTTTACTTGCTGCTTTTTATTGCAAGTTGCCCCATCATTTCGGCTATTTTGTAGGCATGTGTGGCTTGCTAGCTTTTTCGCCGCAAGCTTGGATTTTGGACACCGATTTTGGCATCAGCACCGCTGCAACTGGGATGTTGCCAGGAGCGAATCATCATTTGCTTCTGTCGATATTGAACAAAGGTGGCTTAGTAAACAGGGTTAAGGGTCCTGTCGACCAAGGCTTTTGACTTCGTGAGCCGTAAGGGTCTCACAAAGGTATTTCTCCCTACAAATCGTGAGGATCTTGCAGGTGTATTTTCTCCTTAGGGATCGTGAGGGTTCCTAAGTGTATGTTCCTCTGTAAGTCGTAAGGATCCTACAAGAGGGTTTTCTCCTTATAAGTCGAGAGGAATTATAAGGGTTGTTCACCATGTGGGCATATCCCTAGTCATGGGTGGGACTTTGCTGGGGAAATGTTTTTTCGCGCACGTGGATTGTATACAAGGGTCAGTATTGAGCCTCTTGTAGGGCAATATCGAAGGTTGTAGAGGATTTGCTTAAGAACAGGTTTAGGTTTCTGTAACTTAAGACTTTCAAATCTCATGAGCCGTGAGGGTCCCATAAGAGAATTCTCCTTACGAGTCGTGAAGATCTCGTAAGTGTATTTTCTCCTTAGGAATCGTGAGGACCCCTAAGTGTGTTGCTCCTTTGTGAGTCGTAAGGATCTCACGCAGGTGGTTTCTCCTTACAAGGTCGAGAGGACCCTACAAGTGTCTATTTACGAGGTTGCGCCCTTTCGGGTTTTCACAAACACTCGCCGGTAGTCCTGCTGTTTTTACTCACGGAGCCCTTTCGGGTTTTCATCCGTGCCCATTTTGCTTATGGACATACCGTTTTTTTTTAATTCTTTTTCACTTCTTTTTTTTTTACAAGGTCACGCCCTTTCGGGTTTTCACGAACGCTTGCCGGCAGCCCTGCATTTTTTTACTCACGGAGCCCTTTCGGGTTTTCATCCGTGCCCATTTTGCTTATGGACATACCGTCTCTTTCTTTATCCTTTTTCATATATATTTTTTTTTATTTTTTCTTTCTCTCTCCTCTTCTTTTTATCTCGTCAGCCTAAAGATGCTGCGGTAGTAGTTTTAGGGACGTTTCGGTCCGTCGATAGTTTAAGGACGTTTCGGTCCGTCGTTAGTTTAAGGACGTTTCGGTCCGTCGTTATGGGAAGGCCGGCTGCTGCTTGTAAAGTCTGAGCCTAGGAAGATAGTGAGCGGTCATAGTCGTCGTCATCTATCATTGACTTAGGCTGTGGCTTATTAAGCGTAGTATTTCTTTAAGAAGCGGCCATTTATTGGCCTGAAAGGCCTTTCACCGTGCATGTCCATAAGTAGGTAGACTCCACCCTGGTAGACCTTGTCTATGATGTACGGGCCTTCATAGTTTGGCTCAAATTTTCCCCGCTTGGCACGATTGGGGATCATAGGTCTTTTGACCACTAGTACGAGTTCGCCTTGGCGGAATATCCTCGGCCTGGTCAATCTTTCGTACGAGCGCGTCATCCTTGCTTTGTAGGCCTCTAGATGTTATTGCGCTATGAGCCGGGTTTCGTCGAGGGCATCAAGCTCCTCAAGCCGAAGGTGAGCATTTTCTTCGTTCGTCAGCTCGTGGTGGACTGCTACTCGTAGAGAGGGTAACTCTATCTCGAGGGGGAGCACTGCTTCCGTCCTAAATACCAACGCGTACGGCGTTGTGTTCGTGGCCGTCTTGAATGTAGTTCGATAAGCCCAAAGGGCTTCTTGCAGCCTTTCGTGCCAGTCTCTCTTATTCCTGGAAACGGTCTTTTTTATGATCTTCGTCAAGGTCTTATTGAAGGCCTCGGCCAGACCGTTAGCTCGTGGATTGTAAACCGAAGAATATCTCCAGTCTATATTGTGCTGCTGTGCGAAGCGGCTAATCTTATGGCTTCGGTAGGCCGGCCCGTTATCGGAGATAATCCGCCGTGGAGTTCCGAACCGATAGATGACTTGCGTCTTGAAGAAATGGAGGATATTCTCCGTCTTCACTTCCCTCAGTGGTACTGCTTCTGCCCATTTGGAGAAGTAATCAGTTGTCGCCAGGATAAAACGGTGTCCCCGGGATGATGCTGGCTCAATGGGGCCGACTATGTCAGTCCCCCACATTTCGAACGGCCAGCTAGCCACCGTTGGGTGCAGTGGATTCGGATGTTGGTGGATGAAGTCTCCATGAATCTAGCATGAGTGGCATTGCTTCGCATACTCGAGGCAGTCCTGGATCATCGTGGGCCAGTAGTAACCCATCCGTTTAATTTTTAACTTCATCTTTGGGCCTGCTTGGTGAGAACCGCAAAGTCCATCATGAACTTCCTGAATGACTCTTTCTGCTTCGTCAGGTCCTAAGCATCTCAGCCATAGAGAATCAAACAATCTCTTGTATAGAGTGTCGTTGACGAAAGCGAAAGATAGAGCTCGTTTCATGAGCTGATGTCTTGAGGACGCTTCTTTGGGTATTCGGTGGGACTTAAAGTAGTCTATGAAGACTTCCCTCCAGTCCTCAGCCTTCTTACGGTCTTTTATTTGTAGGGTCGTCTGCTCAGTCGCCCCCTTTTCTTTATATAATTCCGGAGGTATTTCTGCCGGGGCGAGCACTCGAGGCTTTGTACCACGATTCTGACGTCATCGAGGTTCTCGTCAGCCAGTTCTTTAGCAAGTTTAGCCAACGCGTCTGCTTTGCTGTTTTCCGCGCGCGGTATGTTCTCCAAAGTATAGGAGGGAATTTGGGTCAATAGTTGTTGCACCTTTTTGCCGTACCTCACCAACTCCGGCTTGCACGTTTGGTAGTCACCATTTACTTGACTAACGACCAGCTGAGAATCCCCGTATATAAGGAGGTCTTCAATTCCCATGTCGATGGCGATCTCGAGGCCTGCTATCAGAGCCTCGTATTCAGCTTCATTGTTTGTCCTCGGCTCTGTTAAGGAGAAGGCGAAGCGCATTATCCCTCCTTGTGGAGTTGCAAAGATGAGGCCTATCCCCGATTTGATCATTGGGATACCTTGTTTCTGTTTCTTTATGGAGGACGCTCCATCGAAATAGAGTTCCCATCGGGTGCTTCCACCGCTAATCGCATCAAATGCATGCTCGTCCGGTAGATCACAGTTCAGAGGAGAATCAGCCGGTATCGGGTGCTCAGCGAGGAAGTCGGCAATGGCCTGGCCTTTCACTGCCTTGAGAGGTTGATACGTTATCAAGAACTCCATCAAGAGCAGGGCCTACTTAGCGAGTCGTCCCGTCAATATGGCTTTCGACATCAAGTATTTAAGGGGATCCACTTTTGAAATGAGACGGACTTCATGTGCCAACGCATAGTGCCTGAGCTTTGTTATCGCGAAGATTAACGCCAAGCAATGTTTTTCAATGGGAGAGTAGTTGCTTTCTGCCTACAGTAGAACTCGACTTAAGTAATAGAATGCCCTCTCTTTCCCCTGATCGTTCTCTTGTGCCCATAACGCGCCCAAGGAACCTTCGAGGGCGGTCGTATAAAGAATGAGGGGTTTTCCCTTGACCGGCGCGGCCAACACCGGAGGGTTCTGCAGGTACTGCTTGATCTCGTCTAGTGCACCTTGACATTTGTGATCCCAAGCGAATGGAGTTCCCTTTTTCATCAGGTGGCTGTAAGGACGGCATTTGCCCGAAAGATTAGCGATAAACCGCCGGATGTATGCGAGCTTCCCTTGGAGAGACCGCAACTGCTTGAGGGTTCTTAGCGGAGGCATTTCCATGATCGCCTTAATCTTTGACGGATCTATTTCAATACCTCGGTGTCGAACGATGAATCCCAGAAATTTGCCCGAGGAGACTCCAAACGCGCATTTGAGGGGATTCATTTTCAAATTATATTGCCGAAGGCGTCGAAATACAGTCTCCAGATGCTTTAAATGATCTTCGTATGACATGCTCTTTACTACGAGGTCATCGATATAGCACTCAACGACGTCGTGTATGAGGTCATCAAAGATCTTTGTCATGGCCCTTTGATAGGTAGCGCCAGCGTTCTTTAGACCAAAGAGCATGACCCTGTAGCAGAATATACCCAAAGGGGTGCGGAAAGAGGTGTGCTTCTGGTCTTCGGGATGCATCTTTATCTGATTGTATCCTGACGAACCATCCATAAAGGAGAAAACCTCGTGAGTGGACGTGTTATCTATCATTAGCTCGGTTACCGGCACCGGGAAATCATCCTTTGGACAGGCTTTATTGAGATCCCTGAAATCCACGCATATGCATACCGTCCCATTCTTCTTCATTACCGGGACGATATTGGCGATCCAGTCGGGATATTGGACTTCTTGGATAAATCCAGAATCGATCAGCTTCTTGACTTCGGCGTTGATGCTCATCTCAAGCTCGAGCCGCATCCTCCTTGGCGCCTGCTTGACTGGCTTGATATCTGGGGATATTGCTAATTTATGCACAGCAATCTCCGGATCTAATCCTGGCATCTCGGAGTAGTTCCACGCGAAGCAGTCTTTATGCCGTAGAAGCACGTTCTTTAACGTAGCCACCCTCTTTTCGGATAACAGCTCGCTGACAAATGTCGGTCGCGGGTCGTCTGCCGATCCCAACTCAATCTTCTTGAGGTTATCTGCAGTAGTATGTATACCATCTTCCAGTTCTTTCGGAGCGGGCGGAAATTCTGAGATCACCTCATCATCGCTGTTCTTAAAGCACCGGGGAAGGTCATCTACGTTCTCGGGCTCTTCTCCTAATATCATAATCGTATAACAAGTGCGAACCCGCTCCCCGGACTGAGGTGGACCCGGTTCTGCTCTTGCGGCCTTGGGCTCGTGCTTTTGTGGTGGCGTTACCTTCCAGCCGTCGGATAAAGCGAATCTGCCCCGTTGGTACTGGTCCTCGACCCAGTTCTTGAAGGTGAAGCAGTCTTCGGTAGGATGTCCTATGGCTTGGTGATAAGAGCAATAACTCAGATGAGAAGCCTTGTTAGCTTGCTCAGGATGTCTAGACTCTGGAAGCGTGATCATTTGATGTTTTATAGCAAGGTTGAGTAACCTCTCCGTCTTGTCTCGGGGGAAGGAGTACGCTCGACTCATCTTCTTCATGAGGGACAAACCCGAGCCGCTTCTTGATTTATTTCCGTCTCTGTGTCGGGCCTTTCGTACAACGGATTGACGAGGATAAGTGTCTTTGTCTTTTGCAGCATGTTGAAATAGATGTTGCGTCCTGGCCTTCTCGTAGATGGCCATTTCGCGGTTGTGGTCTTCCCGAGCTTTCTGACCTACTTTCATGATAGGCTTGCCCATTCGTTCTTCAAACGATGGACTCGGCGCTTTAATCGCGAGGTCTAGTTTTGATGGGGGGTTGGCATCTCCTGACAGGGCGTCCTCCTCTTCATCAAAGGTATATATAGCGCAGCTGCTGTGAGCCCGTTCCCGTTTTCCGGCTCTTGCGTATCCAAGCCCGAGTGTTTCCATTTTTCCGTTGGGCAATTTGCGTTGAGTCCCGGGGACATCCCAAATCCTGTTGTAGAGCCGAGCCTGCCGAACAGTCTGTTTTAAGGGTACTCCTTGGCGCCTCAGTAGCTTCTTCAATCCATTTGTATAGTATCTGGGCAAACGGATGGGTTGGAGCCTGTCAAGTGTAGCATCCACGTCATGCCAGATCTCTTTCTCTATTTTTGACTCTGAGGATCGGTAGAATAGGATCACCTTCTCACCCTTTTGCCTGGGAGGGACGTAAAATGTTTGTAGGTCCTGCACATTGTGAGCCTGAAGCGTGTCGAGATCCTTGTAGTGTTCTCGCGGTACCATGGTGATTTGCAAACTATGGTCATCGCCAGGGGGTGCTTGTATTGACAGCCGATTGGAGAACACAGCATTAACTTCATCTTCTGAATCACTTCCGAAGACTAACATGGGGGCGGGCGTCCCCAGGTTGTTGCGTTGAGATGGCCCTGTATAAACTATCTCTTCCTCTTCTTCGGTATCGCTCCCGAAAACAGGGATGGTGGCGGCGGCTTTGTTCTCCGGATTGCGACACCTTTCTGTATCCTCGAAATCTGGCAAAAAGTACTTCGCATCTTCGTATTTGCGGACTTCGTTCACGGAAAACGGGTTTAACTCACCTGTTACGGTATACTCGAAACCATCCTTAAAGTACTTCATACACTGATGTTGTGTAGAAGGGATGATGTTGTATTCATGTAACCAAGGACGACCGAGCAAGGCGTTGTAGCAGGTCTTGGCGTCAATGACATGGAATTTGATGTCTGTGACAAGAAGTCCAAAGCGTAATGTTAGTATCACAGATCCGAGAGTCTGTGATGATTGTGAATCGAAACCGGAGATAGTAATTTTGTCACGAGCGAGGTGTTGCACACTCATGCAGATTTCCTTCAACACCCGAACATTAAGGAGGTTGACGGAGGATCCATTATCCACCAGGATCTTGCCTATCTTGATATCATGGCAGTATCCGGAGACATATAGGGGACGGTTGTGGTCGCACGTCCCGAGAAGGAGGTCTTCATCACCGAAAGTGATGTCGGCCGTATGCACTTTCTCCAGTTCATCCTTCATCTTTTCAGTGGCGAGGAAGGCTTGGAATTGCTCAGGTTCTTATAACGCCTTAATTAGTGAGTCTCGCGCTTCTTTTGATAATAGGAGGGCATCGAGAATACTAAGCTGAGAAGGTAGCTTTCTTAGGTGCGCGAGGATGTTATAGTCCACCTTACCCTTCCTAGGAGGGTCTTTGGCAGCCAGCTCTCTCATGACTTGGTCATCTAAAGTGATATCTTCAGTGACCTTTTCCTTTCCCTTATCCTTTCTACTTACGGGCCCGAGATTCTTTTCTGGGAGTGTGCGATTGCGCAGCTGAATGTTCTCGCAGATCTCTGATTTCTCCTCTTTCCCTAAAACGGATTCTTTGAAGAGAGGGCCCAGAGCCATTTCTTCATCAGAGTCGCTCCCAAAGGTGAGAACTTGTGACCCCCTGGCGTTTACCATGTAACAGTTGCCAGTAGTTCTGTCGTGCCCATCGACAGTACTTCTTCGCTCCCGACGGCTCTTGCGTTTCATGTGCTTAACATGTTGCCGACGAGCAACATATCCTTGCCACCATATCTTAAAGGCGTCACACTCCTCCGTGGGGTGTGAGATTTTCCGATGATATGCGCAATAATCAGGGTGCCTCTCCACCCCATCATGTGTGTTTCCTTCCAAGGGTGGTAGCTTCATCCCCCTCGACATGGCTTTGGCAAACCTTTTTCTCGTCTTGAATATCTTCTTGTCTACTTCGGATGCCTTTCGCTCTGGCGGAGGTAGTTCAACTCTTCCGTTCAGTCGCCTGCGTTTGGCTCCTTCTGAAGCGGCCATCTTACGCTCCTGATCCGTTTTACTTTTTAGGCGAATCTCGTCTAGAAAAGCGTCGATCATTTCGTCTGTTGGCCATGCACGCTCTGGTACAGGCTCTGCCTCCAGCTTCTTAATGCCGGGAGTTTTCCCATCATCGGTAAACGAGTGGGAGATTACGTTACAACTCGCCACATATCCTTCGGATTCATCCGACGAGCTCTCTCCATCATATTCCTCTTGAAAGATGTGGTTGAGGAACTCTTGCAGTGTCACAGGAGTTCGCGCCTTTTGATTGTACTCTTCCAGTGCGTCGATTTGCTTCTGCGAGTTCGTGTGCTCGTTTCCAGGCTTCACGGACTTCTTGGATTTCTTCTTCTTTTTCTTCGAAGATCTTGACGGTTGGGCATGAGTATTTAGGCTCTTATCGCGAGTCTTCGTAGTTGGGTGGCGCCTTAGCATCCCTTCGATAATTTGAGGTTCAAGAGGGTCCTTCCATTCGATCGCAGGGCACGCATGAAGGTCTCTCAGCATTCTTTTGGTTTTAGTTGATAGCACGACCTCCCATGGAGCTTCTTCAATAAAGGAGCAGGTTGCCCCCGGTGTATCTGCTTTCTTAGGAGTATGCGGTTGTGGTGGGTTCACCTTCCACTTTTCGGACAGTACAAACTTCCCCTGGAGGTATTGATCTTCAATCCATCCTTTGAAGACGAAGCAATCTTTAATCGGATGGCCTACCGTTTGATGGTAAGGGCAATAGTTAGGGTTATTCACCTCAGTGGGTTGCGGCGGTCGCCTTGGATTTGGTAGGCTTATAAGTCTGTTGCGATTGCCAGCTCGAATAACCGTTTCGTCTTGTCTCGTGGGAACGAGTAGGGACGCTTCATCTTCTCATTATAATACCGACGTCTTTCCTCCAGTTGATCTGCCGGTTTCGGGGCGTTAAGTTGTTGTTGGGCATTCGCAACAAAGGTTGCCCTTCCTTTACCCTTGTCGTTCCGAGGTTCCGACTTCGGGGGAGGTGGTCTATGACCCATCTGGTCCATCTGAGCCAACTTGTCGATTAAAGCCTGGAATGTGGTTGGCTTAAAGAACATCATAAACTGGGAGATAGTTGCGTGGGGGTCTAGGGTTCCTACGAACATGCCCACTGCGGGTGCCTCCTCAATACGTTGTTCACATCTCGACCACAAGTTCCGCCAGCGTATAGCATACTGGACCCAGGTTTCGCCTGGTTTTACCCTGGCGTTAATCAGTGCAGTTATTGGAGTGCGTTCGCTGGCACTTGCGAATCGCTGAGTGAATAACAACTCCATTTCAGCGAACGTTTTGATAGAATCGTTCGGGAGTTCCGAATACCATTCGAACGCAGTTTCTGATAGGCTGCCCATGAACTGGCGGAGCAACAGTTTATCATCACCGCCGGTGTTACCGCAGAGGGTCCGGAACTGGGCGACATGTTGATGGGGGTTGCCGGTCCCCTTGTACACGTGGAATTTTGGTATCGTATAGCCTTGCGGGTATTTGATTTGGTCGTACCAGCTTGGATACAGCCGCCCCGTTTTCACGACTTGACCAGCTGCCTCAGTCGCGTGATGAACCCGGATTTGCTGGGCTATGTAGTCAACCAATTCCGCCTTAGAGATTGCCTCCCCTTTGGCCGTTGAGAGGGTTGGTGGTGGATTTGACGTTTCTCCTCGGTCGTCTTCAAGAACGATTGGGGGATCCTCGGCGGGTAAGTCCTGCTGGATCATCATTCCTATCATATCTTGGAAGAGAAGGCCCATACGTTGTATGTTGGCCGCTTGTTCAGCAGCCTCTTTGTCCTTTTTCTCCAGTATCCGGCGAAGGAATTCAGTGTCGGTTTCTTCCTCCTGGCGCGCGTCTGAGGACGTTTCTGGGTTTTCTTTTGGCCCGGTAAGTGCGGCCATAGCATTCATCATTTCCTGAAGCTTTTGTTGCTGCTCCTGGGCTTTCGTCACGGATCGGGTTAGCGGTCGGTGGCCCGTAGAAGTGCGGCTTTCCTCCTTTCCAGAGGCCATGTAAACAGTGTGCACCACCATGCCCCCAGACTTAGGGCGTCTGGGCTCAGTGCTTTTAGCCGTCGTTGCATGCTGGGGGGTCTTCTCTGGCCTCCTCCTTTTATGAGCCAGTTGATCAACAGCCTTTTGGGGTTTAGCCTGGTGACCAGCTTCCGGTTGGATTTTCAGCTTCTTGTGCTGGCGGGAGAAGTTTGGATCGATGATCGAGTCTCGGGCCTGCCGCCAAACCTTATAGATTTTAGAAGACAGCCGTTGAGGAGATCGGGGTTGTTCGGGTTTTATTTCCACAACCTTTTTTAATGGGGGAGGAGACCTCTTCAGCACTGCAGTAGGAGAATTCCTTCGCACCTTATTTAGCATTTTGAAGCTGTTCCCGGTTGGAACAGCAGCATTAACTTCTGCCACCGGGGCTGATGGAGTTAACCCGGAGGGGAAATTGCCCCCAGCCTTCCTTACTCAGCGCCAATGGCGACGTCGAGCGTGTCGAGCGGCCGGCGTAGGGTCAGCGGTAAGAATGGTTTCGTCTTGCCCCCTGTCTGGGTGGGGGGTCGCTGTTGGTATTAGCCTGTCAAAGACCGATGTCCTTTGGGCAGCGGGAGCGAGAGCTGAAGCCGTCAATCTTGTAAAGACCGACCTTTTGGCCGGAGAAGCTGCCTTGACGACTTCGGGGGCAGGAGCGGCCACTTTCTTAGAAGCAGCCTTCTCTGAGATTGTAGGCCCCATGATGAGTTCGCAGGATTTCTGGCCCAATCTAGAGAAGACCGAGGCGTTGACGTTGGGCGACTCGTTGAGAGGAGCCGCGGCAGGGGTAAGACGATCAAAGACCGACTTCTTGAGAGCTTCCGTTGTCAGCACTGGAGCGGTGAAGCTTGTAGAGCATGGTCCCAAAGAACAATCCTGTGGTGGCGCGAGTGGCCTGTTCCACGGGCATTGTGAATAGCGAAGCAGCTTGGGGTCCGTAGGCTATACCTCCTGGCGAGGCAGAGCGTTGGTTGCAATTGCAGTCTGAGCAGTTGGAGAATTTCACGGAAGTAGAAGCCATCGATCCTTCGCTCTCTGCAATAAGCGAGACGCCAATTCTTAGTATCTTGAAACCCAAGGGCAACCAATAGCGAACCGCGATTGGTTCGCGAGTCACGACACACGAAGTGTGGAGTGGAAAGAGGAAAAGGTCCCACCGGACGTGCCAGAATCTGTTCCCCTCCGAACGGCGGCGCGCAGGACTGCGATGTCCTGGCGCTGAGATTCGGGGCAGATGCTAATTGGTGCTATCCGTCCACCTCTCCGAAGATGCCAAGTTGATTTATGGCACCATGTATCGAAGGTTTAGACGGATGCGTCCGATGTAGCAGACTTCGTCAGATTCCCCCTCGTTTGAGGGGTTTTTGATTGTGGGGACGCTCTTCCCTGCAGGCGCAAGCCCCTGCAGTTAATTACGCTACCGCATTGCGATAACAACTTTCTCCTTCTCCAGATGGTCACTTCGTGTCGTGGGTTTTTGTATTTTGTTGCCCGTGGATTGTTTACGGAGACTGAGTTATGTCGTCGCCCGTAGGGCGTGGACCAGTCCAAATCCGTATCATCTTAGATTTGGGTTTGGGGGTTTGGTTTGAGGATACGTCAGCCATACTTGAGGCTAAGATCAACTCAAACGTTTGTTAAGGATACGTTAGTCTAACTTTGAGACTAAGATCTACTTAACGGGATCGTTTAGATCCGACAAAGGAGCGTTTGGGCTCTATTGTTCCAGTTTAGGGATATAGTGGTCCATCATATGTATGACCGTCGGGACCCGTCACCTCTCTGACGACGTTGAAGAATTACAACGACGGATGTCAGAGGAGTTCAGAGATGTACCCTCGAGCCAGAGTTAATTGGGGGGATTTATAGTCCACTCTGTTTGAAGGTTTAAGGATACGTTAGCCATCTTTGAGGCTAAGATCAACTTAAACGGGACCGTTTAGATCCGACAAAAGAGCATGCGGGGGCTCTATTGTTCTAGTTTAAGGACGTTGCGGTCCATGGGTAGTTTAAGGACGTTGCGGTCCGTGGGTAGTTCAAGGACATTGCGGTCCGTGGGTAGTTCAAGGACATTGCGGTCCATGGATAGTTTAAGGACATTGCGGTCCATGGGTAGTTTAAGGACATTGCGGTCAATTGCTAGTTTTAAGACATCTCAGTCAAGGTTAAGGACGTCGTAGTCCATGGGTTTAAGGACCCCACAGTCCGGTATGTGCTCTGGATGCTTCACACGGGTTCACTGCCGTGCTTGGCGAGGACCAGGCTCCGCTCTGGACGTTTTCCGCGGGGTCAAAGAGTGACGTTATCCGCATTCTACGTAACCAGGAATTTTGCATTAGACACGGGTTTAAGGACCCCGCAGTCCATATCAATATGTGGTCGTCGGGACCCGTCACCTCTTTGAAGACATTGAGGGATTACAATGCCAAATATCAAAGGAGTGAAGAGATGTACCCTAGAACCGGAGTGGATTAAATAGTCCTTGGCCCAATTTGGGATCGAGACCAATTAATTATATTATGAGCCCATTAGCCCAGTTGATTACGAATTGAGGACTTATGGCCAGCTTGGGCTAAGTCCAATCAGGAGAGGCTTTGCCTCTATCCATTTAGCCAATTGGGCCAAAGCCTAGTGTTAAACACTACATAGCAATCAGTGTTGAACACTGGGAATGAGGTTGACAAGTTAGTGTTTAACACTAAAAGATAATTGGTGTTAAACACCAGCAACAAGGCTTTTCAAATCAGTGTTAAACACTAAAACAGATCAGTATCAAACACTGGCAACAGAGATCTCAAATTAGTGTTAAACACTAAGGTAGTCAGTGTTGAACACTGCAAATAAAGTTTTTTTGATTAGTGTTGAATACTAAGGCCCAACAGTGTTTTAACACTGGGTTCGAGAGTTTCAATTTAGTGTTAAACACTAAGGCAAGAGGGGTCACGTGGCGACACGTGAGAACGCCCTCCCTTCATTTGTTCTTCTGAGACTATTGCATCTTTTAGAGCATCACGTGCCATCACGTGACGGGCATTCAAATGCTTATACGTTAAAGCTTCTGCCTAGGGTCACGTGGGTCACGTGGGGCACTGCTTCAAGGGGCTTTCTGTAGATCTTTTGGGGGGGTCACGTGGTGACACGTGACCCTGCCTCTATGTATGTTGTTTAGAGGATCTGTTAATCCTTTCCAGGAATTAAATTCCTCGTAGGGTTAAACCCTGACAGTAATTTCAGAGGAATTAAATTCATACTTCCTTTTGAAGATTTATATTCTGAATAGAGTTGGACTCCAAATTTTCTGTAGGAATTAAATTCCTCATAGGGTTAAACCTTAATAAAAGCTTTTAAGGAATTAAATTCCCACTTTCTGTTAAGTTATGATCAAGGGAATTAAATCCCCGCTGTTCCAACAGAACTAGGTTCTTAATTAGGGTTAAACCCTGTTTCTTTTTGTTCTGAAGGAATTAAACTCCCATAACACAGGGTCAAGCCCTAGTTTTATTTTATTTTAAAGGAATTAAATTCCTATAGTTCTGTGAGAATTAAATTCTCGTGCTTCCATTCCCTCTCTATGTTTTGGATCTGCATGGCAGGATCTCGACCCATTGAGAATTAAATTCTCAACCTCAAGGGGAGATGTGCACTTTGCAGATCCTCTATCAAAGAGAGAAGAAATATGTTCTTCTGTTTTATATATCAGAGTTAAACTCTGTTGAGAATTAAATTCTCTTTTCCTTCAAGGAGCCTTCCCTTTCTTACCTAGGGTTTTCTTTTGCAGAAGATCCAAGTTCCTCGAAGTATCAAGGCTCTCTCTCTTTTCTTCCCTCTGCATGTATCTGTCTCTATATCTCCCCATCCCTGTGTCTCTTGGCTCCTATTTATAGGAGAAGCAGTCGAGTCAATTAGTTTTTTGACGAATCTTCATTGAGAGATTTGATTTGCATCCATCATTCGTTTTTGACCTTTGGATTATTGGGTGAATTTTATTCACCATTGGATTTCAAGTCCCGGGGTTCCCCTTTGTTATTTCGGTTAGATTTAGAGGGGAAATCTTTCCAAACCCAAGATTTTCCCATAGATAAATGATATTCAATCATCTTTAAATCTTTAATTCGATTGGTCCCAGATAATCGCTTTCCTTTGGAAAGATTCGAATCTCCTTCAGAATTTAATTCTGTCAACGAAATGGGCTTTGAAAGCCGGTCACGTGTGACCACGTGACCCATGGTCACGTGTGGGCACGTGACCCCCTTGGAACGAGCCTTCCTCTTTCTTTTTGCGCTCTGTCTTCTGGTTGCTGCTTAACCGTCACGTGCCACCACGTGACCCCTGGTCACGTGCAAGCGCAGGACCCTTGTCTGAACTCTTTTTCTTGATTTAACTGGAGAACAATTCTCATGTTTTGATCGTCACGTGCCGACACGTGACCCTGGTCACGTGGGAGCACGTGACCTCTTCTGAAGCTTTTTCCTTGATTTGATCAGGAAGCGTTGGGTCTTTGTTGCTGGCTTTTAAATGTCACGTGCCGACACGTGACCCAGGTCACGTGGGAGCACGTGACCCTTACTGAAGCCCCTCTCTTTGATGTAGTTGGGAAACTGAACTTGCTTTGCCGGTACTTTTGGGTGTCACGTGCCAACACGTGACTGCTGGTCACGTGTAAGCACGTGACCCTCTTCTGAAGCTTTTTCCATAAGCTTTCCTGATTTGAAATCAGGAAACATGTGGTACTTGACATTTCATGATTAACTCAATTACCTAAGCAAGTGATATGTCAATCATGCAAATCTCTTTCCTCATCAATCTAGAAGACATCTCTTTAGAGAGGGTGACTCCATCACCTGCAGGTACACCACCGCGTTAGAAGTCGTCCATTCTAAAACACTTTAGAATAGTGTCAAAGTACCCGAGTTGGGACAATTTCCAAATCTAGATCTAAAACCATAGACCTGGTCACCAGAATTCCTGATATTTTGTCCAGATCCTATGTGGAGAAACACATGTGACAACCATAATATAACCGATCGTAGTATAGGAACATCACTTCCTATCAGGAATACGTCATCCAAATATCAGGACATCACTCCCTACTACCTTCTTACCAGATCCATCTGTTGTTTTGATGAAGTCAATCTCTATGACTGTCACATCAAAAATAGATAATCTATCTTCGCTATTCTTGCTTTAGTCTATAAATAGACATAAGCTACTTGCCCATCATGTTTCCGCTGCTCCTACTGACTACAACAACCCTCTGGCAGAGTCATATACACATGCACTTCTAAAGCTAATTTAGAACGATGTTATAGTCATCCACCTACCAGATCTCATAGTCTAGAATAACAGTGGTGGCAAGCTTGGGTCATCAAAACCTCTCTGTCACCGTCTTTGAGGAGACCGAAGTACCTCTCGGGTGGCTGAGATTACCCACCAAATCTGCGGAGTGGCTAATAGATTGTCGAATCCAATTGAATTCTTAGGTTCTACTAAATTTTCAGTAACCGTTTGTGGTTCTGTAATCACTATCAGTTCTACTATACTCCCACTAATATTTTCTGAAAAGAATTCATTTTACTAAAAAGGTGGCGAGTAAAGAACAATATAAATATTGATCCTACAAATGGTAGAATGTTAACCCTCATCAAAACCCGGAATAACTCACAAACTGCCATTACTGAAACGTGCCTTGAGTTTATCCAGATTATGGATTGAAGCATAAGCCGGACAACTCCATATACCTTAACATCGTTAAGATATGAATCCATTCTACATCCAATATAGAAACAAGGCACTAATTTAATTGGAACTGGATTCAAAAATCATGCAGCTGTTTCCAGTGCATATTGACTAAATGGAAGATAGCCATGTAGCATTACTCATTAAGGAGCGCACCCACAGATGAGTAACCTGAGAGATAAGCAAGTTCTCAAATATATTACTTACAACGGAATACCAAGTATAAGTATCTACATCTTCCATCATCTCAAAGAATCATGATACTTCCAACACATGGTTCTCTACTTTATTTTTATACCTATAACTTCTCAAAATTTGGACTTTGTATCTTAACGAAATGCGTGTCTGAAAACAGAGAAGTCACAAGTAAACGGAATATAGTACGAGTACAAACCTCTTGTCCTAATGGACAACAGACAACATACAATATTTTGTATAAGTCCTCTGAGTTTAATAACTAAAATCCTGTGCGACGTAGGTTGAAAACTATGTTATGGTTAAGGAGAATTACACCGTTATCGAATGCACCTTACCTAATCATCAACTGATATAGTTAAATGTCATAAACATAATTTCAAAAGGTTATATCTCACTTTATAAAATAAACGTACAGATATATCAATTTGAAATTGGTGTATAACAACGGATATTCAAAACTAAAAATTTGTCGTTAGGCCAAAACCGAGGTGATTTCGTCAAATATCATCAATTACAAAGAATTCTGATATTGAGGATCTAATCACCCAATTCTCAATATTCTACTCCCACTCAGCATCTGTAACACCATATAGATGTGAGAATCAAATCTGGTAAATACATAACCTGGAGTCGGAATCTAATTAGGAAAGCAGTTTTCAATTAACACAGCATAGTAAAACTGAAACATGAAAATGTTTCAAGGGGGTGGCCGGGTATTCCTAGTAATGCCACTTCACTATCCAGATTCTTGACAGTAGTCGCAATTTCTTTGCTCTCACTTCAATCTCTTTATATGCCTTTACTTCTTACCTTCTATACACCATACTTAGACTAATTGGTTTTCTTCTTCCCTATATTTCGACACCTGCCTAAGGTTTGGAAGAAGACTGTCCAATAAGCACAATAGATGTACTCTCCTAATACTATGAGCCCTAGCAACCTGAGAGAAAGTAAAGAGAAAAGACAATCGAATAATCCTATTTAATTTCCCCAGAACCGGAGTCCATCCTCAAACTGAAACAAGTTTCTTCGAGTTCGTATATAACTATATGATGGAATACCCAAGCAATATAGATCTTCATAGTGATATGGAGTGTTCTGGAGAAATGCAAAGAGGAAGTAGGAGTGGCAGAGATATATACAACTTTGTCGTGAATCATGACAATCCAAAGCCAACGTGTGTAAGAAGGTTCAGTTAACATGGTTCATGAGTTTTAGTTTAAGATAAGTCATGGTTGCAATCCAGAAAGAGAAAATAAACACTCAGCGTGCACTCTAAACTAGATTAAATTGGTTATAATCTGGATGGTTCCCACTATTTTCTCGAATTCTCCTTCAAACCCAAAAAAGAGAATTAGTCGAGATCATCCGAAGATCACCCGAGGAGTAACACTTACTCATTAGTAAGAATCGGGACCCAACTATCATTGTGTGATAAATTTGACAGAAGCCGGCCAAAATTACCACACTCCAGAACGTATGCGCAAACTTGGCAAGTTTCCCTTATATGTTTGAAACTCACGATATGGTTTTTACCCCAGGAACCCAAGGACCTTGATGAATGATCAACAAATCAAGGGTCCTAGTCAAGTTCAACCCATCACTGTCTTGATTGCGTTAAACCCACCCGCACCAACCCTTGACTAATGATCAACAAAATTGTACAGCTGTCCTAACCAATCCAAATATTCATGCGACAGAAAAGTATTACAGAGCTACTGCACACCACGCCTCGACAAATAGCAACGAAAAATGTAGCATGAATACTAAGCTATACAAATCTGAAATGACGAAAGGCTACAGCTGGTTTTTGGCGAAAAACCTTTAACGTAATGAACTTGATATCGTTGAAGGAACTCAAGTGGTTTTATAAAAGAAGTGGTTTAGGCTCTGCTTTTAAAACTAATAACATAAACTTTTGCTTAAGAGCGAACTCCCCGTGAAGGGATCAAGGAACTTTCCTCATAGAATGAGGTGCAAGATATTCCTAACCGAATACCTCTATGCAAAGCAAAAAAATACAACTATGGTTTTGAAAAAACCGAGTAGTTTTAAAAATTGGTTCCGACAACATCATTTAGGTTTGTTTTTCTTACATTAATCATATAATGCAGTCCTATCAATTAATCATATCATGCCAGAAAAGAAATGAAAATAGGCACGCATATATATGCCATCCGCATTGGCCACAGGATCCCGGGTCTTCACCGTATGGTTACTTAACTTACGGCAGGTCAGGGACAGGACTAGCGCGGATGCGAAACATATATAGCGTTTACTAGTTATATATATAATATATAGCAATATTTTTCTCATGCATGATATCAAGTAACATCACAGAAGCATCACAGCAGAGCAAACATGGTATGGAAATGCGGATAATCTAGAAAAAGTATATTTCAATGGAGCCAAATATGAAATGGAATTTTCCGGTCATGTGGATAGCCCGTAGTATCGGATCCTAGACTTCTACGAGTGCGGCAAGCCACCCATAAATCCCAGAAGCGAGGCAACCCCAATCAATGAAGTGAGTGAGCCACCCAGCACTTCCAAAATCCGGTGACTTAGGCACCCCTCCGTGGATCAATCATATACCCACTAGAAGTGCGGCAAATAGCCCACCAATTCTAGAGTAAGGTACCCCGGTCTTAACGTCATGAAATGGAGGTCCGTTGCCCTCTAGAACCCGACTACTTGAGTACTCCGCCGCGGGGTAATCCTAGTGCATGTAATGAAAACCTAAATATACAACGGTAACTACGTCCGCAATCAGGACACGCCCCAAATAATAATACAAGCCGCGATGACGGAAGTCCATATGTCGGATGCTCGCCATGCAATATGAATATATATTACATCACAGAGAATAACATCTAATACTACATACTCCGGGCTATTCATCACGAAAAATCCAACACAACCACAGTCAACATAGCACTCTTCATCATAAAACATGCAAACTTGAGAGTATCAATTCTGTAACCCCGTCTAATTGATACATATAGCAATTAGATGACATTTTACCAAAAGTGATGATACACGCAACCATCAATACAGAAACCATGACCATAGAATTCATCACAAACGAAGCTCACACTCGAAATTCCAAACAACAAAAATCAAGTGCATTCCGACGTCCGAAAATCCATCATTTTGCCAACCTTAAGCCCTCCGGGAACACCCTGGGGTACCTCCGATCCCTACCACAGGTCTTGGTTCGAACCAAGACCTCGCGGGGATCAAAAACATCGCAAAACGACAGATTTAAGGCAGATAAAGGACAGCAACTCGTTGCTAATTTCAGCAGCAAACAAGTGTCAAAAACAGCCACAATTTCAAAACAAAGTTTGCAAGAAATTGCTTCCCGAGCCTTGCCGGGTTACCCTCGATCTTTTACAGAGTCCCCGTTCAAAACAAGAGCTACGATGTAACAACCGAGTCCAATTATACCAATTTCTGTTGCCGTATGTGTTGTTTGTGGTATTTATTTCATTTACCATGTTTGGTTGTGAATGGTAGTTTACTTGTATTCGACCCGCTTGCTTGAGCTTGTTGTTTCATAGTTATAGAATATCCTAACATCACATATTTTGCATATAACAATTTAAGTCACTTAAAATAATTTAAAAATACATGACATGGCCTGCATGATACCCCTAACCCCATGGTAGCGTCCTTGCATCGTGTTCTCGTCCCGTTCAGTGAGACAGACGTGTTTGGATGGCTACGCGCACGTACGTGCGTCCGTTCTTAGGGGTAGACATTTCTGTTACATAATCCTCTATTTTAAATTTTGGAACTTACAAATAATTTTCGTATTTCAAATCCAAAATTTTGGACCCGACCCGGGGGCATTTCTGAATTATTTTGTATCCCACCAAATTCTAATTATTTTAAATTTCTTTATTCGTTTAATATTTACGATCTACAGCCAAAGATTTTGTTTACCAACCAAAATATATTGTAAATCTAAGTATAGTGAAATCTTTAACAGTTCACCATATTTCCTTAACCAATTATGAAAATCCTTTAAATTTAAAACCTAATAAATCCTTCGCACTCAGCGTTTTCCTTTGGGTCCCACTTCCCCCGACCAATGAAACGCTTTCTTTTTCTTGCGCTGGGCCCACACAAATCCCCTCTCAGTCTCTTTCCCTTTCTCCTTCTCTCTCTTCCCTACGAGCTCTCTCTCTCTCTCCCCTTTCTCTCTCCTCTCGCGCCTTTCTCTCTCTTCTCGCGATTACTGTGCTCTTCTCGAGTCGCATCACCGCTTTCTGTTCTCGTCACGTCCCTTCTTTCTATCTCCCTCCTCTTCTGTTTTTAAAACCCCGAGCCTCCTCCTTCAACCCATAACTCCTCACCGCCTCCATCAACCCTTACCCTATTTCTTCGTCTCCTCAACCCTCGTCGACACCCTCTTCATCCTCTCGTCACCCTCATCTCCATCACCTCCTTCTCCTTCTTTCTCCCTCGAACGAACCCATTGCACCCAAGAAACCCGAGCACCCTTCTCCACCACCACCACCTTCTCACGTCGCCGACCATCTCCCATCGCCATCGCCATCTCCTCCCTCTCCTCTGCTCTTCCTCCTGCACCAAAACCCTGCACTTAAAAAAAACCCACCAAACATCAAACCGAGCCCAAACCCTAACCAAACCCTAGCTCTTCAAAACCCTTTCGCCGGCACCCTCACCGCCGTTGGTCTCGCCGCCACTGCTAGCACACCCCTCTGCAACCCAGTAAGCAATCCTGCACTCATTCCTCCTCCATTCTCTTTTCTTGCCTTCTTTTTCTTTTCTTTCTTTAAGTCCTTACTTTCTTGTGTTCACTGCCTTTGTCTAGATCACTGGAGTTGGCTGCGACGTCGACGATCCCGATGCCCCAGCGAGGATACCTGACCCGTGTGATCCCATCGTGTGTTGTTTGGACTCATTCCGTGTACCATGAGCGCGTCGCGACTTTTCCCGCCGACGCGTGACGTTCCGTATACCGCTTCGCGATCCGTCGAGGCAAGTGAAAAATTGCTACATGCTATCTATAATATTTTATACCTATTAAATTGCATAGTAAAACTGTAGATTACTTATAGCACCGCCTGTTCCATTTTTTCCTTTTCGATGTTTCGTATATCATATTAGTTTCGGATCTTGAATTATAACTTGTTGCATGTTAGAGTACAATATTGTGTTCCCACATCCGTGTTTAAATTACTTAATAATTATCTGCATAACCCATAGCACTTTTAAATAGTTTCTACCCCCGAATACCCGGTTGCATCCATTGAACATATTATACATATCATTGCATCCCTAGATCATTTAACCCGTAATAACGAGATTTAACAATTCCATATTCGTTTAAGTGTATGATACTTAATGTTGGAACCATAACCCTAACTCTAATCGATAACCGTACATCTAAATAGTTTAATCTGTACCTATTTGCATATAATATTACATGTTCCAGTTTATCATTCTATTAGTACCCATGCTTGTTTTGTATACCCATGTTTATGCTAGTTTGATTATGAGCACCCACTTGACATCTTGTGCACCCTGACATGACTTGTTACGCCTTTTACTTGACACGACATGGTACCGTGCAACTCTGGACATGACATGACACCTATATACATTACTTGACTTGACCTGATGTACCATGGCTTCACCTGTTACCTGATCTTGTGACTAATGCCAACAAACCTGACCTGTTGTCCTTGCGGACGTTTCCTGTGGTCTATCCAGACAAACCTGTACCTGCCTGATCCTGTGTTGGCATTAGCTCCAAATTATTTAATACCTGACTTGAATACATATAACCTGGGGGTATGGGGAAATCAATGATGAAACCTGACTTGTAGCTCGACAGTTCTACTGATCAGTATTACGGGCTAGGCCAGCCCCGGAGTGATGCTACGGACATCACTCGTCATTACCTACCATCCTTTACTGCCTTGCGGCACGTCTCGGGTTCAGCCCGAGAGTCATAAACCGTGATCCCGAGCACGCACGGGATACTATTGAGTTACATCGATGATTCATCAAATTGATTTCAAAGACTTGAGAGTAGTTAACCCAATAGACCAGTTTAGATTACTCACTGTACACTACCTTTCACTGCCCTGCTTTATATTGCTGTTACACCTGCTTTACCATTTATGATTATACTTGCATGTCTTGCTACCCTGTTTATATATTATTGCTTGATGTTATGACGCGCTGACGTCTGGGTTTTGCATGGCCCAGATTCCGTACCTTTGCTGCAGTCCGAGCAGGAGTACTTCAGTCAGCAGGTTGAGCAGTGAGGACTCATTAGTAGTTAGTTCTTTTACTTTTCAGTATTTTATGCCTGATGTGAGCCCGCATTATGGGACATACATTCCAGTTATTCTTGTATTGGATCTTTTGCTTCCGCATTATTTATTCTTGACTCATTTTATTTTGGCTTATGGACATGTGCTAGATAGTTGTATTATTGTTCTTGATATCTCTACAGCCGTAATGTGACTGTGGAAGGATAATTCCTATTCACAGGTAGCATGGTTGGCTATGTCACGTGCCTACCTTAGCATACTCTGGGAAGCGAGACGTGACATACGAGGATCGATAACAAGCTTCAAAACAACAATATGGTGGCTGATTTAAAAACAGTAATGGCTGAATTTTGACGGTTGAAAAAAGCAAGTTTTAAAACAGGTTTTGTGATGAATTCTTCGGTCATGCAAGCTAGTTCTAGTGTTTGACCGGCTCTGATACCATTGTTTGTTCCTACTGCCCTCGCCGCTAACCCCCGGCTAATGCGGAATTCGAAAACAAAAATTTTATGGCACTAGAAACTAAACCCCAAGAATCTAACTAAACACCTAAACTAGCAAACACAAAAGGATAGAAATCACAACCTTTATTGCATCTTCATTTGCTCCAATTAGGTTGGACTCTGGCGTGCTCTCAAGAGCTCCGGATCATGCTCGCAAGCCGGTCCTCCTTCATCGAAGATGATCTATCCGAAAGAACTAATCCAGGCTCTAGCTTCACCTAGTGAAGCAACCGTCGCTCCAAGCTCGCTAGGAATGGAGAGTGGGGACGTAGGAATTTTTCACTATAATTTTCTTTCAAATCTAAAACTCAAGAGAGCATCTAAAGAAGAAGGAGGAAGATGTGAGTAAAATTAGTCATGAGCAAGTATTGAAAGCATGAGAGCAAAAATAATGAAGGATGATAGAATGTTTTACAACCATGCAAAATAAAATGTTCCAACAATTTGTAATAAAATAGGGAAGCACATTCCTCTCTACATGTCTTCAACCATGCTCAATGCCACCTCACCCTCCACCTCATGTCATGAATATTCATAAATGAATATTTACAAATAAAGTTGCCTTCTTCTAGAACAAATTTCGTATAAATACGGAATACAATCCGGTATACATATCAAAATACATATACGCGTATCCATAGCCAAAAGAGAAAATGAATAGTGAACAATAATACTAGAATACATATATTAAATATATAGATATATAAATTATTAAATCAAAACTTGATTTAATAATCCGACTTAATCCTAAGCCTTATCAACTGTCCAATTGAAGTTCGTGTAACTTATACACATATTTAATCGGACACCTGTATGTACCAACATACATCATCTATATCATATCGCATGAACCAGAAAAACCCTCTGTGTGGGACTCTAAAAACTCGACAATACGCTGGCAGTGATTACTGGATAAATCCATAACTATAAACACGTCAGCAAAACTAGCTGTACGTAACGGCTACCCAGGTATTGAACAAAAGGAAGGACGATGAGCAAATTCATCCATACCCCTACTGAGCATGTCTGTGACAATCTTCATACGGTCTTGTCTATTCGTCTAAGAGTATCGCATACCGGATCTAGGAGTGGATAAAGTCAAACCCCTAATAACACGATAATTCATGTCGGCATGAAGCCCATCACCCACTGAGAAACTGCTGATCCAAATCAATAATTCGCATCTACCTTGGCCAAGAATTTCTAGTGATGGTCATCCGTGCACAGCGCAACATCTACCCCCAATACCAAGGGAGACGAATCCCCGACGATCCGCTCACTGCCTCCATATGGCTCGGGACTGTACCCAACTAAAACCTATTTGCACGACTCTTTTGAGTCGTGGTAGCGTAGTAATCAAAGCATGGTGGGAACTCACATGAGAAAAATGACGATCTCAGGCCGACAGAATAATCTGTACTCATGTCACTTGAGAACTGCTATCTGACAATAGGTATAATACCATCTGGCATGTTCCCGACGAGTCCGTCCAATGTAACTCATAAACAATAAGCACATGTATACTATCTTTGGTGACTAACTGACACCAATGGCTGTTACTCAGGGTCAAGAAGCGTATACACTAGTCTACTCTGGAATACCGATACCCAGTCTCGATATTCCTATGACTAGGAACATTTAAGGATTTACTTATAAACTACCCAGTTCTCACAGGTGTGATCGCCACAATAACCCTGGTAGTCAAGCAAGAATCCTTTAGGCTCTATCAACATATAATAGTGATCTGTAATACAAAATTATACATGTATATGATGATAGAGATAAACCAGATAGCATACTATCATCTTGAGTAAGACTGTTCTACCCATATAGGTCATCCCTCAATCATCATAATCGTCTGCCTGCGATTACAATAATTGCTTTGAGGGCACTATATCCAACAAATATACCATAGTCTTATGAAGTATCGGAGAGGAGGATTCTCACCCTATGGGATATGGTGCGCTCTATGATGAGTATTACTGAGTTGCTTTTTTCATTTTGGGGGTATGCATGGGAAACAGCTGCGTACTGATAGGATAAGGTTCCATCTAAATCAGTGCCTAAGATTCTATATGTGATATAGAATGGACGGAGGACATGTCTTAACTTTGTTAAGATATGGGGTTGTCTGGCTTATGTTGAAAGTACAATCCGGACAAACTCAATGCACGTTTCAGTGATGAGCGGTTTGTGGATTATCCCAAGTATTTGCAAGGGTTTAAATTCTACCATATTCAGGATCAAAAGTTGTTTTGTTCTGGACATGGCACTTTTTTAGAAAAAGAATTTCTTGCAAAAGAAATTAGTGAGAGTATGGTAGAACTGGAAGAGATTTCAGAACCACAAACGATTACTGAAAAATTTAGTAGAACCTGAGAATTCAATTGTACCCGACAAACCTTAGCCACTCCGCAGATCTAGTAGGCGACCTCGGCCACCCAAAAGATACTATGGTTTCCTCATAGACGGTGACAAGGAGGTTTGCATCATGATTGATGATGACCCTTATCAGCAGGCCATAGGGGTAGTGACTTCCGACTGATGGCTGGATTCCAAGATATCCAAGTTGGACTCCATACACTCTAACAAAGTATAGACCTTGTTCGATACTCCTGAAGGTGTAAAACTTATTAGTAGCAAGTAGATCTTCCAAAAGAAGATCAGTGCAGATGGAAAGGTAGTAACCTAATAAGACTAGACTTGAAGCAAAAGTTTTTCGTCAAATACTTGATGTGGATTGTAATGAAATCTTTTCTCCAGGTTCTATGCTAAAGTTCATTCGGATATAACTTGGCATTGCTACTTTTCATGACTATGAGATCTGGCAGGTGGATGTTCATATCATAATATTGCATTATTACATTCCTCATTCCTAGTCATTTTACAAATAAACAGGTGCTTTTGACGCATGTCTGCTACTTAGTTGCAGGTTACAGGTTCTCGGTGAAGTTGATGAGAAAGATGATACAAAGTGAGACTACAAATGCTAAATGGTGAAATCTTGATCATGCCTACATTTTGAGGGACAATGAAGAACATGTAGGGTTGCTAGGCACACGCACAAGGGTCTACGAGGCATCAACCATGCCCGATTTAAAATTTAGCCGTGCCGAACAACCCAAAGCCGGATCTTTAAACTAGAGATTAGGCGAAAACAAGCATGTTAAATACTTTAACACTAAGTGAGAGGGATTACAACTTTTGTAGATCCGGTCCTTCACTTCTTAAGCTCCGTGTTGAGGTCCCTTCGCTGCGATCATCGTGTTCCAGACTCTCGAGAGGCTCCACGAAGAGAAAGATGGAAGCTTGCTTCCGATCTTCGATAACAAAGATGATCTACCTTGAAGTTTCATTAACACAAGCTCTCACTCACTAAATGAAGTGAACACTCTCATCTAAAGGGCAAGGATAGATGAAGATGATGAAGTAGGATTTTTGCTCTCATTTATAATCTTTTTCTCACACATAATCATCACTTAAAAAAAACTAGAAAGCTTTTTCCATGAAGAACTCAAGGAAGAAGAAGATGAATAAATGTGAATCCTTTTGTGATGAATAATGATAAGATAATGATGATGAATAATGCAACCATGTTCAACTAAACCCTTGTAGAAATTTAACTAGGGCTAGGGTTTGGGTTGGGTTAAAGGTGGGTCACTTGAAAATATCAAGCATAATATCTTTTCCATGACAAAAGAAAACCTTCTAGAAGGTTCTAAAAATGATTAACCCAAATCAAACCCTAACCATGTTTAATCTCCACTAAACATGTTGTATTAATAATCTAACATGTTACAATATTATATATCACATATATAATATTTATTGGAACAAAATAAAATAATACAATTAACATATATCGCATATATATATCAATGTATTACCCGAGTGAGAAAAAGAATCTTTTAGTGAGCTAATATTAGTTAATGTAATTTAATATATCATATATATTATTATACATTAAATTATCGAATCAACACTTGATCCGACAATCCGGCTATATCGCATATAACCGACTAATATCTCATTTACCGATTCATCGAATCAACACTTGATCCGATGACCCGGCTGATATCAAATATCGCGAGAATATAATATGGTATCTCATATCGCATTATCCTCGGTCTTGCACATATCACATATGTGCCCCTACTCCGTTTTGCCTGAGTCAAGAAACCTCTGTGTAGGACTCTAAAGAATCGTCAATACGCCGGCAGTAGGTGATGATCATATCAAACACCCACAAGCTGCAAGCGGTCAGCTAAACATAACAGCCACCCAGGTATTGAGCGCTCAAAAGATCAACAAGCAAGCCTGTACATTCTCCTGTGAATCCAATCAGTAACACTCCCGTACAGTCCGGTCTCGTCGTCTGATATGTTGCATATCTCGCCTAGGGGTGGTAAACGTCAGACCACAGTAGCTCGATAAGTCGTGTCGATATGAGGTCTATAATAGTTCGAGAAACTACTGATAACACTTACCAGTAAATCTCAGCAACCCTGACCAGGGATTTCCAGTCATAGCCAATCGAACATAGCACAACATCAACTCCCTATACCGGGAGAGACGAATCCCCTCCTATCGCTCATTGCCTCCATGTGATTCGGGACTGTACCCAAAAGCCACATTTTTGCACACCCTCTTGGATGTGGTATGATGGAAATCAAAGCACGGTGAGAATCACACAAGACTCTATGACGATCTCGGGTCAACAGACTACCCTGTACCAGTGTCACCGGAGAACTGCCATCTGACGTGAGGCATAATACCATCTGGGAGTTCTCGGCGAGTCCGTCCAGTGTACCCTGTCTCTACTGAGCACCCGTACACCATCCTTGATGTCAAACATCGATGGATATGGGATCATCCATCACCCATCATATGGGTCAAGATGCGTATATGCTAGTCTACTCTGGTGTATCGATGCCCTGTCTCGATACACCCTCGACTAGGAACAGTTATAGAATGTATTCGTCGACTACCATGGCCCCACTAGTATGATCTCATCATAGTCCCAATAGTCGAGTACATATCCTAAGGACTTTATCAACATGTAACATAGAGACAACCAGAGTACATGTTAAGATAAAGTACAACCAGATAGCGTACTATCATGTCGAGCAAGAAAGTCCTCCCTATATATGTCCAAGCATCCATTACAATATACATCGTATATACAGTAATGGCCTCTAGGGCATACATATAACTAACAATCTCCCACTTGCACTAGGGCCATCTGTTGTGGTATCACATACCCAACAATTAGCTGTGGTTGAAGTATCTCATACTCAACCATCCCATAAAAGTCTCTACTGGGAAAAAGGCCTTTGTGAGTGGATCCGCGCTGTTGTCCTCTGTGTCTACTCTCTTCAACCTCGATCTCCCTGGAGATCAACCATCTCCATGATCAGGTGATACTGCCTAAGAATTATATCTGGATTTCTGCTGGGATGGTAGTTCCTTGGCTAAAGCCACAACTCCATTGTCATACAATGGTAGGAACGAAGTTCATCTCATGAACTTATATATATATCCAGACTGCCTCTTTGGTAGCATCCTTGGTAACGATGTATCTTGCCTTTAATCATCTAGTAAGTCACGGTATCTAGCTTGGAACTCTTCCAACATACCATCCCTCCACTGAGGGTAAAGACAATGCCTGCGACTGACATTCAGTCGTCCTTATCACCCTGGAACCTTTCCAGTGATTCTCCCCAGGATCGATTGATACCATCTTACTACAACTAGTGAGTATCCTAACATCCGATTAGATCTAACTCATAGATCCAAAACCCAGGATTTAGGAGGTATCACTTTGATCCTATATGGAGAATCCTTGTGATAAGTGGAGATTGACCGAGCGTAGCATAGGAAACTCCTTCCCTAACAAGAGTATGTCATCCACGTACTCTACGAGGATCATCACCATACTCCCTACTACCTTTTTGTATATACAAGGTTCATCTACCATTTTGATGAAGTCAAATTCTTTGACTACCACATCAAAACAGACGTTCCAACTCCGCGATGCCTGCTTTATCACATAAAACATCTTGCACACGTTTTCGCTGCTCCCACTGTCTATGAAGCTCTCTGGCTGTGTACTTATAGACGCTCTCTTCTAAAACATCATTTAGAAAAGCAGTCATGACACCCAACCGCCAGATATCGTAGTCATGGTATGTAGCCGTGGCAAGTAGGATCTGGATGGATTTTAAGCATAGTTTTGAAAGTCTCAACTTTTCCATGTACACCAAGTAATCTTCTCAAGATATACTTGCTCCTTATGGGGATTTAACCCTTCAGATAAAGCAACCAAAGTCCATACTTTGTTGGTGTATAAGGATTCCATCTCAGATCACTAAGCATCCAGCCATTCTTACAGAGTCCCACTCCTGATAGCCAGCTCGAAACTAGTTAGGTCATCATCTCATGATGCAATCCTCGCTCCCACTGTCATAGAGAAACCGAAGTATCTCTCAGGTGGGTAAGGAACCCTACTAGATCGGCGGAGAGACTGAGGTTCGTTGGAAACTATTGAATCCTTTGGTTCTACCAAATCATCTGTTGTAGTTTGTATAGGTGGAACTGTTTCCAGTTCTACCTCATGACCAATAATTTCTTCACAAGAAATTCCCTTTCACGAAGGTGTCATGCTGAGAAACAAAACATCTTTTGTTCCTCGGTTTGGTAGAAGATATTCCCTTGCAAATACTTGGGATATCCAACAAACTTCCACAGAACTGACTTTGCCTCGAGCTTGTCCGGATTTTGCTTTTTAGGCATAAGCCGGACAACCCCAAATCTTAATATACTTAAGAGATGGGCTCTTCCCATTCCATATCATATATGAAGTGGTAGGCAACTGATTTGATTGGAACCCTATTCAATAGATATGCAACTTCTCAAGCGCATAACACCCAAAAGGAAATAGGAAACTCAGTAGTACTCATCATAGAGCACACCATATCACATAGGGTGCTATTGCTCCTTCCCGATACACCGAGGTGTTATGGTGTATTCGGAGGAGTAATGCTGAGAGAGAATCTCATTCTCTTTTAGAATAGTCCAGGAATTCCGTGCTCAAGTATTCTCCTTCCTGATCTCATCAAAAGACATAATACTTATACCCGTTTATAGTTCTCTACTTCTAACTTATATTCTGTGAATATCTCAAAAGCTTCGGACTTGTGTTTCAACAGGAACATATGTCTGAATCTTGAGAGATCATCAGAGAATGTAATGAAGTATAAAGAACCGATCTTGGCATGTGTAGACAGGGGACCTTCATACATCAGCATGTATCAATCCTAAGAGTTCACTAACTCTTTCTCTGTTTCCAATAAACAGAGCTATGGTCATCTTATCTTTGTGACATGACCGGCAAGTTTCATAAGATGTAAGTTCAAACTAATTTAAATATGCATCTAAATGTAACTTGGCTAGTCGGGTCGCATTGATATGACCTGTTAGTGTATATGCCCTAGAGGCCATTACTGTATCATACTAGTTTGTATATTACTTAATGGAAGCTTGGGATATTCACCTTGTATAAACAATCTTGCTCAATATAGTAGTATGCTACTTGGTTTGTTTCTACTTCAATGTGTACATGTGTTTATTTTGCGATATCACCTATACACATTAGTGGAGCCCTTAGGATCTTTGCTTGATTACCAGCGTTGTGATGGCAGTCACACTAGTGGGGGCTGGGTAATCTATAAGCACATCCTTATACAGGTCCCTAGTCGTAGGACTATCGAGACAGGGCATCGATACTCCGGAGTAGACTAGCGTATGCGCTTCTCATCCCAGTATGGGAGATGGTCTGTCCCACAGCCATCAGTACGTCGTACTGGAGATAGTATACGGGTGCTCGTTGGGTTACGAGTACACTGGACAGAACTCGTCGGGAACTAACAGGTTGGTATTATACCTATCGTCAGTTATCAGTTCCCAGGTGACATGAGTACAGCTTAGTCCGCTGACTTGACACTGGCACTTCGCCTCGAGTGTGTTCCCACTGTACTTTGACTACTACCCTACCACGGCTCAAAGGAGTCGTGCAAACAGGTGGTAGTTGGGTGCAGTCCCGAAGCACTTGGAGGCAGTGCCGGTTAGACAGGATTCGTCTCTCCCGGTATTGGGGGTTGACATCGCGCTGTGTCTAGGAGAGCCATTACACGAGTAGTCCCTGGCCAGGGCAAGCGAGATATACTGGTAGGCTTCCAGTGTTATCTCAGGGTGTTTTGGGCTTCACTCCGACACGACTTGTACCGCTATTGGGGGACTGACGTTTTACCGCCCCCTAGGCCCGACATGCGATGTATCAGACGAACAGACCGGACTGTACGGAGACTGTCACATTCAGACTCAGTAGGAGTTCAGATGGGGTTCACCTCGTCAGCCTTCTTATCGGCATCTACCTGGGGACCGTTACGCACAGCTAGTGCCGCTTGCGGTCTGTGGTTAAACCCACTGCCAGCGTAGTGTCGAGTCTTTAGAGTCCCACACAGAGGGTATTCGCCTCTGGGCAAAACAGAGTAGAGGTCGCATGGTTTTGCGACAGGGTTCGTTCTCATCCGCGCACTTGTGCACGTTTGGAGTCCGGACGGATATTGCCAGCGGGCTCTGGTTTGAGCCGGATACTGGTATATGTTTTGGGGTTACTTTTATCTCTCAGTATTCATGTTCCTCGGAACAAGAATGCAGGTGTGTATGCACAGTTGTTTGAGGCGGAAGAAGAGGTTTTTCATTAGGGTTTCGGAACGGGTGCGAATGCACAGTTGACAGTCGTCTTTTTTCCAAACCCTAATGAATTAGTGAGATATCTATTAATAATAGTAATTAAATGAAATTATGTTATGGTTGGTTTTGTTGACTTGTTGACCATGGTTGAATGTTTGACCATCATCATTATTTTGCAAGGATGCTCCTTGATTCTTGCCAACATTCATTTAATGAAGTATGATAGTGGTCATTCCAAAACAACCATCAACTATTCTCATTTGAATTATTATTACTAATTAGATAATTCTTTTTCTTTTGATATGGTTGCAAAAAGGAAAAAGATAGCTCATTCTATCATAATCATTCTCTCTCCTCACTTCATCTTCTTCTTCCTCAAGCTCAAGGAGAATCCTTCTCATGTGTTGAGAATCCCTCTCCTTGAAAAGAAAACAACCCCTAGACACTCTCTACTCACTCTAGGATCAAGGGTTTAGCAAGCCGGAGATTCTAGTTCACTCAAAGTTCGAGGAAGAGCCCGAAGGTTGAACCCTCAGGTGGATCCATCTTCGACGGAAGAAGGCGACGAGGAAAGAACCATCAACCTCTACAAAGTTTGAAGAAGAAGGAGTTCAAGTTTAGGTATAACCATCTTTCCGAGTAGCTAACTCTCTTTAGCTTGTATGCTAGTTTTAGTTTAGGAAAAGATCCCGACTTTGTTTAGTCCATGTTGCCCCATGCGCCAAAATTTGATTTTTATACCGTTTCCGCCTCCCCGTAAGAACCGGGGGTCGCAACGTGGACTTACAGTGGTATCAGAGACTAACTAAACTTAAACTAGCTTGGTAGTGAAGTGTAACGAAGTTCGGAACCGAAAAAATCCAAAATCCAAACTTTTACAAAACCCTAGTTTCTGTTAAAAAAATTTCTGGTCAAAACAAGATTTGTTATACACCTAAAATCGGCTCAGGGTTTTGTGTGAACACCTAAGAAAAACGATCCCCTGATTCCTTCAAACAGCCGCGTTTCCGCGGCATGAGGTAGGCATTTGCCGCGGAACCGCCGCCGTGTGGGGTCCTCTCGTGATCGGGTTTCGTGCAGTGTTCTTCTGGTAGGGTTTTGGGATTTTTCAAATATGTTATATGTGCCCAGATTTTCCAGAACAGAAATTTACTTTTGGGGTCCTATAATTCCGTATTTTTTTCCGAACTTCACTGCACTTTGACTATGATGGTTATATCTGTGATGTTTGCATGTATTGAACGTCGGCTAATCGCTATAAGTCGATTAGTCGGGGTTATACATCTCTGTGATCTGTGTTTGATATTGGAATGTGTATATGAATGTGTTGGACTGTCGCGGGTGAATAGCCGGGGTGGATGTGAGATGAGCTTTTGTTTTTCTTTCATTCATTTGTAAATGTAAATTGATGTAATAATATTATTTGTATGGCCGCACAACCGGGTCGGGGTTGTAGCCGTCATTGTATAATTCTTTTTACTGTTTTTGCTCCTAGGATAGACCCATGGAGGGGTGCACAAACTACCGGGTACTTGGCGGGTAGTTTGCCGCACCCGTAGGGGTCTTGGGTGGGGTATTTGCTATTCACCGCGACCGTGTAATCCGCTTTTCGTTGCAGGCTCGAACGGATTGCGGATTGCTAGTCTATCCAATGTATTCATCTGTGATCTGTAATGTCTATCATTGCTTTATATTTAGGCGTTGCTTATGTTTTACAGCCGCGCTAGCCCAGCCCCCGCTCTGTCGTTAGTTAAGTAACCTAACGAGTGATGACGGGACCCCGTGGCGAATGCGAATGGCATAAGCGTACGTCATATTTTAGTTGTTTTCTGCAATGGTAGGATTAAATGATGGGACGCATTAAAAGAACTAATGCAAGAATGTCACGCATTAAAAGAACTAATGCAAGATAATAAACCAAGTTAAAGTCGTTGGAACACTTTCGAAAAACCACTCGGTTCTTTTCAAAACTAACTTTTAAATGCGGAGCTTGAGCCACTCCTTCTAAAAGCTATCTCGTTCCATCGATTATATCAAGTTCACTACGTTCACGGTTTCGCCAAAACCATTCGTAGCCCTCCGTCATTTCATATGAATATTCAATAGTATTCAAGCTATGTTTGTTGACCTTCGTCAAGGCATAGAGATTGGTAGCTGTTGGGTGTTCATATGTAGCATAGATAGATGCGTTGGTTTGGGACAGTCGTATTGCCTTGTTGACTTTCGTCAAGGGTATATACGGGTGGATTCAAATTAACCTGGATAATGACGGGCAGAACTTGACATGTGACTTATGATTTGTTGACCTTCGTCAAGGTCATAAGAGCATGGGGCAAAAATCCACATCGGGAGTTTCATAAGTACTGAAACTTGCTAGATCTGCATACCATTTGGAGTGTGATGATTCTGGTAGGATTCCTTCAGTTTCGTCACACGATGATATTTGGATCCCGATCCTACTGTGAGTATATGCTACTCCTCGGGAAATTTCTCACTAAACGATCAATGCTATAAACCTAGTAGGTGCCAAGAAAGGTGTTAGCGGGGCTACGCCCCCAGGGAAAAGAGGTTCTTAAATTAAGGAACTTCGCGAAAGCGTTGGAAAACCTCCCTCGAAGTACTGACACTGGCCTGGCTGAACGGTTAAGCAAGTATTGTGCGGTAGGATTGATCCCGGCTAATTCTTCCTTTGTGGTTTGAGGAGGGATTCGAGAGACAGTGGGAGCCATCCTGTTTAGACAAATTAAAAACCATTCTAAACTTGCAAGAGCATCGTGCTAAAGTGTTTCTTCTCTCCCCCCTGCAGCGACCAAATTCAAAATGACTGGACTTAAGTTACTTCTAGATAAAAACATACTGACAGGGCCAAACTACAAAGATTGGCTCAGGAATGTAAAATTGGCAATCACTTACGACAAGCTGGGGTATCTTCTTACCACCAAAGCTCCCCCCTGTTAGTTATATGTATGCCCTAGAGGCCATTACTGTACATAGGATGTATATTGTAGTGGATGCCGGGACATATATAGGGAGGACTTTCTTGCTCGACATGATAGTATGCTATCTGGTTACGCTTTACCTTAACGTGTATGCTGATTGTCTCTCTGTTACATGTTGGTAAAGCCCTTAGGATCTGTACTTGACTACCTGGACTATGATGCGGATCATACTAGTGGGGACATGGTAGTCCATAAGTACATCCTTCAAAGTCCCTAGTCGTGGGTGTATCGAGACGGGGCATCGATATACCAGATTAGACTAGCGCATACCTTCTCGACCCATACAGATGGGCGATGGATGATCCCATATCCATTGGTGTTTGACATCAGAGATGATATACGGGTGCTCAGTAGAGACTGGGTACACTGGACGGACTCGCCGAGAACTCCCAGATGGTATTATACCTCACGTCAGATGGCAGTTCTATGGTGACACTGGTACAGAGTAGTCTGTTGACCCGAGATCGTCATAGAGTCTTGTGTGGTTCCCACTGTGCTTTGATTTCCATCTTACCACGTCCAAGAGGGCGTGCAAAACGGTGGTTTTTGGGTACAGTCCCGAGTCACATGGAGGCAATGAGCGATAGGAGGGGATTCGTCTCTCCCGGTATAGGGGGTTGATGTTGTGCTGTGTTCGATTGGCTATAACAGGAAATCTCTGGCCAGGGTTGCTGAGATTTACTGGTAAGTGTTACCTGTAGTTTCTCGAATAGTTATAGACCTCATATCGACACGACTTATCGAGCTATTGGGGTCTGACGTTTACCACCCCTAGGCGAGATATACGACATATCAGACGATCAGACCGGACTGTACGGTAGTGTTACTGGTCGGATTCACTGGAGTGTGAGCGGGCTTGCTCGTCGATCTTCAGATCTCTCAATACCCGGGTGGCCGTTACGTTTAGCAGACCGCTTGCGGCTTGTGGATGTTTGATATGATCATCATCCGCTGCCGGCGTATTGACGAGTCTTTAGAGTCCTACACAGAGGTTTCCTGGCTCAAGCGAAACGAAATAGGAGCGCATATGAGATATGTGCGGGACCGAGAGTAATGCGTGTATGTGATACCGTATTTCATTCTCGCGATCAATGTGTCGAAAGGTTGTATGCGATATAACCTAATTATCGAATCAAGGATTGATTCGATAAGCCGATACATTGGATACTAACCGGTTATATGCGATATGACCGGATCGTTAAATCAAGAGTTGATTTAATGATTTAATGAATAATTATATATTTGATATATTACTTTGCGTTAACTAGTATCGGTTCACTTAAGATGGATTTTCTCACTCGGATGTGCGCATTGTATATGCGATATACTTTTATGCACTTGATTGTATCATGATTGATGATACATGTTATGCTAGGGTTTTTGTGTAAAGATCAAACCATGGTTACATGATTATGGTTAGGGTTTTGTTTTATTCACTTATTTATTTATCCATTTCATTTTGGAAAATAAATGAGAAGAGAAAAGAATGGTGGCTTTATTTGTTGTTTAGTTGAAACTTCATGAAGCTTTGACTTTGTCCACCATTCTTATCTCATCCTTAACCCTAACCATTCCTTTAACCCTTGGTTAATTCTCTACACATAACCATAGTTAGGATTATGATAAGTTTGGAAATTCTTTTCTTTTTAAATAACTTATCATAATTCTTTCTTCTTCTTCTTCATCTTCTTCCATGAAGAAACCTCCACTTCATCAATGGTGATTGATGAAGATGAGTGAGAAATCCAATTCTAAAGTGAACCCAACTCCTATTTCTTCATCCTCTACCTCTTGCCAAGTAGTAGAGTGTGTTTACTTCACAAGTTTCATGACTTGGTGAAGTCGGAGCTTGATTTAGCGATGCCTCGACGTAGATCATCTTCGGCACGTCGTCGATGACCTAGCCCGCTTCTTCTTCGATGAAGCCGACGCAAGAGCCCGGATTTTGGATTTGTACAGCGGAGATGACTTCTTCATGGAGCTATGGAGGTGGACAAACGGATCTACAAAGGTTGTATATCCGTATCCCTTAGTTAACTGTTAACTAGTTAGCTTTTTCGCCTAAACATCTAGCAAACGATCCGTAGTCGGGTCTCTCGGCACCGTTAAAATTTTAATATGGCATGTTCGATGCCTTGTGTGACCTCATTAGGGTGCCTAGGAACCCTACAGTGGTATCAGAGCCTAGCTAGAGCCTTAGGCGAAGCGTAGACGGAATTTGAAGTCCGAACGACCCAAAACCGAAACCCAAAATATGCTCTCTGTACTTTTTTGAAAACAGTGGATTTTTCCAAATTAAAAATTGCTAAAAAATTCAGCAGGGAAAAATAAGAATTACGGTGCAAAAAGTTTCTGGTGAACAGTATTTTTCGCGGCGGATCAGCGGCAGAAGCATGGCTTCTGCGGCTGATCAGCGGCCCCTTGGTGACGTCAGCCCACTTTGTTTGCACAGTAACTCCTGATAAATTCTGCTGAGTTTTCTGGGAATTTTTAATATTTATTCAAGAGTTGAATTTCCTGGGATTGTTTTGGGATTCGGTGTTTCGATCGGGGTATCAAATTTTGTCTATTTGGCTTTCCGGATAAATTTTAGAATATGTTAAAAAGTTCGACCGGATATAAATACCCAATTTTTCCCCTGTCGGGAAATTTCCAAGTGTTGGATTTTTCCGTAGTTTAACGACGTTCTAAGTAGTGCAAGTAACTCGATGGTCCCTCTAGAAGACAACAAACCTTAACTCGATTATGTGACCGTCTTGAACTGCCCTTTGAACCTTCGGGTTTGGGGCAGTACGGCGTGCCACATGTGAGGCGTTGGCTTGACCCTTCTACGGCTGGACCGTTGGTACTGAGGTACGAACTGAATGTTGTTAGACTTATTTCATGTGTTGATCTGTATTGGGAAAACTTGGGTGTTCGATTGTTCGATCGGAAAGTTTAACATTTTCTATTTATCTGGGATGGGATACAATAATTGGAATTCACAAATAGTTATGAGATAACGGAATGAATGTTATAAACATAGCAGTTTAGTCTCACTTGATCGGTTGCCACGGAATTTTGATGTGATCAAAAGTCCGTCGCAATCACGTAGCGTACGCGGATATTCGCCGGGTAAACTTAATAGACAGCCTCACTCCATAGCCCCGACCAAGTGACTGTAGGAGAACCCCGTCGCCGAAAGCATCCGTTCGGGTGCTCGCGGTAGCGGTGTTCCGCCTTGGTGCACTTCGTCGACGGTATCGGGGTGCAGCCGCCTACTGAAGTTTGCGACGAGCATTCGATCAGGATGTCGGGAATCTTGTTGAATTGCCCGACTTGATATTGAAAAGTGTTTTCGATTTTGAGACTAAAATGCGGGGTTTATAATTGTTAGGCATGCGATGTCTAAGGAATTCATTTGGTCAGGCATGCGATGTCTGAGGTGGTTGCGGATTCCAACTGTTGTAGTTTTACACTTTCTTTTCTGTGACCGTAAGTGTAATATGTGATATCGCCGGTTTCGTTGCTATATGTCAACGACAATTGGGATGGACATATTTACTTACGTTGATGACATGTGATGTTATGTGTTGCTGGATATGTTATATTGGATCGTCGTGTTTGAATAGCCGGGGGTTTTTATGTGAGATGAGTGTTTTTCATTTTCATTCATGTAAAAACTTGTATGTAATATTCTTTTATTGGGGCGCTTCCAGGTAGCGGAAGTTGTCACCGTTTGTATATTATTTACTTTTCCGCACTAGGATAGACCCAAGGAGGAGGGCACAAGTAACCGGGTTCTGGAGTCCAGTGGGAGACCAACTCGAGGAGTCGAGTCCGGGTCTCCTAACTCTAGAATTGGTAGGATTGCTTGCCGCTCTCGTAGGGGTCTAGGGGTGTGGGTTTGGCTATTCATCACGACCGTGGAATCCGTGTTTTATACTGGCTCGTATTGAAAACACGGACGTCCTAGTATATCCAATATTTCATATGTTTCTTCTGCTGCGATATCTGTGATGAGATCATGTGATGTTCTGTGACAGGTATTATATATAGTATATATGATATATTATATAGACGTTACTTATGTTTTACACCCGCGTTAGCCCTGCCCCGCTCTGCCGTTAGTTACCTAACCTAACGGTGCATGAGGGGACATCGAGGCGAATGCGGATGGCATAAGTGTACGTCGTATTTATCTGTGATGTTTAGGTACTTAAATGATGGGACTTCATTAATGTGATTAATGAAATAAAAGAAACCTAAGATGTTGTAGAATCGAATTTCAAAATAAAACAGGTAGCTACAGTTCTTGCTTTGCACAGCGGTATATATGATATATCCTGCACCTTATTCGATAAGGAAAGGACCGAGATCCCTTCACCGGGAGTGACTCCTTTAGCAATAACTGGCAGATGCTACACACTCGGTTTGTCTTTTGATTGCTTTTAAGAGTTTTTGCTTTGCACAGTGATATATATGATATATCCCGCACCTCATTCGACGAAGAAAGGACCGACGATCCCTTCACCGGGAGTGACTCCTTTAGCAAAACTAGAAAAGCCTCAAAAGCACTCCATTTCAAAATACATTCGATCCTACAACGATATCAAGTTCATTACGCAATAGGTTTTCATAAAAACCTGTCGTAGCCCTCCGTCATTTCAGATAAGTGCTGTTTAGTATTCGTGCTGCGTTTGTTGGCCTCCGTCAAGGCGCAGTGTGCGGTAGCTAACCAGTATTTATCTGCTTATGCATATGATGCAGATTGAGTTAGGGTAGTCGTGCGGCCTTGTTGACCTCCGTCAAGGGTCGTGCAGGTGGGTTTAATTCGATCAAGAAATGACGGGTTGAACTTGACTAGTAGCCTATGGTTTGTTGACCTCCGTCAAGGTCATAGGACGCTAGGGGCAAAATATTATCGGGAATTTCAAGTGTTGAAATTTGCAATGAGATTGCATACCTTCTATGAGATAGTTGGATCCCGATACCCGCTGCGAGTAAGTGTTACTCCTGGGAGAGTTTTATACATTACAATTAGCCGATCAAGTAGGTGTCTAGAAAGGTGTTAACGAGGTTACGCCTCTGGGAAAACGAGGTTTACATTAATTAGGTTCGTGCGAAAGCATGGGGGACCTCCCTCAAAGTACCGACACTGGCCTGGCTGAAAGATTGGCGAACTTGTAGTGTGTAATTAATCCCGGCTAGTCTTTCCTTTTAGGGTTTGAAGGAAGATTTGTTGAAAAGCAGTGGGAGCCATCCTGATTAGATAAAATAATAACCAATCTATTCTTGACAGAGCGCACGCTGAGTGTTTTCTTCTCTCTCTCTCCAGGTAGCGACCATATCACGCCTTAATCAAGATAATAATACGGAATATTGACCGAACTCGCTTGTTATACTGAGCTGGGGAACGTTGGTCCCGCTCCAACTTATAATTGTTATAAGACAGAGCAGGAAATTGGGGATTACCAGAATTCCCGTGCCGCCCAAACGAAGAGAGTGCATGCTGATGCATCATCTTCGGGTGTGTTCATTACAAAGAACTGTTTCTCAGTATCCTCTGCGTCCTGGGTATTTGATACCAGATCAGGATCCCAGATATGTAATCTGTTACATAGGGCTACAGATAGGTAGAGAACTGAGAACGGGTGATAAGTTTCATGAGGCAGAAAACGGGGCAAATGTTGCAGCCAAGTCTGTTGGTCACTGTCACCCTGTATTACCAATACATTGATTCTGAACGAATGTTATTAGATACCGAACCTGATATACAAAATCATATCAGTCTCTTTATCAGTAAAGAAATGATAAAATTTTGTATTGTTGGATAATGTTTTGAACATTTCCTATATCAAAAGTTGATCGGATCAGGCACGTTATCTAAAAGCATTAATGTTCTAAATCAAACTACAGTTCTTAGTGTATGGAACACACATAAGAGGAAGAGTTCAGAAATGAACGAATCCTACTTGAGGTATTGTAGACTAGGTCAGATCAATGTGACCCGACTAGCTAGAGTTACATATAGATGCATATTTAAATCAGTTTGAATTTACATCTTGTGAAACTCGCCAGTCATGTCGCAAAGATAAGATGACCATGGCTCCGTTTACTGTAAACAGAGAAAGAGTTAATGAACTCTTGGGACTGATACATGATGATGTATGTAAGGTCTCCTGTCTACACATGCCAGGACAGGTTCCTTTTACTTCGTTATATTCTCTGATAATCTCTCAAGATTCAGTCATATGTTCCTGTTGAAGCATAAGTCCGAACCTTTTGAGATATTCACAGAATATAAGTTAGAAGTAGAGAACCAAAATACGGGTATAAGTATTATGTCCTATGATGAGATCAGGGAGGAGAATACTTGTGCATGGAATTCCTGGACTATTCTAAAGGAGAATGAGATTCTCTCTCAGCATTACTCCTCTGTATACACCATAGCACGATGGTATATCGGGGCGGAGCAGATACACCCTATTTGATATGGTGTGCTCTATGATGAGTAATACTGAGTTACCTTTTTCCTTTTGGGTGTTATGCACTTGAGAAGTTGCATACCTATTGAATAGGGTTCGAATCAAATCAATGCCTACCACTTCATATGTGATATGGAAAGGGAAGAGCCCATGTCTTAAGTTAGTTAAGATTTGGGGTTGTCCGGCCTATGTCTAAAAGCAAAATCCGGACAAGCTCGAGGCAAGGTCTGTTATGTAGAACTGGAAGTGTTCCAGCTATACAAACTACAGCAGATGATTTGGTACAACCAGAGGATTCAGTAGTTACCAACGAACCTCAGCCTCTCCGCCGATCTAGTAGGATTCCTCACCCACCTGAGAGTTACTTCGGTTTCTCTATGACAGTGGGAGCGAGGATTGCATCATGAGATGATGACCCAACTAGTTTCGAGCTGGCCATCGGGGGTAAGACTCTGTAAGAATGGCTGGATGCTTAGTGATCTGAGACGGAATCCTTATACACCAATAAAGTATGGACTTTGGTTGCTATATCTGAAGGGTTAAATCCCCATCAGGAGCAAGTAAATCTTGAAAAGATTACTTGGTGTACATGGAAAAGTTGAGACTTTCAAAGCTAGACTTGTTAAAGGTTTTCGTCATCGACCAGGCATGGATAATGATGAAACATTTTCCAATATCTATGCTTAAGTCCATCCAGATACTACTTGCCACGGCTACATACCATGACTACGATATCTGGTGGTTGGGTGTCTTGACTGCTTTTCTAAATGATGATTTAGAAGAGAGTGTCTATAAGAACACAGCCAGAGGGCTTCGTAGACAGTGGGAGCAGCGGAAACGTGTGCAAGATGCTTTATAGGATAAAGCAGGCATCGCGGAGTTGGAACATCTGTTTTGATGAAGTAGTCAAAGAGTTTGACATCATCAAAATGGTAGATGAACCTTGTATAAACAAAAAGGTAGTAGGGAGTATGGTGGTGATCCTCGTAGAGTACGTGGATGACATACTCTTGATAGGGAAGGAGTTTCCTATGCTACGCTCGATCAATCTCCGCTTATCACAATGATTCTCCATATAGGATCAAACTGATACCTCCTAAATCCTGGGTTTTGGATCTATGAGATAGATCTAATTGGATGTTAGGATTCTCACTAGTTGTAGTGAGACGGTATCAACCGATCCTGGGGAGAATCACTGGAAGGGTTCCAGGGTGATAAAGACGACTGAATGTCAGTCACAGGCATTGTCTTTACCCTCAGTGGAGGGACGGTATGTTGGAGGAGTTCCAAGCTAGATACCGTGACATACTAGACGATAAAGGCAGGATACATCGCTACTTAAGATGCTACCAAAGAGGCAGTCTGGGTGTATATTGGTTCATGAGATGAACTATGTTCCTCCCATTGTGTGACAATGGAGTTGTGGCTTATGCCAAGGAACGCCGGTCCCATCAGTGATCCAGACATATTCTAAGGCAGTGTCACTTGATCATGGAGGTGGTTGATCTCCAGGGAGATCGAGGTTAGGAGAGTAGACTCAGAGGACAACACAGCGGATCCACTCACGAAAGGCCTTTTCCCAGAGAGAGACTTTTATGGGATGGTTGAGTATGAGATACTGCAACCACTGCTATCAGATGGCCCTAGTGCAAGTGGGAGATTGTTAGTTATATGTATGCCCTAGAGGCCATTACTGTACATAGGATGTATATTGTAGTGGATGCTGGGACATATATAGGGAGGACTTTCTTGCTCGACATGATAGTATGCTATCTGGTTACCCTTTACCTTAACGTGTATGCTGATTGTCTCTCTGTTACATGTTGGTAAAGCCCTTAGGATCTGTACTTGACTACCTGGACTATGATGCGGATCATACTAGTGGGGACATGGTAGTCCATAAGTACATCCTTCAAAGTCCCTAGTCGTGGGTGTATCGAGACGGGGCATCGATATACCAGATTAGACTAGCGCATACCTTCTCGACCCATACAGATGGGCGATGGATGATCCCATATCCATTGGTGTTTGACATCAGAGATGATATACGGGTGCTCAGTAAAGACTGGGTACACTGGACGGACTCGCCGAGAACTCCCAGATGGTATTATACCTCACGTCAGATGGCAGTTCTATGGTGACACTGGTACAGAGTAGTCTGTTGACCCGAGATCGTCATAGAGTCTTGTGTGGTTCCCACTGTGCTTTGATTTCCATCTTACCACGTCCAAGAGGGCATGCAAAACGGTGGTTTTTGGGTACAGTCCCGAGTCACATGGAGGCAATGAGCGATAGGAGGGGATTCGTCTCTCCCGGTATAGGGGGTTGATGTTGTGCTGTGTTCGATTGGCTATAACAGGAAATCCCTGGCCAGGGTTGCTGAGATTTACTGGTAAGTGTTACCTGTAGTTTCTCGAATAGTTATAGACCTCATATCGACACGACTTATCGAGCTATTGGGGTCTGACGTTTACCACCCCTAGGCGAGATATACGACATATCAGACGATCAGACCGGACTGTACGGTAGTGTTACTGGTCGGATTCACTGGAGTGTGAGCGGGCTTGCTCGTCGATCTTCAGATCGCTCAATACCCGGGTGGCCGTTACGTTTAGCAGACCGCTTGCGGCTTGTGGATGTTTGATATGATCATCATCCGCTGCCGGCGTATTGACGAGTCTTTAGAGTCCTACACAGAGGTTTCCTGGCTCAAGCGAAACGAAATAGGAGCGCATATGAGATATGTGCGGGACCGAGAGTAATGCGTGTATGTGATACCGTATTTCATTCTCGCGATCAATGTGTCGAAAGGTTGTATGCGATATAACCTAATTATCGAATCAAGGATTGATTCGATAAGCCGATACATTGGATACTAGCCGGTTATATGCGATATGACCGGATCGTTAAATCAAGAGTTGATTTAATGATTTAATGCATAATTATATATTTGATATATTACTTTGCGTTAACTAGTATCGGTTCACTTAAGATGGATTTTCTCACTCGGATGTGCGCATTGTATATGCGATATACTTTTATGCACTTGATTGTATCATGATTGATGATACATGTTATGCTAGGGTTTTTGTGTAAAGATCAAACCATGGTTACATGATTATGGTTAGGGTTTTGTTTTATTCACTTATTTATTTATCCATTTCATTTTGGAAAATAAATGAGAAGAGAAAAGAATGGTGGCTTTATTTGTTGTTTAGTTGAAACTTCATGAAGCTTTGACTTTGTCCACCATTCTTATCTCATCCTTAACCCTAACCATTCCTTTAACCCTTGGTTAATTCTCTACACATAACCATAGTTAGGATTATGATAAGTTTGGAAATTCTTTTCTTTTTAAATAACTTATCATAATTCTTTCTTCTTCTTCTTCATCTTCTTCCATAAAGAAACCTCCACTTCATCAATGGTGATTGATGAAGATGAGTGAGAAATCCAATTCTAAAGTGAACCCAACTCCTATTTCTTCATCCTCTACCTCTTGCCAAGTAGTAGAGTGTGTTTACTTCACAAGTTTCATGACTTGGTGAAGTCGGAGCTTGATTTAGCGATGCCTCGACGTAGATCATCTTCGGCACGTCGTCGATGACCTAGCCCGCTTCTTCTCCGATGAAGCCGACGCAAGAGCCCGGATTTTGGATTTGTACAGCGGAGATGACTTCTTCATGGAGCTATGGAGGTGGACAAACGGATCTACAAAGGTTGTATATCCGTATCCCTTAGTTAACTGTTAACTAGTTAGCTTTTTCGCCTAAACATCTAGCAAACGATCCGTAGTCGGGTCTCTCGGCACCGTTAAAATTTTAATATGGCATGTTCGATGCCTTGTGTGACCTCATTAGGATGCCTAGGAACCCTACACCCCCGTCCCAGGTCCCACCTCCAGCGTCGCGGATAAGGAAATCCGTAAGACTTGGGAGATTGATTGCGCGAAGGCCAGGTGCCTCGTGCTTGCCTCTATGGACAACGAACATCAGAGGAGGCATGAGAATATGGACCTCGAGTCCATATTTCTACATACAAAAGAACTGTATGGAGAGCAGTCTCGTATCGCAAGATACGAAGTGTCGAAGAAGTTATTTTCGACAAAGTTGGCCGTCGGATCATCGGTAGCGGACCACGTACTTAAGATGATTGGCTACACTGAGGAGCTCGCAGAACTTGGGACCACGTTGGACAGTGAACTCTATATGGATTTAATTCTCCAGTCCCTTCCATCCACTTACGCCCAGTTTATACTGAACTTCAACTTACAAGAAAAGGAAGTTGAACTTTCAGAACTCCTCAACATGCTGAGGAGCGCAGAGGGCACCCTACAGAAGGGTAGGGAAACACCCGCTTTGTTTGTAGGAGGATCTTCTTCCTCTAGGTCCAAGGCGAAAGCCAAGGGAAAGAGGAAGAAAGTCCCCGCCAAACCAAGAGGCGGTGTTAGTAAAGTGGGTACGAAGGGAAAGGAAAAGGCAACAAAGATAGCGGGGAAGCTTGTGGGTAAAGAGGAATGCTTCTATTGTCACAAGAGTGGACACTGGAAGAAAGATTGCAGGGCTTGGAAGGCCAGGACACAGGAACTGAAGCAGGTTGCGGCTTCAGCTTCAGGTGTGTATGTTATTAAAAACTGTCTTTCTATAAACTCTACTTCCTGGGTATTGGATACCGGATCAGGATCTCATATCTGTAATTCTTTGCAGGCGTTGAGAAACCGTAGGTTTTTGAAGGCAGGTGACATGACCCTCAGAGTTGCGAACGGAGCTAGCATGGATGCTAAAGCCGTGGGGGACTATCACCTGGGAATGTCAGATGGGCATGTTTTGGTTTTGCGTAATTGCTTTTTTGTACCCAACGCAACTTGTAATATCATTTCTGTATCTTTGGTTTCTAAAGAAGGTTATGAATTTGCGTTTGTAAGTAATGTTGTAAACATTCACCTTAATCAAGTTCTGATTGGGTCAGGTACACTGAGCAATGGTATATACGTATTAAACCAACCACAGATTTTCAATGTCCAAAATACACACAAAAGAAAGTCTCCAGATATCAATCAGGCTTTCTTATGGCATTGTAGACTGGGTCACATTAATGAGACACGGTTGACTAAGTTACATAAAGAAGGATACTTGGATCCGTTCGAGTATCAGTCTTATGCCACTTGTGAATCTTGTCTCATGGGAAAGATGACAAAGACTCCGTTCACTGGACACGGAGAAAGAGCGAGCGAGCTCTTGGGACTCATACACGGTAACGTGTGTGGTCCAATGTCTACACATGCGCGAAGCGGTTATTCATACTTCATTACTTTCACAGATGATTTCTCTAGGTATGGACATGTCTTCTTAATGAAGCACAAATCCGAGGCCTTTGAGAAATTTCGGGATTACAAGAATGAAGTTGAAAAACAAACAGGCAAAAGTATTAAGATTCTAAGATCGGATCGAGGTGGTGAATACTTGAGTGCCGAGTTCCTGGACTATTTAAAAGAGAATGGAATTCTCTCTCAGCGTACTCCTTCATACACTCCGCAACATAACGGTGTATCGGAAAGGAGGAATCGAACCCTATTGGATATGGTTCGTTCCATGATGAGTAAGGCTGAGTTACCGCGATCTTTCTGGGGCTATGCACTAGAAGTAGCTGCATATCTCTTGAACAAGGCTCCCACCAAGACTGTGCCTACCACTCCATATCAAATGTGGAGTGGGAAGAAACCCTGTCTTAAGTACCTTAAGATATGGGGATGTCCAGCTTTTGTAAAAAAGCAGCATGCGGACAAGCTCGAGGCACGTTCAGTACAGTGTAAGTTTGTGGGATACCCAAAGAACTCCAGGGGTATCTGTTCTATTCCGCTGAGGAACAAAAGGTTTTTGTTTCTCAACATGCCCGCTTCTTGGAAACTGAGTTTTTGGAAACCCAGATAAGTGGGAACGCAATAGAACTGGAAGAAATTCCAGAACCACAAGCTATTACTGAAAGCTTGGAAGAGCCAGTAGGTTCAAAAGAACAGGACATTCCTATGCCGCTCCGCAGAAGTAGTAGGCAGTCTCATCCGCCCGAGAGATACTACGGTTTTCTCAAAGACGGGGATAGAGAGGATTGCATCATAGATTATGATGAGCCTACTAGCTTCCAGCAGGCCGTTCAGAGCGTTGACTCGGTAAAATGGCTGGATGCAATGAGGACCGAAATGGAGTCCATGTACACCAACAAAGTATGGACGTTGGACATTGCTCCAGACGGGGTAAAACCCGTAGGATGCAAGTGGATCTTCAAAAGGAAGATTGGTGTAGATGGACAGGTTGAGACCTATAAAGCTAGACTTGTAGCAAAGGGATTCCGTCAAAGACCTGGCTTGGACTATGACGAAACCTTTTCTCCAGTGGCTATGCTGAAATCCATTCGGATCCTTCTTGCCATTGCTGCCTTCCACGATTATGAGATTTGGCAGATGGACGTAAAAACCGCTTTTCTAAATGGAAATTTAGAGGAGTGTGTCTATATGGATCAGCCAGAGGGTTTCATTCAGAGTGGGAGCAGCGGAAAGGTGTGCAAGTTGCTTAAGTCCATCTATGGACTAAAGCAGGCATCGCGGAGTTGGAACATCTGTTTTGATGAAACGGTCAAGGAATTTGGCTTTATCAAAAATCCAGATGAACCATGCATCTATTGTAGATTTGTAGCGAGAACTGTAGTATTCCTCGTTCTATACGTGGATGACATTCTCTTAATAGGAAATGACATTCCTATGCTACAATCTGTCAAGGGATTCTTGTCACACAGGTTCTCCATGAAAGACCTGGGTGATGCCTCTTACATCCTGGGGATCCGGATCCATCGTGATAGATCCAAGAGGATATTAGGACTTTCACAGTCCAGGTACATCAACACCGTACTGAAAAGATTCAGTATGGAAGATTCCAAGCGCGGTAACCTACCGGCTTGTCACGGGATCACCCTCTCTAAAGAGATGTCTCCCAAGACTGATTTGGAGAGAGATCGCATGTCTATTATACCCTACGCTTCTGCGGTAGACTCTATAATGTATGCGATGTTGTGCACCAGACCGGATGTAGCTTATGCACTGAGTGTAGTAAGCCGGTATCAGTCAAACCCTGGGGAGAAACACTGGATAGCAGTAAAGAACATTCTCAAGTACCTAAGGAGGACTAAGGAGATGTTCTTGGTGTATGGCGGAAAAGACCTCCAGATCGAGGCCTTTGCTGACTCCAGCTTCCAGAGTGACAAGGATGATTCCAAGTCCATGTCGGGTTTTGTCTTTACCCTCAATGGAGGGGCGGTGTGTTGGAAGAGTTCCAAACAGGAAACCGTTGCAGACTCGACGATGGAAGCGGAATACATCGCTGCATCTGATGCCGCAAAAGAAGCTGTCTGGATGAGGAAGTTCTTGAAAGAACTTCAGGTGGTTCCGTCCATTGTTGACCCAATACCTCTGTATTGCGACAACAACGGGGCTATAGCTTTAGCGAAGGAACCCAGGTCCCATCAGAGATCCAGGCACATCTTGAGGCGGTATCACCTGATCAGGGAGATCGTGGATCGCAAGGAGATCGAGGTTCGGAGGGTTGCTTCAGAAGAAAACACTGCAGATCCATTCACCAAGGCCCTACCCCAGACTCAGTTCGAGCGGCTGATCGAGATGATAGGTCTTCGATACGCCAGTACATGGCCTTAGTGCAAGTGGGAGATTGTTAGTGTATATGCCCTAGAGGCCATTACTGTATCATACTAGTTTGTATATTACTTAATGGAAGCTTGGGATATTCACCTTGTATAAACAATCTTGCTCAATATAGTAGTATGCTACTTGGTTTGTTTCTACTTCAATGTGTACATGTGTTTATTTTGCGATATCACCTATACACATTAGTGGAGCCCTTAGGATCTTTGCTTGATTACCAGCGTTGTGATGGCAGTCACACTAGTGGGGGCTGGGTAATCTATAAGCACATCCTTATACAGGTCCCTAGTCGTAGGACTATCGAGACAGGGCATCGATACTCCGGAGTAGACTAGCGTATGCGCTTCTCATCCCAGTGTGGGAGATGGTCTGTCCCACAGCCATCAGTACGTCGTACTGGAGATAGTATACGGGTGCTCGTTGGGTTACGAGTACACTGGACAGAACTCGTCGGGAACTAACAGGTTGGTATTATACCTATCGTCAGTTATCAGTTCCCAGGTGACATGAGTACAGCTTAGTCCGCTGACTTGACACTGGCACTTCGCCTCGAGTGTGTTCCCACTGTACTTTGACTACTACCCTACCACGGCTCAAAGGAGTCGTGCAAACAGGTGGTAGTTGGGTGCAGTCCCGAAGCACTTGGAGGCAGTGCCGGTTAGACAGGATTCGTCTCTCCTGGTATTGGGGGTTGACATCGCGCTGTGTCTAGGAGAGCCATTACACGAGTAGTCCCTGGCCAGGGCAAGCGAGATATACTGGTAGGCTTCCAGTGTTATCTCAGGGTGTTTTGGGCTTCACTCCGACACGACTTGTACCGCTATTGGGGGACTGACGTTTTACCGCCCCCTAGGCCCGACATGCGATGTATCAGACGAACAGACCGGACTGTACGGAGACTGTCACATTCAGACTCAGTAGGAGTTCAGATGGGGTTCACCTCGTCAGCCTTCTTGTCGGCATCTACCTGGGGACCGTTACGCACAGCTAGTGCCGCTTGCGGTCTGTGGTTAAACCCACTGCCAGCGTAGTATCGAGTCTTTAGAGTCCCACACAGAGGGTATTCGCCTCTGGGCAAAACAGAGTAGAGGTCGCATGGTTTTGCGACAGGGTTCGTTCTCATCCGCGCACTTGTGCACGTTTGGAGTCCGGACGGATATTGCCAGCGGGCTCTGGTTTGAGCCGGATACTGGTATATGTTTTGGGGTTACTTTTATCTCTCAGTATTCATGTTCCTCGGAACAAGAATGCAGGTGTGTATGCACAGTTGTTTGAGGCGGAAGAAGAGGTTTTTCATTAGGGTTTCGGAACGGGTGCGAATGCACAGTTGACAGTCGTCTTTTTTCCAAACCCTAATGAATTAGTGAGATATCTATTAATAATAGTAATTAAATGAAATTATGTTATGGTTGGTTTTGTTGACTTGTTGACCATGGTTGACTTGTTGACCATGGTTGAATGTTTGACCATCATCATTATTTTGCAAGGATGCTCCTTGATTCTTGCCAACATTCATTTAATGAAGTATGATAGTGGTCATTCCAAAACAACCATCAACTATTCTCATTTGAATTATTATTACTAATTAGATAATTCTTTTTCTTTTGATATGGTTGCAAAAAGGAAAAAGATAGCTCATTCTATCATAATCATTCTCTCTCCTCACTTCATCTTCTTCTTCCTCAAGCTCAAGGAGAATCCTTCTCATGTGTTGAGAATCCCTCTCCTTGAAAAGAAAACAACCCCTAAACACTCTCTACTCACTCTAGGATCAAGGGTTTAGCAAGCCGGAGATTCTAGTTCACTCAAAGTTCGAGGAAGAGCCCGAAGGTTGAACCCTCAGGTGGATCCATCTTCGACGGAAGAAGGCGACGAGGAAAGAACCATCAACCTCTACAAAGTTTGAAGAAGAAGGAGTTCAAGTTTAGGTATAACCATCTTTCCGAGTAGCTAACTCTCTTTAGCTTGTATGCTAGTTTTAGTTTAGGAAAAGATCCCGACTTTGTTTAGTCCATGTTTCCCCATGCGCCAAAATTTGATTTTTATACCGTTTCCGCCTCCCCGTAAGAACCGGGGGTCGCAACGTGGACTTACATGACCTAGTCTACAATACCTCAAGAAGGATTCGTTCATTTCTGAACTATTCCTCTTGTGTGTGTTCTGTATAGTAAGAACTGTAGTTTGATTTAGAACGCCAATGCTTTTAGATAACGTGCCTGAACCGATCAACTCTTGAAATAGGAAATGTTCAAAACATTATCCAACAATACAAAATTATATCCTTTCTTTACTAATAAAGAGACTAATATGATGTTGTATATCAGGTTCGGTATCTAATAACATTCGTTCAGAATCAATGTATTCTGGTAATACAGGATGATAGTGACTAACAGACTTGGCTGCAACACTTGCACCGTTTCTATCTCATGAAACTTATCACCCGTTCTCAGTTCTCTACCTATCTGTAGCCTATGTAACAAATTACATATGTGGGATCCTGATCCGGTATCAAATACCCAGGACGTAAAGGATACTGAGAAACAGTTCTCTGTAAAGAACACACCCGAAGAAGATGCATCAGCATGCACTTTCTTCGTTTGGGCGGCACGGGAATTCTGGTAATCCCTATTTCCTGCTCTGTCTTATAACAATTATAAGTTGGAGCGGGACCGACGTTCCCCAGCTCAGTATAACAAGCGGGTTCGGTCAAATACATCCGTATTATTATCTTGATTAAGGCGTGACATAGTCGTAACCAGGAGAGAGAGAGAAGAAAACACTCAGCGTGCGCTTTTACAAGATTAGATTGGTTATCAATTTATCTAATCAGGATGTCTCCCACTGTTTTAGTCAAATCTTCCTTCAAACCCTAAAAGGAAAGACTAGCCGGGATTAATTACACCCTACAAGTTCGCCAATCTTTCAGCCAGGCCAGTGCCGGTACTTTGAGGGAGGTTCCCCGTGCTTTCGCATGGACCTAATTAAAGTAAATCCCGTTTTCCCAGGGGCGTAACCCCGTTAACACCTTTCTAGACACCTACTTGATCGGCTAATTGTAATGTGTAAAACTCTCCCAGGAGTAACTCTTACTCGCAGCGGGTATCGGGATCCAACTATCTCATAGAAGGTATGCAATCTCATTGCAAATTTCAACACTTGAAATTCCCAATAATATTTTTGCCCTAGCGTCCTATGACCTTGACGAATGCCAACAAACTATAGGCTACTAGTCAAGTTCAACCCGTCATTTCCCGATTGAATTAAACCCACCCGCACGACCCTTGATGAAAGCCAACAATGTCGCACGACTACCCTAACTCAATCGCATCATATGCTTATACAGATAAGCATAAATAGCTATCGCACACTACGCCTTGACGAAAGCCAACAAACGTAGTATGAATACTATGAAGTACTTATCTGAAATGACGGAGGGCTACGACAGGTTTTTAAGAAAACCCTTTGCGTAATGAACTTGCTATCGTTGTAGAATCGAGTGATTTTAAATGGAGTGTTTTTTAGGCTTTTCTAGTTTTGCTAAAGAGGTCACTCCCGGTGAAGGGATCGTCGGCTCTTTCCTCATCGAATAAGGTGCAGGATATTTCACAAATACCGCTGTGCAAAGCAAGAACTATAGAAGCAATCAAAAGACAAACCGAGTTTGTAGCATCTGCTAGTTTCACTAAAGAGGTCACTCCCGGTGAAGGGATCTCGGCTCTTTCCTTATCGAATAAGGTGCTGGATGTTCTACAAGGAACACCGCTATGCAAAGCAAGAACTAGAGCTACCTATTTTTGAGACAAGTTTCTACAACATCTTTAGGTTTTTTTTAGTTTCATTAATCTCATTAATGAAGTCCCATTTTAATTTTGTTTCATAAGCATCACATTTGAACGAAATCTGCAATATAACATATATCTCATATATATAATATAAACATCCGTCTCAGGCAGTAATATGATCTCATCACAGAACATTGCAGCAGAAGAAACATATATGAAATATTGGATATACTAGGAGGTCCGTGTTTTTAATACGAGCCTGTATAAAACACGGATTCCACGGTCGCGATGAATAGCCAAACCCACATCCCTAGACCCCTACGAGAGCGGCAAGCAACACTGCCAATTCTAGGGTTAGCAGACCCGGTCTCGACTCCTCGAGATGGTCTCCCACTGGACCCTAGAACCCGGTTACTTGTGCTCCCCGCCTTGGGTCTACCTAATGCGGAAAAGTAAATAATATACAATGGTGACATCATCCTCAACCCGGAAGTGTCCCAATAAAAGAATATTACATACAAATGAATTTTACATGAATGAAAATAAAAACCCTCATCTCACATAAAACCCCCGGCTATTCAGAATGCGACGATCCAATATAACATATCACAGCAACACATAATATCTCATATCATCAACGTAAGCAAGTATGCGTATCCCGATTGTCGTTGATGTATAGCAACGAAGCCGACGATACACCACATACTACGCTTACGGTCACAGAAAAGAAAGTGTAAAACTACAACAGTTGGAATCCGCAACCTCCTTAGACATCGCATGCCTAATAATTATAACCTCGCATTTCAGTCTCATTATCGAAAACTCTTTTCAATGTCAAGTCGGGCAATTCAACAAGATTCCCGACATTCTGATCGAATGCTCGTCGCAAACTTTAGTAGACGGCCGCACCCCCGGATGCCGTCGACGAAGTGCACTAAGGCGGAACATCGCTGCCGTGAGCACCCGAATGGATGCTTTTGGCAACGGGGTTCTCCTACAGTCACTTGGTCGGGGCTTTGGGGCGTGGCTGTCTATTAAGGTTACCCGGTGAGTATCCGCGTACGCTACGTGATTGCGACGGACTTTTGATCACATCAAAATTCCATGGTAACCGATCAATTGAGACTGAACTGCTAGATTTATAATATTCAAATTAGTTATCTCATAACTACTTGTGGATTCCAAATATTGTATCACATTCTAGATAAATAGACAGTGTTAAACTTTCCGATCGAATAAACAAACACCCAAGTTTACCAAATAGCTCAACACTTGAGCGGAGTTCAAAAATATCCATCAAATGCAACAGTACCAATGGTCCAGCCGTAGAAGGGCCAAGCCAACGCCTCACATGTGGCAACGCCGTACTGCCCCAAACCCTAAGGTTCAGAGGCAGTTCAAGACGGTCATATAATCGAGTTAAGCTTTGTTGTCTTCTAGAGGGTCCACCGCGTTACTTGCACGATTTTCCGAAAGTTTCAAACTCGAGAAAAAATCCAACTTTTGAAAATTTTCCGACAGGGGAAAATGTGATTTATTGATATCCGTTCGAACATTTTAACAGGTTCTAAAAATTACCCGGAAAAACTAAACGAAGTTAAATTATCCGATCGAATCAACGAGTCCCTAATACAACCCAAAAAACTCAATACTTGAGTATAATTAAAAATACCCAGAAGCATCAGGAAACACATACGGACGTTACTGTAGAAAATTGAAACTCTCAATTCTTGCCGCGGAACCGCCGCCAATACCCAAGTTTGGCCGCGGTTCCGCGTCGCTACAGTGGATTTAGGGTGTCGTTTTTCACATGTCTCCATTGAATTCCCTGCTGATTTTTTTAAGTATTTTTAATATGAAAAAATCAACATTTTTACAAAATTTCCAGAGAAGGGTATGTTTTCGGGTTTCGGGGTTCGATCGGACTTTAAACTTCGCCTAGACTTCGCCTAAAGCTCTAGCTTGGCTCTGATACCACTGTAGGGTTGCTAGGCACACACACAAGGGTCTACGAGGCATCAACCATGCCCGATTTAAAATTTAGCCATGCCGAACAACCCAAAGCCGGATCTTTAAACTAGAGATTAGGCGAAAACAAGCATGTTAAACACTTTAACACTAAGTGAGAGGGATTACAACCTTTGTAGATCCGGTCCTTCACTTCTTAAGCTCCGTGTTAAGCTCCCTTCGCTACGATCATCGTGTTCCGGACTCTCGAGAGGCTCCACGAAGAGAAAGATGCAAGCTTGCTTCCGATCTTCGATAACAAAGATGATCTACCTTGAAGTTTCATTAACACAAGCTCTCACTCACTAAATGAAGTGAATACTCTCATCTAAAGGGCAAAGGTAGATGAAGATGATGAAGTAGGATTTTTGCTCTCATTTATAATCTTTTTCTCACACATAATCATCACTTAGAAAAAGCTTGAAAGCTTTTTCCATGAAGAACTCAAGGAAGAAGAAGATGAATAATTGTGAATCCTTTTATGATGAATAATGATGAATAATGCAACCATGGTCAACTAAACCCTTGTAGAGATTTAACTAGGGCTAAGGTTTGGGTTGGGTTAAAGGTGAGTCACTTGAAAATATCAAGCATAATATCTTTTCCATGACAAAAGAAAACCTTCTAGAAGGTTCTAAAAATGATTAACCCAAATCAAACCCTAACCATGTTTAATCTCCACTAAACATATTGCATTAATAATCATAACATGTTACAATATTATATATCACATATATAATACTTATTGTAACAAAATAAAATAATACAATTAACATATATCGCATATATATCAATGTATTACCCGAGTGAGAAAAAGAATCTTTTAGTGAGCTAATATTAGTTAATGTAATTTAATATATCATATATATTATTATACATTAAATTATCGAATCAACACTTGATCCGACAATCCGGCTATATCGCATATAACCGACTAATATCTCATTTACCGATTCATCGAATCAACACTTGATCCGATGACCCGGCTGATATCAAATATCACGAGAATATAATATGGTATCTCATATCGCATTATCCTCGGTCCTGCACATATCACATATGCGCCCTTACTCCGTTTTGCCTGAGTCAAGAAATCTCTGTGTAGGACTCTAAAGAATCGTCAATACGCCGGCAGTAGGTGATGATCATATCAAACACCCACAAGCTGCAAGCGGTCAGCTAAACGTAACAGCCACCCAGGTATTGAGCGCTCAGAAGATCAACAAGCAAGCCTGTACATTCTCCTATGAATCCAATCAGTAACACTTCCGTACAGCCCGGTCTCGTCGTCTGATATGTTGCATATCTCGCCTAGGGGTGGTAAACGTCAGACCACAGTAGCTCGATAAGTCGTGTCGATATGAGGTATATAACAGTTCGAGAAACTACTGATAACACTTACCAGTAAATCTCAGCAACGCTGGCCAGGGATTTCCAGTCATAGCCAATCGAACATAGCACAACATCAACTCCCTATACCGGGAGAGACGAATCCCCTCCTATCGCTCATTGCCTCCATGTGATTCGGGACTGTACCCAAAAGCCACCTTTTTGCACGCCCTCTTGGGCGTGGTATGATGGAAATCAAATCACAGTGGGAATCACACAAGACTCTATGACGATCTCGGGTCAACAGACTACTCTGTACCAGTGTCACCAGAGAACTGCCATCTGACGTGAGGTATAATATCATCTGGGAGTTCTCGGCGAGTCCGTCCAGTGTACCCAGTCTCTACTGAGCACCCGTACACCATCCTTGATGTCAAACACCGATGGATATGGGATCATCCATCGCCCATCATATGGGTCAAGATGCGTATACGCTAGTCTACTCTGGTGCATCGATGCCCTGTCTCGATACACCCTCGACTAGGAACAGTTATAGGATGTACTCGTCGACTACCGTGGCCCCACTAGTATGATCTCATCATAGTCCCAGTAGTTGAGCACATATCCTAAGGGCTTTATCAACATGTAACATAAAGACAACCAGAGTACATGTTAAGATAAAGTACAACCAGATAGCGTACAATCATGTCGAGCAAGAAAGTCCTCCCTATATATGTCTAAGCATCGATTACAATATACATCGTATGTACAGTAATGGCCTCTAGGGCATACATATAACTAACAGAACAATGAACAACAGTTCACAAAGCATAAAGGCAGCGACATGAAGAAACTATAAAAAGTCCACTACAATGTTCACTGGAAAGATCTGGAGGAAATCCAGAAGACATCTTGAAGAAAGAACTGAAGAAAACAGAGGACAACTGCATGTAGACTCAGGCCAGGAAAACTGAACCCAAGCCAGCATCTTTTGGCCGCGGAACCGCGGCCAAACAGGCCCTATGGCCGCGGTTCCGCGGCCGTGTTCTGCCCGTGTCGGTAGAATCTTGGTGGCGGTGCGCGAATCGTTGAATAGGTCTTTTTCTTAGGGGGTATTTTTGTAAAAGCAGATGTGCGAGTCAATTGTAACATAGGGTTTCTATGTCCTATAAATAGAAACCCAAATACCTCTTTTGAGATATGCCTCTTTTCATTTCATAAATTCAGATCTGTACTGTGTTGATGTTTGGAGAGAGCCATCAATAAAAATTAGTAAGTTCTTTTATTTTCATTGCCTTGGTTTACTTTTAATTTAGAATGTTCTTAAATTCCCTAATGAGCGAGTAGTCTCCTCGCTTGTTAGGGTTAGCTTTAGGGAAAGGTTTGAGAGATGAGATCTCTCACCCCTTTCTTGCCCCATCACACATAATAATTAGAACTCCATGCATACATGCACACACCGCTCCTTGCGGCACCCTACCCCTCAAGGTAACGGCGATACCGTAGTATAAAGGACCGGTTGTGTATGTTTTCCATGGAGGTTAGGGTAAGGATCGATAAAGGAAGGACAAGAACCTAGAGGAAGAAACACCGTTTCTTCCCGATGGTACTAATCCCTTTTATTGATAATTACCATAACACCTAACAGATCTAAAATAGGGCATTGAAAGCGGTGAGAAAACCTTCAATCTCCCAACTTACCCTAGACCTAACCCTAGCAAGACTTAGATCTAGATAATCTTAGTATAAATCAATTTAGTTTTTAGATTAAAACAATCCGACACCCATCGGAATTAACTCGTTAGAGCGATTAGGAAAACACAAAATCCCTGTGGACCGACCCGTACTCACCGGCTAGCTACCAAGCGACGCCATTCTTGATTGCGGTTTAGAAATTCTTTGATTCATCTTTTAAAAGCGCATACGCATTAAATCTCTCAATCAAATGGCGCCGTTGCCGGGGATGGCGTAGTATTTCCTTTTTTGCAATTTCGGGTTAATCTAAATTAAAAAATCATAAAAACAGAAAAGAAAAAATTATAAAAATTTTATGATTTATTGTTTAAAGGGTGTTTTTTTTGTGAATCTTTGCAGAATCGACGGATCTGGAAAATTCCAGAGAGCGAAACAGAAAAATAAAGATCTGAAAAATAGGGGAAAACTAAAACAGGGGGACAGAAGAAATCTGGGGATCTGAACTGTTGGGTTGACCGCGGAACCGCCGCCCCAGGCCACTTCCGACCGCGCATCCGCCGCAGCTTGGGGGATTCAGCACGTGAAAAAAATCTCAGGGTCTGATCTGTAAAACCAACCGCCGAACCGCGGCACTAACTCTCTGGGACCGCGGACCCGCCGCGCCTAGGTGACGTCAGCCCTTGAAATTTGCACAGTAAACTCTCTTTCTCTCTCCTCTGAATCTCCCGATATATCTTTTGCCAAATCTCCTGCAGGATTCTTTGCACTTAAAAAATTCTTCCCCCTTCCAATAACAAATCTTGTGCAGGATTCTTTGTGCCACGCTTAAAATAAAAAAATTGGTTGCAAGTGATTTTTTTTTCTGTTTTGCATATCTTTAATCGGACTTTAAGGGGCTTGAAACCAATCCAGATTGGGTGGGGATTTCATCACCCTTCTCAGGACCCCAGAAATCACATAAGGCATTTGCATTGACCGTTCTTAATTAAAAAATACTAGACTCAGCCATAAGGACGTCGCGCTCAATAGTACAGAGGACTAGTTGTAGGCATCGGCTGTTAATCCTAACCTGACTTTGCGGTGTCTAGGCAAGTGTGTCTAAGCCGAGTGGTTACTTAATTAGGACCACTACTTTCGTAGTAGGGAGCCTCCCACTCACCTAGCACTTACCTGGCCGCAATTGGCGGTGAAGAGGCGGTTTGAGGTCCTATTTCTAGCCCTTTGGAACAGTTAGGAGCTGTCTAGCTGACCTAGGTGACCCTAGATCTAGGCCTGATTGTGCATTTTTGGTTGATCGAAAGTGTGTCTTAGCCCTTTATCGAAAAAAATTTTGCAAAAAGTTCCAAATAAATAAAAAAAAGGAAAAAGAAAAAAAAATTATAAAAACTTGCAACTTGTCGCTTAAAATCCGTGCACCCCACCACCACCCACTTTCTTCTCATTGACATTTTCTTACCCCCACATTCTGTTTTTCACCTTTTTGACTACACTACCTTTTTAGTGTATGTCACTTTGGACTAGGGACACTAGTACCCGATTAGTCCGTGTTTCGTTGGTACCGACCGACGAACCTTTCGACTCCGAAGTCGAAATTCCTTCCATTTCCTTACCTCCACCTTCAAATTCTTCTTCCGAAGGTATGTCGGGATATAATCCCAACAACACCTTGCCCATAGGACTAATTCCACCTCCGTTAGGTGCGAATAACCCGAATCACCCGCCTGTTGTAGTGCCCCAACGAATCGCGCTCCAAGATCTCTTCTACCATGTCCGCACCTCCTTACCTACCTGTCTTTCACCCCCACCGGCAAATGGTGACAATTTTGAGATAAAACCCCACTTCATCAATATGCTGCCAAAATTTCACGGATTGGAATCCGTAGATGCCTATATCTTTATCAATAAATTCCAAAATGTTTGCACCATAATGAAAACAACCTAATTATCAGATGATGCTATAAGGTTAAGGGTCATTCCTTTCACCTTATGTGACTTAACCGAGAAGTGGCTATACAGCACCGCATCACATTCAATTAGAAATTGGGACGAGTTTGTTAAAGCTTTTCTTAAAAAGTTTTATCCTCATCACAAGACCGCGAGAATTCGCAATGAGATTATACAATTTTCCCAACTTCCTTCCGAACCATTTTGGAAGTGTTTTGAAAGATTCAAAGACCTACTTGTTCAATGCCCTCACCATGGGATCGAAAATTGGCAACTTTGCCAAACATTATACGAGGGATTGAACCCGGCAACGAAGCAGTTGCTAGAAACCATTTGTCAATATCACTTTCTAACCAAATCTAGTGAGGAAGCATGGCAGTTTCTCGAGGATCTTAGTGAACAAACAATTCAGTGGGAGAGCACAAAGACCACCTCATCTTCTTCTATTGGTCAATCTAGGGCAGGCATACATCAATTAGATATGTCAATTGCTATGAAGGCCGAGATGGCCGCACTTACGAAAAAGCTAGAAGCCATTGAGACCAAAATCTCATCGTCTTCTCCTGCCCCTGCTTTACCCCCACGAACTGTTTGTGCTTGTTGTTCGGATCCATCACACCTTACCGAAGAGTGTCCTTACAATTCACCTGTTCAGGGACAAGATCAAGTCAATGCTGCCTTTCAGCAACGACAAAGAAATGATCCTTACTCTTCGACTTACAATCCGGGTTGAAGGAGTCACCCAAATTTTGCTTGGAATCAGAATCAACAACTCCAAGGAAACAACAACTTTCAAAGGCCTCCTCCTCCACAACAACAAGCACCCCAACAAACTCAATACCAGCAACCTTTCCAACCATAACCTTATCAAACGAACAATTATGTTCAACCAAATGATGATAAGGTTATCTCGCTAGAAAAAAGCCTAGATGCGTTTCTCAAACAATCTACAGAATCCGCAGCAAGGTTGGAAAATTCCATCCAGTCTTTGGTGCACAATAATGCTTCATACGATCAAAGTATCAAATCTATTGAGGCACAAATTACACAACTAACTGCTGCGTTGAGCGAGAGAGAAAACAGAAAGCTTCCATCTCAACCATTGCCAAATCCCGGTCACACACACAATGCACATGAATATCACAAACATAATGTAAATGCGGTGACCACGTTGAGATCTGGAAGAGTGTTGCAAAATAACGTGGGTATTAGTGATGACAACCCCGCCGGTGGTTCTCCATCTTCTCCTTCTTCTCCATCTCTTTCTTCTTCTTCTTCTTCTCCATCTTCTTCTTCTTCATCTTCATCTTCTTCGTTAGAGCCTATTCTCCATTCTTTAAAAGGCTCTTCTTCTTCTAATCCGAACGGACCCACTTCTCACTTCACGAACACACCCACTCTGGGATCCGTTCCAACTCCACATTCTACTCCACAGACATTGGACTCAACAGATTTTCAAAATGCTCCATTTCCAAACAAGTTGAGTCCCAATAAACCAACTCCACAAATGGAGAAGATTGTGGAGTTATTTAAACAGGTTAGCATAAATATACCTCTCTTGGATGCAATCCAACAAGTCCCTTCGTACGCGAAAATCTTAAAGGGCTTATGCTCCTCGAAGAGAAAATCTCAAATACCCAAGAAAGTGCTAGTGGCTAGTGCAGTGAGCAATGCTATTAACCAACCTCAACCCTTACCCCAAAAAGGAAAGGACCCCGGCTGTCCTACGATTTCAATAACAATTGGGGATAAGAAAATCAATCGAGCACTTTTAGATCTTGGGTCTAGTGTTAACCTGCTTCCCTACTCCGTGTACGAGCAATTAGGGGTTGGAAAGTTGAAACCCACTCGTTGTACTCTCCAAATGGCTGATCGATCAATCATCCATCCTAGGGGTGAGCTAGAGGATGTGTTGATCAAAGTTGGGGACTTTATATTCCCCGTTGATTTTATTGTTATGGACACACAACCTGTTGCTAACCCACAGAACCAAATTCCGGTGATCCTCGGTCGACCATTTTTTGCCACTTCCAATGCCGTAATAAATTGTCGCAATGGCTCCATGACTCTATCCTTCGGGAAGACATCTAGTGAGTTCAATATTTACAAGTTAGGAAGTCTGCCCCCCATACCTAAAACTGGTACACGAGAAGTTTGCTCTATTCACGAAATCACGCAGGAGGACTGCGAGCTTGAAAGATTTTTGTTTGATGAAAACAGTTTTGATGCCACTGGTGCGTCCCTCCTTGAATCTACCACAGTTGACACAACCGATATTGATTATGAATGTTTCACTTTTTCGGATGATTTTGACGACTCACAGCCCGAATATGAGTCTTTTGAATTTTTGGATGAGTTAGTTGAACCATCCGAATCGGTTGTTTGCAGTGATTTCGAACCTGTGTTGGAGTCCTTTGAGTTCGAGGTAGATTTCCCAATTTTGCCTATGATTGGTTCGCCTCCGAAACTCGAACCCACGCCCTTGCCGTCTCACCTTAAATATGCTTACATAGGTGAGAATGAGACCTTTCCCGTTATCATATCGGCCTCTCTAGCCCTCGAGCAAAAGAAAGCCCTTTTAATGGTCTTACAAGATAGGCGGCAAGCTTTCGGCTGGACTATGGCGGACATCGAGGAGATTAGTTCCCTCATAATTGAATATCATATGCATATGATGGATGATACCAAGTCGATGATGGATCCAAAGAAATATCTTGGGGATAGTGTGGATAGTCAACCTCCTCCCTTAGAAGTTGGACCACCCCCTTTTCTTTTAATAAGCTACGAGAATGCCAATATTCCACTGATTGCTGATCATTCACATTCTCGTTTTGATTCATCACCACCTCATATCTATTCACTTCCACACTTTCCATACCGCCACTTCTATCTTCCCCAATTCTTTTTGGATCGGTACAACATGTTCTTCCACCAACCGATACTCTTTACAGATAAATTTTTCGACTGGTTGGTGTTGACGTTTGGTCTTTGCAAAGTTTGGCAATGACGTTTAACATTGTTTCAATGAAGTTTGGGGGGCATTTCTGTATATATATTTTTGTTTTTCTTTTAAAAATAAAATAAAAAAAAATTAAATAAATAAACAGGGGAGTACCGACATTTTGACCCTCTTGGCGTAGCATGACAGTAAGGACACTGTCAAGTTTAAGTTTGGGGGTATGCTCGGTAAGCCTTCTTCCTTCGCATTCATATGTATATTTTTTCATTTGCATACTTATTTTAAAACCCATAAAAAATGGAAAAATTTAAAAAATTTAAAAATTAAAGTATTCAATTTTGGCCATAATTGACTTGAGTTTGACAAAAAGGTTAACTAGCTAGGAACAACTAGATCTAGACTTAGTAAATTAAAAACCCTAAAAATAACCTTTCTTAAAGTTTAACGGTAGAAAATATATGTCTTTGTAGTTTATTTAGGAATAGGCAAATTTTGAGTTCACTTCTTGGGCTAAGTTAAAACAAAGGAAGAGTATTGATATTTTTATTAAAGTATAAGTTTGAAAAATAATTCCTAGTTTAAGTCTAAATTCTGAAAATGTATACCCTACAACATGCACAAACACGCGCCTTGAAACTTGGAATAGTAGAAGAGACCTTGAAATGCTCTTGTCTAAAGTCCTTAGTACGAAGAAAATAAAATAAAAAAAATTCAAGTGTGAATAAAGAGATAATAAAAAAATGAACACTGGTTTTTGTACTTAAGGCTGCAAAAATAGAAAAATATTTAGCGAGAGTGCTTCATCACCTAGTGCCTTAAACCAACTGGTTTGAGAGTCACTGTTAAAGCCTTAGGTGTTACAAGACTAGGAATTACGCTTCAATATACAAACACATCTTGTAATCGGTTGTTGGTACCTCAAGAAGTATTAACGGTCGCATGAAGGATGTGTGAGCGAAATTCATCTAAAAATTCACCAATTAAGAAGTGCTTTGGACAACGGACAAGAGTATGATTGCTTGATTTGAATTTCTAAGTGTAGGGGTGATTTATACACACACGTAGGGGTATATGATTGGGGTTTAGATAAGAGATAGGAATGAAGAATAGGACTTGTATCTTTAGTAGAGATGATAAAAATTTCTAAGTTGAGATAGAACCCTAGAAGCAAAGCTTAAAAGATGCCGAAAGCTAAGTAGGTCTGCAGAATATATATAATCTTAAGTTAAATGATAAGGAAGCGTAAAGAATATGGGTGGATAATTTATGAGTCGAAAATAATAGAATTCCTTGTTAGAAAACCTAATTGGAGAATAAAAGTTAATGGGCCAAATTGAAAGGAATTTGTGGGTAGTATCCGCTGAAAACCCTCAGGAGACAACACTCCTCCTACTAGGGACACCTAGAGGTTTAACGGCTTGTTGCACGAGCTCAGTGCAATCGCGATTCCCTGCGAAAGTGAGGTTAGGTTTTTGTTGAGAATAAAAACTAGGTTTGCTCGAGGACGAGTAAAATATAAGTTTGGGGGTATTTGTTCATATCATAATATTGCATTATTACATTCCCCATTCCTAGTCATTTTACAAATAAACAGGTGCTTTTGACGCATGTCTGCTACTTAGTTGCAGGTTACAGGTTCTCGGTGAAGTTGATGAAAAAGATGATACAAAGTGAGACTACGAATGCTAAATGGTGAAATCTTGATCATGCCTACATTTTGAGGGACGGTGAAGAACAATGAACAACAGTTCATAAAGCATAAAGGCAGCGATATGAAGAAACTATAAAAAGTCCACTACAATGTTCACTGGAAAGATCTGGAGGAAATACAGAAGACATCTTGAAGAAAGAACTGAAGAAAACAGAGGACAACTGCATGTAGACCCAGGCCAGGAAAACTGAACCCAAGCCAGCATCTTTTGGCTGCGGAACCGTGGCCAAACAGGCCCTATGGCCGCGGTTCCGCGGCCGGGTTCTGCCCGTGTCGGTGGAATCTTGGTGGCGGTGCGCGGATCGTTGAATAGGTCTTTTTCTTAGGGGGTATTTTTGTAAAAGCAGATGTGCGAGTCAATTGTAACCTAGGGTTTCTATGTCCTATAAATAGAAACCCAAATATCTCTTTTGAGATATGCCTCTTTTCACTTCATAAATTCAGATCTGTACTGTGTTGATGTTTGGAGAGAGCCATCAATAAAAATTAGTAAGTTCTTTTATTTTCATTGCCTTAGTTTACTTTTAATTTAGAATGTTCTTAAATTCCCTAATGAGCGAGTAGTCTCCTCGCTTGTTAGGGTTAGCTTTAGGGAAAAGTTTGAGAGATGAGATCTCTCACCCCTTTCTTGCCCCATCACACATAATAATTAGAACTCCATGCATACATGCACACACCGCTCCCTGCGGCACCCTACCCCTCGAGGTAACGGCGATACCGTAGTATAAAGGACCGGTTGTGTATGTTTTCCATGGAGGTTAGGGTAAGGATCGATAAAGGAAGGACAAGAACCTAGAGGAAGAAACACCGTTTCTTCCCGATGGTACTAATCCCTTTTATTGATAATACCATAACACCTAATAAATCTAAAATAGGGCATTGAAAGCGGTGAGGAAACCTTCAATCTCCCAACTTACCCTAGACCTAACCCTAGCAAGACTTAGATCTAGATAATCTTAGTATAAATCAATTTAGTTTTTAGATTAAAACAATCCGACACCCATCGGAATTAACTCGTTAGAGCGATTAGAAAAACACAAAATCCCTGTGGACCGACCCGTACTCACCGGCTAGCTACCAAGCGACGCCGTTCTTGATTGCGGTTTAGAAATTCTTTGATTCATCTTTTAAAAGCGCATACGCATTAAATCTCTCAATCAGTGGACGTCAATAACGTCTTTCTAAATAGAGATTTGGAAATGTACGTATATATGACTCTTCCAAATGGCTTTATAGTCAATAGGAGCAGCGGAAAAGTGTGCAAGTAGTTTAAGTACATTTATGGACTAAACCAGGCATCATGAAGTTGGATCATCTGTTTTGATGTGACAGTCAAAGTGTTTGACTTCATCAAAATTATAGATGGACCTAGTATTTATAAGAAAGCTGTAAGGAGTATTGTCACTTTCCTCATATTGTATATGAATTACATCCTCCGAATAGGTAATAATATTCCTATGCTACAATTCAGTCAAACTGTGGTTGTCGCAAAGGTTTCTCTATATATGATTTGGGTAATATATCAATAATTCTGGTGGCTAGATCTATAGAGATAGATTTAGATGGGTTTAGGAATTGTCCTAATCCGGATACTTTGACACCATTCTGGTTTAGAATAGATGACTCCAAGCGCCGTTGTGTACCCGCATATCATGGGGTCATCCTCTCTAAATAGATGTCTTCCAGACTGATGAAATGACATTCCTTATGTTTCGACGGTAGGGTCAATCATGCGATATTATGTATCAGACCAGATGAAGCTTATGTATTTACTGTATCATTCCAATTCTGGAGAAAAAATGATAGTGGTTAAGAACATCCTCAAGTACTTGTGAAGTATTGAAGAGATGTTCTTAGTGTATGGTAATAGCAGCCTCCAAATGGAGGTGATTACCAATTTCAGCTTCCAAAGTGACGTATGTGACAAAACGTCTGTCTCAAGTTAAAAGTTTACCCTCTTTTGAGGAGTGGTATATTGAAACGGTTTCAGACATGATACTAAGATAGACATGACGCCGGATGCTGAGTATGACTCAGCGAAGGATACAACTTAAGAAGTTATTTGGATAAATAAGTTTATTTATGAACTTGGTCCATCAGATATCCAAACAAATTCTAAGGCATGTGTCGCTTGATTCGGAAGATAGTTGATCTCCGCGAGATTAAGATAAAGAGAAAAGAAATTAGAGATATTGAAGCGGATCCACTTACTGAGACTGTTTCTCAAATACGGTTTGTGAGGCTGTTATTAGAAAAGTTAGGTATGTAATACCGCAATAATTGGTTTTAAGTGCAAGTGGGAGATTATTGTAAACACTTTCAAAATATAAAACATCCAAAATATAAAGCTTCGAAAGATATTATTGTAAACAATATTAAAACAACAATATTATTCTAATATCTATTCAAACTATTATATAATTTTAATGTCTTGTTTCAAGTTAGCTTGAGGATTATCGTATATTATTTAGTTGCGGTTTTTGTTAGATATTTTACTGCAATAATTGTTAAATTCAAAACTTTTACAAAATGAAGTATTTTCAAAATATTTTCCAATGAAAAACTATTACATAAAATTATATAAACTATGAATTGAAAAGTTTAGAATTCGAGCCTGTAGATATGAGGCACGCAGTTGACTGCGCTACCCTAAAAACGTATAGCCATCCTCCGCACAGGTTTTTCTGACATACACGTTTCCGAGATACAACACTCTCGGCCCGTCCAACTTTCCCATTGAGTACGAATCATAAGGAAAGTTTTAGTTTTGATATCGTTGTCAATAAGAATCCAGTGGAATAAACATAAATCAAGAGATTTTCTCAAATCAGAATTTGTATAGAAGACTTTGTGAAGGAATTGCTCTTCGTTTGCACAAAATTGCAAACAAAGAACAATTCTAAGCTTTGTTGATAGTATGATCAAAATTGATTTTTTTGTTTCTTTTTTATTGAAGTCTATTTATAGGATTCAAAAGTAACTGTTAACTTCCAGCAGTTACTTTTGAAAAGTCGCATCTCAATCGCCAAAAACGGTTAAGAAAACCCCTTCGATTTGAAATTTAAACTAAAAATAACTGCCAGTATCTGTCATGAGGAGACGTCTGTACCAGACGTCAGCAATTCAAAATTCCTTCACCAGACGTCTATAGTTCGGAGAATTCTTAGGGAGATGTTTGCTCAGATGTCTCTGAGAGAAACAGAAATTTGAAATTTGAAGTTTCCTTCACCAGACGTCGGTACCAAATATCTGATATATCAAATTCTTAAACAGATTATTTGAATGATCTTTTCTTCACAATTTAGCCCTTTACATCTTCACAACTTTAATTTAAAGTCTTTTAAAAATCCAATTTAATAAATCCATCAAAACAAAATAACCAATATTAAATTATTTATAAAATATATAGATTTAATCGGAAATGATATAGCATTCCCCCACAAAGGTTCAAAATTATAATGTATAGTATAAAATACTTTAATTTAAAAGAATGAATTGATATAAGAGAAATAATCAAAACAAAAACAAAATAAAATGGATACTAAATTATTGTGCATAAATGCAAGTGTACGAAACTTGAACAGGCATTTTAGTATTGACTATGCATGACCGAAGGATAATAGTAGTTATAAGTTTGACCTTAGAAACTATTCCTTTATGCCGGTCATTTATATGTCACACACACAATAAGAGACATACGATATCTTAGTATGCGGGTGTCCGCTATTAATGGCTATATGCAGAACCTTGATTCTCATGAAACAACTATAGATCAGCCTAAATCTCCCAACCGCGGTTTCACGGCGCTTTACTTTGGTAATATCTCAGGAGGTACCAAGGTGTGAGAATTATCTCAACAAAGTTACGTCTTTGACATCATTAAAAGTATATACTTATTCTAACGTCACAAATAAAGTACATTTCTTAACCATAGGGATGAGTCGGAAATTAATCCTTAATAAAATTTGTACTCTTCAGGTCATATCAAGAGTTTTCTTGTTCCTATTGGAAACCTTTATCGTGGAATCTCCAGTCAAAAAGGTTGGGTTCCCACTCTTGGTGATATATATATATATATATATATATATATATATATAGAGAGAGAGAGAGAGAGAGAGAGAGACTTTAAGCCCATCTCTCTAGATGAAAATAAGACATGGTTCTTATTAAGACCCCTTGGTCAACTTATTTGCCAAATTTTTCTAAGAATATACAAATAATAAAGATATGATATTATTATCCTTGTGATTTATTATCACAGTGTACATTTACGGCAGATATAGGTTTTGGAACACAAGGTAATTACAAGATTAAATGTTTGATATATTCTGCTTCTTTACAAGCAGTATCTAACGCAATTAATTCAGAATCTAGTATACTCCTAGCAATAACAGTTTGTTTTATAGATCCCTAAGTGACGGCTACACCACCAAGTAAGAATACATAACCACTGGTGGATTTCACATCGAGTGAATCAGTTACCCAATCACTATATCCTTCGATTATATTAGGGAAACCGGAATAAAATAAACTATAATTTAATATTCCTTTTAGGTATTTAAAAATTCTTTCAAGAACACACCAGTAATCTTTATTTGGGTTACTGGTGTATCTGCTAAGTCTAGAAACAGCATAAAAAATATCGAGTCTAGTACAATTAGCAACATAAAGTAAACTACCAATTATTTATGTGTATTTATTTTGTAATACAGGTTTACCACTATTTGTAGTGAGATGTAAGTTTGAATCAAAACGTGTGGAGACATGTTTGACATCAAAATAATTAAATTTCTTAAGCGTTTTCTCAATAGCATGCGATAAAGTTAAAACTATACCATTATCACATCTAATTAGTTTCATACCAAGAATAAGGTCTGCATCACCTAAATCTTTCATGTCAAAGTTAGAAGTTAAATATTGCTTTACATGATTTATTATTTTAAACTATATACCAAATAATAAAATATCATCTACATATAGGCATAAAATAACATACTCATTTTCAAATTGTTTATAATAAACACATTTATCATATTGATTAATAACAAAATCGAATTTAAAATAACTTAATCATATTTAGTATATCATTGCTTTGGAGCTTGTTTAAGACCATAAAGTAATTTAATTAATTTACAAGCTTTATGTTCTTGGTTTTTAACAATAAAGCCTTCCGGCTGCTCCATATAAATCTCTTCTTTCAAATCTTCGTTTAAAAATACAGTTCTAACGATGAATTAAAAGATCATTAATAGACGCAAATGCAATCAGAACACACATAGTAGTTATACGTGCAACAGGAGCATATGTATCGAAGAAGTCAATGCATTTTCTTTGTGTATAGCCTTTAGCAACCAACTTAACCTTATATTTTTCTATAGATCCGTCAACTCTAAGTTTTCTTTTAAAAATCCATTTGCATCCTGTAGCCTTATTCCCTTGTGGTAAAGTAGTCACAACCCATGTATTATTTTGAATAATAGAGTCTATCTCACTTCATATGGTTTCTTTTCAAAACGGGGCTTCGTCACTAGACATAACTAGACAGCTCTCCTTTAATCAAATAAGTTAACATATCTTTACCAAAATTATTTTCCTTCCTATTTCTCTTTGATCTACGAAGTTCGAGTTCAGGTGTAAGATGTAAAGGAATATTAGTCTCACGAGATTCACTAGAATGAGAGTATTCATCTAAATTAGAGGGTATTATAGGTAAAGGGTTACTAATGTTTGGTTTAAAAGGAAAATTTTCTTCGAAAAAGGTTGCGTTACGAGATTCTAAAATGGTATTGTTGGATATATCTGGTATATCGGATTTAACCACTAAAAATCTATAAGTGTTATTATTTAGGGAATAATTTATAAATACGGAGTCTATAGTTTTGGGACCTATTTTTCTCTTTTTAGGTTTGGGGATTGAAATTTTACCTAAACAACCCCGAACCTTAAGATAACTAATATTAGATGTTCGATTTTTCCAAAGTTCATAAAGAGTACAGTTGCCAAATTTCTGAGGTATTCTATTTAGAGTATAACATGCGGATAAAAGAGCTTCCCCCCACATATTCTTAGGAACACCGGAACTTAGTAATATTGAATTTACCATATTTATTAATGTTCTATTTGACGTTCTGCTACGCCATTAGACTGAGGAGAGTAAGGTGCAGTCACCTCATGCTTAATATCGTGCTCTTCGCAAAACATAGTAAATTCATTAAAAGTATATTCACCCCCACGATCCGACCTAAGAATTTTAATGGTTTTATCCTTTTAATTTTCAACCTCGGATTTATAAATTTTAAATTTATTCATAATCTCATCCTTTATTTTAATAAGATATACATAGCAAAATTTGAAATAGTCATCAATAAATGTACAAAATATTTATTGTCGGCTCTAGTAGGAGTACTAGTAGGCTTTTTGGTTTGCTTGACATTAACACGTATTTGGCATTTCTTATTTATATCAATTTTGTAAGTATGAATTAAATGCAATTTCATCATGTGCATTAAAGTATGATAATTTATATGTCCTAATCTATCACGCCATAAACAAAAACTTTCAATGTTTAAAACAATATGATCTTTATTGTTAGAAATATTATACAGGATTATATGAAATTTAAATAGTCCATCACACATATATTATTTACTGATAAAAAGGTTGTTTTTACTTATTACAAATTGACAACAATCAAATACTAATTTATATCACATCTTCACAAGTATAGAACCGCTAATCAAATTTCTTCTAAAGTCGGTAACATATAACACATCTTTTAAGGTAAATATTTTGGCCGAAAACAATTTTAGTGACATATTTCCAATTCTCTTGATAAGTGTCGCTGATTCATTTCCCAACGTTACACCTCCCCCATATTTATCCTAAAAAGTGGTGAACCATGCCAAATCATAACAAACATGAACATTAGCACCGGAATCAACCCACCTATCAAATGAGTAAAATTTATAACATGTTTAGAGACAAATCTTAGTGATGAATTTTCACCACTATCAAGCACATTTACTTATGATTTTGTGACTTCATTTGTATTCTTGACAGAACCTTTCTTCCTAAAGAAATATTTTGGAGCCAAATGGTTGGTCTTCTCACATACAAAGCAATATTTTCCCTCTTGATTTTGAGACTTGGTAGAGTGGCTTGGACCTTGGTTTTGACTTGTCTTTTTCTTTTTAATTTTGTTTCTTTTGGGATTAAAATTATTGGCATAACCATTATTTAACTTTGAAAGGTTTTCAGTAAGATTGATTTTAGGAACATTCTCCTTTATAAGGTTTAATCTTGGACCTATATTGATCTTCCACTCGAATAGAATTAATAACTTCAAAAAATGATAAAGAGTGTTGGATCATTTTAAGATGATTTGCAAAATTATCTCAAGAAGAAGGAAGAATATCAATAAGCGCATAGACTTTAAAATCTTCAGAAAGAATAGTACCGGAATTTTGAACTTTTCGAATCAATTCTTGTAATTCATGAAGTTAAGGATTAATAGGCTTGTTATCCACTAATTTTAAGTGACAAAAAGAAGTGGTGTTAAAACGGTCTATGTCTTCATTATCCATTCCATATTGAGTCCAAAGCATTCCACAAGTTTTTAGCACTCTTGAAAAAAAATAAAAATTTTATAAAATGTTTTGTCAAGAGCGCTCAAAATTTTATTTCTACAATGATAATTAATTTCTTCATTTGAAAGACTTTTGAATTTTGATGTTTTAGTGGAAAATGCAAGACGCACCGTTTCATCATTTGTGTCGATTAAAACAGTGGAGTTTTCAGATGGTGTAGAAGATACAGCGGGTTTATTAAAGATAGCATAAACAAGTCCTAGTGTTGAGAGCCAATATTCAACTTGTGTTTGCCAAATCTTAAAGCCACTTGTCCCATTAAATCTTTCGGGTTTAATTGACAACGATTCATCGCCCGGAGCCATGGATATAAATAATTTTTATCTGCAGATATTCTGTAATTATAATAACAAGAATTATTATGATGGTAAAACCATCAATTCTACTGACAAAGGAACAATTATTTCATATACGATTTTTAGATTTTTAGATATTTTACTAAAATAATTGTTAAATTCAACACTTTTACAAAATGAAGTATTTTCAAAATATTTTCCAATGAAAATCTCTTACATAAAATTATATAAACTATGAATTGAAAAGTTTAGAATCCGAGTCTGTGGATATGAGGCACACAGTTGACTGTGCTGCCCTAAAAACGTATAGCCACCCTCCGTACAGGTTTTTCCAATATACACGTTTTCAAGGTACAATACTCTCGGCCCGTCCGATTTCCCCATTGAGTATGAATCATAAGGAAATGTTTAGTTTTGATATTGTTGTCAATAAATATCCAGTGGAATAAACATAAATCAAGAGATTTTCTGAAATCGGATTTTGTATGGAACACTTTGTGAAGGAATTGCTCTTCGTTTGCACAAAGTTGCAAAGAAAGAACAATTCTAGGCTTTGTTGATTGTCTGATCAAAATTGATTTTTTTGTTTCTTCTTTATTGAAACCTAGGCTTCAAAAGTAACTGTTAATTTTCAACGGTTGCTTTTGAAAAGTCGCATCTCAATCGTCAAAAACGGTTGAGAGAACCCCTTCGATTTGAAATTCAAACTAAAAATAACTGTCAGTAACTGCAATGAGAAGACATCTGTACCATACGTTTGCAGTCCAAAATTCCTTCACCAGACGTCTGTAACAGACATCTATAGTTCAGAGAATTCTTAGGAAGACGTCTGCTCAGAGAATTCTTAGGAAGACGTCTGCTCAAATGTCTATAAGAGAAACAGAGATTTGAAATTTGAGGTTTCTTCACCAGACATCTCTAACAGACATCCATAGTTAAGAGAATTCTTAGGAAGACGTCTGCTCAAACGTCTATAAGAGAAATAGAGATTTGAAATTTGAGGTTTCCTTCACCAGATGTTGATATGTCAAATTCTTAGGTAGATTATTTGAATGATCTTTTCTTTGCAGTTTAACTCTTCGCATTTTCACAACTTTAATTTTGTATCTTTTAATAATCCGATTTAATAAATCCATCAAAACAAAATAATCAATATTAAATTATTTATAAAATATATAGATTTAATCGAAAATGATATAACAGTTTTCAAGCTTTTTGTGCCCCACCAAACAAAATTCTTGTCTTGGCCGTTGTAGGCCCCCTCCCTGTGCCCCATGTGCATACAAAAAAATTGAAAATTTTGATTTTTCCAAACTTTCACGAACTTTGTGTGCTGTATAGAATGCAATATATGAAAAATGTGGAGGAAACAATATTTTTTAGGATTTTTGAAGATATCATGATTTTCATATAATATAATTAGCAAAATATTGAAAAACCGAAAAAAATTAGAAATTTTTGAAGATATCGCGATTTTCGAGTGCTATATGTAATGCAAAATATTTAAAAGTCAAAGAAAACTATTTTTTTTTTGAGATTTTTGAAAATTTCCAAATTTATATATGCTGTATATAGCTTTGCAAAGTATAGAAAATCGAAGAAGACAGAATAGTTTGAGACTTTTTAAAATTATGAAATTTTTGTGTGGTAGTGTGTAAAATATTGTAACTTTGAAAAAACAAATAATTTCGGGATTTTATAAATTTCGCCATTGTAATTATATGTTACAAAATGCAAAATATTTTTAAAAAATCCAACAAAATTAAAAAAATTGAAAATTTTGAAAATATTATGATTTTCGTGTGCTTGATGCATGTTCAGAAAAAAATGATATTTTTTAAGTTTTGTGATTTTTAGATCCGTCCCGGATTTTGTTCAATGTATATTTTTTTGGCTCACAGTTACCCTTTTTACGGATTTGTAGGGATCTAATTAACTATCCCCCAGCAATTCTCCTATACGCCGGCAGTTAATTAATGGAGGGGCAATTTAATTAAAAATCCTAAATATCTAGGGTCAATATTGAAAATCCTTGGAAAATAGCGAGAACCTCCTCTTCACTGTTTTATCTCTCTTTCTCTCGTCTTCCTTCAAAAAAGAAAAGCTTCGAGCAATGGCTCTCTGCAGCTATTCGTGCTAGGGTTTCGCTAGGGTTTCACCTTGAAACCCTAAAATAAATCCCAATGTCCCTCTCCCTCTCCATCGTCTCTCCCCAATGTCGATGGAGGCCATTCACCTCCTCCATGTCCAATCTCCTCGCCAACAATCGAAGGATTACCCTTTCCAATCGAAAATTTCGAAAACTCTCCAAAAAATTTGAGAAGAACCTTTACCTTCACAATCCCTCCCGTTTCAATGCTCCTGAATCCCATCTCGGGTCCAATTCCAATCCCAATTCGACCTCGGATGAGCTTCTTGGTGGCGACTGCAATGCCAAAGGGATTAGATGGGGAGTTGTTGCTGCGACGGCGTGCGCCTGCTTGCTGTTTGTGGCGAGGTGCAAGACAGTTGCTGCAGCTGAAAGTATTGGGGACTTAGGATCGGGGAAATTGTTGCCTGAAAGGGTTTTGCCGAAGTTGATGCAGGTTCTTCGTGTGTTAAAGGATCAAGGGTTGATTCTCGCTGCGATGTTGGGGCTCTCTGCGTTCTTTTCTATGGCCGAGACGGCCATAACCACCTTGTGGCCTTGGAAGGTATTCCGCTTTCAATTTACTCTTTGTATATTAAAACTGCATTTTTTAAATGCTGATGTACCTATCTACATGACTACCGGTTTCTATATGCTAAATTCAAGGTTCTCACATAGATAAAGGAACGACAATGGATAAGTCCTTTGGAAGTTATTTTCGAATAAAAGAACCGTCTTTTTCCCTACAAAGGCAGCTTCAAACTATATTATAACCTCACATTACCTATAAAGATGTAACAATATTAATTTTTCAACAAACGCGACAGCAATTTTGTTTAGCTTACTGGAATATGACGAGTTTGATTTTAAATATACATATATAGCTATATGCAAAAAACAAAAAAAAAATTATAATAAAATTCACGTACCTAATTGTTTATTTAAGAATCTATTTGATCATCTAGCAATCAGGTGCACAAGAATGAAGCATGATATCCAATACTAACACTTTATCTATGTTTTCTTTGTGATGCATGTAACGGGTGAATAGATAGGTATACACTCGAGTTATGTCCTACATGTTAATATTAACAGGAAGAAAATCTTTACCTTACTCTACCCTTTTCTATAATTTGAACTTTTGTCCTGAAAGTTAGGCTAAAGAGGGCCCCTTACACATTACCACCTTTAGTGAAGTCACATTATACCGGTTACATTACATGCTACATATTTTCAATATTGGAATGTTACTCCTGTCATTCTTAACGACAACCATGGAAAAATAAATGAAGGGAAAATGTTTTATGCCAGTGAGGAGCCTATTAGTCTAAGAGTTAGAAACATTTTGTAAAAGCTTTAATACTTCTTTTGTATGGATAAATGAAATATATATGGGTGATGGGTCTCAAAGATGGTTCCACGATCTTATTCATGTCATTAAAGCTTCCTTGATGTTTAGATGTTAAGCATAGCTATGGCCACAAATATGAATGAAATAATGACCTGGACCTGCATTTTGATCATCGGTATAAAATGTTGGTAAATCTAGACATTTCCCACATTTTTTTTAATTTTATACCCATTTAGGACCAAGGACCCATACTTAGGACTTCACATTTTATATTTTTTAGTTGTCATTAGAATTGGCGTCAGTATTTAAAAAGGGTTAGAATACGTCAGAGTATTCTATATGTAATTAGTTAAATGTAATTAAAGGGTGGATATGTAAATGATCACATCTATATAAAGGAGATGCGAGAGAGATCTCTAATCATCCAAAATCATTTCTCCAATCTTTTTCTCTCATTTCTCGCTTGCTTCTAAATCCTAAACTACAATCATGGTATCAGAGCCAACCATCAGAACCCAACCCTAAATCACCACCATCGAACTCGATCCAGGCCATCAAGCCGCTACTAACCTCTCCTTGGCCTTGACCAGCGTCTCTAGCCACCACCAACCACTCTCATCACTAGTGTCTCATTTCCTCATCACTTTCGAGCCCAATCTAGCCACCCAAGTCTAGATCTCTCCACCTCTTACCACCATGAGCTCACTTTAGTCGATCCAATCACCACAAGTTCGCCTTGAGCTAATCCCGTGCCAATTTGCCACTACGAGCTTGATCTCGAATCAATCCATCTTCCTAACTTCTCTATGAATACTTTCTATCTAGATCAAGATTTCTCACTCTCTATGTCTAATAGATCCATCCCACCACCGATATGCGTCATGGTGGTGTCTTTATTAAGATCTATGGTATGGCTTGTGTTGTTGTGGTGATTGGGTTTTTCAGATGCCAAGTTTGGGAGTTAGGATCGTTCTTATGTCTTGAGAAAGTTGAAGTTATATGATTTGTGGTTTGATTTTAGGAGATCCATCACAATCCTTGTTGTTTATGAATCGTGGGAGATTCCTTTTCTTTATTTGTGTGCTTGTTGATCGGATCTCTGGGGAAATCGTTTAGTGCTTATTGTTTGTAGTGATCAGACGGGTGTTTTTTAGAAGATGGAGAGTAAACCCGTTGTTTTTACGGAGTTAATTGTGACAAAGATGGTTGATTTTAAGTTGAATGTAGAAAAAACGTCCATAGAACAAAATGGTCGTGATGTATATTGATGGGAGAGGCAAAGATGATCATTTGATGAACCCCCTTCTCATATGATCCTTGAGTGGAAAAAGGATGATGCCCAACCCCGCCATATGATGTTGAGTTCTATGGAGAGATCTATAAAGAGTTGGATCAATTTGAAGACCGTGAAAGAGTTGTGAGATTGCTTAGCGGATCTTTACTCTAGGCAACAAAATCTTTGCTTCCAATTGAGGATGGCTAGATGGATCCTTTTCTCCTATTCATCTGTGGTAACGATAATATCCTCAATTACATTAACAACTTCTTTTGAAATCATCTCTATGTGTGTTTATTTAGGTCTATCTAGACATCATTACACCATTTCTTACAATTTTATCACCCCTATTGGAGTGGACATGTAAACAGATAAAAGAATCCAACTATGGGGCTACCTTAGAGGGAAAGCATATCATGCTGGTTAAAAATTAATCCATCAAGTTTTCAGCTCATACTTGATAATTTCCTTGTTCTAAAACCTACATACACGGAAGCCTTGCAATTTTCATACATTACTCACGAATTTAAGGGTGGAAAATTTTCTAAATTGTTAATCTAGGGTTGCCAAATTTCATTGTATGACCAGAAAATATATGCTTACATCGTGCTGTGGCCACTTATTCACTCAACCAACCCTTCTATTCACGGATTTATATAATTGTCAACTCCTAAATCTTGAATTTGCATTACTTGAATTTACATTACTCTCTGACTGCTGGTCTTTTATGACTTGGATACACTGAAAGATTTCAGATTAGGGTGATTCGAACTTCCTGTACTTTGCAATGTTCAGACTGCTCAAATCTTCTACCCTTTTATTTCTGCTTGGAATTTGAATTTATAGCATCTTTATGTCGTAAAGAATGATGATTTTCTTCTTTTTATATAACTGATTCATTACATTTCAATTAAGGATGTACTTCATGCTTGTTTCTTTTCTGGATCTGGGTAAATTTGAGTCTCCAAAGGGATTTGTATGTAAATACCTTGTATCTTTATTTTTTGTCAGGTTCGCGAGTTAGCTGAAAAAGAGCCCGAGAATGCTGTCCTCAAAATGCTCAGTAGTGATGTTACTCGCTTCCTTACCACCATTCTTATTGGCACAACGTAATGATTTGTTTTGTAACTTGTTAGAAATTTTCCTTTCTCTTCGAGTGAAAAGCCACACATCTGCACATTCTTTCTTCTAATTTCCATTGCATAATCAGTGCGCTCAACATTGCTGCCACGGCACTTGTCACAGAAGCAGCAACTACAATCTTTGGGGAAGCTGGAGTTAGTGCAGCTACAGGAGTTATGACTGTATGCCTAACCAGTAATCACTTCTCATATTACATTTTAGTTGTCATATATGCTCACCTTAGCATATTACCATGAGCATATGAATTCTATTGGTTTCCTTCTAACCTAGGTTGCTTAAAGTGAGCCAGCCACAAGTGTGTATGTGTATCTTTATGCATACCGGTTTATGTGATTTTTTCACAAGTTTCTGTTAAGTGCTATATTATAGCTTGGTATACATTGTTAGTCTACAACCCAATAATGTAAGGTAAAGCGGTTCTTGACATGGTATTAGAGCGTAAGGTTTTGATAGGTCTTGGGTTCAGACCTCATCAAGTTCACATTAATCTGCCTTAACAAGCAAGTGTTTCTGCCAGAGACCTTTGCATATCACCTAAAATTCCATGAGATGGGGTTATTCTTTTTCATGTTGTAGTAATGCTTTCATGAAATTCTTCCAATGGCTCCCTTTACGGAGAGCTTGAATCACATGCTCATGTTTAACCGCATGAAATATCAGGTAACCAGAAAGTTCTGGGCACAAGTGCTTTCCAAATTAGGAGATATTGTTCTTTTTCCCCCAGCCCCCCTTATGAGGGTTTGCGTATTGTTGGTTCCAACCATTCATTATCACCGTCCTATTCAACATATTCGCATCCGTCCTTAGATACACTGTTTGTTCTGGATCTCGATAGTGAAGATAACAAAGTATTGATTGACATAATCATTAGATTAGAATTTTGTTGTTACAATAACCTAGGAAGCATGGGCACTTCTATTTGCTTGCCGTGTCCGTGTCCGACACATAACTAAACACTAGGACACTTGGACTCTCTGTCCGAACCGTGTCCAACATGTTTAGACCGTATCCATTCAAATTGGGCATGTCCGAAACGTCTACATGGTGTATGGAATGAAGAACTAAGAATGTGGAATATATGTGTGGACTATTTTGATACCTTCATAGATACAAGAATATTAAATATTTCAAATCTCTCGCATGACTGACTAGAGCTAGAAAGAGTAAAGGTCCGAATTTGGATGCGAAAAATGAAGTCGGGGGTCTATGAAAGTTGACTTCAATTAAAAAAGGTTAATATTTTATTTGTTTAAACTCTTATAGATTGTTTTCTAGTGTGTTTTACTTTTAATTTTATATATGTATTTGTTTGTCCTAAAAAATGATGGTTATGGATGAAAGTTGTAACCTTGATTTATTTTAATTTTGCTTTTAAAGTAGGCTTAATTCCAAAAAACCCCAAACCTTTTAGCTAAACTACGAGAAATCCCAAAATACTTTCAAAATTATGAGAAACCCCAATGGTATGCAATTTTGTTCTATTTATTGTTGACGCGGCACTTGATTTTTTGGGGTTTCTCATAGTTTTTGAAAGTTTTGTGGTAGTTTCTTGTGTATTTTGAAAGTTTTGTGGTAATTTCTTATGTATTTTAAAAGTTTTTGGTAGTTTCTCGTATTTTAGCTAAAAGGTTTTTTTTTGGAATTAAGCCTTTAAAGTAATACTAGTATATGTATTTCTCGTAGTTTATTATGTTTTTTAATACATAATTAAATATACTGATAAATAATATAGCCATGCGCCCCTTGCCCCCCTTTTTACTAATTTATCATGTCCGTTCTCATGCCACATAGACAGTTACTAAGAATGATAAAAATGGAGCATATGATTTTGTGTTTTTCATTTGAATTATCTTTGCCTATTTGACCTGATTTTCTTGGTTAAATGTATGAGGTTCATGATTCCTGCAAATACAACTGTCTTTAGATTTATGCGCGTATGCTGAAGAAGTGAAAGATTCTCCTGTATAATGGTTTCAGGTTGTTATTTTGCTACTCACAGAAATCACTCCAAAAAGCATAGCTGTTCACAATGCAACTGAAGTTGTTCGATTTGTTGCACGGTGAGGCACCAAACTCTCAAACATGCTGTTCAAATCTTTGACTCTTAATTTTTCTTGTTTTGATGGAAGGGCAATAAATTAGGGGAACAATAGTTTGAAATTACCTTGGTGGTTACCTTGCATTTTATTCAACTAGGTCAGGCCGGTTGCATGGCTTTCCATATTCTTATATCCTGTTGGGAGAGTTGTCACTTTTCTGTCGATGGGAATGCTGAAATTGCTTGGTGTAAAAGGCAGAAGGTAAGTCAAATATAGAGCTCTTTGGTATTTCATATAATTGGTTCTCATTAATATTAAGTCTTTGACCATTGAGATATATAACATATATTCAATAATGAACTCTTTTTGGGAGGGACCATTCAATGATGAACTTTCTCATCTTCTGCGTCGATATGATATGATTATTGCCTAGTATTCTTCTTCTTTGTGGATGAATGACTAAAAGATTATAAATTTATTATTGAAAGCTAATTGGAAGTTGTGCACTGTAAAGGATTCATACTTTTTTCCAATTCTCTTGAGAACGAAGGAAGGTTGATAACTCCCATCCCTCACTGTAAACGGCGGAGGAAATTCTCTGAATATGGTGCATGAAGTCTTCCCATCGACGGAGAGCATCCTACAACAAACTCTAGACGCCTCTTTTTGAACCATTCATCAATTTTCCTATCCACTTGTTTTACAGGATGTTTTTCATATAAGTCGCCAGGAGAAAGCTTAATCTGGTAATGCTCCACCATGAAATTGAAATTCGATATAAATCCTTGACAGTGTGTGGCCCACCTACTTTAAGCACCTATGGAACATTTTCATATGACGCTTTCATGAAAACCATGGTTAATAGGCTAATTGTAAACCATGTGATTGAAATAACTAAAATGTTCCCTCTTTTCACCCATCACTTTAACTCTTCGCACTCACTTCTTTGTACACTAGACTGAGATGTTCCTCTTTCTTGTTTTGGTCTTTTTATAGTTTATACCAAGGTTTAAATTCTCGGTATCAAGACCACTATCAGACGGTCACTTTTGGGATCGGAATCACCAATGTCGGCGGTATTAGATCGAAATATCATATTTTATGTCGCTCGAAAAAAGAAATTTTAAGAAATTTTACATAAGCAATAAACAATTAAAGTAAATAGAAATAATTTGTCGAATTCTTTTGTAATTAATTATGTCTAAAGTTGTATTAATGATATCAAACTAGCCACCATTTTAACCATTAATGAACCCATCACCCCATTGGTAAGCCCACTGGCCATTAACAAAGATAATATGAAAATTTCATTTGTAAATGGTAAACATGATGTTACTTGGTATTGGTACCCGGTCATTTTTGGTAGCAGGGTTGGCTATTTCGGATCGGGATCGACCGAGATTTCAATGTTTGGGAGGAAGGAAAGTACTGGATTGAGGATTTTTGGTAGAAAGGAGTTTTGAAGTGATTGGTGCGAGGAGAAGGAAGAAGGCCGGTGGATTGATAGAGATGGATGGAAACAATATTTAGGTTTTTAAATTTGGAAGAGGAAAAATTTCCCATTCTATTTCTATGTTCGTGCTAACAGCCTGAATACCGAAATATAAAATGCCTTTGTGATGGCCAATGTCACGTCCCGTTTCCCAAAATAAGGAATACGGAGAGCAATGAAGGTTAGCCATGCTACCTACGTTAATGAAAGATCCTTCCATAGCCACATGAAGGCTGTCTAAACTAAACATGTACGATAATATCCAAGAATAATACTAACATCACGCTGCATAAGTAACAAGTAATATCAAATGGAATCACAAATAATGATAGATTCAATAAAGAATCCAAATAATAATAGGTCAAAAACTATAGAGTCAAAATAAACTAATAAATTATTCGAACAGAAAGATACATTATTTCTAACGTCCCGCAAGGGCTCACATGCTAAGTACGAACTGAAATAAAATAGAAATAAACCTATTAATACTATTGATCTTTGGTAAACATCTGATGGTCACTCTGATCCTACTCTCTGCCTATGAATCAGTCTCTAAACCTGAGATGGCAGAGATGGCAGAACACCCCGTAAGTACTCAATCGTAATAGTGTATGTATGTGTGTAATAATATGAATATATGAGTGTAGTGAAGCCCGTGTGCACATATAAATATGGATATGGCAATGATATGAAACAAGCATATAAACAGGTCAAGTCACATCCTAATTGGTCACTAAAGAGGGCAATCTATTTTAGCATGAGTTTAAGTGTGTGTCAATCTTTGTAGGAGTATTCCTAACCTAAGGGTAGGGTCTCAGGGACAAAGAAACACGGGCCCAAAATGTCATGTAATGGAATGTATCGTTCCCGCCCGGTACTATAGCTGAATGTCATGCCATGGTTTAGTAGCACCGTTCCTGTTCGGAAACCCCAGCAGAATGTCATGTAATGGTTTGAGCCGGCGATGGGACTCCTGAGATTCCATTGGACGAACGCACACTCAAACTACCCTAACACCCCGTGTATCTAGAATTAACGTAGAGATAAACTCAACCACAAATTAAGAATGCTTAATAGTCAGGAAAACAGGACAAGTCACGATAATAGTACAGTATGATAAACATGTAAGCACGAGTAATTGTTTCATGGCATGAATGTTCAACATTCTAATTGGCGAACTCGTTTTAATGTAAGGAAACAATAATCGTGAGCAAGTATGTCATGTTAAGCAAGTCAATGATAATAGTCTCAAATAGCATAGCAATATTAATAAGAAATAGACGGTCTCAATAATAATGGTAATATCACATATCGCAAACAACACTCTACACTATTGATTTGCTGATAATCAAAATTAAAATTATGCTGTACATAACTAAATGCTAAGCAACTTACTGATTGATGACTCATGACATATACTTAATTTGATGACAAAAATTTAAACTACCATCCACCTATAATAATGTCAACTAACATATATATAACGTTGATCCACTGAAAATATGAATATAACCAATATTACTTTACAATAAAATAAAATATTTCAGAATGACCTTATGAATACAATTAACCACTATGATTAGATGTCATCCTATTCATAATATTTTATTACAACAATTTAGGTTATATGAGTAGTAAAAAAATGTATTTTATGCGGTAGTATAGCAGTAAGTGCTATATGAGTGTTATTATAGGATTACAAACAGTATTAGTGAGTTTAAATTTTATATATAGTAATTAGTATTATATATACATTTAGATATCAAAAGATTAGCCGACGTTCCATCGGCTAAAAGACATGAGCAAGAGTACTTGCCTCGAACGCGATGAACGGAATAAATTACGACAACACGGTTCGCAAACCAAGTTTGATTGCTCGGCTAAAGATGGATCTCGTCCAGGGATCTCAGGGATCAAATTAGCTCGTTGTTCGGGCTTGGATGCGGCTGTGATGGCTGCAGCAAGGGATCGATGGCGAGTAAGGGTTGTAGCGAGGGTAGCGGCGGCAAGGTGGCTGCTTGGTTGGGTGTTGGCTGAGGGGAACAAGAAGATGGCTGGGTCGATGGGTTTCGATGGAGATGGGATTCTCGGTTGCAGGAGACGCCTGCGGTCGAAGGAGGCAAGGAGGTGGTCAGTGGGGGTGGGGATGCAGCGCAGACAAGAGGTTGTGCTTGGAATTAGGTTCGGTGATGGCTTCGATGGTTGTTTAGGGGGTGCTCGGAGTTGAAGGAGATGGAAGTGAGGCGATGGCGATGGGGTCATGGTGTTTTGGGATGAAGCTCGGTGATGGGGGTCGGCTGTGTTGAATCGCGTCAAGGTGAGGGCGAGGGAAGGTTGGCGCTCGGGTATGGAGGCGTGGGCCGACAGTGATCGAGGGAGTTTTGGGTGTGCTCGGTTTTTGGAGAAAAAGGAAGAAGAGATGATGATTGGGATAATGATTTGGTGATGTTAGTCTTTATTTTATAAGGAAGAGAGAGAACTCTTAAAGAGAGAGAGAGAGAGGTTAGTTTGGATAATATTAATATTAGTATTGTTAGTTAGGGATTTATTTGATTTACAAGTGTATATATATATATATATATTTGAGTTTAGAAAAAGTATATACATAAATATATAGTCAAGATAGGTGTTGTTTAATTGTTAGGGGAGATAAATATATATATTGTTGAGAGAGTTATGTGATAGGTAAAATAGATATATAAGTTAGCTTGTACCAAAAATATATGTTTTTAAAGATTATAAGAGATCCTTATTAATATATCATAATAAAAGATAAACTACAATATCTATGGTTCAAATGTAATATTTAAAATATTCTATATGAATATTAAAATAAAATAATACTAGATTTAGTAAAACAAAACTTTAAAGGTTAATTATCATATACTTAGTTACTTAAATAACTATAATATATACGGTTACAAAAATAGTATTAGACAAATAAGTAGCATATGCATATTAATTTAAGATATTAATAGATTAGCAAAACAAAATTAAATGCTAAATATTATCTACTTAACAAACTAGATAACCATAATATATTGTATCTAAAATATTAAACTCCAAATTAATAATAGTAGTAATGATAATAATAATAATAATAAAACCAATACATCCTAAAAGAAGAAGAAAAACGTACGATCGAGCTAGGGTGTTACAGCCAATATTTAGGACTTGTACTAGATGAATCTATGTGAGGAGCACGTACCTGATTTCAGCTGTCAGAAACTAATCTTTGGATTACGCTTTTCAAATGGGCACAATTCTAGAACCTGGTAATACAAACAACATTTGGTGTATATAAGTTGTAGGTGGAGAACAAACATATTGGCTTCGTTGGGTTGCAGAGTAAAATCTATATGTAGCAAAAAGCTTCAAACTTTACTAACATCATTCTCTTCACTTTCAAAAAAGAAATTAACATCTTTACAACCACGCAAGCATGTTTCAATTCCAACCTTTTTATATTTCCAGTCTTTTTGTGCAGTAACAAGCATTCCTCATATAGTGCAAGTCAAATTAATCCTTAACTGGTGCTTTTTTTAATACATAAAAGAGCTCACACTATTCTCGTTTTGAAACATAATGATTAATCATATAAATAAGAATTGGGAACAAGGCAGCAGAAGTGGCATAAGTGCACGACATGGCAGTGTAATGACCTCAATTTTTTAGTTTACTAGTGACCTGAATTATAGAGTAATATGGTTCGTTATGGGTGTGTTCAGCAGGCGGGAACGACAGATTTTAGACCAACTTTGTACTTAACCTGAAAAATCATACAGGGTTTTTAAAGGATTCAAAACTGCTATACGTAGTCAGTAATTATATACAAATAAGGGCCGACTCAAAGCCAAATCAGTAGGACCACGTGTCCCACTTAATTTTTTTGGAAAAAAGGTATCGATTATTGTAATGAAATTTTTTAATATATAGTTTATGTATTTATATCATAACTAAATATTGAAGAGGAATGACTTGCTATGACTTTTTCCTTGTAAAAGGCTATAGGTTCAAGTCCTAACGTACACATTTTTTCCTTTTATTTTGATTTAAATGGAAATGGATTTCATTAGGGTTTTATATCATATTGACAATTTTCTTTAATAAGGAAAAATATGTCTCGCAATATAAAGCAAGCAATTAATTTTTTCCCCTCCAAATTGTATATTGTTCCATAGATTAATGCTTGGTCGAAAGCCTAAACCATATGAGTAGTCCAAGATACTAAACCTTGAAAATATAATTGTAAGTATATTATTTCTCGTCTACAACAAATTAATTTAAAATCTTGTTGTCCACTTAAATTGTATGATAATTTTCATATCAACCGGCTTTTCTTGTATGAAAAGAATCAAGAAATATGTTTATTGGCATAATAATATGAGGGTTTCTACTACATATATATAGGAGGTGTATTAGACCGCCTCTCTTACTACAGGTAATGTGGGACTAAAAACTTAACATAATTATATTCATAACACTTCTCCGCAAGCTGGAGCATAGATGTCAATCATACCGAGTCTGGATAGAAGACGAGTGAAAATCGGTCGAGAAAGAGGTTTTGCAAGGATATATGCCAGTTGAGCCGAAGAGAAAACATATTGGAGTGCAACTAGCTTGTCTGTCATCTTATCACGAATGAAGTGACAATCTATCTCGATATACTTAGTTCTCTCATGAAAAACTGGATTCTCAGCAATGTGGATCGCGGCCTTGTTATCACAGAAAAGTGTAATCGGAAGAGAAGAGGGAACCCCAAGATATGTCAGGAGTAAAGCAAGCCATACCAACTCAACAACTGTATGCGCCATGGGTCTATACTCAGTCTCGGCAGAAGAACAAGCTACTACATTATGTTTCTTACTCCTCCACGTATCCAAGTTTCCTCCCAAGAAGACACAGTAGCCACTAGTGGAACAACGATCATCAATGGATCCCGCAAAGTCAGCATCTGCAAAGGCCGTGAGTAACAACGTAGATGATGGTTTGTAGAGAAGATCCTGTCCTGGAGAACTTTTGGTGTATCTGAGAATATACTCAACTGCCTTAAGGTGAGAGATTAAAGGATTCTGCATATACTGACTCACTCTACTAACGGCAAAAGCAATGTCAAAATGAGTAACAGTGAGGTAAATAAGCTTTCCAACAAGACGTCGATATTGTCCTGGGTCAGGCAGTGGAGGATCCGAGGGAGAGCTCAATCGAGATAGCTTGACTGTGAAATCCATAGAAGTGTCTGTTGGTCTATATCCCAGAAATCCCGTCTCAGATAGAAGATCGAGTGCATACTTGCGCTGAGAGAGCTGTAATCAACCAGAATTTCGTGACGCTTCAATTCCAAGGAAGTACCTAAGTGGCCCAAGGTCCTTGGTATGGAAGTGTGAAGCCAAATGCCCTTTCATTTTGGAAATGCCAGCAGAATTATCTCCAGTAATGATAATATCATCAACATGCTCTGGCACAATCACCATGGCCTAAGGATGACTATGTATAAAGAGCGATTGTTGCTGTGACTGTGTTTGAAGCCAATCTGTAGCAGGACCGTACAAAACTTTTCAAATCAAGTATGTGGTGACTACTTCATGCCATATAAAAATTTATGTAGGAGACAAACCATACTCCCCCGGTCGCTCAAAGCCAAGAGGCATATGCATGTAAATACTCTCCGAAAGATCGCCATTAAGTAAGGCATTTTTCACATCAAGCTAATGAAGTGGCCATACTTTAGAAACAACCAAGAATATAAGGTCACGAACCGAGGTCAATTTGGCAACTGGCGAAAAAATCTCAACATATTCCAAATCATACTGTTGAGTAAAACCTTTGGCCACCAATCAAGTTTTGAGACGGTTAATCGTCCCATCTGAATTTTGCTGGACAGTAAAGACCCATCGACAGTCGACAACCTTCTTATCTGAAGGCGGAGGTACCAATTTCCAAGTTAATTAGAGCGCAGTGTGGCAAGCTCCTCTAACATAGCTGCATGCCAACCTGGGTATTGAAGAGCTTTCTGAACAGAGAAAGGAAGAGTGATGGCAGATAAGGAAGAAACAAACTGACGAGCACATAGTGTCAATATATGATAGGAAATAACGTTAGAAATCGGATGGTTGTAGTACAAGAACGTTTACCCTTGTGTAAAGCAATAGGAAGAGAAATCTTTTTCTGAAGGCAGCGGTGGTGGAGTAGCAGGACCGGTGGACTGTATCGGAGTACCTGCGGAAGAATCGTTTGGAGTAGAAATGGTGGGAGGGGTGGAACTTTTGGATCACAACGGTGATACACCTGTGGATAAAGAGACATGTTTAAAACTAGGATGCATAGGTTGAACAGACGAATCAAGTTCCGAGAAAGGTAGGTGAGGAACATGGATAGTAGAAGTGGGGTCCTTGACAGGTGGTGGAAAATATGCCTGATCTTCTAAGAAGATCATATCACATGAAATACAAACTTTAGAAGTGGTGGGGTCAAAACAAACATATCCTTTCTGAGATCGTGGGTAACCTCCAAACACCATATGAGTAACTCGAGAATTAAGTTTTTTTACCTGAGGACCTAAAATATGAGAATAGTATAGCCAACCAAACAGCTCAGGAGGAACAGGAAAATACTTGCCCCGTGGAAACAAAACAAAGAAAGGGGACTGGTTGCCAAGGACCGGAGAAAGCACGCGATTGATATAAAAACGGGCAACTAAAACCGCAAAATTCCACTATCGTTTAGGGACACGCATATGCAAAAGAAGAGAACGAGCTACCACAAATAAATGTCGGTTCTTCCGTTCAGCAATCCTATTTTGCTGAGAAGTATAAGAACATGAAGTTTAATACAATATGCTATGAGTCTGACAAAATGCGGTAAATTCCGTGTTAATATATTCCTTTAGTATTATCTGAACGAAGAACCTCTACAAAATACCAAATTGATTAGTAATCTCAGCTACGAAGATTTTAAAAGTAAACAAAAGTTCAGATCTATTATGCAGAAGATACAACCAAGTCATACGTGAATGATCATCGATAAATGTCACAAAATATTTATAACCAAACACACTAAAGAATTTAAAAGGACCCCAAATATCGGAGTGAACTAAAGCAAAAGATAAATCATGTCTTTTATTAACTGGAGGGAAAGAGGAGCGATGATATTTACCAAGAATACATGATTCACAATTAAATTCTGATAAATTACAAGAAGGCAACATAGTACGTAAAGAAGAAAGAGAAAGGGTGACCAAGTCTTCGATACCACTGGATAGTAGAAACAGCTGCAAACGTACTGAGAAGGTGATCAACGTAGCACAGTCCATTCTGTTTATGTCTCCCACCAATTCGCTGGTTCGTCAAAAAGTCCTGTATCACAAAGTGAGATGGATAAAATGTTACGGAGCAGTTAGAATCATTTGTAAGTTGACGAATAGAATACAAGTTTGTTTTAAAGATGGCACAATTAAAGTATTTTTCAGGCTTAAAGATGAATTAAGTGATAAATCAGCAGAACCAGAAACATGTGTGATATTACCATCAGCCATGAAAATAATCTTGTGAGAACTAGAAGTAAGATCAGGCGGTCCATCATGAGACATGTGATGTGAGACGCCGAAATCAGCGACCCACGAATTAGAATGAGAAAAGAACGATATACCTGACGGAGTAGAAAGGTTGGCAGGAGCTACAGAAGAGATGGGACGACGCAAGTGGCCCACTCAACACTGGATGAAGGTAAATGTCCGATAGAAAAAAAGGTCGGTCGGTAGCAGTTGGTGTGAATGTCTGGCGACCTGTAGGTGTATCATCAGGACAACCATACTTCTCCCAATATCAATTTTCGCGATGATTAGTGCCGCCGCAATAAGCACAATAAAGGCCGGCACGACCATGTCCACGGGAACCACGATCACGAGCAGTCATAGTGGTTCGACTATGCGACGCCCCACGGCCACCAAAGACAGAATCAAAATCCATGATGTACGGCGCAGAAGTAGTAGATCACGAGAGGGAGAATAAGGTTGTCTAACACCCAAGCGAGTACAAGAGTAGCAAGACGATCTAATAGATCATCGTCAGTAACCGAGAGGAGCGGAGACGAGTGAGGAAGTGGTGAGCGCTGTTGACGATGAAGAGCGGAGACGAGAGGGCTTCGGTAGAATGGAAGGAGCAGATCGCGGCCACAGATCTAGAACATGAGCGAAGACTAGAGGTGGTCGTGGCTAGGGCAGGCGGCAGGAAGCAAGCGGTGGAGGTGGCGCATGGTTCAGAGTAGGGTGTTGCGTGGTGCGGTGAGGAGCAGGGTGCAAGTGAAGGCGTGGTGCAGGCTGAGGAGAGTGGAGGAAGCAAGGAGGCGGCTAGGGCTAGGGCCAGAGAATTAGGGTTTGGGAAAGAGAATTAGGGTTAGGGTTTTGGTTTTGGGAAATTAGGGTTTCCTCTCAATTCTTTTCAAAGCTTTGATACTATGAAAAGAATCGAGAAGAAATATTTTTATTGGCATAATAATATGGGAGTGCCTATATATATATATATATATATATATATATAGAGAGAGAGAGAGAGAGAGAGAGGTGTATTAGACCACCTCTCTTAGTACAGACAAGTGGGGCTAAAGACTAAAGCTAATCATATTCATAACATTGTATACAAATCAGCAGGTTTCAGTTGGGTTTGGGTACAAGTCAGGGTTTTATATTAATACTTGTTGGGAGAATTCTTATAAAATCATGAACTGTATCATTGGAAAGCACTTATATTTTCATGCAGATGTATTCTCTGGTTAAGCTACAATTATGGAACATGAAGTTTATGTCATTGGTTATCTTTGCCACAGATTCTTATGATACCTTTATCAATGCAGTGAGCCATATGTTACTGAGGATGAATTGAAATTGATGTTGCGTGGAGCAGAATTAAGTGGGGCAATCGAAGAAGAAGAACAGGTGACAGTATCATAACATTATATAATCTCTGTAGTCATTGATATCTGACAATTCATACAATGTCAAGACCCTCGTATGTCCATCCTTTTTTTGTTGTGTTTTGTTTCGAGAGCACTATGCTTTAATAGCTTCAAACCAAACCATACTCTTACTGTTGAAAAGATGCTGGACGAAGTAATTCTTTTATTACTACAGTTTCTGACATGCATCTTTGTTTGAGGAATGAAACACATCTACTGTTTTATTTCAATGAGTTTTTTCCATAGCGGTTGTAGAGCCACACACATTGAAGTGTAGAGTCCGTAGACATACAACTCATTTGCTGTTTTTCTGATGAAGCCTCTTTGCCCTGAAGCAATGAAAATAAAGTAGTGCTGTAGTAGTTACAAAAATGAGCATTCCATTAATCTGACTTATATAAGGTTTTAACAGGATATGATTGCAAATGTGCTAGAGATAAAAGACACTCATGTGAGGGAAGTGATGACACCTTTGGTAGATGTTGTTGCAATTGATGCTAGCGCTACACTTATCGACTTCCAAAATTCATGGGAAACCCATCAATACTCTAGGTTTGTGCAACTGTGTTAGTCCAATCATTGGATGCTGAATTTAATTCTCATTCTTTTTATCAGTTTGCTTATACAAATTCAGGGTACCTGTCTTCGAGGAGCGTATTGATAATATTATTGGCATTGCTTATGCTATGGATATGCTTGAATATGTTGGAAAGGTTAGTTTATGTTGGCATTTTGCTTCTGTTTGTTGCCAATAGTTTACACTTGGAAAACATGATTTCCACTTATACTTTTTAGTCTTTTGGGATCCTGTAACATGATGACATCTGCTTTTGAAGGTTGAGATGCTTAAAGAATCAACTGTGAGAGAGATTGCACACCCGACATACTTTGTGCCTGGTAATCACAATTTAAATTGGTATTTCAAATTAAAGTTTGTCGGCATATCAAACTTACTTCGAAGATCGGGATGCAAGTCATTAGACATGAAGATTATCATTTTCTTGATATTAAAATTGCCTATGAGGTTCATGACTTTGTGCCCGCATATTATATTCAAATTAGACATTTTCGTCATGTTTATTTAAACCATTTCTGTTACAAAAGTTGGTTATCAATAACTTCACCAGATGCTTTCTTCTCATGGTATCACAGATTCGATGTCTGTATGGAACCTGCTGAGAGAATTTCGCATAAGGAAGGTTCACATGGCTGTAGTTCTAAATGAATACGGTGGAACTGTTGGTGTATGTTCAACTCTTCTCTTGAAGTCTTGATCTCTAGAATTGATTGTCACGTCTTCTCAGTTAAATCTTGCAATTTGCATGTAGTAGTTTATTTTAACTGAAGAAGTATCTCTAGTATTTTACTATTTGCTGGTTACACGTTGGTTCCAAGCAAAGCTTTATTGTTACATTCATGCTGCAAGGAAATGTCTGTTCTGTATGAACTTGCTTCCACACATGAACAAATCAGCCTATCAGCATTATACTGGAGACTTGCAGATCATGTAGTTTTATGACATATTTTCCTTGCATCTAATTACACCATTGTGCATTTGTTGATATGGTCCTTGCATCTAATGGCATTTTTTTTGCATTTACACCAAGGGTGTGTTCTGTTACTTGAAGAGTTGAAGTTGCAGCTACAATGTATTTCCAACCGCATGATTTTCCAACTAGCGTAGTTGGATTTGCATTCCAATTGGTTGGATTGTATATCAAACTACATGTTTTAGAAGATTTTGGTTTGCTTGTGCTAGAAAAGATTTGAGTAGCAATAATTAAAATTTTCGCAAATAGCAACTAAAATAATTATCCTAGAACCATCATAACAACAGAAAAAATACTAAAATAAATAGTTAAAGTGAATAAATGCTTCTATGCTCATAGAATTTCAATGTGGCCATGTTTCTCTTTTTCATTTTAATATGAGGCTGATAAAAGTGAATTGATGCTTGCCACATGCTTACGCATAATCCCCCAAATCAAAATGGCAAGCACCTTTTATTATTAAGTGATCATCTCTTATTGCAAGAAAAAAATTGTTTATTGAAAATGGGAATTTGGGGTTAAGCACTAATTGGCAAGCTGATGGAGCTCAGGATCTCCTTCAGATGTTGTCCTCCATCGATCCTGTGATGGCGGCCTTTGACGGCTGAGATTTGCTTTGAAAGTGGTTAAGTATGGATCTCAATGGGTTAGTGTTGGACGCCGAGCTACCTGCAAAGAAGTCCCGGGATGGGTGACCACCATAGGACCCTCCGACGATCAAGTTAGTGCCGAGGTATAAATGCAGAGTAGCAGTGTATTGGAATCAGTTCGAGTTACCTGAGTCGTCTGGAAGAGAGGTTTTTATAGTGGTCGCATGGAGCGAGCCGGTGCGAGATCCTCGCCGTCAGTTACGTCCTTACGTTACGCCCGCATTAATGGCGAGATTCGGTCATTAGTGGGGGAACGAGACTACGTGGGACGCGGAGCGTGGGGCGGCAGATATCTCGTCGTGGCGAGATACATGGAGTCGTTGCGGAGGCGTTTGGATTCCGCGTTCTTGGTTGATCGGGAGAGCCGATGAAGCTCGGCATGTCAGGAGGCTCGGAGGCAAGCTGTTGGCCGCTTCTTAGGTGAATATGGAAGGTACTCAAGGAGGTCTCTGATAGGTCGGGTGTGTCCTCGGAGATGAGGTATCGAGGTACGTCCCCAAAACATCATATTTACTCCAGCTCTGTAGCCTTCGGGACACGTCATCTGCTACGTGTCATGATCTGGGGAATTCCAACTTCTGAGCATCATCATTAGCCCCCCACTCTCGTTCCAACCTATTCAAGGGTCGGGTCGAGAGTGGCCTGCTCGATTTTTCTTCTGCTTGGTTTGGCACCGAGAATTATAGTGTGGATCGCCCGGGAACGGCACGGCGTTTGGTGGTTGCGTTTCGATCTTTGGGCCCACGTGTCGCCTCGTCGTGCGTCTGAATCTTCGCGCGTATCCCCGATGGCGTCAGTGGCTTTAAGAAGGGGGCGCCGTTTCAGTCGTTCGCCAGTTGGGATACGGGTCACGTGTCCGGCGTCGGTTGGCGGAAGTGACGGGCCGTTTCTGATTTCTGCAGTCGAAAAGACGTCCCCAATGGCCGATCGCCACGTGGATCCCCGCCGGTCGTTGGGCGCGATGTTTCTTTTTTGCGGGAATCAATCGGGGCCGTAGGATGTTCCCTTTTGGGGTGTATAAATAGGAAGGGATCATTCTAGGGTTGATACTTTGCTCAAATTCTTTCATTGCTGAAGATTGCCCGGCGCTCCTTTCTTTAGATCGGATTCTCTGTTGATTTTTTCTCGGTGAGTCCCTTCCTTTGAATCAGGTTTGATGTCTTCATCTGAGAAGTCCGTAGAGATAGTAAGGGTAAAGTCGGACGATGAGGCTCCCATTGTTGGGGCAGAGTCCAGTGGGTCTTCCTCCTCTTTGGCTACAGATAACCAAGAGGGTTCTTCTTCTTCTTCATCCTCTGTGTCTGGTTCGCCCTCTAGAGTCAGGGCCGTCCTCGTCGCTCGCCGTCGAGCGGCGACAAGGGCCCCCAAGGTGCGCATCGGGAACACCCACAATGCGCCCTCCGTTTTGAGGAGTCTGGAAGAGCTTTCCGAAATTCGGGCTCGATTCCACATCCCCTCTAACTATTCCATCCGTTTAGCTAGAAAGGGCGAGCGGGCAGACCAGGTGCTGGACAAGAAGATTGCCCTGTATTTGGAAGCGTTCCGGATAGGAATGCGTCTACCCTTCCCAACTGAAGTCTGCGGGATGCTCCGTTGCTTTCATCTCGTCCCGGACCAGCTAGTGCCGAACTCATAGAGAATTCTTCTCGGGTTTCTGGTCCGGTTAAAACTTGAAAATATACCCTCCAGCTGGACTCTCCTTGTCTCTCTTCTTTGTTATAAGAATCACCCCGGCACCAGTAAGGATGAGCCGAGCTGGGTGTATTTCTCGTTCAAAAAACGCAAGGGCGGAGTGGCCGGGTCAGGGGTAGTAGCAGTCCCTTCTTCCATCTATGAATGGAAGGAGAAGTTTATATTCGTTGGGCCGCCTGAGGGCGAGGATTGGCCTGTGCCTACGCAGTGGCACATGGCCGATTGCCCGAGGGCAAAGCAGTCGACTTTCCCCGAAGAAAGGGTGGTGTCCCAGTGGGAGCCGATCCAACTGGTGGATGTCCTGCTATCCGAGCAGGCACTGAGCTGGGCTGGACTCAGTCCTGCGCGTTTCTTGGGTAAGTTAGGGCTTTCGACGTTCTGTTTAGACTTTGTCAAATTTCCTTCGCTGTTTTTATGTTAACCCCCTTTATTTGCGTGTTCCTTTTTTTGCAGAGCCCATGGACTGAGCAAAGATTCTAGCCGCCTTAGCCGCCAAGACCCAGGAAAAGAAGGCCAGGGGCGCAAGTTCCTCCCGACCTGGTCCGAGTTCAGCCCTAAGGCCATCTCCACCGTCTAAGCCCTCCGCCGCTCCCCGAACTCCAGAAGAACGCCACGGGGAGAGCCATAAGCACTCGCGAGACCCAGTGCCCCGGACGCGAGAGGAGGCTGGGCCCGCCGAGGTCCCCCTTAAAAGGCAGAAGCAGACGGTCTCCCGGCCACCTCCTTCCGGGACCCCCGTGCAGGAGGGCAACTTCTGTATTGAGGTGCTCTCGAGGCTCTCCGTCGCCGACAGCCAGCTTTCCGACATGGCGCAGGCGGCCGGGGTTAAAATACCCCGAGGGACCATGAAGGCCCAGGTGGCCGCCATAGCCCAGGAGACGGTTCAGGTCGGTTCTTGACTTTTCTCAAAAATTCTTTTAAGTCTTATTTCCTCGGTTTGAGCTTTCTAATCCGTTTGCTATTTTCTTCAGGTTCTCCACCATTGCGCACTCCTCGTCGCCATGGAGTCCGAGGAGGTAGCCCCGGCCATGAAAAAGGCGGGCGAGTCCTTGAAGCTGGAGGAGGAACTCCACCTCCAACTGCGGCAAGCGGAGAAGGCCGCTCTCCTCGACACTCGTCTGGTTGTCGAGGGGCTGATGAACTTGAAGCTGAAGGAGTCTTATCGGCTTCTAGACGAGTCCAACCGGGCTATTCAAGCCAAGTTGGAGGAGGTGAACGGCTTCTAACACTCGGTGAAGAAGTCGAGGGACGCCCTTAAGAGGGATGTTCGGGTGGCTTTGGACGTGGTGAAGCTCGCCGAGTGCCGGGCGGCGAAGGCCGTGGAGGCATATAGTCGGATCAATTCTACACCGATCTCGCTGAATCCGCATCCGTCATCTAGCACAGCGCACTCGACGCCATCAAGAAGTCTGTGCCGGGGGTCGATATCAGCGAGCTCCATGCTAAATATCCCCTGGCCGAGGAGGTGCCGCAGGTAGAAGTTGCCGGGGCGGCCGTTGGGAGTGAGGCTGCCGGTGGAAGCGTCGACCCAGAGGTCGCAGTTTTGGTCCTCGGCGCCGCTGGCGTCGAGCAGGGCGAGATCCTCCCCGAGTCGACAGTCTGAGCTTTCCTTTCTTGGGGATTTATTTTTTCAAAATTTTGTAAGCCTCCAGGCATTTTTGTAAGGCTGAGGAGCCCAGAATACCTTGTATTTATTTTCGGATCATAAATAAAGTGCACATTTTTCTTCATTGTCCAAATGTTTGCTCACTGTGCAAGTGCCTTTAGCTTGTATACTTTTGTTTGAATCTTCATTCTGCAAGTATTTTTAGCTCGTAGATCTTTTGTCTTGCAAGCACCAGAGTTGAACGATGGCGGTCTGCAGGAAGGTCGGTATCTTACTTTTCCCCGGAGCAGAGGTTGCTATCGTGCGTTGGTGGCCAAGTGTAGGAAGGTCGGTACCTTCTTTTCTACTCAGCTGCCTCATGGTGAGAGTTTTAATCCACAATGTTGTTGAGTGGGAAGCCACCCGCTGTGGATGGACCGAGCAGGAAGCTGCTCGGTGGCCTCGTTAGGAGGGCTTTAGATCCTTAGCGTTGTTGGACAGGAAGCTACCCGCTAGGAATGGTCCGAGCAGGAAGCTACTCGGCCAACTCGTAAGGAGGGCTTTGGATCCACAGTGTAGTTGGGCAGGAGGCTATCCGCTGCGGATAGACCGAGCAGGTTGCTGCTCGGTAGCCTCGTTAGAGGAGGGCTTTTGATCCATAGTATTGTTGGGCAGGAAGCTACCCACTACGCATGAACCGAGCAGGAAACTGCTCAGCGGCCTCGTGATGAGGGCTTTTGATCCACAGCGTTTGTTGGGCAGGAAGCTACTCACCGCGGATGAACCGAGCAGGAAGACATTCGTCGGCCCTGCAGAGAGTTGCTCGGCGGCCTCGTGATGAGGGCTTTCGATCCACAACGTAGTTGGGCAGGAGGCTACCCGTTGCGGATGGACTGCTCGGTCGCCTCATGAGGAGGGCTTTCGATCCACAGCGTTGTTGGGAAGGAAGCTACCCACTGCGGATGGGCCAGCAGGAAATTGCTCGGCGGCCTCGTGATGAGGGCTTTTGATCCACAGCGTTTGTTGGGCAGGAAGCTACCCACCGCGGATGAACCGAGCAGGAAGACATTCATCGGCCCTACAGAGAGTTGCTCGGCGGCCTCGTGATGAAGGCTTTCGATCCACAGCGTAGTTGGGCAGGAGGCTACCCGCTGCGGATGGACCAAGCAGGAAACTGCTCGGTCGCCTCGTGAAGAGGGCTTTCGATCCACAGCGTTGTTGGGCAGGAAACTACCCACTGCGGATGGGCCAGCAGGAAATTGCTCGGCGGCTTCATGATGAGGGCTTTTGATCCACAGCATTGTTGGGCAGGAAGCTACTCACTGAGAATGAACCGAGCAGGAAGCTACTCGGTCGTCTCGTGAGGAGGGCTTTCGATCCAAAGCGTTGTTGGGCAGGAAGCTAACTACTGCAGATGGGCTAGCAGGAATTTGCTCGACGGCCTCATGATGGGCAGGAAGCTACCCACCAGGGATGGTCCGAGCAGGAAGCTACTCGGAGGTCTCATGACGAGAGCTTTTGATCCACAGCGTTTGTTGAGCAGGAAGCTATCCACTGCGGATGAACCAAGCAGAAAGACATTCGTCGGCCCTGCAAGGAGTTTTAGCATGGAAACAAAGAGTAGTTCAGATTGCAGGGAAACAAGAATCTTTATTATTAAATAAAATACAGATTATGTGATTCGATTTAAATTCTCCTGTATTTAATGACCGGTTTCGGTAGGTGTCCTTATTGCTCGAACTTAGGTCAGTCGGCAACGACCATCATCTGTCCGGTAGTCAGCTCTCCGTCTTTAATTTTATCGGCTTGTCCTCTATCTGCTTGACGTTTATCTCGTATGTACTTTACCAAGTGACCGGAGCAGATCAACTTCTCGATGTAATCGCGCAGCTGTTTACAATTCTCGGTCGGATGTCCTTGCCTCCGATGATAGGCGCAATACGGGCCATGAAGCCGTTTACCCGTCCGTCGGGTAGCTGACGGGAGCCTGAAGAACTCTTCGCCCTTAGCTTCCTCCAGCAGCTCGGTCTGGGAAATGTTTAGAGGAGTGTACTCCCGGAACCTTGGGGAGTAAGGTTTCGGACGATCGTCTTTCCTTTTCTCTTCCATGTCCCTCTTCTTCCGATCTTCTTGGTCGCCTCCGGGCGTGTTGGAGTTCACCTCGGACTCGAGTTGGATTTCTCGCTTAGTCCACGCTTTCACTTCGGCCATGGTCTTAGGTTGCGCCAATGCAAAAGAGCGGAGCCACTCTTTGTGTCTAAGACCCGACCTCAGCGTGGTGATGACAATTTTGTCGCGGTGCTCGGATACCTCCAGGAAGGCATTGTAGAAACAGGTGACATGCCTTTTGAAGGATTCCTTGTCACCGTTCTTGACAGTGAATAAATAGTCGTCTGTCTTCTTTTGTCGTCGGTTACCGACGAAATGACTGAGGACTTGGGTAGCCAGCTCCTCAAAGGTAGAGATAGAGCGCGGTGTAAGCCCCCGGAACCAGTCCCGGCCAGCTCGGATCAAGGTAGCAGGAAAAGCTCGGCATTGAGCTGCGTCCGAGTTATCCTGGAAGCTCATGCCCGCCGTAAATGCATCTAGGTGGTCTTTCGGGTCGGATTTCCCATCGAAGAGGGCCACTTTTGGCGGCTTGTCCCTCGACGAGACGTGCTCGGCCAACAGCTTTTCTGTAAAAGGCTTTCTCAATGAGTCGGTGAGTACCTGGCCCCTTCACCGGACGCATGGTCATCCCGGGGTATGCCTTCGATTTTCTTTTCGATGGTCTCAAGTCGGTGGTGATACCCCGAGGATTCTGCACAGTTAGAGTGGTGGCTACTCCCGCTTCGGGTCTGCGCGGTGGTGCGGTTCCGATTATGCTCTATCAAATTTCTCAGATCCTCGAGCGAGGCCCTTCTCGAGTAGTCCCGGCGCTCGCTGTTCGTACGGCCCCGACGAGCGTGGGGGCGTCGGGAATGCCTGGAAGCAGGTGAGCTGACCAACACCTTCTCAGGGGGAGAGAACGCGCGGCGGGCATAGGAACGACGGTCCGGTCTTCCCCAGGATCGAGGCGTGGAAATGTCTGGCGCCCAACGGGTCATGAAATCAATCGCCGCATGCGGGTCACGGTGGCCGGAGTCGACACGCCGGCGCTCGGTGACGCTGAGATGAGCACGAGTGAGATCGAGAGCTTGAGTGTGCCTATCCGTCCTTCTGCGGATGTCGTTATTCCGCGGAGGGGGAACGGCGGTCTGGTGGGTAGGGCCCGCTGCTTAAACGTGGACGAGGGCGTCCACCAGTGATATGAGCCTGTCTATCCGAGCGGATAGGGCGTTGATCATGTTAAGAGGGGGAGACGAGTCGTTCCCGTCTCCGTTGTGGCGGCTCGTATTCGGATTGTCGCGGTTGTTGCTCACCATTGGGTCGAGGATGGAAGATCAACTTTATGGATGGAGAAGTTTATGAAACATTCCCACAGACGGCGCCAACTGATGGAGCTCAGGATCTCTTTCAGATGTTGTGGATCTCAATGGGTTGGTGTTGGACGCCGAGCTACCTGCGAAGAAGTCCCGGGATGGATGACCACCGTAGGACCCTCCGACGATCAAGTTAGAGCCAAGGTAAAAGTGCAGAGTAGCAGCGTATTGGAATCAGTTCGAGTTATCTGAGTCGTCTGAAGAGGGGGTTTTATAGTGGTCGCATGGAGCGAGCCGGTGCGAGATCCTCGCTGTTAGTTACGTTCTTACGTTACGCCCGCATTAATGGCAGGATCCGCTTATTAATGGGGAACGAGCCTACGTGGGACGCGGAGCGTGGGGCGGCGGATATCTCGTCTTGACGAGATATGCGGAGTCTTTGTGGGAGCGCTTGGGCTCCGCGTTCTCGGTTGATAGGGAGAGCCGAGAAAGCTCGGCATGTCGTAGCCTCGGAGACGAGCCGGAGAGCCGAGGAAGCTCGGCATGTTGGTTGGCTCGGAGACAAGCCGGGGGGCCAAGGAAGCTAGCTGAACTGCTCGGAGGTGAGCTGTTGGCCGCTTGTTAGATGAGTATGGAAGGTACTCAGGGAGGTCTCTGATAGGTCGGATGTGTCCTCGGAGACAAGGTACCGAGGCACGTCCCCAAAGCATCATATTTACTCCAGCTCCGTAGCCTTCGGAACACGTCATCTGCTACGTGTCATGATCTGGGGAATTCCTACTTCTGAGCATCATCACAAGCGTTCCAATTCTTGCATTGGAACTACACTCGAATCGAGCGCAGTTCCAATTACAAGCCACGTCATCAATTTTGGCTGTACAGCTGCATGGTGCTGAAGCAACACTATGGAACCAATCAGATTTTTTGTATGAAGCAACACTATGGAATCAATCAGATTTTTTGTATGTAGTTGGAGCAACATTTTGCACCAACTACACACCCTGAAGTTTGTAATAGAGTACCCCCCCCCCCCGGCAAAAAAAACCAAAATAAATAAATAAATAAAAATGAAGGGCTCCCTTATTTGTTGATCCACCAAGTGGTTTCTCCACCTTTTTTATATGTATATAGTTGGTCTTAAACATAAAACCTATGTGCGTAAATAACGCCTTGTAGGGATCAATCATCTATATAGTGGCTTCATTTTCTGTGAGTGGATGTCATGTCAGCTCATTCTTTTGGCCTTTTCTTGTCTGCGCCGTGCTGCCGACACTTTGGCAGTGAGCATAGAATATGCAATAGCCACCGTGGTATGATACTTGTGTTGATAATGGGTTTTTCATCCGCATGCTGCTTGTATTTGGATCTCTGTTACTTTCTTTAGCTCACATTCTTTGTGTGCCTCTTCTATTTTTAAATATTTTTGAGCATAACAGGCCATAACCTGATGCAAGCGGGGTTTGAACCCCAGATCTTTTGTAGTTTGTCAGATCTTCATCATATATTCATATTCCTCCATCGGCTATTTTTATTGGACGTCTGTGGACTGTTTACGTATCCCTTCCGTGGCATTTATTTGCCGGTTTCTGCATCACTTAACGGAAAGAATTCGAAAAGAATTTATGAATGACATATTTCCCTTTACTGCTAAATGTAATCAGGACCTGGAATCTAGTCTTACTCTTGTGACCTTTCTTTCAGGAAGATCCCTTTGTTATTGAAGAGAATAAGAAACCTGAAACTAAAGTGGACTAAGCCCTTGTTAAGAAGTTTTCGGATTACTTCGAACCGTTGATAATATTTTCAATGTTGCCATATTTATCGCATCAGTCTTTTAATTCCATGAAACCATGCTGCTTGTCTCATTTGTGCGTAACACTGTTTTACAGATTGTGACTTTGGAAGATGTTGTTGAAGAAATTGTTGGTGAAATTTTTGATGAAAATGATTCAAAGGTAAATTAAAGTTCTGCGAGTCATTTGTTAATTTCCTTACGCCTTAGATTTACCGCTTCCTGCTTATTAAGTTCATTTTTTTCTTTTCGTGAATATAGAGTTTTCGTCATTGATAATCCATTGCATCTTGGTATTGATAATCCATTGCATCTTGGTATTCCATTAGTGTACTTTCATACCACTATACTAGCTTCATGCAAATTTCTTCTCTCGTTGATATTATTACTTCTTTAGCTTGAATATTCTGTTGATTTACATTTGTTTCCTGGTTTGTGTCGTTTGATTTGTTTTTCTTAAATCAAACTCATCTTTGCTAATTGATAGATTATTATTTATAGAAAGTGTGTAATGGATCTGTTTTGACTTTCTGGTAATTATCTGGCATTTCCCTCTCAGGTTTAATACTGTATCTGTTTGTAAAATTAATGAATCCAAAATGTACTATAAGCGTTGTAGTTTGGTTTTTGGGAAGCAATTTATGCTTGATTATCTTGGTGAGAACCATGTTTGTACAGTGAGCCTGATTAAATGGTGACTAAGCATATTACTCTTGGTCAGACTCAACATTGTTGGTCTCATAATCTCATTACACCGATCACACTATTTTGCTTGGTACTTTACTGTTAAATTAATATTGCATATTTCATATGTTGAGAATGTGGTTAACATAGTCCCACATTGGGAAAATTGTAGGATGCATATGGCTATAAAATATAAGTTGGGGTAAACCTTTATAAGGCTTGAGTCTTTTGGATGGAGTCCCACTATGTTAAAAGCCTGTGTATCCATATGTGGGCCTATGTTGTTGTGGGCTCAAACCGAGTTTTACATGGTATCAGAGCTCGGGTGTTTGTTTGTCCACGTTGAGCCATCGCACGTGAAGTTCTCATTGCATGTGAGCGTGAGGGGAGTGTTGAGAATGGTTAAATATAGTCCCACATCGGGAAAATCGTAGGATGCGTATGGATATAAAATATAAGTTGGGATTGGGATAAACTTCCATAAGGCCTGAGTTTTTTGGATGGAGTCCCACTATGTTACAAGCCCGTGTGTATCCATATATGGGCCCATGTCCCAAACCGAGTTTTACATCACAGAAACCACCATGTGGTTTAAGCGACTTTCTCAAAAAAAAAAAACCTAACGACTTTAATGGGTCACATGACCCCTCATGTGCTTATGTTTTATTGTCGAAAGTACCCCTTTTTGCACTGTATTAGCTCATTTTACCCTAAATTCTGATCCAAGTCCAAGTTGGGGCTTTTCTACAAATCCCTAACCCTAAACTCTTCTTCCAAATTGAGCTATGGAATATGCATATCGACAAAGGTCCAACCATCCATCAAAGAGTACTGGAAGTGTAAATGTAAACTAAGTTTATTACTTGTAGTTGAAGAAGTTAAGAATGTGTTATGTGTGTACTTTTTGTTGTGGGGAATTTGATTGGATCCCCCCCCCAACACACACACACACACACACACACACTCTTAGGGCTATCGCATTTAGGAAACAGGTAGTGAGTTTCCATTAGAGAAAGAGGGGTGGGGGTAATTAGGTGATTTGCTTCAATAATTACGGGAGTTTATGTGTAACGGAGTGAAAGTTCAGGGTGTTTGGTGACGAGTTTAAACGTGAGGGTGGTTTTGGGCAAGTCGAAAACCACAGGTGGTTTCTATGAAATAAGCCATTAATATTTCTAAAGTATTAACAATTGTGTGGGAATATGCTATTGAGCAACTCGCAATAAGTAGTGCACACACTCATTTGCTATGGCTATGGGTGAAAATGAAGATAGTTATCCTTGCCAAAGTGCATGGTTGTTCGTCGACTGGATGGCTCACGCCATTCACCATGATATACTCACCGAAAGGACATTTATTACCAAAGAATTATATATTTATGAAACTTGCAACGCCTTCATCATGTGGTCTCATTTGTCGTGGGAAGGAATAACCATTCATTTTATCATTATGTGATGCCTTGCTTGGAAGTTCTACACATAGTGCTATTTTGATATGTTTGTTTGCATGCGGATCATAATGAATGATGCAGACCATCTAGTTGCTCACCATGCAATATGACAATCGGAACAACTTTCTTGGCTGTTACTAGGGAAACCCTGCCCATATACATAGGGGAAATACCTAGTGCTATCAAGCATTATAGTTGCCATGACGGAATATGTTCCATTTCATGCTTGGCTATATTTGTGCCTTAGAGTTGAACATAATTTCATATAGCAAATATATCATCTTTGCCCCTTGTTTTTAGACTTCTTCATGGTCTATAAAAATTTATAAGTTGGAGGATGCAATGTAGCATGGGTTCGAATACGGATTCGGGATACGATACGGATTTGCGGATTCACAATTTTCCAAAAACCTAGGATACGGGATACGTTTTTATATTGATTTTTAATTAAATAAATATGAATATACATTAAGATATACATATAAATATGTAATAATATAAATTAGTAATGGCATTATGTTAGATATTTAATGCACTTTCAAATTTTTGAGAGCCTTAATTTGCGAAAGAAAGAAGAGGCGTCGATTGAAGAGAGGTTAGTGAGACATTTGCAAGTTCGAGTGAATCCGAAAGAACCCGAGAGTTTCGGATTCCGATACGCGATCGGGTACGATTCGTGAGGCACTTACAAGTATCCATGCTTCATAGGGACGATGCCAACTGGTCGGTCATCTCGGACTATGACAGGTCCCACTTTGCCATAGTTTTTGAACCAGAATTGTGGCACTTATTTGGAGAGCGTTGACGTTAGGTCGATAGCTGGTTGTAAACCTTTGTTTGCTTCATAACCGGCCCCATTTTGATGGGAAAAGGCTTGATTGATGATGATGAGGCATAATAATTGCCAGATGCGAATTTGTCTAATTAAAATGGTGGGTTATTTCACCTATTGAATTCAATAGAAGAATTTGGATGTGTATCTACCTAGCATCTGTCCAGCATACCTTTGTGGCATGGCATCTCTGCCACGTTGTTGAATGTCCAGCAACTTCACACTCAGGGTTCATGTCAGCGAGGTTGGAAAGCATAATCGTTTCTTATATGGAGTTTTCAGAATTTGGTGTAGTGCTTCATAGCCGATCCCATTTTGTTGGGAAAAGGCTTACACGATGAAGATATTGGTATGTCTATTGATTCATCCTCCTGTTTTCAGTTGGACCTCACAATAGGGAAACACTGTCAGGTTCAAAATATTTGTTAATTCTAATCCAGACACATTACCAGATGCTGTTACATTTAGAAGCAAGTTTCTGACATTTAGTTTTTTGTAGGCGTTGGTCTCTTTTAGAAGATGGTGTTACATACTATCATTGATTCACTCTCAACTTTGTAGACACTTTCTTAGTTGGTTTCGATATAATGCAGGAGGAAATCCAGAAGAAAACAGGATTTATTGTGATGCAAGAGGATGGGGCATTTGATGTCGATGCAAATACATCAATAGACCAGCTCTCTGAGGAATTGGATGTCAAAATACCAGAGGTATATTCTATTCTAACAAGAAAACTTAAATTTGTCTGCTGGACCTCGACCTTTTCTTACACATTGACCCAAAAAATGGGAAGCATAAAACTTGTGCAGTTCAAACGCTATTTTTTGTATTAGAGATGCTACCATCCTGTATACGATATTTTTTTTCCTTTTCCCCACTTTAAGTATGCTGACAGTAGCAGCACTTGTGTTTTAACTTTTACAAGAAAATAAAGTAGAAGAAAAATATTGTTGCCATACATCTGTTTATCCTTATATATTTACTAAAGAACTGTAATGTTGTTGTAGGGACAAAATACAGTTGCAAAGAACTACATAAAGCTTGACCCTGTTATACACAATAATAAAGCCACATTTGTAGTGGTTGACAAAAGGATGATAGACACTAATATAGGTTTTGCAAAGATATTTTCCGCATTCTTATATTAAACAGCAAATGATTTTCTGTTGTGTTTTCCTGTCGTTGCTTGCGAGAAAAAGTGGATGGTTTGCGAAGAAAGGTCTGTCATAATATTATTGCCATAAATTTCTCATGTGCCAAATGATGTATTAACATGTATTTACTCCTTGCTGGATTCTTCTGATTGCACAGATTTTAACTCTAGTAGTTTCTGGGTTATCTCATTCTATATTTCGATTGCCACAATCAATCTTTTGGTCTTATTTCCCGTTCTATATTTGATTTCAACTGTAGTAGCAGTCAAATTTAGAGTGTAGAAGTTGAGTTTATAAATATGGAGGTTTGTCCCAACTACTCTGGGTCAGCGTCATATATATCTCTCTCTTCACCACACTTAGGCGATGCCATTTTAATTTGCATTCAATTACTTTGTCTCAGTCAACGTGTGCTAGCATGGGCACAGACATGGGCGGTGGGCCATAGATACGACATGACACAAATACAGTGACAGTATTTTTTTAAGAAAGGACATGGGGACACATTGATACAACAATATCACAACAATTTCCAATTCCATGGACACTACCACCAGCATGCTAGCTTATATTGTACCACCAGTTCAATTATCTTCAATTAATTGATACAGATACAAATGCTGTTGGCTTATATTTTCCTGACCATTATTATGATCGTTTGCATATTTTCCTAACTTTGCATCTCTGCCGATTTTCCATTTTTCCGCATTATCGTCTAGGGTTATTAGTTGAAAGATAAGTAAATGTTTTTTCGTCCTGTATTCATCATTATGGCCATTGAGAGAACCAAACTGTATCGTTAATACTTTAGGATCTGCTAGGCTTCTGCAATAGAATTACAAGTTGAACAATTGAGTTTTTCTGAAGCATTTATGTTCTTTACAATCTCAGGGCCATCAGTATGAAACGGTATCTGGTTTTATCTGTGAGACATTTGGATATATACCAGAAGAAGGCGCAAAGATGGTTGTGCTACTTGAAAGGGAAAACCAGGAAGGGAATAATGAATATACCAACACAGAATCTAACAACCATGACGAGAAGGAAAAGTATCAAACATTTGAGCTTGAGGTATTTCCAGTATCTTTTCGTTATAAAAGTGAATACATGCAGTGCTCACAGCTTATCCTTCTGTATCCATAATACGAGAGGCAGCCTTGTATGTGGTGTGTTCCTGTTTCATTACTACCTCTTTAATGAAACTTAGGTTAACCCGCCGTTTATTTCAAAAAAAATACAAAAATACAAAAACAAAAACAAAAATCCACAAGATCTAGCTTGTCTGGCACAAAACGTGGTGACTTGAAGCTAGACAGCCTATGTAAAAGGTAGAAGGAAAAACAACATTCGGTAACGCTTGCATCATCTATGACCTCGCACATTTTAATTGTGAGGCCCCAGTTTCTACATATCCAGATTTGGATAGATTTCACACGCAAAGCACACACACGCACGCACACACATGAGCACCCTGCCATGAAAAACTTACATGAGCATGGCTAAAAAGTCAATATTCATCATTTTTTTGGATGATTAACACCGTCCATCTTGATCTACATGACCTATAAGATGGGTTCACCGATTTTTCTTCTGGTTTGGATACTCTTTGCCTTTTCATCAGATAGTTGCACAAATTAATGGTTTCAGGACAATAGAACAAGTACAACGAGCAAAGAATATCTAAAATTACATGCAAGTGGGTATAGATATACCAGTGCCCTAGGCCATGGAGAGCAAGAGGGACAGCACCGATTGTCTACAATACATGTTATCATTTAAGCTGTTGTGCGTTTACGTGAGAACAGTCTCAGAGTCAGTTATCTTGTGCACTCACACATGGGCGGCTAATAACTGGCTTTGTCCCTTACAGCTATCCTGATATTTTAAATAGATTCTAACGTCGCCATGTCTTACCAGAGAGCTACTTTTGCCACTAGACGTCTAGATTTTGCCAGACGTCTTCCCAGACATCTATTTTCCCCCACAAGATGTCTGCCCATCCACCTAGTTTTCCCACAACAAGGTCTTTTCAGATGAACATACACATGATATATACCAATAGTGTTATGAAGGAGTTCGAAGACGGGACATTGCATTGCTAAGCTATTTTTCAAATTAGCCGTCTTGTATACACTCATACAACAAAATTTAGAAGCAAACATCGTTAACTTCATGCCGTTAAATCTATATTGGGAAGGACACGGCAATTTTCAAAAACAAAACTTTCATCCGGTCCAACAATCGTATTATATTTGCATTGGAGTGGAGCCCCCCCCCCCCCCCCCCCAAAAAAAAAAAAAAAACCCACAAAAAAAACACTTGTATGGGATTCATTTTCAATTATTGTAAAGCTTTTGTGGGATATATTCATGATTTGGAATATGCAGATACTGGAAGCTAATGAAAGGAAAGTTGGCAAAGTTCGTTTTAAGCCGATAAGCAATGGGACTCGGGATTCGGAGGCCAAGGGCCTGAACCGTCTTCGCCCCACCAAATTTGTGAAGAGGAAGAAACCTGCTGATACAGAATCAGAGTCAGATGGCAATAATACTGCAGAGATTGCACAAAGACCCAAAGAAGGCAGGTACTCAAATGAAGTCTCTCACCCAGATAGATTGGAACATTCCAATTACTATGCAACCGTCGATAAAGGAGATGATTTTGATAGTAATAGTCATCAGTAATTACACCACACCTCCAAAGCTTTCTAATTCCATTCTTCTTGTGTATCACTAATAAGGGAGATGATTGAAAGAGAAATCCCAGTAAAACATGGCTGGAAAATTTATATATAAAAAGAAAAGGGAAAAAGAAAAATGGAGAGTTATCATTTTGGAAATTGTTTACAGGTGAAGAGATGTGTCAACCTCCATCTCACTAGATACTTTAGGTTTTGGAGGATGCATGCTGATGATGTTCCCTCGATTGGGCCACAAGCCTATTGAGAGTGAAGTCTCACAGTCACTGTGTGTTTGCAGAGGCCTGACACTGTTAGGATGCTTAAGGTCATGAGGGTGTGAGGACCACTTGTGATGATTGCTTGCAATCGGTTGGGAGCGTTGTTGGGGGTCATCAGCAAATTGTCTGAGGAGCTCTCTCTCCTCCCTAATTTCCTTCATTCTCTCGAGCTGCCTGAACCTCTCTTGCAACAGAGCGATGGAAGAAGATGAATGCTTAAGGTTACTGTTCTGTCTCCCCATTGAATACATTACTAAAACGAAAAGAGTAGGATAAAACAAGGTATTAGTGTTGTTGTGAATGGTTGTTGATGTTGTGCTTTACTCTTAATTTATAAAGGGTTGGGCTTGTCCTTTGCATTTACCATAGAGTGTTGGTCATGACATGGAATTGATTCTCCATGATGTAATTAAGAGGAGAATCGGCAGCTTAGTTGCATACTTCAAAAAGGAAAAGCTCTTTCTCCTAGTTTCCGTAGCTTCGGTTGGTGGATGCGTGCGAGGCAAAGGAAAAAACAATTTTTTCCTTTTATTCTTGGAAGAAAAAAAATGAAGAAAAGTCTTGCCTCTCAAAGTCCACAAGAGAGCGAAGCTAGCGTTTGGAGGAGCATTCCAAGGGAATATGTTTATCAGATGGGTAGGTTTGGTCGTCTTTGTTGCGATAGATGTGAGTTTTCTTTCTTCTTTTTGTTTATATCTCCATGTTCATATATAGCAGTCAAAACAATGCCAGGGACCTGTGGTCGGTAAGCTTATCTTATCTATCTGTTGTTATGAGCCCCCTAAAATTATGCTGCCTACTGTTTGGAAAAAATTTCGCTTGCGGGTTGTCCATTTGAATACATCCATTCTCAAAATGACCGCTTTGTTGTTTGTTCGATGCCTTGTTTTATTTTTAAACCTGCACATATGTGTGCTCGTGCAGTGAACCTGTTACCGGGCTAACTATTTTGGGTCAGATGCTGTCCAAACCTTTTAAGTATAGTACAATGGAAGGTTGTCTTGTTGCCTGTTCGGCTTGTTCGGTTGTCTTGAAAGATGTTGGATACAAAAATATAATGATCATCTAAATATCGGTACTAAGAAAACGTTCACCAGTGTTGCTTCTAGAACAATAAGCCTTTGAGACTTCGTGATCAACATCACTAGATAAAAGTTAAAACGATGGCGAGTTTGATGAGATGTTATCTAATTAACAGATACCTTCTAATCTTGATGCGCACCAGTTTGATGTACCTTCTAAGCTTGATGCGCACCAGTTAGACAAAAGTTAAAACGATGGCCGATTTCGATCGCAAAACTGACTGTCCGAGTTCGAGGTATTTTCTTGATACCATTATCAAGTAAATAATTGGATGGTTTATCAATGAAATAATAAGTGTATTTATAACAAAACAAGAAGTTGCCTAATTTGCTTATGGTTATCTTTATTATTAATTTAAATAAAATCCATTTTTCTAAAAAAAATCGGTTAGATATAAAGTTTGATATTCTAATCTGAGAAAGCCAGTATGGTTGACATGGCCAATTCCTATCCCAAAGTGATCCTCTTGACACAGACCGGGATTTTATGGTTTGAATCTGAATGGGAAATTCATTAAGGGGTGATGATTTATACTTGAGTTGAATTTCCGATCCCATTTATCATCTAAATCGATCTGTTTTTTAATCCGATCTTAGTATAACAAATCTCACAAATTTAGTTTAGTTGTCATGGACCTTTTTTTCTTTTTTGAGGATTAAAAGCAGGGGAAGTCTTTGCTCACAAAATTATATTAACATGTGGACAGCAAGAACTAAAATTCTTATCAATACTGGAACTCATAAGGAAGAAAATGAATTTATGAATGGAATCAACTATACAGTATATACAAAAAAGGCATTTCGGTTACTGGGGAACAATCAATATGCTTCTAATGTCGAATCCGGATCAACAAGGACATAAATAAAGCATTGGATCAAATAGAGATGAATGTTATATCATGACGCCTTGAATCAGGATAATCAAGAAGAACATGGTGTTCAAGCTCGATATCGTCAGGAATTCTTGGCTGTTGCATGAAAACAGTTTCATTTTAGGAGTATTTTTTTCTTTCCAATATTTTTCTATTGAGTTTTTTTCGTTCTGTTTATCGAGCATAATGATGCCAATATGGATTTAATGAGTCCTACTATGCAGCGTCAAACAATTAATCTATTTTGGTCCGAAAAGTTAATTGTTGGGAACTCGATTGAACGTTAAATGGCTCCGGACGTTAAATGGCTCCGGATTCGGGGATTTTCAAAGAAAATAAGCTCCCAAACTTCTATACTAACCATATAAAACTTATACTCTTATAAGGCAAGCTCTTTAAGTGAGTTCAAATTGATACCTTCTTTTTGTGGATGTAGATGGTCTCTATTTTTATAAGAAAAAAATATTTTTAAACAAAGAAAGAAAGAAAGAAAAATCCTCTCTGAAGTCTGGACCATTTATCTCATCAAATTCCAATTTGAATCTTTGATACCCTGTATGCTTTTGCTTTCCTCTATGGAGCTTAGTATTACAGGGGTACTAGCAAGTGTCCTGCATATAAAGTCGTCTAAGAATTCAAAAAATATGTTATTACGGAAATGACCAACATTCCTACTGAAATCTGTTATCTCGCTAATCTTTGAAGCTTGACATAAATTCTCTCAAAAATCTTCTTTATTTTTCTTTGAAAACGATTTCATAGAAGTCTCCTAAACTTCACACCTTTATCCATTTTCTTCATTTATTTGTTATTCATTTATTGAATGGAACTAAATCGCATTTGAAAATTCCTAAATCAGTCAACATGTTCTAGATGGAGATTTCAAATTTTTTTACATCTTAAAAAAACTCGGACATAAATTTTTAAAATCTATTTGAATCTATTGCAGGCATCGTTATTTTTTGAAGAAAAAAGCTTAAACCAAATAACATGCATAAGTTCCTGTACAACGTTATGACTTATGAGATTTTATTGAACATAAAAACCTTGCACATATAAATTAGTTTTTTGAATAATTATACGCACGCGAAATTTATATATATAAAAATATATATAGAAGAGGCATAAGTTTCCATAAGGTGTTATGAGCCTTGAGACTTCATTAAATATATATTTTTTGTGTATTCATTAAAGGAAACATAAAATAATACAATCATAATGAAAATAATAAGATTTCATCAAACCCAATTTGCATCCTGTAGTAAATGAAGAACAAAGAAAGGTTATGGCAAACCCAAAATAAAATTTAAGGGACCAAATAACAATTTAAAACCCAAAAAGGGATGAAGAAAATTATGGCAAGCTAACAATGGAAGTTGAGGCCAGATACAAAGTTGAAGCCTAAGGAGGGGTTGAAGAGATCTGTGAGGATAATTTGAAGATGAGGGGGAAGAAATGAAATTGAAGCAATTAGGGACAAGTTTGGAATTAATTATTTTAATGAGACAGGCTCTTGTGAGTCCAAAATTTGAATTTTCTAAATAGTATTATAGCGAATTCAATATACTAAAGGATTTAATTATGAGGTTTCGGACCCTGCAGTGGCCTCACACAGCCGTGGATGGGGGCCATCTCAACTAAACTTTCTAATTTCAGAGACAATAAACCATCAACAACAGTTATTTGGAAACCGAGGAAACAAAAATATTCAAATTCCAACCTGACACATATGGCAGCACAATTTCACTGTACATTGAAGGAAATAATTGATCAACCCTGTATTTAGTTCATGCATCGACAAACCCAAGGCACTGGCCATCCCGAGTTGGAGATGAATAATGCAAGATCAACACATATCGATCGTTTCTCAGAAACAATACAATGCTCATTGCCCACTAAATGCCATTGCTCAGCTTAATGGAATGTGACATACGATACGAAAAATAACACATACTCACTAATGGTCATATTCGGAGGCACTCAAATACTCACCATGCTCTTCGAAATATTCGATCAAGCGCTTTAAGAAGCCGTGAGAAGTTACAGTCTCCGAATCACAAACAAGACAACATTGTCGTCTCGCTCGTGTCACAGCTACGTTCATTCGCCTCTGGTCGCTCAAGAAGCCCACCTGGGGGGGGGGGGGGGCAACGAGGTAACAGATCATTTTACTACTAAAAGCATTTACTTGCATACACGAGCTTCAAGATATGATGTGAGTTGATGAAGTTGATTACCTCTTTCTTCGAATTAGAACGAACCATTGAAATGATGATGGCTTCTTTCTCCCGGCCTTGGAATCCATCCACAGTAGAAATTTCTAAGTCTTTCAGTATGCCTTCCTTGCCTCGCATCATTTTAAGGCACATCACCTACATCACCAAAGGAAATCATCATCCCCTACAGTTAGTTATTATGGAATCATTTGAGCTAAAAATGCTATAAGAAAAAAGAAAAATGTGAAGAGCATGAAAGCAAGAAAGATGCTTCCAACATCAAAATTTTAGGCAACTCCTCCATCACAAAATAAATAGTATGAGCTTATTGCTGGAGACGAGACAAAGCAGTTCTTAGCAATTCCTAAAAGAACGACAAACAAGCCACGAGATTATAACCTGTGCAGCGTAAGGTGTGATGACTCCAATATCAGATGGACTAACACCACTTTCAACAAGTCTCTTCGCATGACTCATCGCAACTGCGGCCTCACCCTCGTTCATAGTGCTGTCCTCCTCATCTTTTTTCTCGTCCATGTCGCACCTGAACCAAAGATTATGATGGCTTAGCTTTATCCAAGAATCATTATGACCATCACAAAGCTTTAATTGGTTGTATGGCTCCATCATCCAATAAACAGAATGATCAATACCTAGTTCAATTAATGTATTGAAATGAAAGTTTATGCTCGATCTTAAGAACCATCCTCAAACAGGATTTCGGTCATCTACCTAGAGTCAAGATTTCATCTAAAAGAGCCCATATCTATCTAAAATGGTCCCTAAAAAACTATGAAATAACCATTGTACAGAATAACTACCCAGCTGTGTCTATGAGAAGAAGGGTAGGCTCCGTTGAGGAAGTCCTTTTTACACCTTCAAGATCATAAAGCACATGCCCGGAAACACTTGAATGAGCTTCCATCTGTTTTGGATACATGGTAATTGCACATCAGCGAATTGAAATAAATATATACAATATTCCAAATAAGAGACATGTACCTTGTTACTGTAGAGCTCTTTAGATGACCAATTCATAATAAGCTCATGCATACGGTATTGGACAGTAAGCATAGACATGGCTACATCCCCATATAAGTCTGCGAGACGTTCAAATAGGGTTCTCCCTAACCCTTTCTTTTCGGCTTCCATACTTTGTACTGTTGGGGGAAGCTGAAGATGGTCTCCTGAAAGTATACACCTTGATCCCTGTTGACGGCAAAAAGAAAGAACACTATGACTAGCTAAAGCATACCAATACTGAAATTCATTTATATCATGCTAAGCCCATAATAACGTCACACCTTTGGTCCTGGCTCTCTGGATTGTCTTCGCCTAATATTTTGAGACACTTACACTGGTTACATGAACTTATATTGAATTACAAATTGTTCAAGTTGTATTTGAAGTTCTGATCGCCAGCCCTTGGGTGTGTTGATATAATAATAAAAGTAAAAAAAAAATAAAACATTAAGAAAAATATCTGACACCATGTGTAGAGGTGAACTGGTCGAAAACCGGTTCGAAAATCTTGGTTCACCCCTTGAATACGCAAGGAACGATGACAGGGCTAATAATTATGATCTCATGCTAATGTTTCGCTAGTTTAATTTACGCGATCAAATCAAACCCACTTAGGACAAAAAGTTTCCATGAGGGTAATTATATAATTACATTCAGGTTAAACGTGCAAAACTTGTTGAAAGGGTTTGAAGAATGAAAGATTGCCACTGTATGGCTGTCAAATTAGAATATGAAGTATAAGTCTCGGAATAAGTATAGGTTGATCAGAAGGAATATCGATAAATAATTATGAGAATTACTTGACAACAAACCTTTAATAAAGCCATCCAGCATGCAACCTCAAGTGCCTGAGCAGCTTCATCAATTATTACCACGTCAAAGGTAGTTGTGTCAAGTTTGCGAGTAAATGCACCAGTCAAGGTTGTTAGAATTACATCCGCATTCTTTATCACATCCTGGACCGCAAGTTGCTGCCTTTTCCTTTCTTCTTTTGCAAGAATCTTAAGCTCTTTCCTGATGTCCCTCTTCATGCTTCTTTCTTTGGCTTTCAGTAGCTTCCCATTCAAAACCTGAAAACAAGGTGTCATAAAAATTATAATAAAACAGAAATGGACTAGAGGTACAACGGAAGCAATCTCCATATACACAAAAAAGTTCAAACTTTTTGTTTCCAAGCTGTGGTTTAGTAATTGAAGGACAGTAGTATAATAGGAATGCTTATGGTTAACACAAAAAATTGAAGAAATCGGACTTTTAGTGTCGTGTGTCTGTGGTAATAAATATAGTTACCTTCATTTCCTTGCGAATATCACCGGCCAATGAACTGTTATCCCCCCGCAGAACCTACACAAATCGGCCATGGTAGAAGCATAATAATTACTCTAAGACATACAGTAGTAATTTTATTTTCGAAAAAGAACAAAAAGTAATTCAATAGTAGAAGTTGTACATAATCAAATTGCAAGTTTATCTTGTTTCTATATATGCAAGATTCTTTTAAAACAAAAAAAATGTCCAAATATGTTTGTATGACTGCCAGATACTGTGCCAAAATGATGCAAATGCACTTCCCCGGTCGTCTTCCCTCTCCATACACCACGCATCGCATGCGCTTTTCCCCACTCTAGGAAACTCTTGATAATTTGGCCTGATTGCAGGAGTTCAAATATTAATTATTTTACAGGCCTCCATAAAGAATAACAGTCCTTTTAGGCGATAAGACAGGCCCCTCTTATGCCAATATTTGTGTTTGTCCACGAGGTCAGTACAAAGTTAGGTATGGCACATCGCCTAGGAGTTGCAATGCGTATCACATGCCAATCAATGTTTGAAAAAGCGAAAGAGTAAAGTGAAGCATCCCACCCTTGAGCAAAGCGACACATGAATTTCGGAATGTATAGGCTTCAATGTATTTAATTTTATTTATAAGTTAAAATTAAATGTGTGTATGATATGTAAGATAGGGATCAATACTAGCACTTACTTCTTTCTGAAGTTGACCCTCTTGCAGCAAAATGCAAGGGGCCACTGCTGCAGGCTGACAAAGTGGCTACCCTATTTTAAAGATTACTCCAAAGAAAAACTTCAGACCGATATTTATATAATAAATAAAAAAATCCAAATTCCTTGAAGTTACAAATTGAACTCAGGGGTGGCTTTGTGAGCTTTAATAGATCTTCCATTTTCTCCCCCTACTGATGGAGATGGCCTAGTCAACTCATTCAGGGTTGGCAACTTGGCATAAAGGTAAGAAGAATGTGATACATCTACAACTTTAACTTCTGAATTTGTTGTGATGGCGACATTCACATTGATCTCAAACTTCAATTGATGCATCATTGGAACAATCTCAGAAAGTGGAATAGATGTGGGCTCAGTCTTGATATGGAATGTCTTTGCTATTGTTGTGAGTCTTGTGACCTCAGATATAACTTCAGCAAAGGCTACATCAACTAACTGAACCATTTATTTAAGAAGTCACAATAGTCTACAACGCCATCATTAAGATTCACTGAATCCAGGTTCGGAGTCTTGGAGTTCTATAGGACTTGTTGTGCAAACTATAGGTTTTCTCAGGGTCATGGAATGTGGTATGTGCTGTCATGCGGTTGAGCAGTGCGTTTGATGCTTGTAGCTAAAGCCACTAAGGCCAATCTTTAAGTGGGAAGGTTATTACTTACTTTTTCATGTTGCATCTCCAACAGATATTACGCCAAAATAAAAGAGCCTTTTTTCTAAAATTTTAAGACATAATTTTTCTTATATGTGCTGCCTCTAATAGAAGTGAAATAGCAGTGACATAGACACAACACAATTTATTATATAAGAAAATGGCTTACCCTACCCATTAAATACACATCTCTTTAGAAACATCTACATATATTTTGTAAGTTATGAGTGCCGTAAAATAAATCACGTTGGAATATGCAGTAATTTATGCATGTATTTATTTCTAAGAAAGCATTCTTGCAAACATTATATCAATGCAAAGAAAAGTTACATTACCTGTGCATCAAGAGCACTCTCCAATACTTGAGGAAGTAAGCGTGCAGGATGCCCCACCCTCAGTAGCTTTACTCTAATGGAAAACAATAATTATTGATACAAGTGATGCTATCCAACCTTTTTTTTTCCTCAAACAAAGTGTGATAGGAGGCCTGGAAGAATTTATAACCATATTGCTGAATTGATTTATTCCTGCTAAATTTATAAATTCTCCACTATAATATAAGATCGGAGCATTTGTCAAACAATTATATTACACTAGCCATATTTAAATGCTAGTAAGGCACCGGCGCTACACAATTTTTCTATTTACTATCAATCCAAAAATTTGCTTCACAATAGAGGAGAAAACCTATACCATTCTCTTTCAGAAGAATTACAGATGGGAAGCAAGTTTTATTTGTAAAATTTTTAGAACAATGTGAGAACCGAAAGGACAAGGGGAAAAGTATGATTGAAGATTAAGACGGATATTTTTATATACAACATCAATAGAAAAATCACCAAACCCACTAAAAATATTTCAAATATTATGAAGAAGTTTTAGATACAAGTGTCAGGTAAGTTTTTTTTCAATATGTTAAAAAAGTTGTGCAATGCATGGACATGACCCCAAGAGTGGTTAGTCCCAATGGGATACGTACAAGGCATCTCTTATATCATAGTTGCAATGTATGCTAGAATTAATCTAGATGGCACTTCCAAGAGGAACCATGGTTGCACACCCTAGTTTATGTGTGCTCTTTTGCAATAGTCCTTGTCCGGGCATTAAAATGTTTTTTGAAAGTATACAATACAGCTGATGCTTCGAATGCATTGAAGATAAAAAAGCGGATTTTCTAAATGGAATTAAAGGGAGACACATACTGATAGGTTCTCTTGAAATCAGAATGCAACAAGTGGCTGTTCTTGTGTACTACAAAGAATGAAGTTGCTAGGTTGTTAACCGGTAACCTAATTACTCACAGTTTGCAACCAATATTTTTGCAAGAACATGGCCAAATAAAATGATATTATAATAGTACAATATATTAAAATGATATTACTCACAGTAGTTGCGACCAATATTTTACTCTTCATTCAAATTGCCTATTTAGTATTTACTGTGCCCGCTATGTGTTTCCTAGGAATTAATTTATTTATTAAATAGAATCAGATAAATGACGAAAGAACAGTTTACTCATTGAACAATTAAGAGAAGTGGTACCTATAAACACAGTTGAGAAACTCATCCGTGTAGCTGCCAAGTAGTCGTCAATATGAATGAAATAGGCGGTTTTTGCCATATCTATTATTTTGCAAGGTTTGTATAATGCATAATATGTGCTAAGTGCTAACCATGCATGTCCATTTCTAATGATGACACTGAAACATTAGAACAAGTCACTTGTATTGAATAAAGTACTTGGTCTATGGACAGAGGTCATCTGACATTTGTAGGCAAGATGATCAAGGGGGATTTAGTCCAAATTGACTGATATCTATTGCCAACTAGAATAGAGGTAGTGCAGAGATGGATGTGCCACAACACATCTAAACGCGCGCGTGCAGAGAGAGAGAGAGAGAGAGAGAGAGAGAGAGAGAGATCATTTCTTTTCTTCCTAGCATTCTTATCCTGTTCTCTATATTGTCATCTTTGAGAACAATCATTCTATCTCAAAAAATTAATTAGGACAATAATGACGGAAGAGAGGAAGCAACAACAAAAAAAAGAGGCCAACTTCTTGTCGCACCAATGAAACAAATTATTTCTTTACAATATGCTACTCTAAAGAATAACTCTATGGTGGTAATCATATAGTACATTAAAAGTATAACCAATAAACGAAAATAACTAGATATAACAGATATTCCGATTGAAATTTTCTTTTTCTTCTATGAGTAAAGCAATGACCAATATAAATTATATGAGTTTATTCCCTTTAAACTGACAGATGAATACCTATATGGAAAAAGACGCTCAACCATGTTGTCAACAGCAATATTTGAAGCAGCGCATGCAAGTATCTTTGATCCGCGTTTGATTTCCTGTAAGATAATTTCCACTACAGTAGTTGTTTTCCCAGTTCCAGGAGGCCCATGAAGCAAAAACACGCTTCTAGATCTGAGTGCCTTGGATATTGCATCTTTCTTTTAGGAAAAAAGGAAAACAAAGGTTTTAATGAGCAGCATGTTGAAGCGACTAATTACAGAAAGTAATTCTATCGTAATTAAACAAGTGTTGGCTCTCCAGCTCAAATCAGGGGGGAAAATCATTTTTTAATTAACATTTTAACAAAATAATACTGAAGAAACATCAGACCGTAATCTCATTATATATACACCAAACTTCCTATCTGGTTGGTTTTATATATGTCATACACTTACATTATATTTCAGTCTTACATATGAGGATGGAATATATCATTCCAGCTTTAAGTTTGTATACCTTTAGGTCATTCTCAGTTTTGAAAATTAAACGAATAGTACGCCATACTCTGTATTGATGGATGGCGAAAACACCTCAGCATTTGGTTATAAACACAAAATGAGAACTAATCGGATGCATGGGTGGATCTAAAAGGAAAAGAAAACAGACCTGTGAATGGTCAAGATTCTTGTTGAAGAGGGTAAATTGCATGGCCTTATTCAGAAAAATAGGAGGTTTCTCCCCGAATAATACAGGAACCAAATCTGCAGCAGGTCCCTTCTGCACACCCTTGCTTAATTGAATTAATGCATCCTTCATGCGCCGATAAGTTACCTTCATAAAGAGTTCAGATTTGCAGTGTTATTACATGCAAAGTAATGCACAAAAAAGATTATGCACATTGTGATCCGGATAAACAAGTAAACATCTTTCGTTTATATTCGTGTCTGATTTTGCACAAATTTTTTTAGCAAGAACTTCTCTTGGACCCCTGTGCCCATGGTTATAAGATTGCTTTTAAAAGGTTGCAGAAACAGAATTGATAAATATTACGGTTGAAGCTACATTTATATCAATGCTTCATATCATGATTATGCGAAAATGTGATCAGTTATAATTTAACATTTTATATATTTAAACCGAAGGCTTAATTCCAAAAATCTACCAAATACTTTGGCCTAATTACGAGAAACTACTAAATTCTTGTTAAATACACAAGAAACTACCACAAAACTTTCAGAAACTACATGAAACTACCACAAAAATTTCAAAAACTATCATAAATAAGATGACACGTCTGTAATAATTGAAAGAAACCAACACAACTATCAAGCATGGTAGTTTCTCGTAATTTTGAGAGAATTTGGTAGTTTCTCGTAATTGAGGCAAAAGAATTTTGTAGTTTTTTGGAATTAAGCCTAAACCGAAATATATGGGGAAAAATCACAACTAGGTTTTAAGCCAATGTTCAGAAGAATTAAAGAATTTAATATATAAAAAAATTAAAAGAAAAAAGAGGAGGGGACACCAGATACCATAACGGATCACTACTGAAGTACCTCATTTGCAACCTTCTCAAGACGCAAGGGACTGTCCAATCCATCTTCAGGAACATCATCAAAAGCAATGGTGATTGAAGCATCCTGCTTATAATAATGAACTATTGTCATTCGCAACCCTAAACTTAATGGCATTCATATATTCTCAAGGAAATATGGAAAGCAAACAATACCTTTAGTCGATAAACTACACCTTGCCCAAGGGAAGGAGAACCTGGATCGGCCTTGTTAGGTTTTAAGACAACCACATCATGAGGACCAAACTGCGATCAACATTTTACAGTTGAACAGATTTCAAATTAAGTAAATGGAGAAAGCTTCTTTTTTAGCAAAAAAGGTCCTTGAGAATAAGGCTGTCAATTGCATCCGCTGCAGCCATTAGATCATGCATTTGACATTTCTCCTCTCCAAAAATGTTTTATTTTCTCTCCCTTTAACGTCGTTGTTGTTGGGTTAAACCTTTGTTCCGATTCAATATTTGTTACTGTTCTGGGTCTATTTCTTTTCAGATTTCGTTAATGTTATGCCCGAATATGTCGTGGTTGTTTGTTGATGCTTAAATCCCGTCGGTGGATGAAATATGACAGATACACCTCTCTGAAATGTTCTTCTATTGTGTGTGTCTGTGTGTGTGTACATATATTACTTGTTTCAAGCAAAAAAGTTTCAAGAAAAAAGTGCGTTCTTGCATGACATACTATCAAAACCACCTTTCAAGACTTAAATATAAACAAGTGATCGACTAAGGTGGCTAAAACAAGTATGATAAGAGTACATTCACCAAGACACGCCAATATTCACCTTATGAGCCGGAAGAACATCTCCTCGGTTAGGCTGGAACTCAAGAAGCGCTTTCCCCATCAACCCTGTCTGCAAAGAAACGGACTTTTTAACCCAATATGCAAACAAGAGTGCATCACAAATTTACATATGACATACGGCTTATTTCAACAAAACCACCCCATGGTTTGCCCAACTTGCCCAAAACCCCCAGGGTTAAAACCCATCGCCAAAACCCTCCGATGTTACCTTCCATTAAACAGCACCCCTGACCGTAGGTTTCTACATGAATTGACCCGGCTACCTCTGAGTTCTAAAGCGGCCGACATAGGAAGAGCCGGACAATTTAGAGATATAACAGGATGAAAAGCCGGACAATTCGGAGGGTTCTGGTGATGGTTTTTATCCCTAGGGAGGTTTGGGCAAGTCGGATAAACCACAGAGCGATTTTGGTCAGATTAAAAAAATTGCAGACCTCGGCTTGAGTGCATTTAAGATTGAAAATAGTGGAGCCCTTCTTTTGGGCAACTTCTAAGGTCCGCAACGAAGATGACCCAATTGAAGTAGATATCTCAGTCTCCTAAACAAATTAGGATTAGCACCAAGATGAGCGACAGTAAATGTTTTCAGTAAAACTCTAAATGAGTAGTAGTAGTAGAAGAAGAAGAAGACAGACCTTCTCCAAATCGATCAAAGGGCTCATCAAAGAGACAAACTGCTCCACTGAAAGAGGAGGAGAGGAGGAGGAAGCTTTGTTGCTACGCTTCTTCTCTCTTGCATCCATGGCGATTGATTTCCTGCAGGTTTGCTTGATGCCCGCTCTCAGCCAATCCGCCTTCAAATGATCCAATCCTTCTGCTTTTGATTTTTGGATTTTGATTTTTGCCCCTCCATTTTTAACTTTCCTTCCGCCTCGCCTTTTACAAACCCCTGGGGAACAACATGTTGCATTTAGCTTTAGGTTTTTTATTTAATGGTCCCTCAAAACCTGGGGTGAAAGTCCGGGTCGGTTTGATTCCAAACTGGCTCGATTTTTCTGGGTTTTTTTTAGACATTCTATACCCGTCCTAAACATATCAGACGGGTTGAAGATTAGATGAAAAGATTTCAGGTTGGATATGGGTCGGTCTTAAACCCGTCCGCCTGAACCCTAAACCCGGCCTAAACTAAACACATTTCCACTATCAGACCCGACTCTATATAATTCACTTCAAATACTATAATGCGCATATTGTAATTTAATACATGATGTATGACTAGTATAATTTTTAAGTGTAATCTATAAACCTATCATATATTTTTATCAAATTATAAATTTTGTATATATGTTCTTGGCAATTGCAATTTCACTTCGTCCGATCATTTATAGCAGGCAAAACCCGCAAAAACCGTCCCGCATGTCTAAGCCCAAAACCCCTCCAAACCCGTCCGAAGTTCGAAGTTGCGGGTTCGGATTTAGCACGTTGTAAACCAGACGGGGTCGGCTCTAGAACGTTGTAAATCAGGAGGGTTTGGGCAGGTTCTGGGTTTAAATTTTGATTTTCAGGTCGGATATAAAATTTGTTAAAAACTCGTCCAACCCGTCCCGCTTTCACCCCTGCTCCAAACTTGGCTAATTACTAAAAACATTCTCAATACATACTTGATAATTACCATTTACTCATCGAAACTCTAGTTTAAAAGATCTCTTGGCTTGCCAAAACGAGTCCTTTTTCACCCATTAAATCCCAAACTCTTCTCCTACTCTAAAATTCTCAGGTTCAACCCCAAATCAAATTTAGAATTATGGAACTGCTCTATCAAAACTCAATTCGCCAAGAAAACATGCTCTTCTTTCTCAACCTTCAATCATCATGTATTATTGGGATGAGAATATGGTTAAACTTGCAACCTTAGGATACGTGGGAAAACTAAACTGAATATAGAGAAGTCAAGGTTAATTGCAGACAATATTTATCAAGCATGTTTTTTTTGGGTATTTAGCCAAATTTCGAAGATTGTTTAGCAACAAAAAAAAAACTTGTTTTTTTCATCCATCCATTTATCTGATGGCCTTGCATAGAATGAATTCAAAGCTGATAACTTGAATCAGACTTGTTATTTCCAACGATAATCCGCTTCTAATTTATAAACAAATAAACCAAAGGATAGATAAATATATCATCTCTATTGTAATGCAGATCTCTATGATAGTTCCAAAGATCAGGGTGTTCAATTTTGAAATTGATTCGGAGCTTTAACTATCTGATTTGCAAGAGAAATTCAATAAAAAAAATATTAAAAACCAGGACTTAAACTGTAACTGTAACTAATTTTATACATCTCTTGCGGTAACCGGCTCCATAAATTTCTCTCAATAACTAACCCAAATACATATCTTTTTTGATTACATCATATATATACAACGCGCAACGCATATGCTAAACACCGGTATATTATTATTGGAATAATATAGATTAACCCTGTTGGAACATAATCTCTTGCAGCGAGTGCTCCTATAGCATTTGGTGAAACTCTTGCAGCTGGACAAGAGATCCGAAGTTCAGCATGTTATCAAAAAAGAAAACCACTTGCAAAATTTTATATCAATAAGCTAAATGCAAATTATAAAGCATTAAAAATAAAAAGTCACCCAAAGTTCGAATTGATGTTGATTCTGCTGTAATTTAAAATTTTATTTTGAAAAGAATTGTACTTGGATATGCAAGTTATTTATTTTATCTAATGCTACACGGATCACATAAACGCGATATAACAACCAAGACTGTTACAGATCTTATGAGATGAGCTGCTTTCAAAATCCGGTAAAAAAATAAAAGATGGGCAATGAATTCTCCACTAAATGGGCTTTAGGTCTAAATAGGTACGAACCAAACAAATCTGGATATGAACCATTTGATAAACCGATAAATGGGTATAAAACCTACTTAAGTAGGTTTGATATCTTTTCCAGATCTGAAATTAATTGCTTGATCCGGATTGAAGTGGATCTAGGTTCGGCATTGGCAAATAAAGATGAAATTGTTAGTGTATATGCCCTAGAGGCCATTACTGTATCATACTAGTTTGTATATTACTTAATGGAAGCTTGGGATATTCACCTTGTATAAACAATCTTGCTCAATATAGTAGTATGCTACTTGGTTTGTTTCTACTTCAATGTGTACATGTGTTTATTTTGCGATATCACCTATACGCATTAGTGGAGCCCTTAGGATCTTTGCTTGATTACCAGCGTTGTGATGGCAGTCACACTAGTGGGGGCTGGGTAGTCTATAAGCACATCCTTATACAGGTCCCTAGTCGCAGGACTATCGAGACAGGGCATCGATACTCCGGAGTAGACTGGCGTATGCGCTTCTCATCCCAGTGTGGGAGATGGTCTGTCCCACAGCCATCAGTACGTCGTACTGGAGATAGTATACGGGTGCTCGTTGGGTTACGAGTACACTGGACAGGACTCGTCGGGAACTGACAGGTTGGTATTATACCTATCGTCAGTTATCAGTTCCCAGGTGACATGAGTACAGCTTAGTCCGCTGACTTGACACTGGCACTTCGCCTCGAGTGTGTTCCCACTGTACTTTGACTACTACCCTACCACGGCTCAAAGGAGTCGTGCAAACAGGTAGTGGTTGGGTGCAGTCCCGAAGCACTTGGAGGCAGTAACGGTTAGACCGGATTCGTCTCTCCCGGTATTGGGGGTTGACATCGCGCTGTGTCTAGGAGAGCCATTACACGAATAGTCCCTGGCCAGGGCAAGCGAGATATACTGGTAGGCTTCCAGTGTTATCTCAGGGTGTTTTGGGCTTCACTCCGACACGACTTGTACCGCTATTAGGGGACTGACGTTTACCGCCCCCTAGGCCCGCCATGCGATGTATCAGACGAACAGACCGGACTGTACGGAGAATGTCACATTCAGACTCAGTAGGAGTTCAGATGGGGTTCACCTCGTCAGCCTTCTTGTTGGCATCTACCTGGGGACCGTTACGCACAGCTAGTGCCGCTTGCGGTCTGTGGTTAAACCCACTGCCAGCGTAGTGTCGAGTCTTTAGAGTCCCAAACAGAGGGTATTCGCCTCTGGGCAAAATGAGTAGAGGTCGCATGGTTTTGCGGCAGGGTTCGTTCTCATCCGCGCACTTGTGCACGTTTGGAGTCCGGACGGATTATACTAGCAGGCTCTGGTTTGAGCCAGATACTGGTATATGTTTTGGGGTTGCTTTTATATCTCGGTATTCTTGTTCCTCGGAACGAGAATGCAGGTGTGTATGCACAGTTGCTTGAGGCGGAGGATGAGGTATTTCATTAGGGTTTCGGAACGGGTGCGTATGCACAGTTGACAGTCGTCATTTTCCAAACCCTAATAGATTTATGAAATATCAATTAATAATAGTAATTAAATGAAATATTGTTATGGTTGATTTTTGTTGACTTGTTGACCATGGTTGACTTGTTGACCATGGTTGAATGTTGACCACCATCATTGCTTTGCAAGGATACTCCTTGATTCTTGCTTACACTCATTTATTGAAAGTATGATAGTGGTCATTCCAAAACAACCATCAACTATTCTCATTTCAATGATTATTATTAATTTGATAATTCCTTTTCTTTTAGTTATGGTTGCAAAAGAAAAGAGCTCATTCTATCATAATCATTCTCTCTCCTCACTTCATCTTCTTCTTCCTCTAGCCAAAGGAGAATCCTTCTCATGTGTTGAGAATCCCTCTCCTTAAAAGAAAAGCACCCCTTAGACACTCTCTACTCACTCTAGGATCAAGGGTTTAGCAAGCCGGAGATTCTAGTTCACTCAAAGTTCGAGAAAGAGCCCGAAGGTTGAACCCTCAGGTGGATCCATCTTCGACGGAAGAAGGCGACGAGAAGAGAACCATCAACCTCTACAAGGTTTCAAGAAGAAGGAGTTCAAGTTTAGATATAACCATCTTTCCGAGTAGCTAACTCTCTTTAGCTTGTTTGCTAGTTTTAGTTTAGGAAAAGATCCCGACTTTGTTTAGTCCATGTTGCCCCATGTGCCAAAAAATTTGATTTTTATACCGTTTCCGCCTCCCCGTAAGAACCGGGGGTCGCAACGTGGACTTACAGAAATCAAGCATGACTCGGACCTAGTTATATCACACCAAATCTTTTTTGGGTCACATGACAATCCAACCAATTATCGGGATCATGGTGGGATCCCGCACCGCCGTTTCCCCCCTCTTATTAATGAATAACATAGACTCGGATAATGCCGTGAAAGTTCTATTGCACAGCCAGATCTTAAAAACTGTTCCGCATCTCAAAAAAGACGATTATTTTTTTAAAAACCTTTTCTAAAAACTGCAAAAGTTAATATTAATGATATATGGAATATAATCATATTGTTATAACATTCCGAGCCTCCAGCAATAATATTCCGAGCTTCCAACCATTTTCTTTCTGGAAAAACAAGTTTTGGAAAGCGATTTCTAGAAATTTTGAAGCTAAGCGTGTTCAGTTGCAAGATTAGGAAGGATTTGGCGCTATTTGGACTTATGAATCAACAAAAAGTAGAAGGATTGACTAATTCTTGTTTGGTTATAGAATTTTGGGGTTTTGGATTTACTTGTCTTTAGGAGCACCAAATTTTAGGATTCATGCATCCTTATTTTTTGTTGGGATTTGGCTGGATTCCCACTGTTCACATGAGGCTGCCGTGCTTTAATTATTTAAAAACCAACTCTCTTTAAAATTCTTAAATTCAAATCCTACTTTTTTTCATCAACCAAACAAGAATATACAAATGCAATACTGGAAATCCAATACCAGCCAAACAATAAATTACCGAGTCCATAAATTTCCAGCTGTGCTATTTTGGGACCTAAATTCATAATCCAGGCTTTTACTTCCGGCGGGTCTACAATAAGCGTTGGTGTTTTTCGTTTTTTCTCTCTTTACCCCCATTTTCCAAATGCTAAGGAGTTTTACGTTAAACAAAAGAAAAGGAAAGGAAGGGTAGGTTACACAAAAATACAGTCCCAATCGTCTTTCACTGAAATACCTTAAACCTTGTTTTAGGGTAAAAAACCTTAAACTATGTGTTTTAAAGGGATTTCTTTTCACTGCAATACAAGCAGATGAGGCGTTTCATTAATAAAAGAACTTTAAGCTATTTTTGTCTGTGGCAAGCCGCTATTGAGAAACTAAAACTCTTGATTTGCTTCAAGCGAGAAGCACCGGCGATGCAGGACAATGCATTTTTTTGCAACCTTGAGCTCGAAAAACACAACCGGTTATCTTTTGAGTGTCAATTCTTTGATTAAGTGATTTGTGTGTCACTAGCTCGTTACGTGTTTCATAATCCACCCAATACTCTTCTTGGCTTAATGGATATTATTCAAACCAGGAGCTCAAGTAAAACACCGACTGGAGCGATTTTACGTATGGTGGTTGCGAACACTGTTTGGAACGTATGAAAAGCGCGAAACAACCGAATTTTTACGTCTCATCATAGGACCAAGGAGATCATTCTTCGTGATGTCATTTCCGATACTTTCATAAGAAAAGCTAAGTTTTTTGATGCGACGGATCTTGACGATGAATCAATTCCTCGCAATTGAAATGCGCCGCCTGCTTTCTTAAAATTGTGTTGATCTTGCTCATTTATTTCCATTTTTTATTTTACAACCTTTTTCCTTTTAATATATAAAAGGCTTATTTACTGAAAACTCCCATTATTTTTGAAACTCTTGTTACCTGCTGTTGGAAGTTTTCAGTAAACAAGCCTATATAAAATTTGGGCTTCATGCCCTAGCTTCGGTGAAAAAACCTTTAAGCTATTTTAATTTAGCGAGAAAGCACAATAGTTTGAGGGTATTTTAGTGTAATTTCCCGAAAATGAAAAAAAGCAGAGGTATTTGTCAGGCAGCCCAAGATACCAGCAAAGGGGGGACCCGGAGCTGGTTTTCTTCTCCTACAACATCTATACTCCATGCCTCCTCGAGACGAGGGAGGACCAAAAATCTCTCCTCTCAAGTCCTCTTCACTCTTTCACCTCTTATGGTTTTAGAGAGAGAGAGAGAAGCGAGAGAGAGAGAAGCGAGAGATCTTCAAAAGAATCGTTTGATGGCGATTCCAGCAGCATTGGTTGTGGTGCCTCTGGGCCTTCTCTTCCTTCTCTCAGGCCTAATCGTAAATCTCATCCAGGTCTCTCTCTCTCTCTCTCCCCCCTTGATTCATTTCTAAGTTTTTATGAGTGTAGATCTGCCTCCATTGCTGCATTCGCTTCAATTTTCGAACTCCTGTTTTTTCTTGGTTTGTGTTTGCCAACCCACAGGCCACATGCTTCGTCACGATCCGCCCTCTATCGAAGAGCCTATACAGGAGGATCAACAGAGTCGTGGCCGAGCTGCTGTGGCTCCAGCTTGTTTGGCTTGTTGATTGGTGGGCCGGTCTTCAGGTACCTACCATCCCTCTTCCAAGTTCATAATCTATATGGTTGTATTTTTGGATGGTTTATGCTCTTAACAACCGCGGCAGATGTGAGAGAACCAGTTAAGATGGTTCATGGCACAGCTAGGGATAGGGGTAGACCTAATCAGACTTGGGATAGAGCCAATTAAGTATGAAATGTTAATTATTAATTTAACTAAGGAGACGGTCCTTAACAGAGCATAATGGAACGGAAGGGTCCATGCAACAGACCCCAAGAATTTGGGATGTTTGTTGTTGTTGTAAGGTTGTAAAAAGTGTTTGGCTTGCTTAACGCCTTGGGAGCCTATGGCTTAGACAGGTTTGCATTTCTTTTTGTTGAGAATGTAGTTAACATTTAGTTCCACATTAGAAAATTGTGGGATGCATATTGATTTAAGATATAAGATAAGATAAACCTCCATAAGGTTTGAGTCTTTTGGATGGAGTTCCACTGTATTGAAAGCCCATGTGTATCCATGTGTATGCCTATGTGTTGTAGGCCCAAACCAGGTTTCACATTTTTAAACTAAATACGGTATACGCCAAAAATAAAATATAAATAATACATAAATATTAGTAAAATATAGTAAATATACTTGTAATTACGCAATAAATGATGTATAATAATTAACAACCATCAAATTAACAAACGACCATGTATAACACGCCAAAAGATGTTCAATAATTGCCTAGATGAGCCGGTCCACTTGAAATCTGGGCTATACCATGCAAGCATATTACTCGTAACTCGCACATTGTTTTTATGTTGGACAGTCCAAACAATCTCAACCATTTTTTCCTCTCTAAAGTATCACCACTTGATCTAACTTCTTCTAGGCACAATTGTTTCTTATTCTAACCTGTTGACACTTGTGTCATACGATCTTCTGTTTTGATTATTTAGAATAAAACTATATTTAAATAATTCATATGTTACTAACGACGTTTCCAAGCTCGTAATCTTGAGTATGGCTAGCACAATATTTCAACATCAAGCAGCGATTGTCTTCAATAAGATTCGCGCTCAAAACGTTGATATGGTATGAAGACTTGACGCAAGCAAAGGACGTGAAGCAAGTTATATCAAGAAACAAAGACGTTTCAAAGTAACAATTCAAGGAAATGAAAACCGAAGAAGAGCCAAGTCAGAGAATATAGTCTTAAGTTCTATATTGAGTCTAGTGTTGATCTCACAAGGTTAGAAATCATATTCCAACATATTTTTATTCTTCAGACGTCTCCTCTTTATTCAAGAAACGTCTAATGTATCCGTTGGAATTCAAATTGTTCAAACTTTCAAAACCGAAATTCAAACAAGTCAGATTGCAGACATTTGTACCAGACGTCTGCTTAATAATTTTTGAATCACCAGATGTCTGGCACAGATGTCTGTAGAAGGAAATTTCCATCTTTTCATTCTCTGTTTTTATTTCAGAGACGTCTCCTGAATACATTTTTGAACTGCAGACGTCTGGTACAGACGTCTGCGAAAGGAAATTTTTAATATATCAGTTTTTGTTTCTCAAAGAAGACGTCTGGTGCAGACGTCTCCTTAAGGAATTTTTGGTCGTTTCTGGTGGTTATTTTTTTGTTTGAATTTTCAAATGAACGAGTGTTTATGCCATTTTGTTTCCAAACTATTTTCAACCGTCAATAACTGTTTTGGCAATTATGATTATGCCCCAATAGCAACCCCTACCATTCCTATAAATACCCATGAGATCAAACACTTTTCTATGACATTCATTGATCAATCTTTTGAAAAAAATTCTTCTTGTGCCTTAAACTTTCATATTCTTTTCATTTCCTCAAGAGCCTCAAACTTTTAGTAATCCCTCAAATCAATCCTCGTGCCTAACTGGTATTAATCTTTTGAGATCATAGGATTGAGAGTGATGATCAAGTTGTGATCATTGTAAACGATTGTAAATGCTTGAAGAAGGTTCGATATTCTTCCTTACGAGAGAAGGAGTCTCTCATTGCTTGAATGTCAGATTCGAGTGGAAAAAGAGTCTTTCCTAGGGAATCGCGGATTCGAGTGGAAAGCGAGTTTTCTTAGGGAATCATAGATTCAAGTGGGAAAAATGAGTTTTTCCCAATGCGATCCTAGTGAAGAAGGATTGTGTTCTTCACATTGGAAAATAATGGAAATTCTGAGAAGTGGTCTTAGGCGGGGATCAACCACTGGGGGTGGTGAACCCTAGTGAACAATTCTTTCGTGTTTCCATTGCTCTTTACACTAATTTTTCTTTTTTGTGTTATTTTGATTATTGCAATAAGTTTCATTATTTAACTTGTTTAGATTATTCAGCAAAAACTTATTAATCAAAACACAATATAGTAATTATACTTTAAATTTGCCATATAACACTTAGGAATCTTATTCACCCCTCTAAGGTGTTGTCAATTGGTATCAGAGCGATGTTACTCGTATTTTAAAGATTAACATATTGAGTTTTTGATCCTATAATGGTAAATTAATTAGAGGGACAATCCACCACACGATCTCCATTTTTCAACGGCACAAACTTTCAATTTTGGAAAACTAAAATGAGAATATTTTTACAATGCATAGACTTAGAAATACTAGATATATTAGATACACCATATGTAATTCCTACTACACGACCATATTCTGACACTGATAAACGTTCCATGACTTTAAATATAAAAGCCATGTACGCCCTTCATTTTTTACTTGTTCCAGAGGAATTCAATAGAATTTTTATGTGCTAAACAACACATGATATCTGAAATACACTTGAGACCGCACATGAAGGAACTAATCAAGTAAAAAAAAGTAAAATAAATCGTCTCATGCATGAATATGAAATGTTTTCTATGAAGGAAAATAAGACGATTGATTCAATGTACTCTAGATTTAATAACATAGTAACAAAATTATTTAACTTAGGAAAGAAATTTGTAGAAAAAGAAAAGAATTATAAAATTCTTCGATCACTAATCATGTCTTGGTAGCCAAAGATCACAATGATAGAAGCAAACAACATGAATACAATGGGCGTTGATACTCTCGTCGATAAATTAAAAACCCATGAGATGCAATTTGGAACATCAAGTTGAAAAAAAATCAATGCAAGAATATCGCTCTAAAAGTATCAACAAGTAAGATCAAAGAATCTCATCCATCAAGCGATGCCGAGAGTGACGATGAAGAAATGAGAAACATTGCAAGGCACTTTAAGAGATTTCTTAAAAATAGAGGTAACTCTCTAAAGAAACGGTTGAGTTCAAAGAAGGGCTTGCGGTATTTTGAATGTGACAAAAATGGTCACGTAAAGACAGATTGCCCGAATGGAAAAAGGGTTCGGAAAGACGCGCCTTTCAAGCCATTCGTGATGAATCCGACTCAAGCGAGTCAGAAAAAGAAGTTGTAAAAATGTTCTTCATGGCAATAAATGATGATGAGATTAGTGATGATATCCTTGATATTAAGAATTTATCTAAAGAAAACTTAGTTAATTTATGTTTTTACTTAAAATCTAATTACGATAAGATTCACTCTAAATATAAATAACTAAAAGATAGTAATAACAAAAATGATAATCACATTAAAGTTGAATGTGAAAAATTAATTTTAGAAAATAACGATTTAAAGGAAAAATTAGTCTTAAAAGAATCACATTTGAATACGCTTACCTCAATAGGAACTTTAAAAAATGGAAATTTTGATTAAAAAAGGAAATTAGAAATTAAAGATAATATACTTTTTAAATTTACTAAAACCAAGGACAACCTTGACGTAATATTAGGAACTTGTATTGATCATTATAAACGTTAAGGTGTATATTTTCACGATGATTCAAAATATGAAAAACCTAACAAATTTGTTAAAAGTACACATATAGATATGGTAATAAATACGCTAATACTACTTGTAATTATTGCTGTATTTTAAAACATATTTCTTGATATTGTAGTATTAAATTAAACTCAACTTATAAATATCACTATATTTCTAACTCCAGTGGACCGAGAATGAAATGGATTCCTAATGTCATACCCATTTCTTCTTATTTTGCATAATCCCAAACAACGCAGTGAGAAGTGGATCTTTGATAGCGGTTGCTCGAGACACATGACTGACAATATCAAATTGCTTCCAAACGCTATCAAGAGAAACCGTTACATTTGGAGATAACAAAAAGGCAAACATAATCGGTAATGATACCATTTCATTTATTAATGATTCAAATACTACTATTATAAATGATGTGTTGTATATAGATAGTCTAAAACAACTTACATATGTATTTTTGGGCTGAAGCCCTAAATATGTCTTGCTATATCATTAATAGAGTTAGCATTAGGAAAATCCTTAATAAGATACTATATGAACTATTCTATAACATGACCCCTATTATTGAGTACTTTAATGTTTTTGGTTGCAAATGTTTTATTTTAAATACCTTAAACAACCTAGGTAAATTTGATTCTAAATACGACGAAGGCATTTTTGTTGGTTATTTTATGACTAGCAAAGCCTATCGTGTGTAATAGAAGAACACAAGTCATACAAGAAAGTATGCACGTTGAATTTGATGAAAACAACTCAATCTTTAAAACTTTACAAATTGATGATGATCCAAATATCTCAAATGGTTTAAAGAATCTATCAATAGAAAAAGGAATTGCAGAACTACATGTAGAAGATACTTTATAAGTTGTGGAAGATCTTCCAAAGGATTTGCAATTCAATAGAGATCATCCTAAGCACTTGATGATAAGAGATATTGATAAAGGAGTTGTAACATGATTATCAACCTTCAACATGTTTATAAATTTAGCCTTTATATTTATGATAGAGCCCAAAAATGTAAATGAAACCATAATAGATGAAAATTGGTTAATTGCTATGCAAGAGGCACTAAATCAATTTGAAAAAAACAAAATATAGTATCTAGTACCAAAACCCGATGATAGACCAATGCTAGGTACTAAATAAACAACTGAGCCTTTTATCCCATGCATATGGGGTATGCTACATGAACCAACATGAGAATCACGTCTGGTCCAGCACATGAATCCTTCGCCTCCACTCACTCCTATCGAATAATATACTTTCATTGAGGCCTTTGGCAACCATATCTTTTCGTATCACCTCCATCCATATTTTCTTCGGTCTCCCTTTCGTCCTTTTGACATTGGCTATATCGAGAGTATCCATTCGTCGAACCGGTGCTTTCATAGGTCTGCATCGCACATGACCAAACCATCTTAGTCGGTTTTCCCTTATCTTCTCCTCTACAGGTGCTACATAAACTTTTGCACGAATATCCTCACTTCGTATCTTATCTTTTCTAGTGTTACCACACATCCAACGAAGTATGCGCATCTCCGCTACATACATCTTCCGTGTATGATGCTTCTTAGGAGTCTAACATTCTGTACCATATAATAAGGCAGGACGAATAGCGCTTCGATAAAACTTTCCTTTCAACTTTAACGGAAAGTTACAATCGCACAAAATCCCTGTTACACTTCTCCATTTCAACCAACCAGCTTGGATATTTTGATTGACATTGTTATCGATCTCCCCATCCTTTTGGATGGTGGAACCTAGATATCTAAACCGATCACTCGGTGATCTCTTGTCCATCCAGTGTTATACTACCGTGGACTCGACTTCTCTGTTTGCTAAATTTGCAATGCATATATGTTGTCTTAGACCTGCTCAATCTGAACCGTCGAGGTTCCAACTTTTGCCTCCATAACTCCAATTTGGCATTAACCCATGTTTTCGTCTTATTTACTAGAACAATATCATCAGCGAATAGCATACATCAAGATACCTCATCTTGGATGGTTCTAGTAAGCTCATTCATCACTAGGGTAAACAGGAATGGACTTAATCCAGATTCTTGATGTAAGCCAATTGTAATTGGAAAATCACTCGTTAGGCCGTCGTAAGTTCTGACATTTGCCACTACTCCATCGTACACACCTTGATTATGCCAATGTACTTGACTGGGATCCCCTTTTCCATCATTGCCCCCCATAATACCTCCCTAGGCATCTTGTCGTAAGCTTTCTTTAAGTCAATGAATATCATATGCAAATCTCCTCTCCTATCTCAAAAACGCTCGACAAGGTAACGAAGCAAATGAATAGTCTCTGTTGTCGATCGTCCAGACTTGAACCCAAACTGGTTCTCTGTTATCTTAATATCCTTCGTTAGCCTGTGTTCAATCTCTCTTCCAAAACTTCATGGTGTGACGCATAAATTTTATTCCACGGTGGTTTGAGCAACTTTGAATGTCACTCTTGTTCTTGTAGATAGGTACATGTGTACTTTTTCTTCACTTATTTGGCATCTTGTTGATCTGCCAAATCTTATTAAACAGATCTGTCATCCATTTAACGCCTATCTCTCCTAAGTATCTCTAAATCTCGATAGGAACCCCGTCTGGACCAACCGCTTTTCTTGATTTCATTCTCTTCAAAGCCTCTTTAACCTCAGGTATTCTTATTTTACGCATGAATTATGGTTTATATCTTGAGATTGAATGACAAGTCTATCCAAATTCTTAGTAAAGCTCTCATCGAACAATTTGTCAAAATAATCTCTTCATCTTTCCTTGATATCCTCGTCTTGAACTAAAACCTTCTGATCTACATTTTTGACACACTTCACTGCACATAAGTCATTGGTGTTCATTTCCTGCATCTGAGCAATCCTGTATATATCATTTTGAGCCTTCTTAGTGTCCAACTTCTCGTACATGTACTAAATGGGTATTCAAAAATAAACTTGACGAATAGGTAAAGTAGTTAAAAACAAAGTCTGTTTAGTAGCCCAAGAATATAATCAAATTGACGGAATAGATTATAATAAAACTCATGTACCCGTTGCTAGATTAGAAGTCATGCGTATCTTAATAGCATATGCTTTTTATAAAAACTTTAGAGTTTTTTAAATGGACGTTAAAAATGCTTTCTTAAACTGTCAAATAGACGAGAAAGTATATGTATCTCAACCCCTAGTTTCGAGAATCATGCATTTCCGGATCATGTCTATAAATTAAGAAAATCATTATACGGCCTTAAGCAAGCTCCTCGTGCTTGGTATGAACGTTTAAGTACGTTTCTAGAAAATATAGGTTTCACTGAGGGTATAGTAGATAAGACTTTATTTACTAAAACTCTTAAACAAGACATTTTAATAGTCCAAATATATGTTGACAATATTATTTTTGGTTTAACAAATGAAAGTCTTTATGAAGAGTTCGCCAAATCCATGCAAGAATTTGAAGAGTATAATGGGGGAATTTAATTTCTTCCTCGGATTTCAAATAAAGCAAATGGATGACGACATTTTCATTAATCAAGCCAAATACATTAGAGAATTAATAAAGAAATTTAGTTTAGAAAATGCAAAGACTTGTGAAACACCAATGGCTATTAACACCAAATTCACTAACGATAAAGACGATCAAGAAGTTGACACAAGACTTTATCGTGGAATGATAGGAGCTCTACTATATTTGACAGCGAGTAGACCGGATATCATGTTTAGTATGTGTTTGTGTGCTAGGTTTCAGGATAATCCTAAAGAACCACACTTGACCACTGTGAAAAAAATCTTTAGATTTCTCAAAGAAACTATAAATTTTGGCTTATGGTATCCAAAGAATAATTTGTTTCGCTTAACAAGTTATTCATATGTTGATTATGCCTGAAGCTTAAAAGATCGAAAGAGCATTAGTGACACATGTCACTTGTTAGGAAACTGTCTTGTCTCTTGGATTTCCAAGAAACAAAATTCAGTGGCACTATCGACTGCCGATGCAGAATATATTGCCGCCGGTGCTTGTTGTGCACAAAGTTTATTGATAAAATACACACTAGAAGATTATAATGAAAGTATTTCAAAAATTTATATACTTTGTAACAATAAAAGTACGGTTCACATGACTAAAAACGCGGATCAATATTCTAGGACTAAACACATAGACATACGATATCATTTTCTTAGAGATCATTTTTATAAGGAAGATATTGTTTTGGAATATGTGTCAACTGTTAGTCAACCAGCAGATATATTTACCAAACCACTAGATAAAGTTAGGTTTTCTCATTTTAGAGAACTTAATATGATTGACTTAACCATTTCTTAAATCCTTAAAATACAATCTTAAAAGACATAGACATAAGAAAATTTTAGGTACCACACGTTTGTACCACGTCTGATCAAGTTAATAACATAAGATAGACGTCTCCTACATATGTCTGCTGTAACAGTTTCTAATTAAATTTATATATTACTAATTAATTAAATAATAATATAACTAATTAACAAAAATAATAAATCTAGAAACAAAATTAAAATTAAATAAGTGATTATTAAGCTGAAATTCAAATTCAAACTTGGAAATTCAAATTCAAATAGAAAGGGGGTTAGAAAAACTTAAATTTAGTTATGAAAACTTCTTGGATGGTTTTTCTCTTCCCTCCCTATAAATATGACTTAATTCTTTTCTGAATTGAATACCTTATTTCTGTATTTTTCCTTATTAAAGAAATGGAGAATACTAAGAGGAAGATGAAATTCGAGAATAGCGAGAGTTCGAAAAAAGTGAAACAAGAACTTTTGAGTTCTCATTTCGAAGAGGATCCAAGTGAGGATTCCGTTCCACTCGCCCATTCCACCACCAAATCCAACAACACTACATCCTATTCCTGTGGTTAGATTGGTTCTGCTGTTTAGGCATACATTCTCGGATGACACCACCCTAGAACATATGTACCGTATATTAGTGGATACTAATTAGTTATCTTGTTCATTGCATTGTTTTAATATTATTTTATGCATATGTTAGCATGGTTTAATTATTGCCATTTTATTTTTCTATATTCCTAATCAATATCAGATTCATGAAGTATCCGACCCGTATATATATACATCTATCTTATTTAAACATTCATAATCATGCAAACCCTATCCTTGATATTTTCTCCTATCATAAAACCCTAACCCTAACCGACCCTAACCCGAGCACCCATCCAGGCCGAGAGCAGCCAAGCCGAAGGTTTCAAGCTTCGTTGTCTTCGTCGCTGTTATTGTGATAATCGGTCGAGGCAAGTATCTGAATACTTGTTCACATGCTAGTTATGGCGAGTTTAAATCTTGCTGCAACATAATATAATTACTATTCATATATTGACATTAACCCTAATTGACGATGTCGATGAATCCAACGTAGATGCAATATGTATCGCTAAACCCAAAAAATACCATCTTTATGTTTACCAGCGCAATATAATACAGTGTACAGAATTGATGCTTAATATTCGTTTCACATTCATGTATGAATTGGATAATAGGATCTAAACGGCGAGATTTAACTTTAGAATTTTGCCGTATAATTTATTCTGATTGTTTAGATAAATTTTTCCTGCAGAGACGTCTTGTGATATGAACCAGACGTCTCTGGTTCCTATTTACAGAAACACATTTGAACTACAGACGTCTTTGTTGTATTTTTCCAAAAAACATGTCTGCCATACACTTAACTAGGGACCAGACGTCTGCCATAGACATCTGCTGTATAAAACATTGTGGACCAGACGTCTGCTATAGACGGCTGGAGTAGAACATATTGTGGACTAGACGTCTGCCACAAACGTTTGCTATATAAGATAATGTGATCCAGACACGGCAGACGTCTGATGCAATCGATGAATATGATACTAATGTAGGAACCTGATAGTATATACTGATATTGATTGGATTGTTTATTGTTATTCATTGTCATGATATTCCTGATAATGTTAGTACATTGATTGTTTACCTGTACCTATGCTTGAACATGTTCATTAGTTACCACGTCAGGATTATTACAACGTAATTATTATCCAATGCCAACACGTTCATGATACTGCTATTACTTGACTTGATATGACATGTGACCTGCTTGTTTTAAGATTGACATTAGTTAAGAATTAGATTGACGTGTGACATTAAACATACAACCGCGAAAAGGGAAAATCAAGAAATGGAACCCAAATCGTAACTCAAAAGGACTCAACATCTAGACATTGGGGGCGGTTGTGTCCTGGGATGATATGTTAACTTCATTCATCTGTACATTGAGGGCGGGTTGTACTGGAATGGTGATAACGTCATCGTTCATTCAGATATATTGACATTGTAGCTTTTAGTCCTTATGTAACACCCTAGTCCGATCATACGTTTCTTTTTCTTGGATATATTGGGTTTTGTTTTACTATTATTATAATTTGGAGTTTAATACTTTTAATTAAGATATATGCATATAATTATGGTTTTTCAAGTTTGTTAAATATGTATATTATTAGTATTTAAATATTTATTTGTCTAACACTATTTTATAACCATATTTATATTTTAGTATCATAGTTTAAACAAAAGATATTTTATTTAGTATTTCTTTAAACAATACATATACATAAGATTTTACCCCTTTTTAAATTCTATTTATAAGATATTTTGTCTTACGATATTTATTTGGTTAAAATATTTAATTTTGAAAAGTTATAAGAGCCCCTATTAAATCTTTTAACCATATAAATATTTTTCCTAAACTAACAACTCAATTTTCTCTCTCCAATCACCGTATATGTCTCATCTGATAACTTTATTCTTTTAAAACAAATACTATTCTCTCTCTCAAAACAAATATCTTTTCCAACAGATTTCTTTCTTCACATATTCTATTCTATCTACATATATTTTTCTAAATCACTAACTATATTTCACCAAACCCCCGCTCTCTTTTTCTATATATATTCCCCAACAAAATCTCTCTCTCTAATCTAATCTAATCTCTCTCAGCAGATTCTCTTTCTCAAATCTACTCTCTTTAATTATTTTTCTACATACCTATATACATACATATATATATATATATATATATATATAATTGAAGATATTTTGTTATGATAGTTTAACTGAAAATATATTTTAGTTTGATATCATAAAATCATATATATATATATAACTAATTATATTTATTTTCATTAACCCATAACCATATACATATCTACATATATTTTCACTATAAACTAATATGTATATATACAACTTTTCTAATATCTTATAGAAGTATATAACAACCCATCATATCTCTCTTTTATAAAATCAAATCCAAATCCCATCTAATCAGAATATTTCTCTATCTAATTATAACAATCTCTCCAATCTTTAACATCTCTCTTCCCAATAAATAACAATCTAATTATTATCATCTCTCCCCTTCTCATAGAAATCATCCTTCTCTTTTTCCCATCACAATATTTTCTTCTTTTTCAAAATTAGCCGAGCAATCAAACCTTGGAGTTGTTCTTCGTGTCGTTGTGTTTATCAGTCTCCGAGGCAAGTACTCTTACTCTTTTATTTTTTTTAGTCGATGTAACATCGGAAATTCTCTAAATAAATTATTAACTTACAATATTTAAATAAAATTGTAATATTCTGCCGCTTTATTAATATATCTTATAATACTTGTACATATGATGAAAACCCTATGATTTAGAATATCTATTAATCTTTTCATCAAGTGAACAACTGTAAAAGTGCAAGCGTAATAAAATAACTTTTAACATGTAAATGTGGTTTAATATATAAAAAGTTTTATAAGTAATTATACGTTTCTGTTGCAACAATATTGGTATATACTAGCATGCAAAATGTCAACACTTATATTCTAATCTAAAACATAAAAATATACCATTATTACTGCTAATCAATAAACGCTTTGGGCTTAATATTTTATATAAATTAAACTTTCTACATTATCATTTCTTATAATATCGCTGCACTCTATGTGCCCTAATCATATAAATTATTTTGATACTATAATTTGTATTAACATTTTCTATTATCACATGATTATAAAACTTATTATTAGCATTTACATGATGACTAGTTAATCTGTTATTTATTTTATCTTATTTATTATTATCTCGTAATTATACTATTACCACTATCCGCTTTATACATCTGTAATTTGTCATTCCTATTTAACTATATTAACCCTTTAAAACCATATTTCAGTTTATTATTCTTTTCAATAAATAAACCCGGATGTTAAACACAGATACTTGCATATTTATGTTGAGTCTTGTTTACATTTTTGACCTTATCATATCCTATCATCTATATTTAATATTTTACTTGAGACTATCATTGTCGGCATGCTTGAGAAACCTTAACATGCTATTCTTGTTTATGGACACTATAATTTTATAACTATTGTACTTGACATGCCATGATTACTCATTGTTCCAGACTACTCATATTAAAACAAGTTCTCTAATTTGAATGCTGAATTACATGACATGACACACCACTATTCACCAATTTTATTTCCATACAATTACCATACCATAAGTTCCTATCTTTTCAGCATTCTTAATTAGTCATTTAGTCTTTACTATAGTAGCTATAAATACGCGGGTGTTGGGGTAGTTTGAGTGTGCGTTGTACAACAGGATCTCAGGAGTCCCATGCCGGCAGCTCGTACCGGGCTATAGCGGTCTCATGTTTACAGCTCGTACCGGGCTATATCGGTCTCATGTTTACAGCTCGTACCGGGCTATAGCGGTCTCATGTTTACAGCCCGTACCGGGCTATAGCGGTCTCATGTTTACAGCTCGTACCGGGCTATAGCGGTCTTTTATTCATTCCACAGTCGGGCCCATGTTTCCTAGCCCCTGGGGCACCACTCTTGGGTTAGGAATACTCCTGCAGAGGTTGACGCACACACTCGAGTTTACGATAGGATAGTTTACCTTTTAGTGACCAGTTAGGTTATGACCTGACCCCTTACATACATGTTTCATAGTGTTAATGCATCTAATTATTTATATACCTGTTTTTCTTGCGCACCGGGCTTCACTATTTTCATATATTCATGTTTTTATGCTACACACACACTTTATACGTTGAGTACTTGCTGGGATGTTCTGACATCCCTGAGATTTGCCATATCAGGTTTAGAGACAGATTTTTAGGATGAGCAGGATCGCAGCGACTATCAGGACTTTTGCCGAAGATCAGTAACCCGTAGGTTTATTTCTTTTCTGTTAGTATTTAGCATGTGCGCCTTTATGGGACATTAGGACTTATGTTTCTCTTTTGGATCTTATTTTATTTCGAACCTATTGTATCAGATTTTTAATTGCATCAATTATCTAGTTGACCCATTTTTAGTATTCCTTGTGGTTTCATTGCAGCATGATTATCAGTATTATTTCTTTTGGTATTGGATTTTATTTTTGACAGGTTAATCTAGACAGCCTTATGTGACTATGGAATGATCTTTCCTTACCGTAGGTAGCACGGTTGGCCTTCGTCGCTCTCCGTATTCCGGATTTTGGGAAGCGGGACGTGACAAGGTTTTGTTGGTATCAGAGCCCAGGCTGACATCAAAATTAGTCTTGGTTCTACCGACCTTTTAGGTTAGAATCACATGTATAGGTTTTCCCCAGTGTGTCATGCTGCATATTCTTTTGACTCTGGTTGTAAGATTCGGTCGACTGAAATAGAATTACGATATTGTACCTATGTACCGCGGCATGGTTACAATGCGTCATTCTGTTTGAGTAACTTAGAGTTCTATTCTTAATTTGTTTCCACTGATTTGATTTTCTTGGACACGCCGATTTCTCGAGCCAAGACCGTGACTCTTCATACTCTCATTTGTTTCCTTGATCCTTGATTTTTCATACCAATCTATTTTCATTGATCCTTGTAATTAGTTCGTGACCTTGTATTTTCGTTCAAATTTCGAGGACGAAATTTTCTGTAAGGTGGGTAGGATGTAACACCCTAGTCCGATCGTATGTTTCTTTTTCTTGGATATATTGGGTTTTGTTTTACTATTATTATAATTTGGAGTTTAATACTTTTAATTAAGATATATGCATATAATTATGGTTTTTCAAGTTTGTTAAATATGCATATTATTAGTATTTAAATATTTATTTGTCTAATACTATTTTATAACCATATTTATATTTTAGTATCATAGTTTAAACAAAAGATATTTTATTTAGTATTTCTTTAAACAATACATATACATAAGATTTTACCCCTTTTTAAATTCTATTTATAAGATATTTTGTCTTACGATATTTATTTGGTTAAAATATTTAATTTTGAAAAGTCATGAGAGCCTCTATTAAATCTTTTAACCATATAAATATTTTTCCTAAACTAACAACTCAATTTTCTCTCTCCAATCACCGTATATGTCTCACCTGATAACTTTATTCTTTTAAAACAAATACTATTCTCTCTCTCAAAACAAATATCTTTTCCAACAGATTTCTTTCTTCCCATATTCTATTCTATCTACATATATTTTTCTAAATCACCAACTATATTTCACCAAACCCCCGCTCTCTTTTTCTATATATATTCCCAAACAAAATCCCTCTCTCCAATCTAATCTAATCTCTCTCAGCAGATTCTCTTTCTCAAATCTACTCTCTTTAATTATTTTTCTACATACCTATATACATACATATATATATATATATATAATTGAAGATATTTTGTTATGATAGTTTAACTGAAAATATATTTTAGTTTGATATCATAAAATCATATATATATATAACTAATTATATTTATTTTTATTAACCCATAACCATATACATATCTACATATATTTTCACTATAAACTAATATATATATATATATACAACTTTTCTAATATCTTATAGAAGTATATAACAACCCATCATATCTCTCTTTTATAAAATCAAATCCAAATCCCATCTAATCAGAATATTTCTCACTCTAATTATAACAATCTCTCCAATCTTTAATATCTCTCTTCCCTATAAATAACAATCTAATTATTATCATCTCTCCCCTTCTCATAGAAATCAACCTTCTCTTTTTCCCTTCACAATATTTTCTTCTTCAAAATTAGCCGAGCAATCAAACCTTGGAGTTATTCTTCGTATCGTCGTGTTTATCTGTCTCCGAGGCAAGTACTCTTACTCTTTTATTTTTTTTAGTCGATGTAACATCGGCAATTCTCTAAATAAATTATTAACTTACAATATTTAAATAAAATTGTAATATTCTGCCGCTTTATTAATATATCTTATAATACTTGTACATATGATGAAAACCCTCGGATTTAGAATACCTATTAATCTTTTCATCAAGTGAACAACTGTAAAAGTGCAAGCGTAATAAAATAACTTTTAACATGTAAATGCGGTTTAATATATAAAAAGCTTTATAAGTAATTATATGTTTCTGTTGCAACAATATTGGTATACACTAGCATGCAAAATGTCAACACTTATATTCTAATCTAAAACATAAAATTATACCATTATTACTGTTAATCAATAAACGCTTTGGGCATAATATTTTATATAAATTAAACTTTCTACATTATCACTCCTTATAATATCGCTGCACTCTATGTGCCCTAATCATATAAATTATTTTGATACTATAATTTGTATTGACATTTTCTATTATCACATAATTATAAAACTTATTATTAGCACTTATATGATGACTAGTCAATCTGTTATTTATTTTATTTTACTTATTTTTATCTCGTAATTATACTATTACCACTATCCGCTTTATGCATCTGTAATTTGTCATTCCTATTTAACTATATTAACCCTTTAAAACCATATTTCAGTTTATTATTCTTTTCAATAAATAAACCCAGATGTTAAACACAGATACTTGCATATTTATGTTGAGTCTTGTTTACATTTTTGACCTTATCATATCCTATCATCTATATTTAACATTTTACTTGAGACTATCATTGTCGGCATGCTTGAGAAACCTTAACATGCTATTCTTGTTTATGGACACTGTAATTTTATAACTATTGTACTTGACATGCCATGATTACTCATTGTTCCAGACTACTCATATTAAAACAAGTTCTCTAATTTGAGTGCTGAATTACATGACATGACACACCACTATTCATCAGTTTTATTTCCATACAATTACCATACCACAAGTTCTTATCTTTTCAGCATTCTTAATTAGTGATTTAGTGTTTACTATAGTAGCTATAAATACGCGGGTGTTGGGGTAGTTTGAGTGTGCGTTATACAACAGGATCTCAGGATTTCCATGCCGGCAGCTCGTACCGGGCTATAGCGGTGTCATGTTTACAGCTCGTACCGGGCTATATCGGTCTCATGTTTACAGCTCGTACCGGGCTATAGCGGTCTCATGTTCATTCCACAGTCGGGCCCGTGTTTCCTAGCCCCTGGGAGACCACTCTTGGGTTAGGAATACTCCTGCAGAGCTTGACGCACACACTCGCGCTTACGATATGATAGTTTACCTTTTAGTGACCAGTTAGGTTATGACCTGACCCCTTACATACATGTTTCATAGTGTTAATGCATCTAATTATTTATATACCTGTTTTTCTTGCGCACCGGGCTTCACTATTTTCATATATTCATGTTATTATGCTACACACACACTTTATACGTTGAGTACTTGCTGGGATGTTCTGACATCCCTGAGATTTGCCATCTCAGATTTAGAGACAGATTTTCAGGATGAGCAGGATCGCAGCGACTATCAGGACTTTTGCCGAAGATCAGTAACCCGTAGGTTTATTTCTTATCTATTAGTATTTAGCATGCGCTCCCTTATGGGACATTAGGACTTATGTTTCTCTTTTGGATCTTATTTTATTTCGAACCTATTGTATCAGATCTTTAATTGCATCACATTATCTAGTGGACCCATTTTTAGTATTCCTTGTGGTTTCATTGCAACATGATTATCGGTATTATTTCTTTTGGTATTGGATTTTATTTTTGACAGGTTAATCTAGACAGCTTTATGTGACTATGGAAGGATCTTTCCTTACCGTAGGTAGCACGGCTGGCCTTCGTCGCTCTCCGTATTCCGGATTTTGGGAAGCGGGGCGTGACAGCTTAGCGGCACGGTCTCATGATACAACCCGAGAATCTTGACCGTAGTCCCGGATACGCACGGAATACTGTTGAATTACGAGGAAGATTTCATTTACTGATTTCAAATACCTTTAGGATAGAAATTACTTAGCGACATTGACATCTAAGTTTCCACATGATATGATCGAGCTACCATGATCTGACTGTTATATATGTACATTCATGCTATCCTTTGCTATTGTTTATTGTTTGCTTACATGTCACCGTTTCGTTATAATGATATATTGTCACATTTCATGCCATGATTATCTTTATATTATATTCGACGCTCTGACGTCTGGGTTTTGCATGACCTAGATCCTTTGACAGTAAAACCACAGGATCAGAAGTATTTCGAGAAGGTAGTCGATATGTGAGGCGTATCTTCATTTACATAGTTATCAGTTATTTAGTTATTCCAGAACCGAACCCATTTCTTTAGTTCTCTTGTGAGCCCATAAGCGGCTAGAACTTGTGTATCTTTCTATTTTATTTTTGGATCAGTTTGAGACTTGTTATTCCAGCATTTGCTTCTGCTATCGTTATTTATTGTGACAATGAACATGTACTAGATATTATTATGTTATGTCACTTAATTACTGCAAGAATCCTTAATATGACTATAGAAGGATGATTCCTTACCGCAGGTTGCATAGATAGCCGAGTTACGTTCTCGTATTTATGACTTTTGGGAAGCGGCCCGTGACAAGGTTTTGTTGGTATCAAAGCCTAGGTTTTAGTTTAGATCGGATAATGAGTTCAATTTGTAGTTGGGTATCCGATCCAATTCATTGACCTTAAATTTCTTGAACTTTAGGAACACGTCTTGCCGCATTTATTGCTTTATCATTCAATTCTTAAATCCTTACTTTCATTGAATCTTGTTTCCATTGCTAACTACGTCTTTCGTCCTTAACTTCAGAATCATGGTGAGAAGAGCTCAACCCGCTCTACCGATTGACAACGCCGGGCTCCTCGGTGTCATGCACGACATGCTGAAGGATCAACAACGCCAGGCAGACTTGATCCAGCAACAGACTGAGGCATTTCAAGAGGGCTTGAGGACGGCCCAACGGACTGCTACCAATGCCATTGAGAGGGTGACGGGTCCCAGGCAAGGTCCGCGTGAGGGTACCTCCGGAAGCTTAACCCGACAACCTTTACGGGAATGGAAGAACTGTTTCAGGTTGAGCAGTGGCTCGTTGATACCGAGAACCTTTTGATTGCTGCTCAAATTTCCGATGAGAAGAGAGTGGATGTGGTTTCAGGTTGAGCAGTGGCTCGTTGATACCGCGAGAACCTTTTGATTACGCTCGTGAGTGGTGGCTTGTCGAAGAGATTCGTTTGACGAAGCCAATCAGCTGGACGGCTTCCGCCCAGAGTTTCTTGGAGAAGTTTTCCCCACAGTCTATTAGAGAAGAGATGGAAGAAAAATTTATTAGTTTGAGGCAGAATGGCAGGCTAGTGGATGTGCACGCGGATAAGTGGACTCGACTCGGTCGATTTGCGGGGCCCTTAGTAGCTAATGAGGCAGATAGAGCACGGCGTTTCCTGCGGAGTCTTGATGTGGAAATCCAAAAGCACATCACTTCTTTAGGGTTGATTACCTTCTCTCAGGTTCTTACGGCGGCTAAAAAGAAGTAGAGGCTTACAGACAGAGAAAAGTACTCATTAGTAGGTTGTTCTAGAGCATAAGACGGTTCAGGCATCCACCAGTGTTCCAGTACGTGAAGGCATTCCTGTTCGGAGACAGGGAGTCATTTCTATTAAGCGTCCTTTTGTTTCAGCTCAAGCGCAGAAGAAGAATGTGGTTTGTGACTATCGCCAGCAGCCAGGACATCTTCGGAAGGACTGTTGGAGGAGGAACGAACAATGTTTAGTTTGTGGAGCTGCTGACTACCAGATCAATACCTGTTCATCGAGGATTCAATTGAGAGGTGATGTTCCGAAGGCACCGCTTGTACCGCAGAAGCAAGCATACGAGCAGAGACAGACCATGCAAGGGCCTAATCAGGACGGGCCTTCGCCCTGACGGCCGAAGAGGCGGAGGCTTCTGAGGATGTGGTTTCCGGTATTCTTCTTGTTTGCACTTTCCCAGCTTTGGCTTTATTTGATTCCGGGGCGTCCCATTGTTTTATATTTTCCAAGTTTGTTAGCACACACTCTATTCCACACGAGATTTTATCAAGAAGTTAGGACATACACACCGAGAACGGGAAGATTGTTTCTAGCAGGGAATGTAAGGAGTGTCCCGTCATAGTCCATGGCCGGGAGTTATTTGCGGATTTCCTAGTGATCGATACCGACAGCTACGAAGTAGTTTTGGGTATGGATTTCCTTGGTACCTTTCACGCACAAATAGATTGTAGAGCCGAGAAGGTGACTTTTCGGATTCATAGTCATCCGGAATTTGAGTTCTTGGGAGGCAGTAGATCCGTCGGGCCAGTTGACTTTAGAGCCAAATCGGCCCAAGTTGTCTTATCAGTGATAAAGGTGGACAAAGAAGAAGCACTATTGGTAATTCGTGAGTTCATGGACATTTTCCCCGAAGACATCTCGGGTTTGCCGCCAAAGCGAGAAGTGGAGTTTTCGATCGACCTAATCCCCGGAGCTGCGCCAATTTCTAAGTCTTATTATCCGATGGTACCGGTGGAATTAGATGAAGTAAAGAAGCAAGTTGCGGATCTTTTAGAGAAAGGTTTCATTCGTACTAGTGGTTTACCATGGGGAGCTCCAGTTCTGTTAGTCAAGAAGAAGGATGGCACTCGGCGGATGTGCATCGATTATCGAGAGTTGAATCGGATGATCATTAAGAACAAATACCCCATTTCTCGTATTAGCTAGTTGTTTGACCAACTTAGTGGCGCAAGGATGTTTTCAAAGTTAGATCTTCGATCGGGATAACATCAAGTTCGAGTAAAGACAGAAGATATTTGCAAGACGGCATTTCAAACATGATACGGGCTTTACGAGTTCTTAGTTATGCTGTTTGGGGTTACGAACGCTCCCGCAGTATTCATGGACTTAATAAACCGAGTCTTTTCCCAGTATCTAGATTGGTTTGTTGTAGTTTTTATCGATGATATCTTGGTGTATTCGAAGAACAAGGACGGACACGAAGAACATTTAAGGATTGTATTTGGTACGTCGAAGCAAGATATTGTATGCTAAGCTGAGCAAGTGCGAGTTTTGGCTCGATGAAGTGAAGTTTTTAGACCACGTCATGTCAGGAGACGACATAGCAGTGGATCCAGAAAAGATTGCGGCAGTTCGAGATTGGTCGATTCCGAGGGCAATAGCAGAGGTTCGAAGTTTCTTCGGACTTGCTGGGTATTGTCGGAGATTCGTGCAGGATTTTGCTCGAATAGCCGAGCCGTTGACTAAGTTGATTTGAAAGGAAGAAATTTTTATTTGGTTCGAGAAGTGTACTCAAGCATTCGACCTGTTGAAGTAGAAGCTAACTACCGCTCCAATTTTAACTGTGCCGAATGGTTCCGAGGGGTTGGTGATTCACAGTGACGCGTCGGGAAAAGGTTTGGACTGTGTGTCGATGCAGCATGGACGTGTGATACCGTATGTGTCTCGACGGACTGCGGGGTCCTTAAACTCGTGGACCGAAACGTCCTTAAACTAATGTTGGACCGAAACGTCCTTAAACTACGAAACGTCCTTAAACTAATGTCGGACCACCACGTCCCTAAACTGGAACATGGACCACCATGTTCCTAAACTGGAATATGGACCACCACGTCCCTAAACTGGAGCATGGACCGCAACGTCCTTAAACTACCTATGGACCACTACGTCCCTAAACTGGAACAATAGAGCCTCCAAATGCTCTTTTGCCGGATTTAAACGATCCCGTTTAAGTTGATCTTAGCCCCCAAACACGGCCAACGTATCCTTAAACATTCAAACGGATTATAAAACTTCAAATCAATCTTGGTTCAAGGGTACATCTCTGAACTCCTCTGACATCTGCCGTTGTAATCCTTCAACGACGTTAGAGAGGTGACGAGTCCCGATGGCCAAATATTAAATGGATTATCACGTTAAGTTGATCTTAGTCTCAAACAGGACTATCGTATCCTTAACGAACGTTTAAGTTGATCTTAGCCGCAACGCGACTAATGCATCCTTAAACTAAAAACACCAAACCCAAATCTAAGTAAATACGGATTTGGACTAATCCACGTCCTACGGGCGACGGTATTATTCAGTCTCCGTATACAATCCACGGGCAACCACAAACAAAACAAACACACACGACACGAACTGAAATTTTGGAGAAGGAGAAAATTGTTACCGCGATGCGGTAGCGTAATTAACTGCAGGGGCTTGCGCCTGCAGGGAAGAGCGTCCCCACAATCAAAAACTCCTCAAGCGAGGGGGAATCTGACAAAGTCTGCTACATCGGCCGCATCCGTCTAAACCTCCGATACACGGTGCCATAAATCAACTTGGCATCTTCGGAGAGGTGGACGGATAAAACCAAATAGTATCTGCCCCGAATCCCAGCGTCAGGACATCGCGGTCCTGTGCGCCGCCATTCGGAGGGGAACAATGCCATGATTATCTTTATATTATATTTGACGCTCTGACGTCTGGGTTTTGCATAGCCAGATCTTTTTACAGCAGAACCACAGGATCATGAGTATTTCGAGAAGGTAGCCGAGATGTGAGGCGTATCTTCATTTACCTAGTTATCAGTTATTTAGTTATTTCAGAACCGAACCCTTTTCTTTAGTTCTCTTATGAGCCTATAAGGAACTAGAACTTATGTATCTTTCTATTTTATTTTTGGATCAGTTTGAGATTTGTTATTCCAGCATTTGCTTCCGCTATCGTTATTTATTGTGGCAATGAACATGAATTAGATATTATTATGTTGTGTCGCCTGGCTACTGCAAGAAGCCTTAATGTGACTATGGAAGAATGATTCATTCCCGTAGGTAGCATGGTCGGCCGAGTTACGTTTCCGTATTTATGAATTTTGGGAAGCGTGACATGATATATGACACCACGATTTCCTTCGATCCCGAAGATAACATGATAATAAAAAAACGGAGCACCGAAGTAATGGAAAAGTTCAAGAAGGAAGACTAGGATAGGATTTAGATTTTAGTTTGTTTTAATGTTTGTATGCATGTTTGTTATGTAGTTTTTAATTTTCACTTCATAATGTTGTGTTTAAATGAATGAAAATGTTTTGATTTTCTGTCTAAAATTCGTTCTAAATCATAAATTAACTTCATGAATAAACCACATCAGACGCCACAGGCAGACGTCTGGACTATAATTTTGTTCATCAGACGTATGTGGCAGACGTTTGGTCCAAAATCTTTTTATACTGCAGACGTCTATGGCAGACGTCTCCAGTTCAAATTTGTCTCTGGAAATTAACATCAGAGACATATGTTTCTTGGAACCAGACGTCTTTAGTTCAAAATCGGCCTTTGAAAATTATTTCCACGGACGTCTGGACCTTGGCAGTAGACGTCTGCACGGGGCAATTTCGAAACGATCAGATTAAATCTGATCATTCGATTTTTCTTAATCAAATTGTAACCGTCCAAACACCCTACATAACCAAAATTTACCCCCAAATTCTTTCTCAACCCTAGACGTCACCTCCTTTTGTTCTTCTTCAAAATTCCTCCAATCCTAAACTCTAGAATTCACGCAAATTTCCCTAAATTTCCTTCACTAATTTCATAATGGCCCCAAAGAAGGATAAGGGCAAAGCACCAGAATCGTCTTCTAAGAAGAGAAAGACTCTCACGACCGAAGAAACGCAAGAAGCCAGCCTTTTCCTCGATGAAGAGTGCAAAATGCGATTATCTCTAAAGCCATTCATAGTGGTTCTTTAGTTTTGTTTAGAGATTTGAGCGAGTTTGGTTTTCAAAAACTTTTTCAAATTCAAGGTTAGATACCCTTCTTGACATTAGATTGTCCAATCTATGACAAGGCCGTCAAATTATTCTATGCTAATCTCACAGGCACCAATGACGATCCAATCAACCTCAAGACCAAAGTCTTCAACTCCACCTTCAATTTTACCTACAGAACCCTTGCTAGGTCATCAAATATTCTCAATGAAGGCATTGATATTTATCTCAACACTTTGAGCGACTTTGAGTATTCTGAAACTATGGATAAGGAGAAGGCGTCAATAATTCTGCATGATCAAGATAACTGACACCTTTGCGCAAATCAACAAGCCAAAACCCTCACCAAACATGCTCAAGTTCTTGCAAATCTCCTTGTCCATACTGTTTTCCCCAAGTCCGGAAGTAGAAAGACTCTTTATGGATGCCACAAACTCATGACCTATTGTATTCTTGTGGGCATTCGCGTCATTCTTCCTCTCTACCTCATCCATAGCATGTGGGATTTGTCGAGTGGACACGGGAACTTATTCTATGGAAAGGCTATTACTAAACTATTGGAATATCGCAAAGTTGTTTTGCCGGATTTAACGGATAAAGTAACGGCTAATGTTGATTTTGGAGCTAGGAACGTAAACTCAATGAAGTTGGATTCTTCGACTCCACCCATCAAGCTCCTTCTGTGCTCCATAAATTTCCATTGACGGTCCTATTCAAGTAATCCCTCTTCAAGACTTCGATTATCACGGTTTGGAAAACCGGATTGTGGATCGCCTTACGGGGCAACTTGATCGCATTACGGGGCATTTGGATCATCTTTCTGGGAGATTTGATTATCACATGGCCTACCTCTATTCCAAACTTCAGATCGACCCTCTGCCACCATTTGGAAGTTCTCAAGACCCACATACTCCAGAAGAATAGTCTTGAGTCTATCGGTTTGCTTTTGTATTAGATTTTATCCAGTCAATTTTTATGTAGTTTTGAACCATGTGCTATTTTAAGTTATTATTATGAAGTGGTTCTTTATGATTAATCTCATGCTTGAATTATTCATTTGTTATGCTTTATTCATGTCTATTCATATGTTCAAATGAAAGTTCATCCCCAAATTATCTTAAACATGTATATTTCTACCCCTTGTTTTAATGATTTTTTAACTTTTTGATATTTTTTCAGAAAGGGGGAGAAAATATCCATGAATTTCCTATAATGTTAATAAAATTTGAGTTATAATACTCGTCTTTATGAGTGTTCCTTTAAAAATAGTATTAGTGGTATGAGACACTAATATGAGTTCAACGATTTTTATGATTGAGCATGAATTGAGGTGGGGTATTTAACTCTAATTTATCTTTTTATATATATCATGAATGCTTTTAATAAGTTTTGCTAAATATAAAAAGGGGGAGATTGTTGACACTTGTGTCATACGATCTTCTGTTTTGATTATTTAGAACAAAACTATATTTAAAGAATTCATATGTTACTAACGACGTTTCCAAGTTCTTAATCTTGAGTATATCTAGCACAATATTTCAATATCAAGCTGTGATTGGCTTCAATAAAATTCGCGCTCAAAATGTTGATATGGTATGAAGACTTAATGCAAGTAAAGGACGTGATACAAGTTTTATCAAGAAATAAAGACGTCTCAAAGTAACAATTCAAGGAAATAAAGACCGAAGAAGAACCAAGTCAGAGAATATAGTCTAAGTTCTATATTGAGTTTAGTGTTGATCTCATAAGGTTAGAAATCATATTCCAACATATTTCTATTCTTCTGATGTGTCCTCTTTGTTCAAGAAACATCTAAAGTATCCGTTAGAATTCAAACTGCTCAATCTTTCAAAACTGATATTCAAACAAGTCAGACGGCTGGTACAGACGTCTGTAGAAGGTAATTTCCATATTTTCGTTCTCTGTTTCTATTGCAGAGACGTTTTACCAGACGCCTCCTGAATACATTTTTGAACTGCAGACGTCTGGTATAGATGTCTGCAAAAGAAATTTTTCAATATATCTGTTGTCTCTCAAAGCAGACGTCTGGTACAGACGTCTTAAGGAATTTTTGAACCACAATCGTCTGCCATGGCCTTTTCTAGTAGTAATTTTTTTGTTTGAATTTTCAAATGAACGGGTGTTTACGCCATTTTGTTTCCAAACCGTTTCCAACTGTCAATAACTGTTTTTGGCGGTTATGATTCTGTCCTAATGGCAGCCCTTACCATTTCTATAAATACTCATGAGATCAAACACTTTTCTAAGACATTCATTGATCAATCTTTTGAGAAAAAATCTTCTTGTGCCTTAAACTTTCATACTCTTTTCATTTTTCCCAAGAGCCTCAAACTTTCAGTAATCTCTCAAATCAATTCTTATGCCTAACCGGTATTAATCTTTTGAGAGCATATGACTGAGAGTGAGGATCAAGTTATGATCATTGTAAACGATTGTAAATTCTTGAAGAAGGTTCGATATTCTTTCCTACGAGAGAAGGGGTCTCTCATTGCTTAAATTGCGGATTCTAGTGGAAAAAGAGTTTTTTTCTTGGGAATCGCGGATTCGAGAGGAAAAAGGAGTTTTTCCTAAGGAATCACGGATTCGAGTGGAAAGAGAGTTTCCTAGGGAATCGCGGATTCGAGTGAGAAAAATGAGTTTTCCCTAAGGTGATCCTAGTGAAGAAGGATTGTGTTCTTCACATTGGAAAACAATGGAAATCCTGGGAAGTGGTCTCAGGCGGGGACTAGACTGGGAGTGTTGAACCCTAATCAACAATTCTCTCATATTTGCATTGCTCTTTACTCTAATTTTTCTTTTCTGTGTTGTTTTGATTATTGCAATAAGTTTTATTATTTAACTTGTTAGATTATTCCGCAGAAACTTATTATTCAAAACACAATATAGTAATTATACTTTAAATTTGCCATATAACACTTAGGAACCTTATTCATCCCCCTCTAAGGTATTGTCATAGCTTTCTCATCCATCTCGACATTTTCATTTCAACTAGGCAACGGCACTGTTTTCTTGGGGCATGCTGTTTTGATTACCCAACATTACGAAAATACTTCCCCTTCAATTTCAAGGATCTTCTAAGATCACAAAATACTTCATAATTAACCATCCCATTTGAACTCTAAAAACTATCCTACAGACAGTCCTACTCAATCTCAACATCTTGTCGTCTTAATGGATGATTAGCCATAAGTGGAATAAGCTGTCACCAATAGTTATTTGTATTTTTTTGGCCAACAATATTTTTCTCATAGTTTTGCTAAATGTATATTTCGGGTAGTCCTTTTTTGTTCGATTCTAAAACTTTTAGCTTTGCATAGGCAGAGATTAAAAGGGGATGTGAGCACTCATTTTGAGGGGAATATGGATTATCATCAATTCATCATCTTCGTTTGATGTTTGTGATTGAAACGAGCCGACTTCTATATGTACGTGTGTGCGTGTGTCTGCGAATAACATGCTACTCATTATATGTATAGATTCTAGTTAAATTTACTAACCAAGCAGCATTGAAAACATCTCCTATTGTTTCTTTACATTTCAGAATTATGCTGCTATTATTACATTCTTACATGCAGTATTTCTTGATCCACTACTGTATAAATCTTCTTATGTGCTGCGCAAAGTTTATTGTTTACTTGTTTATGTTGACGTTTGTTTTTTTTCAAGAATTTAAACGTATATGATTTTTTTTTTAATTTGGTTGCAGATCCGATTGTATGCAGATTCTGAAACCTTCAAGTCAATGGGTACCTTTTCTTTTCTTTTTCATTGGTGAAGTGTTTCTATTCAACATTTACTTGCTTTTAATATGACAATGTAAATCCTGTGTCTTGTGCATTCGCTTGTTTTATGTATATGTGTATGTTGGATCATCTACAGGTAAAGAGCACGCGCTTCTCATTTCTAATCACAAAAGTGACATTGATTGGCTCGTTGGATGGATTTTGTCTCAGGTTTGTATCTTTCCATAACCATACACCTGTTGGCAAGCCAAAAATCTGTGCCTTTATTTATTTTATCCTTCTCAATTGTTCTAATAATTTTTAATGGTTGGATCTTTTCCATGAAAATAGCACTGGTTTCTGTTTAAAATTACACATTACCCTTGCTGTTTCTTGTTGATGACTCCATATGCCTCTTCCAGCGTTCAGGTTGCCTCGGTAGCACATTGGCAGTCATGAAGAAATCTTCAAAGTTCCTTCCAGTAAGTATATTATGAACACATCATTCTGATTTTGCATTGATGCTACCGTAGACAAATAGTTTCCACCATTTTCTTTTGTTAGATATGTAAGACAATCTATTGCTCTTACGACACTAGTTAGTTACCCATACTTGTTTACAAGCAAGAAGTAGAGTTTTCATTTCTTTATAGATTTGATGTTAGTGTTTTAAAAAACTTGTGATTTATCACATAAAATTGATTGAAAAATTATTTTGCTTTTGTAGTATGTTTCATCTGTGGTTGGTGAATCCAGCATACTAAAATGTTTGCTTAGAACTGATCCATGAACAGCTGTAATTCTTTAGAGACCAATTAAAAGAAACCATGAAATTGTATGAGAAGCATATGAATTCTGGCATATTAAAGCCTAATTATACTTTATTTATCTGATGTGTTGGTTATTTTCTGCCATTATATAGTAACTTCTGGCTCTTGCATGCATTACACCTATTGGCAAATGCAGGACACAATATTCCCCGCTTGAACATGTATAGATATATCTTATTCGGTTGCTGTGCCATTATATAGTAACTTCAGTTTTTTTCCCCAAATAGAAAATGATCAGAATAATGGAGTTCGGTTATTTTAATAACTTCAACTAGTTCATTTAGAACACTCGAATCCTAGAACATTATCATTGGGCGATGTCCCGAGAGGGCAACAAGACCAAAACGTTGTTGCCTAAAGAACCCTCAAATCCTTTTTATGTTGTAGTTATCTGATTTTATTGTTATGGGGAAACAATTATTTTTTGAATGGTGTACTTCATATGTTCCTTTATTACTTAAGCCAGCTTGTTTGGTCCCATCTAGCATGACTGTAAACTAATACTTAAAACTGACTTTATAGCCCATGGAATAAGGTCGGTTCACATGACAATCCTAAATATATGATCAGTTGAATCATGGGACCTACTCTATGGATCAATATTGCGAAGATTTCACTTTTTGAGTTCTACAAGCTCCCCTATAAAGACTAGATCTGGATGATTTATCTATTTAAAATTTGTACCTAACCCTATAATGAATTGGATTGGGTCCATTGGGATGATTTCTTCTTCAGTTTTATTCTTCACTCTTGTATAAAATAGAAATATATTGGGATTCTATTGACCTATTAAAGGGAGGTCATAGTCTCATTAATCTCATTGTAAATCAAAATGTAGAGGATTCTATTTCATCTTGGAGCAAAGAAATGCCATGTAGATGTTCTTCCCTTCATCAAATCTATTGCATTCTATATCCTTTACCCTCCATACAACCAAAATATCTGCATAATTTACATCCTATTTATTGGATTATGGTCCATAACCCATCTATGTACATTTGAAATCAATTGGTATGAGCTGACCTTGAAAAAGGGGTATTATGGTATTGCCATGTGTTACCCATTTTTTAGCGCAATGACTCATGGACAATGGGAAGTAGTGCAGGTGACACACAACAAGGTGGTGGTCAGTCGCATGCGTAATTGGAGGCCAACATTGATCAAGTGGTTGATGGTTGATATGATGGGGCATATGAGAAAATATAATGCGTCTCTGAACACATGAGAGAGAAGGAAGAAAGCACTTGAAAGAGAGAAAGGACACTTCTGTTGTTTTTCGGTCACATGATGAGAAAGTAATCGCTAAACATTCATAGATAAGGCTGGATTTAGAATTGATTGATTGGTTATTGTTCAAGCAAAACACCAAATACTAATGCAGTGATGAATTTAAAAACTATGGAGAATTGCGGCATGATTATTTTGTTGTTTTGGGCAAAACAGTGAACACAAACAATAGGAATGAAAAGCAGGGTCTAAAAGTTGAGAATTTGAGATCGAATGACTCATGTTGATATGATTGTTCTCTGGTGAACTGATGTCAGATTCAGATGATGTAGGTATATAACACTGTTTTCAGGTGTTACTGACATATTGGTGGAGTCAGATCAGGAAAATTTGGGTGACTTTTATATTTGTACCGTTCGATTTGAGTTCAACGGTAATAATGAAGGTCGCTACAGATAATAATGAAGGTCGCTACAGATAAGTTGAATATTAAAGTTGGACAAGATGACAATTGTATAGGTTATTCCCAGTATCAGTGAAGGGTGAACGTGCAGTGGTCACCTATGTTGGATGATAGAGGTGCTAAACGAACCGAGCCGGCTCGGTTTTGGTTTTCTAAGAGCTCGTTCAAGTTTACTTTGTTAATAAACGAACCGAACTTGGGCCAAAATTAGGGCTCATTAAGTTGACGAGCCGAACTCGAGCTGGCCCTAGCTCATTTCTTCGCTTGAGTTTGGCTCGTTTTTGTCTTATATCATATTTTGTATATTTTGAAATAGCAGTCAATTTTCTGATGCATGAATATGAATTGAAAAAAGTTGTACATATAGTAAAATCATACCAAAATGTGTTGAATTCTTTTTCCTTTTGTATTAATGATAGTTCTATAAAATTGGTTAATGAACTATTATCAATTTGAACTTACAGACGAGCTAGAATGAAGCTTGTTTGTTTATTTATGAGCTTGGCTCGTTTTGTAATCGAGCCATTAACGAGCCGAACCTGAGCTGAGGTAAATGAGCCGAACCAAACTTGGGCCAGCCAAGCTCAAGCTCGAAACGAACTCCAGCCGAACTCGAACCAAGCCAAAAATAAACGATCCGAACTCGAGGTGACCCCAGCTCGTTCAAGATCGGCTCATTTTCACCGCTATTGGATGATGAAGACACCAGAGAAGCATCGTTGCCTCAATTAACGATCTGTTGACGAGAAGAAAAGCACTCCAGAAGGATTGTGTTCTTGAGAGAATATGCCACAGGACAAGACCAGAGAGGCGGTAAAAAGGCAAACCACCTGGCTGAGCAAAGTGGCTGATAAGAAAAAGTGGGAGTCGTTTCTTTTGTTGGAATTTTCAGCGGGCAGCAGTTGTACTCAAGATAATTTGGGAGCGCTGAGATCCTATGGATTGTGGGAGCTACTCCACTCCGGAGTAACAGTAGATGTAGCTGTAACTCAGTATGTGCAAGGAATTGGTGGCTTCCTTTTCTTCTATTAGCTTTATATACAATGGTTAACTCTTTCTTCTCTGCTGACATAAGTTCATCTTTAATCTGTCAACATTTATCCTGTTTTACCAGCTTTTTAATGCTGTTCTAACTGTGAAATGGGCTTGATAATCCTACAAGGCTACACTTCTCATAAATATATCTGCTGGAGGTTTTTTTCCTCCCTATTTATGCCATTTATATTTGTCCATGAGTTGAAAGAGTCCATATCTTATTTCATATAATAAGTTTGTTGGTAATACATGCAGGTTATTGGCTGGTCAATGTGGTTTACTGAGTATCTTTTTTTGGAGAGAAGCTGGGCTAAGGATGAAGGCACATTAAGGGTATTGTTGGCAATCAATGTTTATGTATGGTGATGACAACAATATACCTATTCTAAGCTTTTCAATGGTTATATTATGCAGTCAGGTCTGCAGCGGCTACATGACTTCCCAAGGCCATTTTGGTTGGCACTTTTTGTGGAAGGAACACGGTTTACACAGGCGAAGCTGTTAGCAGCTCAAGAATATGCAGCTTCACAAGGCTTGCCAATCCCTAGAAATGTTCTGATTCCTCGTACAAAGGTGATTTTCAACCTGCTTATTGTTTCTTTGCCACTCTACACCCATGACATGATTTATATGATGTGATTTAGGACTTTTGCCAAGGTTTTAGGATAGTTTTCTTACATAAAATTCTTGAAAGTTATTTTCATACTGAACTCTTTTACTGCTGCTGCTTCTATTCCTGCTGTAGCTTCTACTGTAGATAAACCGTCCTTTTAAATAAACAAAAATGCCTTCATAATTAATTCAGTATAATGAGGAAATTGGGAAAGAGAATACAAGTTAATTGATAAATTCTGAAATATGAAGCTAGAGTAGCAGTTGGACAAGAAACATAGAAGAATTAGAAAACCAAAATTGCTTCAAGCAGCTCTCCTGATGAAGTGATCATAATGATGACGTGTGTGTACAGCTATTTTCTTTTTTTCCAATATACCAGATATTAGCTGCAGCTGAAAGGTCCCAAAACTTTGTTGGATTTTCTATGTACTCAACTTTTTCACTATGAGTTCCATATAGAGGCAATAGAATCTTGAAACCTGAGTGAAACAGGAAGCAGAATGGTGCCATATTCTGATTGCTTCTGGATATAAAATGAGAAGATGGTTGATTGTTTAGTCATGACAGTCATTCAACTGAACTTAACAATTTATTTAATACAGATAGCGGATGGGGCATCTTGCAAATGTCTCTTTTGGGCTCTTGGTTTATTTGTGCATCAAAGATTTCCGATAGAAATATATAACAATGCTTGTTCTTCAAGACTGTTGCCTCTGTCTAGGAGAATTTGGCACACCCGAAGAGTTTTATAAGATCATTATCAAAATAATTTCCTCATCCAAGAACTTGACACTTGTTAGTTGAGGTTTTGTGTTAGGTTAAAACTTAAAACAAATTAATAGCAAGCTTAGATCCCCCAAAATTGTGGAGAGCAGAATCTATTTCTTCTATTCAGCTATCTTAAGGGTCACTCTAATTAGATTCACAACTTTTAATTGCCTCCATCCATATTTGATTAAGCCTCGTCTTGTCCTCATTGGTCCATTAATGGCAATTTGCCACTTTAGATATTCAATCCATCTCAAATGCGCCCTCACTTTATCCTACACGAGCTACCAAAATCTCCTTATGAGGTTTGCTCATTTCTTATTCCTTCTTGTGGAGTATTTCCACTCATCCATCTCAACATTCTCAAAATCCTTACCTACAAAGCTATCTTATATCTGCCCAACAAAATTTTCCCTTCAATTTCAGAAGCACTCTACAATCACATGTTACTTTGAGTATCTCTCCTCTTTTATTTATTCTATGATCCACACCCTCAATTTCTCCATCATAATGAATGATTACGATTGATCTTTAATAATGAAAATAGTTACTCCTTGATATTCTTGAAGTATCAGTTCACTTTTCTTTAAAGATTTTGCTAAATTTGCAGTCTATTTTGTTATGCCAATTCAAAATCTTTTAGATTTGAAATAATTTAGAATCCAAATGATTCTAAATCAAGTTAATGACCATTTACCTTGTTAAATCATGCATGGACAAGCCAGCAAGGCGATAATAATGGTAAGACAAGTCATGTGCTTTGCTGAATAACATTGTGCATGAGCAAATCAGAGTTGGAAGACCCTTGCTGAAAGGAAAATGAACCGTACTGTTTGAACACTAGATCATTAGCAAGATAAAGTGAGAACATTTCTGAAGAATTTTTTACCGCTAAGATTAAGAGGAATTGCGGAGGTGGGTTGGATGGGATGCCTAGCTTGATTCTGTTCTTACATCTGAATTGACGGGTATTCAAGAGAATCCTTAAGCCATGAGCAATAGCGGGTGAGATCCTAGAATCCCACTTGGTACGAAAATCTCTTGGTCGATAAGTTGAAGAAGAAACCTCCATATAACATGGTCAAATCCCTTTTAGAATGTGAATTTGTTGAGAATTCCTTCAGACCTACTGTGATGCAAGTGGCTTTATGAACGACGAGATACAAGAGTGGTCTTAGTGCAGGCTAGAAACTGATTCTACATTTTGTATGGAATTTATTACTGAATTACTCATCACATAGTTCAGTCATTGAGCTGTGTTGCATAGCTCAGAGTCTCGGACAATTGACTAATTGCTAAGAGTGCTCTGAATATTCAAATATTGTAAAAAATCTTTGTAATTTCCTGGTACAAGTTGGGCCTATACTCTTACGAACCCCAAGCATTTTCAGTTTTTTCAAGGAATAAAACATGCAAGTTTTACGATTTTGTGATTTTTCTGTTAATTGGAGTTTTCCTATGTTGGGTTAGTGTGATAGACGTTACTGATCGTGGATATGAGATGCTAGTAGACAAGCTATATAGAGATTTTTACTCAAGTCTTTGCTTTCTCGAAGTTTCTGTACTTTTCCATTTATAAATGTTTATGAATTTTGATATTCTAATTGATCTTTATTGACTTCAGGGTTTTGTTTCTGCTGTTAATAATATGCGCCTATTCGTTCCAGCTATATATGATGTAACAGTAGCTGTACCTAAGGATCAACCATCACCAACAATGCTTCGAATTTTTAAAGGACAGCCTTCAGTTGTAAGTCCAAAACCACTTGCAAGTTAAATCTTTCTCAGAAGTTATGCAATTTAATACGAAGCCATTTATTAATAATTTACTGATATGTATTGTTCAATTAGAAAATTTCACTATCAGCCTGTCACTATTTTGGTATAAGTTGCTTATGTCCAAAAACGACCATGTGTTTATCTTGGTCATGCGAAATAATTTCACCACCACATTACAATTACTTCATCTCCGTCACTGTTGAAAAGGGAGACCTGGTTAGGTGGTTAACTGCCAGAAACATCCAGCATAAAAGTTATTGAACCTCAATGAAGTGAATCATCAAGGTGTTAGGGTGTTAACACCTTGAGTAATGCATTGATGCCACCTCAGTGCAATGATAAGGAGTGAGCTTAGCTCAATTTCCTCTCCAATGTGAGAGGTTGCAAGTTGGGGGTTGATTCCCAAAAAAAAGGAGTGAGCAACGTGACCAATTGGGCATATATCTTATATGTCAAGAATTTTTCTCCAAAGTTAGAGGTCACTGGTTCGACTCCTGAAGGGGTCACATCCAAGAAAAAAAGTGTAAACAATGTGCTACTACAGGGTATATATGCTGATGATATTTGAAAAATGCATTAAAAAGTGAAAGAGAAGCAGAAAAAATAATGGACTGAGAACCAGTTAGAACTGAAATAAGAGAAATTTAAATTTTTTTTTGAAGGACAGATTGATGAAGAAATGTACTTAACAATAGACGAGGAAGCTAAAAATATGTAAATTAACATGAAGGAATGTTCGTGCTCATAGTTCATATCAAAATGATCGGAATGAGACCATGTGGCCTTACGAGATGTAATTAGGGAAAACCATATTACATGTTCCTCAAAGTCTATTAATTTAAATATAGTCCCTTTCAAAGCTGCATCTAAAAATTGATAATGACTCATTGTAGTGGCCCCAGATACATCTGTTACTCCAGTAAAAAAGTTCAAATTTTGATAAAGAAAAAAGAGAGTATGTGGGTGGGTGTATAAAATACTAATACATATAAAATTCTTCAAGGAATCAAATGGCATAGATTTATTCATTGCACATTTCATTTCACTTGCAAATTTATTTAGTTTTAGTTAAATTTTTATCCTTTAAATGCACAGTCCATATAAAAAATGCGGATAATTTAAAATTTTGAAACATGGTTAGAAATCTCGGCTGATCCTGATCAGAGATGAATCAATTCTGATTAAAAAGATGGTTGTCCAAAACCCGATACCGATACCATCCAGTATCGAATTATATTGGGTTTACCATTTGATCAGTAGGGTTTTTAGTATTAAATTTATTTATAAGTTGGTGGATTTATTAATATGGTGTTGGATTACAACTTATTTGACATCATTAATAACAGAAAAGCATAAAAAATGTTACAGTGATTTTCACCAAGTACTAAAAACAACCATTCTAGACATCATCAATTGCTAAATATTTCGCCAAAATGTTTATATTTGCTTTTACTATTTTTTTTAACAAAAGAGCTAGGCAAATTGTACATCTCATGCATTTCTAGTTGCTTGTACTTTTTATTGTAAAAATTTCATAATTTTAAATATTCTTGCCAAATGATGGAGAATTTGACATTTCCAATCCGAGATGGCGGATATGGCCAATTCTGATCCCAAAAGCGGCCACCCGATTCAGATATAGATCTCAAGATTTTAGAACCTTTTGTTGAAAGAGCCCCAAGTAAAGGAATATTTCTACCGTAACCAACTACACAGGTTCATGTCCACATGAAACGGCATTCAATGGAGGAGTTGCCTAAGACGGATGATGAGGTGGCACAATGGTGCAAGGACATATTTGTGGCAAAGGTAAACAAAGTTATTGTTTCCAGAATTGTGAAGTTGATGTATAACCTGATGGGATGTAAAGGCATGCTAGCGTATATATTTTATTATGCTTCAATTTTAATTGCAACAACATTATATAAGCTTTTCTTACAGGATGCCTTGCTAGATAAACATCTTTCCGACGGCACGTTTGGTGAGGAACACTATAAACCTATTGGTCGCCCCATAAAGTCTTTACTGGTAAATACTATACTCATCACTTGCAGTGCAAGATCTCTTGCCTAGGTATCGATAATGCTTATTTGAGTCTATAATTGATGGTCTCATCATTTATAAGCTTTTGCACTTAGTAAAATGAGGTTGAATATGAGGCACAACTCATATCCGAAGCATCCACTATGTCGTTGACCAAATTTTAAGAATGGCAATCAACTTGACATCAGCCTTCAAATATGTTCACTTTTATTTCTAGATTTCGCTCGAGACAGTTTAAAGAGATGTTAGCTGTTAATTTGATCTAAGACATTTTCTTTCACTTGGAAATCAAACAGGTAGTATTATCATGGGCATGCCTTCTATTATTTGCTGCATACAGATTCGTCAAATGGTCATCGTTATTGTCTACATGGAAAGGAGCTGCAATTGCTGCACTATGTTTGTTGTCGGTAACGGGTGTTATGCACTTTCTCATTCAATTTTCTCAGGCAGAGTGCTCGACGACTCCTGCTGCCAGGCCAAAGAAAGACTAAGAAATACATGTGCCTCGCTTCTTATTTATGTCGGTGTTTCTGATAATGTTGTAGGAAATTTGTTTGAATCTATTGGTGTACCGTCCGTAATTTGTAAAATTTCGGACGCCGAAGCACCTTGTAGTGTTAAATCTCTATTCCAGAAACCAAGTTTGCCGGTATTTTTACACTTATAGCAAACATTATAGGCAATTTATATTGTCTATCGCCATCTGTGTTTGCTTGAAGTTTCGGAGCTGTAACTATACTCTTGTATCCCTATCTGTGTCTGCATGATGTATGGGAGCTGTAAAAGATCTGAAATTTCTGGAGGATAATATTTCCTGGTAGGAATTTTCGCATTATGTCCATTCCATAATTCAACACTAGAAATTCATTCAGAGGCAAGCCGATGAAAACCGCGCAATATAGACAGTCATGGATGCATCGTGTGATGTCTCACGACACATCTCAAGAGTTAGAGATCTCTACCGTTATAATTTATAATTAGAACAAAGGAGGCTTGTGTGGCATTTCTAATTTCTACTCAAAAGGGAAAAACTGAGATTATGTGAATGTGAAAATGAAAAATCCTTTATGCTAATTCAGTATATCTTCATACCTTTGTATGCATAAAAATAAGATCTAATCATGGCCATGTTTGTGGGAGTTCTTACTTGCGGTTGCAGTGGTAAAGAAGATTGTCAACCAATTATATGGAGAAAGATCTTGTAGGTCTAGAGGCCCAACAGTCCTTCCTCAATGTCTACGCTGTGTTGCAAAAAAATTAAAAATAAAATGGCCGTGTGCATTGCACGTGCGAAAAAACTAGCCAGTTTGCATGAATGCGGGCTGGGCTTTATGTAGCAGGTCATATTTTTTTGAACTGTAACGTAGTTTTGGACGCTAATTTGCTGGGTGTAACACACTTGGCTTAAAGGGGTGGGCCCCACCATTTAACTCCAAGGGGCTCATCCTCTCTTAGACCACATCTTTAGGGGGTAGACTGTAGCAAAGTGTTTGGTAAAACTTGACCTGTAAGTAATTGAAGCGTGTTTGGTAAACTTGACTTATAATTATGTGTTATGACCAAAAAGGAATGTTATTGATTTGTATGTAAAATGCTATTTTAATTCCATTTGTTTACATTTTAGAATGTATTTAATAATAAAATAATGGACAATTTTTATAAAAAATCCTCATTTAATATTTATGTCGAAAAATCAACCTCAAAATCTTTTATTTCTAAAAATCGACCTTAAGCCTCCGCGTCAGCCTTAAACATCATGATTAACATATAATTAGCGCTAATTATAAACCGCAGTTGGGAACCACGGTTTTAATGGGAATTTCGCTAGGAAATTTGTTGAATGAAACTGTAGTTGTGAACCCAGTTTAAAGAAATTTTTCTGATGAAGCCCTACTAATTTTTCTCAAAAGCTCAATTAAACTTTGTACATAAGAATCTGTGAACCCTCTGTTCTATTCAGGCATATCTCAATTGGCTCTAATTTGCTTACATCTTTGAGTTGTCTCTACATTTCAACAATACACACAAATAACAAAATTAATATTTCATAATTTCCGATAAATAAATACGTCATAGCTAGATGGAAATAAGTAAACGCTAACAAATTAATCCACACCCAAGAAGATTACACCAAACACATCAGCTCACATCCAATATGATTAAAGAAACTTAAATATCACATGAAATAACAAATTCAAGATCCTCAATAATGTCAAGACACTTCATGTTTCATCATGTTTTCATATTTCAGTTTTCAACAATAAATAAAAAAGACAGCGCGTACACCAATTCATCCATAATTTTGCCTTCTTTTCGACCCGATGCATGTTAAGAACCTACTGTGACTAAGATGATTGTGACGGCCTAATTTGAGAAGGCCCAGGTTCATCGATCCCATCATGCTGAGAATGTCCGACATCATTGTCTTCATGTCTTCTCTTTTGTCTACCAGAATAAACTAATGCATCTTTTTCTACCATATCTGGACGTGTGACTATATGTCGCATAGGGATAGATCGAACAAGTATGCCAACGTCGACAAGTGATTGAAGCATCATGTGTTCGTCCCCCTTCAAACCCATATCCGCTATGCCTTCAATTTGATGGAGTCCTTCAATCTATATGTATTAAAATAAAATTAACAAATAAAAATCTTGCATCTCAAAGTGCCGTAATCGTAAATTAAACAACTAATTTATAAGATACCAGCTCTCTCTTGATTTGCCCGCGAGGCATGTAAGTGACCGGTATACTGGCAGCATAAAGAATCCATCTCCGGGTGATTCCCCAATACCAACGATGATATGTTGTCAATGGAATAGTAGGCCGAACTTGATTAGATTGGCTCGATCTGCCCAAAGATCCAAATATGCAAGTTGTTCAATATTCCAGTCAGTGTTAGGTCTTCCTTGTCGTCCTTTATGCTCCACACGCTCCACTGCTGCTGGAATATGCTCCGTAAGACCAAATTACCGTAAGACATGAACCGGGACATGCATCACCACAATCTCGAAACATATGATGGGTGTCCTAGATCGCTATATTTGAACTCCATGTCGGCAAATCTGTGGTAGTAACTCTAAAGTTGACGCTAAATAAGGCTCCCAAGTAACCTGTAAACATTTGTTAAAGATATCTGATGTGCAATAATAATATTCATATTAAGATACATTAAGCATAATTATAAAACCTGAGTGTCAATAGAAATCTAGTTGTCTTTGTGGAGTAGCTTTCCATGTCTTCTTGACATTCCACATGCAACCAAGAGGAATCAGCCTTGTTTAGAGGCTTTCTGTGTCGGGCGCCCAACAGATAGACGCTCCCATGACCATAGCTGCATAAAAACCTCATCATGGTCAAGTATAAAATTATAAAAATCTAGTATGATTTAATGATACATATACATAGGCTTAACAAATGCTTCTCCAATCTGTCAGTCTTTTACATATAAAACATCTAGTTTCATGTCAAAATATAGTACAAATGTGTAAGTTCTATTGTGCCAAACTTAGACAAGGATTAAAAAAGGGGGGGGGGGGGGGGGGGGGAAATCAAAATAAAATCACCATGTATCAAAATACATCCTAAACTACTGATTAAGCATCTAAGCTTAAGTTCTCTACTTCGTCTGATTATGTCTCATCCATCTATGCTTTGGGAATTTGCTATTACAATAGCATATAATTTTAGGTTACTATTCAAGATGTAGATCAGATACATGCATGCTTTGGGAATTTGAAAAATCATAATGAATGAAAATGCGAAACTCTTGTCTGACTTTAAGCCAGATGCTATTATCTCTTGTGATACCTGCTTTTTCGAATACGATTTTTCATCAAAAAACAGAAAAAAAATATTAGGCATGGATAACTTAATTATTACACCTAATTACCTTCGATGCTTCTAACATTTACTGTGCGTGAGCACCTCCAGCAATGTGCACAGAAGCTTAGGTGGTGGAATTTTCCTAAAATAGTTTTCTTAACATTTTACTTTGACCTCGGAAACACAAAAATCCCTTATATTATAATCTAAACATTGTTGTGAATTTTTCTATATCCGTGATCCTTCAAGTAGTCACAAAACACACCCAGAGTCGCAGCGGAAAAATAATCTATCAGGATCAAACAAACTGCTTGAAAAACATTTACCTGACAATCTACTAAAACAATACAAATCATCAGAAGTACACCAAACAACAAACACAAAATTTACTCGACGACGAAAAATTCCACTATTAAGAAAGCATCACACGAGAACGCTCTCTCCGATCACCGCCTAAATGGACAATCACTCACTTGCCTAGCAGCCCGAGGTCCGGACTAGCAGCCAAGACTCTTTGTCCCCTTTTTGCAGCTTGACTTGACCACTCATTCAGCTGTCCTTCTCCGTTCAGGTAAAATCTCTCTCTGATGATGCTCGATATCGGCAACCCCTAAGATCGGGACACGTGGCGGACGGCACGTCCCAGAGCTCAGAAGAAAGGGCCCACATAGGCCGACCATGCCATCCCTGTACCCGACTGGCCAGCACGAGCTAGCTCTCCTTAGGGCTCCCCGCAGATTGGCCTCCTTGGCCCCTCAGCTCGCCCCGAGCTGCCACAAGACCAAGTCTTCCTCGGTCATCCGCCCAGTTCGCCGCTCACCGGCGTAACCACAGCTCCGCGAATCTCGCCATGTACGGATTCTCCGTCAGCAACATCCCACGTTCCACGCCTTCACGATCCCCCTTCATGGGCGATCCGCTCCCTACGCAGGCGTGACGTCGGGAGCGTAACTGCCGGCGAGATTCTCGCGCCTGCTGCTGTGTGCCTCCGCCACTATATAAACCCCCACCACAGAGGGGTCAAATAAGCCATTCTTTACACTTACGCCGTTACTCTGCTTGGATATTGTTACTGACTTGAGCGTCGGAGGGTCCTCGGTGGTACCAAACCACCTCGGGACTTCTTTGCAGGTACACGGCGGCAGTCTTCTCATTCCACCTTGTCCTCTCAAAACCCATTGAGACCCGCACGTAACGAAGGACAATCAACTCAGTTCACCTTGAGATCAACGGAAGACAACATCTGACGGAGGCCTGGAAAGGAGCCTCATCAGTTGGCGCCGTCTGTGGGAATCTAAGTTCCACAAAATACAAAGTTGACCTTCCTATCTCCTCTCTCATGGCAGACGACCATCATGGGGATCCCGGGTACCAGCCGCCGCCTCCCGCTCACCGAAGGCGGGGATGAACCTCCCCCCATGATCGCCATCAACGCCTTCGCAGGCCGGATAGATCGCCTGCAATCCCTCGTGGAGGCCCTCGTCCGTATCCAAACGACCGCGCCCGGGCCCCAGATCGCAGCACCGCCGCCGCCAGAAGGCTCCGCCCCTGTCTGGACGGCCAACCACCAGTAGGCTGCGTTCCCTCGCCACTGGTCCCTCGAACCGGTGCTCCCTGAGGCCCGCTGGGCGCCCCAGGGCTCCACACAGAGATCCGCCGCCAGGGAGCCTCGCCCCGAGCTTCCTCGCGACCCTTACACTTCTGAGGAAATGTCGGTCATCTTTCCTATCCACAAGCGTGGCCGACCCCATCATGGTCGGCGGGAATGCACGGAAGGGGTTTGTCCCGGCGACTCAAGGGCTTCCCCGTCCCGGGACTTGAGGTACCTCATCGGGAGAAACTGGGACCGCTCCCATACACAGTCCGTCGGCGGCGGGGCCCGGGAATCCCAAGGTGCCGATTCCTCGAGGTACTACAGTCGGCTCGACGCCCTCGAGAAGAAGATTGAGGGCATGCGCCGAGAAGCCCACTTCTCGAGCGACGGGGCTAAGTACGCCTCCGACTCGCTCACGAAGCCATTCACCGAGGAACTGCTCGCCGTACGCATCTCCTCGCGCAACAACGCCAGGGATCGGAAAGCCCTCGCCAAGAGGCATCGGGCAGCTACCCTGCTCGGCCACCCTTCGCAGGCCTCTCACGGCCCTCCAGCGTCAAGGATCAAAGCCCTCGCCAAGGGCCACCGAGCAGCTACCCTGCTCGTCCATCCTTCGCAGGCCTCTCACGGCCCCTCCAGCGTCAAGGACCAAACCCCTCATCATGAGGCCGTCGAGTTCCTTCCTGCTCGGCGTATCCCAGCGGGCATCATCCTACCCAACAAGAGATGTCAGGTCTGTCCAAGCCTAAACGATCTCCCCTCGACTCAGGGGCCCAGGGAGTACCTCCTCGAAAATGTTCGTTGGCAAGCGATTGCAGTCAACTCGACGGGCGATCGTTAGACAGGGGGCTAACCTGACATTAAAACACAACGGTGCAGGTAAGAGCAAATAACATTCTTCACAAACAGGCAGAACATGGAAGCTAAGGAAAAACTTCATCGCTACCAACAAAAACAGTTTTTGTTTACAAAGGGTATTTCTCGGCTCCACAGCCTTACAAAGTTCAAAGGAAAACAAAATAAAGATACGAGAACGGAAGCCCTACGCCTCGGGGCCGGGCGCGACCTCGAGGTCCTCAACCTCCACCACCGGGGGTGCTGGGTCCTCGGCCATCTCCTCGCCGGGGGTTTCTTCCCCTTGCTCGTCGGCGACCACGAGGGGGAACTCAGCCCGCAGGTCCGCGTCGTCGAACTCTGGCATTCGGGACTTGACGGCATCGAGGGCGTCGTGCCAAATGCGGGTCGTGGCCATAGCCAGGTCGTGGTAAAAATCCTTTGACCCTTTATAGGACGCCACCGCCCTCGACTCGGCCAACTTAACTGCCTCGGCCGCCGCCCCCAGCTCCTTCCGGAGGGTCTTCACCGCCTTCTTCAGGTTGCCGGCGAGCACCTGAAAGTCCCCGAGCTTGCCCTCGGCGATCACGGCGGCCTCGCGATGCCGGGTGACCTCCCTTTTTCCGGCGTTCATCTCGCCCTCCAAGGCAGTGATCCTCGCCGACACCGCCTCCTGCTCCCGCCTGGAGCTCTCTTTCAACGCGGCGAGCTGGCCCGTGGCCTCCATTGCCGGGGCTACCACCTCGGTCTTCATGCGAAGGGCGAGGGCCACATGCTGGAGGACCTGGGAAGATATTGAAAAAAAAAGAGATCAGAGAGACGAAGAAGGCAACAAGTCTCACAAGCGAGCTAGGGGCTCACCTGCACGGACTCCTGGGCGATCGACGCTAGCTGAGCCCTGAAGGTTCCCCTTGGAACCCGAGCCCCAGCCGAGGCCTCTATCTCGTGCAGGAGGCTGTCCGCAACCGACAGTGTAACACCCGAGTTCATTTATACCAATTCCAGTTCTCGTATTTTCTTTATTCGTGATATTTCTTGATTTAGCGTATCTTGGGTGCGGATGGTATTTTACACTTTATATTGAATTCGACCCGACCCGCTTGCTTGAATCTGTTTGACTCTTATTTATAAATTATCTTGACTTGTTGCATGGACTAGTACATCTCATGATTTAGTATATACTGATATTTTGTCTAGTATCGCATATTTTGCATATAACAATTTAAATCACGAAAAATAATTTAAAATTACATTTCATAGCCTGCTTGATACCCCTAACCCTGTGGTAGCGTCCTTGCATCGTGTTCTCGTCCCGTTCAGTGAAACGGACGTGTTTGGATGGCTACGCGCACATACGTGCGTCCGTTCTTGGGGGTATGCATTTCTGTTACATAATCTTTCATTTTAATTTTTGGAACTTGCTAATAATTTCCATATTTAAAATCCAAAATTTTAGACCCGACCCGGGCATGTTTTGGACTAAATTTGTATTTACCAGAAAATCCAATTTTTATTTCATCTAATATCTTTATTAAAATTTAACAGTTTAAAATATTTATAACTTACAGAATCTTTTTAAATTAAAATCTAAACCTTAATAACAACCCCTTTCTCTCTCTCTCTCCTCTGCATATATATATTTATATATGTTTTATTTATTTATTTTTCTTTTCTTATTTAATACACAACCTCTTCTTCTTCTTCTTTCTTCTTTCTTTTTCTTGATCTTGTTTCTTGATTCCGGTGATCACCGCCGGAGCCGTGCTCGTCGCTGAAGATTCGAGTGATCCAGTGAACGTACCTAACTTGCGTGATCACCCTCGTGCGTTGTTTGGAACCGTTCCGTGTACCGTGCGCGCGTCGCGACATTTCGCCGACGAAGGACGTTCCGTACACATCCGTTCTTGTTCCGTCTAGGCAAGTTTATCTTTCTACATGCTATATAATTCATTTTATACCTATTTAAATAAATACCATAACTATAGTTTAAATCTAGTACCCCATGTTTAATTTTATAACGTTTCGATGTTCCGTTTGCATCCGTTTATATCATTTTAAATCTAGATCATGAAAACTTATCTTGTGATATACTAGTTTATATTATACTGCATCCATATCATTTAAAATATATATCGTAGTAATATTTATTATTATTATTATCTTTAATTAGTTTATAATCTGCATTTTATAATGTTATACATTTGAAAATATTATAGTTTACGCATGAAACGTCGTCGCAAAGCGGATACGACAAATCTGAAATTTACTGTATACCTTACCTTATAAAATTCATTATAAATCATAGAAAAATCATTAGTATACGTTCTTTAGTTCGTTGCGAAGCTAACTCAGAGTACTATAACTCTATGAAATATTTACTTGCAAAATAAATTGTTTAAATAACGTAAAATGGAAATGATTATGTCTCTAAACTGCTGTCCAGGGAAATTCCAGCAGCAAACTTTCAACTTCGAATATTCATAGCTTTTTGTAGGGACAACCTGAGATACTTATACTTATAAAATGAAAACCTTATTTAATTATCTTTGTTTTGGTATAAGACACGTTACTTTTGGAGAACGTTTGTTATTTTTAAGCTATTTTACAAATCAGGGTGACGCTGAATTTCTGAACGGAACTTTCTTGTGCATGGTTAATAAATACCACTTTTATAGTTATTAATCGCTTTGAATATGCTATCCATACTAATATTATGATATCATATTTATATCACATATTGCTTAGTTGTACATCTCACATTACCATTTTATAGTTTTATAACTTTTCGGATACCCGTTTGCATCCATCGCATTTAAGATACATATAATTGCATCCATAGATTACATTACTACATAATACTGTGATATTAACACTCCATATTTAATAAATTGCATTCTAATTAATATTGGAACTATAAATGTAACCCTAATCGATAACTGTGCATCCATATCCTTGAAATTATATCTATTTGCATACCATATCACATTATTCCATTTTGTTGTTATATTAGTACCTCATACTTGTTTTGTGTACCTATACTGATTATAGTTTTTGATTATGAGCACCCACGTGATACTTGTGCACCCTGAC